>OY728143.1:1968407772-1969657772 GCA_963277665.1 Viscum album
GACGTCACAAGGCCTCGACGCAACTACCATGAGATTCCAGTCAAAGCTCTCACCTCTAAGAGTGAGCTCACACTACCTGTACCAGTGTGTAATCATCAAATCCCCTCCTGTATGAGTCTCATATTGCAAGAACCGATCTAACAGCTCCACCAGAATCATCGAGACTCGAACGAGGTCCGTGAAAAGGAAAGAGTGACTAGGACCTGTGCCTATAAGAACTACATCTAAGGTGTATAAGACACAAATAATACCGCTAATCATCTTTGGAGAGCCGTGTTCGTAGGCCTCCTTCATTGGAAGCTAGCCTCGCCCCTGTTCGCCTGGTCCCTAATCCCATGGTGGACCACCAGGGGGTGGTGGTAACACCTTGAACCGTTGTCCACAACCTTCCACTAGGCCTACTCTCCTACCATGTCCTACACCCTAAAAGCATCCTCATTCAAACCTCTACTTATTCCTTGGATGTTCATTGACCATCTTTTGATCATTTATAATTTAGGTTAGATAGTCACGAGGCATGTGTCCCTGCCTGCCACATATGAAGAAAAGCACGGGTCGTTGCTAACTCCCTCTTCTATGGGATCACCGTACTGCAGACCATGTGTCTTAGGTCATCCTTTGAAAGACCTGCCCTAGTTGGGCCCCCTCGTCTACTACCTTCTGCTCACCACTGAAGACTCTACATCCCGGTGTCTCCTGGTGTCTTTGGTTGTCAGTGCCTGCTCTACAAGGAATCTCTCCATAAGAAGGGCTCGATCCAGCACTTCAGCCTATGTGGGGATGCTGAGAGACAACATGGATTCCCAGATATCCCATCTGAATCCCTTCTCAAAGTGTTGGGCCTTGAAGAAAGGGTATCACACCATGTTTATAGAGTAGCGAGAGAGGTCTATAAACCTCACATAGTACACTACCACCGACAATCTGCCCTGCTATAGGTGAAGCGTGTCCTGTATGAGAAAAAAATGCAAGGTTGAGGGGAAGAA
This sequence comes from Viscum album, assembly GCA_963277665.1. Taxonomy (NCBI): domain Eukaryota; kingdom Viridiplantae; phylum Streptophyta; class Magnoliopsida; order Santalales; family Viscaceae; genus Viscum; species Viscum album. The sequence goes on from OY728143.1 coordinate 1,968,408,759, forward strand.
CGACTCTCGGAAAAGCCACTTGAATTCATCCAAAGAGAGGGTCTCCTCATCATGAGCCTAAATTGTCAGGCTCCACCATCTCCCTGCTGAGCCCTGAAGAAGGCTCGCAGCTAAGATCTTCATCTGGTCAAGCGGTGTTCTCACTAAGTGGAAGACCCACATCACTACCTCTAGCTAGTCCACAGTGACCTGAGGATATATCTCTCCCATAAACATGGATGGTATCTATCTCTGAAACTCATGTAAGGAACTATGTCTGCGTATGTCATCTACCGGAAATTCCAGAATTAACTACAGATCCACCGGTGGTGGAAACACTGGTGCACCACCCAGTGAGGACATGTCTAGCACTTTTCCCTAAACCAATGCCTCATCGCTAGGTGGGTTTTCTACACGATCATGTATCAGAATCCTAGTTGGTTGTATGATTGGAGGCATCTTAAAATAGATCAATATGTACCATAGTCACAATATTATACATGCTGAGGCGACTCTTATTCAAGAAGATCATACATCGGCCACTACACCAACACTGGTCTCCCCAATCTGAATGTTTAACTCGAAACATTTAACATTGTTGCCCAAAAAACAAATAACAGACTCTCAGTCTTTGAGGTAGAATTGACCACCTATGATACCACTTTGTCACCACCCATCCCCCAGGACCCATGCCATGACATACCCCAAGCCCTCATCCCGAAGGCCAGAGGTTGGCGACTAGCACTAAAGGCATCAACCTGGAAGTGGGAGGAATTTGTCGGAGTACCTGTACGCATGCACACACACAACCACGTCCTAAAGATGGAAAATTAAACAGGAATGACAATGAAAAAATACTTATTAAAAGTAAAAAAATTCAATAAAATGGTCCAGAATACATATACAACAAATGATAAATCAAAAATAGGAAAGTACAAGGGAAACTATGAAAGTCGTCTGTTGGAAACCACACCTCATGGGTTGGTACAGAGTAGCTGCAAGAAGCCATAGAAGTATGTCATATCTGTGTGGTCTCACTAGGATCCACCAAGTCCTGGGACACCAAGTCCTCCGTCAAGGCGACTTTCATTCTCACTAGACACAACACATATGGGAAAATCCCATGAAGGGGTGAGTAACAATTTACTCAATAGGTACCCCAAACAAACAAGGAAATACCACAAAGTAATCCCCAAAAAAACCACAAAGCATGATCAAGAAGAATGATCACAAAGAAAGATATCTCACCTGAAGTATATTATAGAGAAGGAAAGTAGGACCATTAGTCCCATCATCGAACACCATGGGTTGTTAGAGAACTCCTATTTAATGATTACAGTGGGCCTATCAGGTCACACATAAGCTCTTTACAACAAACCTTAGGACTGTTGTGGTACTCATCCCTGATGAGTACTGTGAGTATGTTGGGTCACACAAAAGCCTCTCCCCAACATGGTCATGCTAGGTCACACAGAAGAAGCTACCCACCTATGTTCATACTGAGGTACTCCTCCCCTCGAGTATTGTGGTTCTATCGGGTCACACAAAAGCTGCTACCCGACGTGGGCCAGTAGGGTCACACAGAAGCTGCTTCCCATTGGGCCATAGTGTCTGATCCAGAAAGGGTCAATCATTAGCAGCCTTTAGATATCATCCAAATGTAGGGTTTTTATATATACCATGCTTTATCTCAGATTAACTACTCCCCAATCCATTTGTAACGTCCCAATTATAGGTGTCGCCCATAGGTTCCCCATACGTGGTTTCTCACACGGCCTCAAGTGCATTTCCCCAAACTCCAGAGGCTACCGACTAGAAGCGAGGGCCTTATGTGTCATAGTTGGGAAACTATTCCCTCATTGGAAGAGTAATGAAATGGAAATTAACAGATAATAACATTGGAAGCAGTAATAACATGAAATAATTAAATAGCATAATAATGAAAATAATAAACAATTTGGAGCACATATATAAATTATTTGTGATAAATATGTCTAGGAAATCTGCCAAACATGTCCCAATACTAGAATATTGTACTAAATAAAAGTGTAAAGAAAAAAAACTCTAACAGAATCGCAAGCCTCAGCTTGGCCCCATGCTCTCAAACTCTACAGCAGTCAAGTACCTAACATAGAAGGGAGATTTCCCTTATATATACCTGCAACAATATAATCTGTTTGGGCCCAAAAGTATGACCCAAAATAGATGTGAGACGAATCCCAGAAGGCACCCACCCATGATCTGTTCCTATCAATCAGTGAATATATATGGCAGGCAATAAGAAAAATGAAGCAGTAAACGAGGAAGTACTCAAAATTAAACAATCCTATAGTTTCAATTGCATTAATTTTCATATAACAAGTAAGCAGCTAATCAAAAACAAGTAACCCTATTAGATGTACTCATAGACTAACCCCTATGTTTCAACCAATCTAACACAAACAAACCTCTGGGAATTACTCACAGTATAATCGCCCTGGTTCAACTTTAGTAAATACTCTCTGAGGAATCACTCACCATCAATTCCCCCAGGGTTCTCGTATCGGTAACTATAGACACTTTCAGGATGCACTAAACATCCAATTCTACATGTGGTCTCGCAACATGGAACTACAGACGCTCTGAGGGTGGACAAAGTTTACCCCCTATGATCTCGCAACGTAAATGTAAATAGACACTCTGGATAATCTCACAGTATCCATTCCCCCTATGGTCTACTACACCAGGTTCCCACAACCATGTGTATGTCAATCATGTGTAATGATGTTCCACAACTAAATCAAACCTTAATAAATACTTGGATAATATCTTTCATGAACTACTTGGCTAAAAAGCTACAAGCATATAACAACTTCAGATAATATCACTCCATCCTTACAATACTAAGAATGGAAAACAAGTAGACTAACCGGAAAATCTAGACCCAATAGTCAATATCAAAAAAACATGGGAAACACATCTATAACATGGAAAATAACCCTATTAATAATCAAACATCCTCTACCCATTCACACAATGCATAACATGCATTAACAAAGATAAAATCCCTAAACACGCAATACGCTGTTCTAGGGTATTGGGTACTTTTGCACATAATATTCAAAGACTAACTATAGAAATACAAAAATAGCCTACCTAGGAATTGTAATATTTATATACACTAGGTTCGGCCCATGAATCATCCCAGAACGTGGTAGATCTACAAAAAAATCAAAAACTATCAACCAATGATATCTTACAAAAGAGGATAAATCAAGGAATGAGGCTATATAAGAAGGAAGAACTCACTATGGCGATTCCAACACAATTGAAAGCAGTTAAAATGGAGAACAGATTGCAGGTCTGGGGCTTATAAGAGAATCATTGGCTTCAGTCACTCTTGGATGAGACAAGCCGAGAAGAAGAGGATTCTGTGAATGAGACACGACCTTGGTTTGATATAACAATTAAAAAGAAAAGTACACAATCTATTCTTTAAAGGTATACTATGTGTACTTTATTTAACTAATCACCGCTTTAGGCGGTCTCCAGGTCACCTCACACGGCCGTGTACTCGTCCATTACATGGCCAGTACACTGTTACCCATGACAATCGGGAAGATGGCATGTACTCCAAAGTACATGGTGTATACTCCTAACATTTCCAGATTTTCCTATTTTTCTCAAAAACACCAGAAAATAAAAACTCACCTGAAAAATAAGATCCGGGTTCTTACAACCCCTACCCCCCAAAGAAATTTGTCCCCGAATTTTCCTATCAAGGTCGCATAGAAGAAGAATCATCAAACAACTCCAGCCACAGTGATCGTACATCAGCCTCCCTCTCCTAAGTCTCGTCCTATACTTGCACGTGCTTCCATAGTACTCGTTGTAGAGGAACAGACCAACCCTAGTGAACCTTTGCACTACAGTCAACAATCTAGATAGGATGCTCCTCGAATGATGTGTCCACATCCAACTCAACCTCCTAATGTTGAAAAACATGAGACGAGTTTGAGAAGTAACATTGTAGCTGAGAAATATGGAAGACGTCGTGCATATCCCGGTACCTCTGAGATAATAGAAACCAATAGGCAATCAGCCTGACTCTATCCAAAACCTCAAATGGTCCAACATATCTCTGAAAAATATTTCCCTATCTTATAATCCTCTTGTGTGCCAACATCAGTGTGACACATAGAAAAACCTGGTCTCCGACCTCGAACTCCATTGGTCATCTCCGTCAATCAGCATAAGACTATTGTCATGACTGTGCAGTATCCATCCTCTTTCGAATAAACTCTATTTACTTTGTGGTCTCAGGGACAAGATGAGGTCCCAAAATAGCTACCTCTCCCACCTCTAGCCATCATAAGGTTTATCGGCATGGCCTACCATATAATGAATCATAAGGTGCCATTTGAATAGTTTATTGAAAACTATTATTATAAGAAAAATTCACAGAAGATATGTGCTTCTCCCATGGATGTCCAAAATATAGGACGCATGCTCAAATCATGTCCTCCAGCACTTATATCATATGCTAAGATGAGCCATCTGTCTGGGGATGGTAAGTTGTAGTCAAAATTACCTGTATACCCAAATCCCACTGTAGTCCCTGCCAAACCCAAGATGTAAAACATGTGTCTCTATCAGAAATGGTGGAGTGTGTAACCACATTTAAATATACAATCTCTCAGATGTAAAGACTTCCCATATCATCAACACTGAAGGTCTCCTTGATCGACATGAAGTGAACAACCTTCGTGAGTCTATCAATGACAACCCAAACTGCAGCGTTCCCTTGAGGTGACCTCAGTACGCCTATTAGGAAGTCCATCGCAACATCATTCCACTTCCAATCGTGAATGGGAAATTGCGGTAAAAGCCATGATAGTCGCTGATGCTCCTCCTTCACCTACTGATAAGTGGAACACCTCATCACAAAACCAACAAAATCTCTCTTCATATTGGGCCACCAATACTGACGGTGTAGATCTCGATACATCTTGGTGATGCCAGGATGAACTGCCCAGACTGAAGAATGAAGGTCTCACCTCAGCTCTTCTTGTATGTCTTCTAACACCCAAACGCTGTCATGAAAACCCAATATATCATCCCTGCCTATGGTCCAACCAGAAATAGGGTCCTCCCCTGACACACTCTTCCATTGGAATAGGCCTTCAAAATCTGATAACTACATCATTCGCACTCGATCAAGTAGAGTAGAGGTAATAACCATAGAAGAAAGAATCGTCTTCCCATATCAGTCATGCACCTCCAAATGAAAATCAGAGAATACAGTCATAACATGCCACTCACTACTGGCCTCATGAACTTCTTGTATCTTTGTTCTCTTGTTCAACACATCAACAACTATGTTTCCTTTTCCAGGCATGTCGGCAAGATCAAAGCCGAAGGACTGAAGATACTCAACCCACCTTCACTATCTTAGATTCAAATTGCACTGAGTGAAGATATACTTGATACTTTTGTGGTCGTTGAAAACCCTAAAATTATCTCCCAATAGGTAATGTCTCCAACAACGTAAAGCATGAACAACTTCATCCAAATAGATATTGTGGGTCAGTTAATTCCTCTCACATGGACTCAACTATCGAGACTCGTACGCAACTACTCCTTCCCCCTGCATAAGCACTGCTCCTATATCGATACATGATGCTTCACAATACATAGTATAGCTCTGGAATACCTCTAAAAAAATATTATTGGTGTAGAAGTCAACCTCCCTTTCAACTCCTGAAAGGATGACTCACAAGATTCTGACCGCAAGTACTTCATACCCTTCTTAGTCAGGCCCATCAGTGGCACTGCTAAGCATGATAAGTCCTGTATGAATCGTCTGTAGTAACCAGCCATCCATATAAAAATTTGTACCTCAAAGAAGTTCTTCAGTTGCGCCTAATAAACTACTACTCTCACATTCTATTGGTCTACTGATACTCTTATCTCTGAGATGACATGACCCAAGAAGTGAAATTGGTCTATCCGAATGTGGTATTTTGAGATCTTAGCATATAACTGGTTCTCTCTCAATTTACACAAAATAATCTCAAGATGTATGGCATGGTTATTTCATGTGTGAGAGTACCCAAGATATCATCCATGAAGACTACCATGAAAGAATCCAAGAATGGATGGAACACTCAGTTCATCAATGCCATGAAAACTGCGGGCACATTCATGAGACCGAACGACATAACCACATACTTATATAGACCATACCTGCTTTGAAAGGTTGTAAAAGGTATATCAGATGGTATAATTCACAATTGATTATAACTGGATCTCAAGTCAATATTTGAGAAAACCCGAGATCCTTGAATTTGATCAAAGAGATCCTCAATCCTTGCTAAGGGATATCGGTTATTGACCATCAACTAGATCAAATTTCGTTATTCCACAAAAAGTATAAAGGTATTGTCTAACTTATTCTCAAAAAGGATTGGCGAATCCCAAGGGGAAGTACTGGGTCGGATGAATCCATTTTCCTGCAACTCCTCCAACTGCTTCTTGAGCTCTAGTAACTTTGTTGTAGTCGTCCTATAGGGAGGAATGAACACCAGTGATACTCTTGGAACAAGGTCAATAGAAAAGTACACCTCTCACTCTGGAGGAAGAATTGAAAATTACTCTGTAAAGACATCCTTGAAATGATCGACCATTGGAGGAAATTATGACTATGAAATCCCCTAATCATCTATATGTTGACTATAAATATGGGTTGTAACTCCTCCCAACACATGATTCTTGGGTCCCGCTCTACTTTCCTGGACATCCCATTTGCCCTTATGCAGAAACAAACAGCCCTCTAGAGATGTGAAACTGACTCTATGACAACAAAAGGGGACAAAAACCTATAAGGGAACTAACAAATCTATTCTGAGAATGAAATCATACCCTATAATTTCTAGTGCATAGAAGTCCCATAAGAAATGACACCCACCAACCTCAAGTGGGCCCTCCTAGAACTAACGTACACTTGCTGTTCTTGTCCCCAACAGATTGTCTAGCGTCAAGACATAAATAGAAGTAATGATACAGAGCTCAAGGCTCTCCATAATAGCAATAGATATAAAACTATAGGAGGCCCATGTATCAAAAAGTAAAGAAGCTAAACCTAAGGCAACTAGAATTGTACCTCAAATTTTAGAGGGTTTGGGATCCTGCTCTGTCTTGATCTTCTATATTACAAAAGCCTGACCTACACCACGACCCTATGAAACAGACTAAGATCGCGAAAATGATCCACCATGAGGCTGTCGAAAACCCTATGTTTTTTCTATTGCGGCCACGACCTCCACCTCATCCTGAACAGCCTTAAGAACTCCAGCCCCTAGTCTGATGTGGGACTGCGGGTCCCACTTCGATATGAGGAGTCGAAACAGAACCCCTATCACTAGCTGCTGGTGAGAATAACTGACAGAAACACTGAATAATACCCATCATTTCGCAAGATCAACACTCCACTAAGTCACTCAAGAAATGCAGACTCATATGCCCTCTCTTCCCATACTGGTATCACACCACCTGAAAACTGAAAGAAGTATCAGGTCCCCTAAGATCTCCACACGTAGACTCCCTACGGTGCTTCCTGCTGTCAGTCATAGGGGTACAAACTCCGGATGCTAATCCACCCTGGATCACATCCCTATAATCCCCCATATTGCACATTTTGATCAGTGCCTGATTGACTATAGAGGTGATGGAAGTAAACCTAAAGATGTTTACCTAAGATCAAATTTCATGCCTGAGACCTTCCTCAAACTTCCTCTCCAAAAATAACTCATCACCCCCTGGAATGGGTGTGAAACACTACAACTCTGTGAATCGAGAATAATACTCTATAACTGAGAGAGTACCCTACTCCAAACTCATGAACTCTTGGGATTGATCGGCCCTCAAAGTATCTGAGTAGAAGTAATTGTAAAAGTTATGTTGGAACTAGTCCCATGATATAACCTTCTAGCATACCACCTGTGAGATCACATCCCACCATCTCTTGGCAGAATCTTGAAGCATATACGTAGCGAGATTCACCATCCTCTTTGGAGGCATCTTCAGATTCTCGAAGATCGATATCATGGATTCTAACTATGACTATGATGCCAGAGTTTTTCCATCCCATGAGATGGTGGGAGGATTCTGCTGCTGAAAGACCTGTGTCAACTCTGCCATAGACAGTGAAGGATTCAGTGCTCCTGGGAAGGTCGACATAAACTTCATAAATTCGTCTTGGTACTATGCATCATCACTTGTATGCAGAATAATGACAGGTGCCAAGGCAGGCACAACATGACGATCTGCTGGTAGTCCCCGGTCTACCATGTCTGGTGCCTGATCACTACCTTGAATCTGGCGTACAACCAGAGGAAATCTTATTGTCAAGACTCTTCAAGGTCAATCTTACACCTTGGATAAAATTTTTCAAGGACTGAAACATAGAATTGCAAGAAAAGAATAGGATAAGGAAAGAATTCATGTATTTCAAAATAGGGATACATGGCGTGTATGACCCCTAAAAAACGTTTTCCATTAATCCATCACATGGGTGTGTACTCCTGCTAGCTCTGGTCATGTAGTACCCATACACATGGTGTGTTCTCCCACGACAAGACGTGTACTTGAATTGTTTTCCCCTGACCGACTTCTTCTACACGACTAACCCACACAGTTCTCCTAGAACAAGACTACACGGCTTGTTCATGCAAGACAGAACATGTACTATAATGATTTCACTGACCTGTGTTGTTAGTCACACGGCCAAATACATGGGATACAATACATTGTGTGTTCAATCTTGACATGGTGTGTATAATCCAAGTTTCATCCATCCACGTTGTTAGTCACACGGGTGGACACATGGTCTATAAAACACAGCATGAATGACTGATACATGACATGTGCCACCATAGATTTCACAACCCTGTGTCTCTACCCACACAAACAGTGACATGGATAGAGACTACATGGTGTGTTCCTAAAGTACACAACATGTAATTAAGAAAAATAGTACCTTCCCAAACAGAAGGATACATGGCATATATTCATCAATACACATAGTGTATTCTAGGTTTTTTCAAACAGTAAGCCTTGGAAACTAGTCCGGAACCCATAAAATCATTGAAACGAAAATTTTAGTTCCAAATTCCAATTTGTGAGGGCCCATAATCCCCGCGAATCAAATATTGGAATAATATACATGTCATATACAAACATAATAGTGCAATGATCCACAAAATTCCGATCCATGGGGGCCTATAACACCTTAAGAACCAAATTTTGGCATTCATTCAAATGAAACTGTAAAATACACAATACCATATAATATAGAAGGTATTCTATCAAGACATCTATCAAAACAACAAGCATTTCTAGACCAACATCTATCACAACAACATGAAATCAGCAATGCACCTTAAATTCCATGGCAAGAATGCATGACGTGTGATCTCTAGAAAGTGCCTATATGATGCATGAGATGGAATGACCTCATCTCAATGGGTTGAAACAGAAATAGAACCTCAATATTATCTATGTTAACATCACAAAACATGTGAATCACCCAACGGTGAAATCAAATCAATTGTAAAAGTTTCAAAAACAGAAAAATTGCAATATATGAGGTAAATTATATTTTCCCTGTACATGGGTTATCTAATCCCAGACAAATCTAATTTCAAACTACCTATTCCTTCATATCCCTAGATATAGGCTCCAAATAGTAAGTCAAGACAAAAATAATTCCTCTTAAACCACTCTGTAACATCCTATTTCTTGAGTACCGCCCAGAGGTGCCCCATACCCAGTTGGTCACATGGCCTCAAGTGCATTTACCCAAATGCCAGAGGCTACCGACTAGTAGTGGGGTCCTTGGGTGTGATAGTGGGGAAACTATTCCCTCATTGGAAGTGTAATTCAAAAGAAATAAGTAGATAACAATAACAGAAGCACTATTAACAGGAAATAAGTAAACAACGGAAAACTAAAAGTAATGAAAAATTGGAGCACATATATAAATGATGCATGATACATATGTATACAAAAGAAGACAAAAAAGTCACAATTGTGGAATACATTACTATACCAAAGTGAAAAGAAAACAAATAAAATCTATCAGCATCGCAAGCCTCGTCTTGGTCCCATGCTTTCCAGCTCCACAACTATCTAGTACCTGAGATTGAAGGGAGCTCTCCCTTATCTATACCTACAGCAATATAATATGTTTTTAGAAAAATCCCAGTAAGTAAACACCCAAATATCTATGCATAACAGTCTTTGAATATATATGGTAGGCAATAAGCAAAATAAAGTAGTAGACAAAGAAATACTCCAAATTAAACAATCCTACAGTTTCAATTACATTCATTTCAAATATCAAGTAATAAGCTAATAAAAAACAAGTAACCCTATGGGAATTACTCATAGTATAACCCCTATGGTTCAAAAAATCAAACACAAGCAACCCTCTTGGAAGTACTCACAGTCTAACCCCTCTACTTCAGATCTAGAAAAGACTCTCTGAGGAAGCACTCACCATCAACTCCCTATGTGGTATTTTATTGGTAACTATAGACACTCTGAGGAAGCAATCAACATCCAATTCCCCATGTGTTCTCCGAACATATAACTAAAGACACTTAGAGGGAGCAAAAAGTCTATCCCCCTATGGTATCACAACATAAAAGTAAACAAACACTCTGAAGAAGCCCTCAGTGTCAATTCCCCCTTTGGACTACTACATCAGGTTCCCACAACACTATTTAAGTCAATCATGGACAAAAATGTTCAATAGCTAAAGTAAACCTTAATAACTACTTGGATAACAGATTTCATGAACTACTTGGATAAAAAACTGAAAGCATGTAACAACATCAGATAACATCACTCTATCCAAACAACACTAGGCATGGAAAACAAACATCCTGAATAGAAAAGATAAAACCAAAGGTCAATATCAAAAAAAACATGGGAAAAAATTTTATATCTTGGAAAATAGCCCTATTCACAACAAAACAACCTCTACCTAGGAAAACAAGCCATAACAAGAATTAACGTGTCTAAAATCCCTAAACTTTCCATACCCCGTTCTATGGTATTAGGCACTTTATCACATTATATTCAAACACTAACTACATAAAGGCACAAACCACCTACCTTGGCATTGTATGATCAATATAAACTAGGTAAGGAGCTTGAATTATCCTAGAATGAAGTACATATACAAGAAAATCAAAAATGATCAACCAAGGATATATCACGAAAGAGGAGAAATCATGGAATGTGGTTATAAAAGAATGAAGAACTCATTGTGGTGATTCAAAAACAATTGACGGAGGTTAAAATAGAGAACAGACCATAGGTCATGGGATCAGTGAAGAATTTTCAACTTCGGTTGCTCCTGGACGAGATGAGATGAGAAGAATGGGTTTCTGTGTATGAGACATGACCCCAATCTGATATAACAATTAAAAAGAAAAGTACCCAGCGTGTTATTTAAAGGTACGCGACGTGTACTTGGCTTAACCAGAACCTGCTTTAGGTGGTCTTCAGGTCACCCCACATGGCCATGTACTCAAACATTACACAGCCTGTACATGGTCACCCGCAACAATCGGGTACACGGTGTATACTCCAAAGTAAACGGTGTGTACTTCTTAAATTTCTAGATTCTCCTATTTTTCTCAAAAACACTAGAAAAGAAAAAATCACCTAAAAAAAGATCTAGGTTCTTAAAACATTATTCTAATATCAGCTTTCATTAATTCCTCCATAGATTATGCCAAAAGATCCATCTCTTCACGATGGATACAACACCATAAACGACTCATCCATCAGACACCCATTTTTCAAGTTATATGAATTTTTTCAAAAAAGGGGCCAGTGGGGTACGGGTTCGGTTCAACACGGTTGGATCGACCGAACCCGAACCTGACTAGGGTCAACCGACCCTACCTGGGTATGCTAACCTGAACCGGACCCAGCCCAACTAGGGTCCAACCTTGCTAAGGTCCAACCTGGCCTAGGTTCGGCCTGGTCCGGCCCAACGGGGCGGGTCCATCCCACTAGGGCGGCCCGCGCCCTACCATATGCACCATAGGTGAACTAGCCATCGGCTAGTCTAGATGTGGATAGAATTTGCATCCAACACATCCCCTACCTCATGGATCATCCGTGGGCCCCTCTCCCCTACCGTGGTTGTCTAACCGTGGCGCGGTGCCGCCTCCATGGTGCACCGACGCGGATGGGTGGCCCCATCCACCAGCTGCCAGCCGATGACTGTTTCCACACTACCATGGTTGTTTGACCATGTCCATATTTCGGCGTACCATCATAGAGTGCCTCCACCCACCAGTGGCATCCATCATGCCAGAAGGGTATTCTAAGGACCACCGGGTCCGCACCTTTGGTTTGTTCATCATACCGACTGTGCCTCTGGCCTTCATGGGGTGCCGCATTTCCTGATAAGGCCTCTAATTCTCCTTGAATCCCCTTTCAGATTATCTTCCAAAAATAATACACAAGAGGAGGGGCTCAGGGCTTTTTCGTGTCATCCCACGCCCTCCACGTTAGAGTTTTAAAATAGGGGGTGTTTTGGGGATGATGTTCCATAAATAATAATGTAATATCACTTTATAAAACACGAGAAGAACTCCCTCCCACACGAATGAACAATCCGTAGATCAACCTACTCAAGGGTTGATACACATTCTTCAATTTAAAATATGAATGGGGAAAATTTAAAACAAATAATCCCCTATCTCGATCGACGTTCATCATTGAAGCGCTCCTCCCTTGACGATTCAAGCTCTGGTGGTGTTTGTTGCATCCCGATCTTGTTTTTTGTAAAGCGTCAACGTTTCTAGAGATCCAACCAGTATTCATCATTTGTTTATTGAGGGAGTCCCTATCGTAGGTTAGTTATAGAATTTCCTTGGAAAAATTCCCATTTCTCGAAAGCTTTATTAAAAGAAAACATGTCGCATCGTTTCTGTTACTCTAAAACATCACCTCATAATGAATTTTCATTTAAAAAATAGTGTATCTATTATGATTCGAAAAAATGATCCACTAAAAATATTTCATTAGTGGGCCTCTCCACCGCATCGTAGTGTCGTCGTCCGCTGCTCAACAGTGTGAAAAGAAATAAAATCACATTTTCTATTTTTTTATTGTTTTCTAAAATGTCTGAAAATTAATCCTTATGTCCGACACTTTCCAGTCAAAATTATGTCCATTATTGGTGAATCTCGGAATTCCTAGTTCAATGGTGTCCTCAGATTTTTGATCCGATCACTAGTTCAGAAGTTATAATGAAACCCCTCACATGTTTACTTAGATAAACATAAAAAAAGTTCAAAATTAAATTCTGGGCTCACTAGGGCTCGAAATCATGTGTCATCAAAGTGTGTGGTCTTGAAATAATTTCATACAATTTAAGAAAATTACATGCAAATTCTGGGATATTAAATTCTCCCCACCTTAGCTATTCATGTTCTCCAAATAAAAAAAAGGCTAATAAAAAAATGGTGGTATTGAGCTCAAATCTGATCCTTTGTCTCCCCTGTTCTCTACTTGATATTCCCATGATACCACCAAACACACACCATAGGAATCAACCATCCATGAAGGACCCACTCTTGTCGATCCTTTATCTCTACTGGGTACTCTACAAACATTTCCCATCATCAATTTCTAGCTCTCCCTAGTCGATGACATGTGACAGGTCATGCACGTACCCCCTCAACTACGACACATGAAAAACATCATGTACCCAATGCATATGTGGAGGAAGAACTAGGCAGTACACCACCTCAGCAACTCTGTTGAGAATCAAGATATGTCTTATGAACCTCAGAGATAAAGTTCTGCCTCAGAAAAATCTTTTTAATCCCTTTCAGGGTGAGAATTGAAGGAAAACATAAACTCCATCCTCGAACTCCATGGTTTTATACCTCTTGTTAGCATATGATTTATACCTCAGAAAAATCTTTGTAATCCCTATGGGGGTGATAATCGAAGGAAAACATAAAATCCCTCATTGAACTCCAAGGTTTTATTCCTCTTGTTAGAATATAATTTCTACCTACTCTATAGAGTCCTCATCCGCTCCTGGATGATCTCCACCTTCTCAGTGGTGTCACATACCAACTCTGGACCCATTAGTGTTGACTCCCATAGGCATGTCTAGAATATAGGTGATCTACATGGCTGCCCATACCAGTCCTAAAATGGTGCCATACCAATTGTGGAGTGATAGCTATCCTTGTATGAAAACTTCACCAGTGGTTGGTGGTCCTCCCAAATGCGACAAAAATCAAAGACACAAGCACGAATCATTTCCTCCAAGGTTTATATGGTCTTCTCGGTTTTACCATCCGTATGAGGGTAAAAGGTTGTGCTAAAGTGTAGTTAAGTCTCGAATGCCTCCTTCAATCCCTTCCACAACCAGGTTGTATAGTGTGCATCACAGACTGAGATGATCATCGAAGGCACCCGGTGTAGCTGTACTATCTCCTGGACATATAGGCATCATAATCCCTCCATTGATCCCTACTTTGGAATGGGTAGGAAGTGATCCAACTTAGTGAGTCGATCAATGATCACTCATATTGAATTGTTCCCCTAGAAATGTATGGTAAATTTGTCATGAAGTCCATGGAAATACCATCCCACTTCCATTCCGGTACCCTAAGTGTTTGTGCCAAACCTACTAGGACTTGATGCTCGAACTTCACTTGCTGACAATCGAGGCATCATGAAATGAAATATAACACAGCTTTCTTCATCCCTGGCCATCAGTAATAACATTAGAGGTCCTAGTAAAAATTCTCCACACCATGATGTACCACCAAAGGGGATGTATTGGACTCCAAAAACACCTCCTACAACAACATCAATGGTACAACGATGCGTCCTCTGAAAAAGGATGACATGCTCCCCACCTATTTGAAGTCTATTCGGTCCATATCCTGGGGATAAGTGAGCTTTTCAAACATCAAAGTCAACATACACAACTTTTTCCTCCTTAAATCACTATAATATTGGGCGAGTGATAGTCATTTACTGAAGGTAAGTTGCTCCATCATCATACACAAATGATATCTACATCGCGGCTAGATGCTCTGTCGCCTCACTCAGCAGTTGTAAACCATACCTCTTGCAAGTGTGTTTGCCAGCACTTTCCCCTTCCCAAGAGTATATACTATCTCTAAGTCATATTCATGGAGGAATTCCAACCATCTTCACTATATCAAGTTTATGTCCTTCTGTGAGATTATATACCTAAGACTCATGTGGTCGAAGTAGACGATAAACTATTCACACATCAAGTAGTGCCACCGCATATTAAAGGAAAAGACCACTAATTCTAACTCTAGGTCATGGGCCACATAGTTCTTCTCATGTTGCCTCACCTATTGTGGGCCGTACATGATCACTACTCGCTTGTTCATCAGGAACCAACCCAGTCTGGTCCCTGATGCATCGAAGATGACTACACACCCAACACCCTCTTCTGGTAGTCTCAAGATGGGGGAATTCATCAGTCTCTACCTCAGCTACTGGAAACTATGTTGGAACTTCTCCATCCACATGATGGTCTATCCCTTCATTGTAAAGGCTCATAAAGGTTCCTCTACTCAGGAAAATTCAGGAACAAACCTTCATTAGTATCCATCCAACCCCATGAAACTCCACACCTCAATCATGCTCCTTGGTGGCTCCAAAGCAAGCACTGTCTCTATCTTCACTGGCTCTACTACAACTCTATCCTCCAAGATGATGTTCCCCATAAAATAGACCTCTTGAATCCAAAATTGGAACATCAAGAGCTTACTATAAATCTATATCTCTCGGAGCGTGTCTTGGATTATTTATAGTTGTGTAGCATGAACGTCCTCCAACACCGAGTACACCAAGATGTCATCAATGATTACCACCATGAAATAATCGAGGTAAGGATGGAATATCCTGTTCATGAGTCTCATGAACACCACAGACACATTTTTCATTCCTAAAGGCATCACCAAAAACTCATAGTGGCCATACTGACATGTAATGGTTGTAATTGGTACATCATCATCATGTACATGAAATGGATGATATCTTGATCTAAGAAATATCTTTGAAAACCACCTTTCTACCTTCATTTAATTGAAGAGGCCCTCAATCCTTGGTAGTGGATACTAGTTCTTCACAGTCACGTGGTTCAGGCATCAGAAGTCCATGCATAGCCTCAAGCTCCCGTCTTCCGTCTTGGCCAACAACAATGGAGCTACATATGGTGAAACACTAGGTCTCATGAATCCCTTCTCATGCAAGTCCTCCAGTTATACTCTTAATTCATGAAGCTCTTTAGGATACATCTAATATACCAGTGTGGATATTGATTCTTTTACTGGGTACATATTTATGCATAATTCTACGCCTTTGTGAGGAGGTAGTCCTAGAAAATCCTCTAGAAATACATCCTTATACTCATCCTCCACTATAGTAAAGCTTAGACGCCTCTTGTCCACCACATCATGGGTGAGACTAGACAACTAGTGAGTGATCAGCTTTACCCTCCTCTAATAAAGTCCATCATGTGCTGAAAAACTTCCCTTATCACCAGTGAAGGAAAAAATTGTCCCATCCTCACATACACACCACACATTGCACCTAAAATAACCAATATGAGAAAGGACTATAGATAACTAGTCCATACGCTAGATTATGTTGTAAGGCCTCAATGGAACTACTAAGTGATCCCACATGAAACTCTCACCTCCAAGAGTAAGCACACATTATAGGCAACATTGTGTAATTTTTGAATCCCCTCCCACAGGAGTCTCTAATCATAATGACCGAGCCAATGACTCCACTAGAATCTCTGAGCATCGAATGAGGCTATTGGAAAAGAAATAGTGACTTGAACCTATTTCTATAAAAACTGCAGTTAAGGTGGATAAGTCATAGATCGTACCTCTAATCATTTATGGAGCGTTGTGGTCGTAGGCCTCCATCGCCTGAAGCTGGCCTCACCCCTGTCTGTCAGCTCCCTGATCCCGTGATGGACCACCTGGGGGTGGTGGTGGTAGCACCTCAAACTGTCATCCACCACCATCTGCTCGACTTACTCCCCTTCCATGTCTTATGAACTTTTCACTTCTTTTTAACCTCTTCTTTGGCCTTGGTGATCCCTCGACCGTCTTCTGATCATATGTGTGGTGGTTCAGGAAGTCACAAGCCATGTGTTCTTACCCTACACATGTGAAGCACAACCTGGGTCCTTGATAACTCCCTCAACTTTGGGAGCCCCATACTCCCGACCCTCAAGTCCTAGGTTCGTCTCCTGAAATTCCCGACCTTATTGGGCCCCCTCATCTGTTGCATACTTCTCACCACTGAAGACCCTTCCACTATGTGTCTGCTGGTGGCTCCAACTATCGGTGTCTGCTCTTATTGGAAGATCTATGAAAGAAGATATAAATCCAGCACTCCAACCTATGTGGGGATACTAAGAGACACCATGGATTCCCTGATATCCCGTATTACTCCCTACACACAGGTTTGATCCCTGAAAAATGGGTCTCACACCATTTCTATGGAGTAGGGATAGAGGTCTGTAAACCATGCAGAGTAGTAATCCACCGACATGATTCCCTATTGTAAGTGAAGCAGCTCATGTATGCACACTGAGCGCAAGGTCGTGGGGAAGAACTACTCTCGGAAAAGCCAATTGATGTTATCCTAAGAGAGGGTATCCTCATCGTGAGTCTAAATCTTCCGTCCCCACCATCTCCATGTCGATCCCTAAAGATGACTCGCAGCTAAGATCGTCATCTGGTCAAGCGGTGTCCTCACTATGTGGAAGACCCTTGTCATTGCCTCTAGCCATTCCTCAACAACCTGAGAATCTATCCCTCCATTAACCCAAGGAGGTCTTTGTATTTGAAACTCGTATAGGGCACCGAGTCTGCGTAAGTCTTCTACCGATAATTTCAACAGTAACTGCTGATCAATGGGTGGTGGCAACACAGGTGCACCACCCGATGGGTACGTCCCTAACACTGGTCCCTGGACCGATGCTTCATCCCCAGGCGAGCTGTCCACATGATCACATATGGGAAGCCTATGTTTAGGTTTGTGTGGAGGCATCATGAAATAGATCAAGATGTAAAAAAATCTAATGTTTATACCTGGTGAGAAGACTCTTATTCAAGAAGATCATAATGAGACAATTATGAAACCAACGTTTTCATTTATAGAGCCGAAAAAAAGAATTTAGGGTCAAGGTGTATTGATATGTTAGCCGCTGCACCAAAACTAGACTCCCCGAATCTGAAAGCCGAGATCGAAACATTTTTCATTGTTTCCCAAAAAACAAAACAACAAACTCTTGGTCTTTGAGGTAGAGCTGACAACCATTTATACAACATTTTCATGACCCATCCCCCATGGCCTATGTCGTGACATACCCTAATCCCACCTTCCGAATTCCAAGGGTTTGAAACTAGCACCAAATGTGTCAACTGCAAGTGGGGGGAATTTTTCTGAGTACTTGTATGCACACACACACACAACCACGTCCCACCACTAGAAAAGTAAACATATATTCCACTAAACAACCACTGAGTAAAACTAAAAACTATTTATCCAATGGGCTAGAATAAAAATCCAAAAAAAGATAAATTGAATACAAGAAAGTACAGGGGAAACACTAAAATCCGTCCACTGGGAACCCCACATGATGGGTTGGTACAAAGTAGCTGCCGGAAGCTGTAAAAGTATGTACTGTCTTTCTGGTCACACTAGGCACCATTGGGTCCTGGGCCACCAAGTCCTCCATCATGGAGGTGATCATCTGCACCAGACACAACACATGCGTGTGAAGCTCATGCAGGGGTGAGTAACAATATACTCAGTTGGGAGCCAAAAAAACCAATAAATACCAATAAGAAATCCAAAAAAACCACGAAGCATGATCATGAAGAATGATCAAATAACAAGATAGCTCACACCCGATATATTCTAGAGTCGGAATTTAGGACCATCAGTCACATAATCCAATACCATGGGTTGTTGGAGAACACCTCCTCAATGATTAAAGTGGGTCTGTTGGGTCACAAAAAAGACCCTTCCCATTATCCTTAGGACTATTATGGTACTCATCCCTGTTGAGTACCATGGGTATGCTGGGTCACACATAATCCTCTCCCCACCATGGAAATGTCGCGTCACATGGAAGAAGCTTCCCACCAATTGCAATACTGAGGTACACCTCCTATTGAGTACCATGGGTACGTTGTGTTACATAGAATCCACATCCAACCATGGGCTTTCCAGGTCACATAGAATCTACTTCCCAGTGGGCTATAGTATCTGACCCACACAGGGTTTCTCGTTAGCTTTCTATAGGTCTCATCCAACCATAGGGTTTCTGCACATAGCACAATGGATCTTGGTGAAGCCTCTCCCTAATCCATTCTTCTATTTTAAAATTCAATTAAATATTCCATAAAGTATTCCAAAAGATATGTCAAATTGTGAGGGTTACAACATAGAAAAAAAATTGTCAATTGGATGCCCATTTTGCATGTTATGATTGTTTTCCCCAAAAGGGGCCGATTGGGTATGGGTCCGGTCCGACCTGATAGGACCGACCTGACCCGACCCTACATGGGGTAAATCGACCCTACATAGGTCTACTGACCTGACAAGTAATCGGTTCAACATGTTGGTGGCATGCTCCTTACTGAGTCCGCCATAGGCGGACCCGCCTTCAGTTTTGTCGGAATGTGACTGTAAGTCATGTCCGACACACCCCCTCCCACTCGGGTCATCCGTGGGGCTAGATCCCTAGTGGTGGTCATTTGAATGCATATTTTCCGTTATGGATGACGTGGCACAGTGCCACATCCTAGTGTGCCGATGTGGCTGGGTTTCCATGTCCACCCCCACCAGCAGTCGGCCCTTGCCACACCGCCACAGTCGGTTGACCATGACGCTCTTCCGGCGCACCCTCGTGGAGCTCCGCCACCTACCCACAACTACCGTTGTCGGTGGGGTACTCCATAGACCACCATGTCTTGACTGGTGGTCCATTATTCACATAGACTGCACCCCTGGGCTCTGGGGGAGTCACCTTTCCTATGAAGGCATCAAATTCTCTTTTCTGCCCCTTTTGAATAATCAACCATGAAGATTGTAAAAGAAGAGTGGCTTGGGACTTGTTCGTGCCGGACCGCACCCTCCACGTTAGAGTTTTACAACAGGTGGATTTTTGGGGATGATGTTCTATCATCAATAATTTAATCCTATTGTAGAAAACCGAAAAATAACACCCTCACACACAAATAAACAATGTTTCGATCAACCTATTTGTGGGTTGATCCATGTTCGTTATTTTATAATATTAATGGGGAAAACATAAAACAAATAAACCCATACCTTGATCAACGTTCATCGTTAAAGTGCTTTGTCCTCGAGGGTTCAAGATCCATTGGCGTTCATCGCATCCCAACCCAATTCTTAGTAAAGCGTTGATGTTTCTAGCAATCATGCCAGCCTTTGCCATTTTTTGTTGGAGGGAATCCTTGTTTTAGGTTCACTAGGGAATTTCCATGGGTAAATTCACATTTCTTCATCACGTTATTAAACGAAAATACATCTCAATGTTTCTGGTACCCTATGACGTCGCATCATTACATGGTTTCATTTATGAAACAGCGTATCTATTGCGGTTCATGAAAATGATCCACTACGTAACTTCCTTTGGAGAGCATTGGTTCTAATGTTAAAAAACCCCTCTATTATGTTTACTTATATGATCTTAAAAAAAGTTCAAAATTTCATTTTTGGATCACTGAGCGTTGGAATCACGTGATGTCAAAGCGTGTGGTCTTCAAATAATTCCATATAATTTTTTTAAAAAAATTACATAGAAATTATGGTATATTACAAAGAACCATTTAAAATGCTAGAAAAACCCACTCACATGTTTACTTAAATGAACTTAAAAAGTAGTAAAAATTCCATTTCAGGCTCACCGGGCCTCGGAATAATGTACCATCAATGTCTGTGGTCTTGAAATAATTACATATACTTTTTAAAAAAAATTAAATGGATATTCCATGATATTACAGATGTTTTTTATCAGTTTTTTGTTCGGGTTTTATTATATAGTTTGGTTGCTTTTCATATTCCTATATATAAGGATGTTCAGTTTGGATATTGTTATATATATTAGATGCATTTCTTTTTTTTTTGGCTATTCAGTTTATTAATTTTTCCTTGGTGTAAATTGTTCACTTTGTATACTCTTTTGATTCATGGTACTAGTTTGTATCCCATAGGGATCGAGAATGCCAATCAGGCCATGCCACTGATCAACTCAGGTGAATGGTTCAGGGTTGACCTGGGTTGGTTCCTGAAAAAATAGTATCAATGGAGGTTTTATCCATAGAGGAACGTGATTTTTAGAGATCCGATTGTTACTTTGTAATGTCAAGGATGATGGATTTAGATTTTGGGGACTCGACAGCTTGTAATGGGAAAGAAACCATGAAACATTGCTCGTTCGGATCCCCAAGATTCCAAGGAGGTCTGGTTTTGTTTGTTTCCATAGTCTTCATGGATTTTTTTGGTGATTTGAATATGAAAAATGGCAGTTTGGATAATGGTATCCATGAGCTCACAGGGTCTAGATATCCATGTAGAGTAGGAGAATTTTCCGAGAAGGGTCTCTATTATGGTGGAGTGTTTGGAATATAGCCTCCAACCATGCAGTCATGTCACCCAATGACACTAGTTTCCCTCTTTTGAGATGATTGGGATCTTCGTTCCTTATTAAAATTATTCTAAAAAAATCCTTGTGTTGGAATTGGGAAAGTGGGATTTTAGAGGAAATGGTTGAATTTTTGAAATAGGGAAAAATGATCGTCGGAATTAACCTTGTAGACGTCCTTAAATTTTTTTTGGATAGAATGAACTCCTAGTGGTAGAAATGGAAATGATTTAATGAAATTGGGATTTTATAATAAAAACATGTGGTTTATGGGAAATTTTTGTTTTAAAATGGATGTTTGTTTTGGTATTTGTTTGAAATGAAAATGAGTGGGGTTTAAATCAAATTGTTTTTAGTGGAATGAGATTTTATGGGCTCATGGAATTTTTTTGAATGAAATAAAAGAGGAATTTTGTTGTAAATCTATGGGGTTTTATTTTCAAGTATAGTAAAATGGTTTTATGTGAGGAATATAAAATTTCATATTGACTTGGTGGTTAATGAGTTGTTGGAAGGTTTATGGTTTTTGAATTGGGATGAAGGACTTGTTTTTGAAAATGGGGATGTTTTCTTTTAGCCTTGGTGTTCTCAAGGCTTCTCACATTCATGGTGGTATATGGAAATATGGAAGGATTGCTGATATGGCATGGTGGATGGGTGCCCAGGATAGAATGGAAATGTTTATGTGAGTTATAATCTAAGGAATACAAATGGTGAATATTCATCCCATAATTTCTTTTTTAAATCAAAGGTGTTATCAAAAGGAAACATTTGAAGTCAATAATTTTTTTTCCTATATTAAATGTTTGAAGGCTATGCAGTGTCTGTTCTTGAGAATCCTTTTATTTTTGTTGGCCTTAATTTAGTTCTTAGATTTCTTTTTGTCCAATAGTTAACCCCATGGATATTTGATGGGTGATCGTAGATTGTCTACGGGTGATTCCCCATTAGCGGGATTTCTAGTTGATAAACCTAAGGATTTCATTGTTGAGTTTGGGAAGCTATTTTCACATCCCTATTATGGTCAAATGGATCCTCTCAAAGAGGAAGAGTTGATTTGAAAGATCTAATGGAACTTTCACCTCATTGATTTTCCAGAGTTGTTAAAGGTCAAGTCTATAACTTTTATGCTTGAAGGTAAACCGTGGAAGTGGTGGAAGTCGATATCCCAGAACAAGCCTCATGAAGATCTTACTTGGGAGTTATTCAAGAAACCATTCATCAGTTAGTATTTTTTTTAGAAACAAATTGTGGTAAAGGGGATGGATATGTTTTGTTTTCAGTTGGGTGATGGATCAATGTTGGAGTATTTCTATTATTTTGTATACCCGATTCTTTACCTTCTAGATTATGTTGCAGATGATCCCATAAAGGCTCTACATTTTGAGTTCACAGTTCATCCAAATATCCAGTTAATGGTTTTGGATATCAATATAACCACTTTTTTAGATATGGTGATGCAATCTTTTCATCTTGAAACTATGATGGTGAGTGTGCCTAAGGTAGTCCTTCATCCTTACATCCCAAGAAGCATTGGTGGAAATTCCGATATGGGGATGAGGAAGCTGCTGAAATTTGATGCAGCTATTCATGGAATCAAATAGCCATAGGATCTTCAATATACTTATTCTAGTAATGTGATCCTGGTGTCTTAACAATGTGGAAATTCGAGTCAGAAGAATTCTTCATACCATAATACTCTAATCCCCTACTAAGCTTGTGGACACTTATGTCACTCGCAGCGGTTTTATCAGGGTGTTCCTAAAAGGTTTAATGGAGACAAATATCAAAATTGATGTTCTTTTAGGATCTCATTTAACATTTCATTGATGTTTGTGTCCTTCATTTAAGGGTTCTTTTTCTTCAAATGTACCTATGGTGTTTTTTGAGATGTAAGGGAATGTTGTGGGTCTTTTAATGAACATCTATTTTCAATGGAAGTGTAGTTTTAATTTCAAGAAATCAGAGTTTTCCTTTTAAATTAATGGGTTGATGTGTGTTCCTGGTTGGTGTTATCAATTCCTGGCTACTATATAGTATATTATTAAATCATTAGAGATCCATCCAGAGGCCTCAAAGTGAAGAAGTTTCATGTTTATGAAACCATCGGGGGTGCGAGAAGTTTTGGCTCAGTTATTTTTTTCTCTGTTCAAGATTGGGTGGTTTAAATTCCCTTATTGAATTCTTCTTAGTTATGGTTAGTAGGACAATGAGGAGGGGTTTTAGTTAGACTTGGTAGGAATGGAAAGGTGTTGTCTCATGTTGAACATTCATTTGATCGGTTTTAGTTAGTTCTAAATGGTGGGGAGACCCTTTGTGGGTCTTGTTGAGTTTTCTCTGAAGACGTTGTCAGGTTATAGTTGTTTTCTAATGGTGGGGGTCCTTTTTGGCCTCCCTTTAGTTCATTGGGTTTTATGTGTGCACTTCGGTTTGGGTGAGTATTGGGATTCATGGGAGGAAGCCCAATAGTCTTGTTCTCAATATGGTTATGGATGTGGTGGCTCGATCATTCCTATTTATTCTTGGGAAGTGGTTTCAAGTCACTGTTCTATTTTGTGAAATAGGAATAAGATCTATTTTAATTAGATGGAATGTTCATTATTTATAATGTGGGATCATGTGGTTCTGGAATCCTTAGTCATCGATAATTAAACTGAAAGGTTTTGTGGCTTTCTAAGGGAATAAAGTGTTAATGGTGGGAATAATTGTCACACCCTTTTTTCATTTCCTATATTAAGTTTTTATTTTTTGAGAATATCTGTCTTTCTATTGAGTTCTAGGTGTGGTTATGTTTAAATTTTGAAGTGTTTGTTTGTCTAGTTTTTACCCAATAGTTGATCATTAGAAAATTTTGGAGTTTTTGGAAGAAAATTGGATTTTTGTCTTGCCAGTGTCCTAGAATTTTTGGCACACGGTTTGGTAAACCACAGGGCCAAATGCTGGTAACAATATGATAGGTGTTGGACTTGAATATAACATACAACATCGGCTGTGCATATATTGTTAAAATATGTGATCGAACCTACGTGCCCGTGTGGAAGGTGGTGGGTTTGGGAAAATCTTATCGAATGGTCCATGCACTGTCAGTGAAACTGTATGGTTTCGAAATGAAATATATCTTTTCCTGGGTAGTGGCTACCACATGGTTAGCTCAAGGATTGTTTATCCATGCATCCACACCATGTGAGTTTCCCAAATTTAAAATTTCAGGACTTTCCATGTTTTCTATTTTTGGGAATTTAATCCACAATACCCTCTTCGGACCCCACTCAGTTTCTTCCACCGTAGGAGGCCTCTCCCTTCTTCCTCACAACTCCCACCTTTTTCTAGGGTGACTTCAAGTGGATTTATTCATGTTTTGGTGCTTGAAATTCATGGAAACCCTCACCTCTATTCTTCCTCTCCCACTTATTTCCATTTTCTCTTGAGTTCCTCTCCTCATGTGGTTATTTATAACTATGGTTTTGGTTTCCCTTAATTTATGTTTGGGTTATTTTGTTTAGGGTTCCTCTTGCAAGATCTTATATTTTGAAACCCTCATGAGGTTATTTAGGGCATGTGTTGATGATGTATTATAGAGTCAAGGTAGGTTTTCTATGCAAATTCCTATATAATTTAATAATCATTGATTACATGATTTTTTTCACCTTCCATATATTCTAGATTTTGTTATGTGATAGTTTTATTAATTTCTTG
The DNA here is from genome assembly GCA_963277665.1 of Viscum album. Classification (NCBI taxonomy): domain Eukaryota; kingdom Viridiplantae; phylum Streptophyta; class Magnoliopsida; order Santalales; family Viscaceae; genus Viscum; species Viscum album. The sequence goes on from OY728143.1 coordinate 1,968,434,203, forward strand.
GCGTGAAAAGTGGTGTTTTCTTCCTTATTGTGTGATAAATAGAATATCTTTTCTAAATATTTCACACCAAATATTCGATGAAATGATCTGTTGGGGTTTTCATGTGTTTTTTGGTATCTAAAGCATGGTAAAGCATTGATAATATATTTTTAAAATGAAAAATGATGTTTTGGGTTCCTCAAATTGTTTCCCTATGTGGTTTTGGTTTTATAAGAAATGTACATTTGTCTTTCAATGTGGTTTGTCATGTGTTGCCAGATAATGGCCCAATTGAAAGCTTTATTAAAATGGTTTTTTTCTTGGAAGTATGATGTGAATTTTTTTAAAGGTGTCTTTAAATTATTTTAAAGTGTAAAATGGTGTGTCTATACACCTTTTTGAAAGGAAAATCAATATCTTTGAAAAATATTGGTTTGGTTAAAAATTCTTATAGTCCCATTTGTTTTTTGTAAAAATAGTGAAAGTGTGTGTTATGGAAACCTCTTTTGGATGATTTTCATGACCTATTCATATTAAATGGATTGGATTTCCTCATTTTTGAGTCCTTCTAATTTATTATAGCAATTGGAGATCCTTGCTATGGGCTCCAAAAGATCTATTTGTTCGATGGCATGAGTGTGATCCTTATGGTGGCTCGGTGCGAGGCATGTTGTTAAATTATTATTCTATATTCATGTGATTGGATATTCTGTTGGAATTGGTTGGATATCCCAATTTACATACATGAGACATGGAAAACTATAATTATGAGATAATTTTCTAAGAACCATTGGTGAAAATGTTAGACTATTCACTAGATGGTGGCCTATAACAGGTGGATATATTGGTTTGGTTGTTATGGGGTTTTCCCCTCGGTCTGTCTTAAGTTATGATGGATCATAGTGTTAAGGTGTTTTTTATTTCACAAAGTGAGTAATTCTTCCATTGAATATCCTCATGTATTATTATGTTCTAGATTATTCACGATCTCCTAAGTTCACCCATATCTATTAGCACAATGATGCTTGAAGTGATGAATGAGATAATTTGTTACACTCATGTGTTTATTTCCATTTCCATTATTATGTAATGATTTTAGTATTATCACATGTGGTGTTATTCTATGAATGTTATGAGTTTTATTCTAAAGTTTAATGAAAAATGTTTCTAAATTGAAATTGTTTTACACTCTCGTTTTCCATTAGAAAATTAAATCATCAATCTCCCCTTGAAATTTTATTGTCTCACTATTGGTAGTGATCCTGGTTTAAAAATGAAGTAGGGAAGTGGATAGTAGTTTATTTCAAGTAAAATGTGTAGAAAATATTAATTTTTTATATATTGTATTACAAACATGATGTTGGTGTTTCTTTTATTTTAATGGAAGAGCATTGAGAATATATTTTTGGGCTAGCCTACTAAGTTTTATTACTCATTCCTATAGTTATTTTTTGTTCTTTGCATGTGGTGAAAGTATCAACATAGTCATGATCACCATGGGTGATAATCATTGTTCGTATTAGAGAGTGACCCTCAGGGTTACAGGGAGATATTGGGTTGTCAGGTTTTAGTTTGGGTTTTATTGTATAGTTTGGATTTATTTCCAGAGTCTTGTATAAATTGATTTTCAATTTGGATATTTTTATATCTATTTCACTTCATTTATTATTTAAGAAGTTAAATTTATTTATTTATTTTATTCAGTGATATCATTTCCTTTTATACTCTTTTGATGCCCAACACTAGTTTCTAGCCTGTGGGAATCATGAATTCCATTCATTCATGCCACAGATCATGACTTGAGTGGTAGGAATGGAAAGGATTACATAAACCATTGATCATTCTGAAGAGTCCTCATGCATGCTAAGCCTGGGAGGAAGATAATTGATTGAAAAAAAGTGGTACTACGTGAGATGGATGTGACCACTTGATGATGTACATCCTGTAAAAAACACATGGACAAAACCTTTCCCTATGATCCAAGTGTTTCCTCAAGTGTCTCTAGAAGGGTCTCACACAAGTCCCATGACTGAGAGGAGACCTTCGCACTTGTACATGTCAACTAGGGGGAAGTGGATCCCCACATAGGTTTCTTGTCTTTCAAGCATTGGAAGGAATTCAAACCCACTATTCCACTTATTTCCCTATTATCTCTGGGTTTAGATAGATTTTGGAATAGATTTTAGGGCATGGGGGAAGGACTAGAGCTCAAAAAGATTTTGGCTTTCTTCTGATATTCTATTCATTTAAAATGGGGATACCTAGGGTTCTATTTATAGTAAATTTCAGGACCCTAGGTTATGAAATTCATTTGAACTAATGGCTTAAGAAATTTCATTGTGAATGTGCCTCATGTAGGTGGGGATGCTCCTTCTAGGACATGTAAGATGGGCCGGTATGATCCTCTTGGCGCATAGGCTGGGTGCATGCATGTTAACCTAGGTTAGTTCTTTTATTCTCCTCGGTTCCCTTAACCTCTTCATTAATGAATGTATTTTCCTTTGAATATTACCTCCCTCATGTGGAGAAATGAAGTTCCAACTAAATCCCACAAGAATTGGATTAATTATGAACAAAAATAATATTAATCTAAGACAAATTTAGGGAACTTTTATGCATTCTAATATCATTTGGTGGGATTTGGAGTTATCATAACCAAGGGAGAATTCTCTAATTTTTTCCAAATACATGGGGCCTAGCGAGCATAGTTTTACTATAACTAGATTCACATTAAAGTCTCTATATACTATGTTCTTTTTTCATCATTGCCCTAATTTTTTCCTATGTATGATATGAAGAAGACACAGTGGGTGAGGCTTGAAATTTTTAAAGGCCTCCCTTTTCATGTTTTAATAATAACATGTTTTGTACATTTTTATTTGCATTACTCAACTTTTTCCCTAACAATGTGAAGTGAAGGTCTATGATCTAAGATTTAACTTTTACCCAGTGTTCCCTTTGGTTATCTTTCTACCTAGTGAGTATTATGTCTTCTCTCATGGGTTTTTAGTGTCTTTCAATCAGGACTAATGCAACTCTTTTTTGGTTGTCAAACATCATTGATCATGAGATACGTAATGAAAACACGATCTGGGCTTCTGGTCAAAAAATGTGTTGAAATTATATTAATACACAATAAGAGAATTTTTAGTCCTGAATTTATGATTTATGGATATAATACATTATATAATAAAATTACACAAGTAATTACTATAGACCATATTTGAAATGAATTTTCCCACATGATATCATCTGGGCTTACAAAGATATAGTTGTTTTTACTGAGGAAGAATATTCCTCTAGATGACAAGCCCTTTTGTGAGAGAAATTGGAAAATAAAAAACTACGTTGTATCAAATAATATTAATAAAATTTGACCTAAACTATCCAATGTTTTTTTACATATGTCTAGGGAGTTTTGGAAGATCTATATTTTTCATGACCATAATGGGTGGTTTTTGAATGGAGTGCATCTGATAATTAAGGGAGTATCCTTGTTAACAATAAAAATTTATTTGAAAATAATGCTACAAAAATTTCATTTGCGTGTAAAGGAGGGGAAATTCTATTTTAACTATATGATTGTAAAATAGGGGTCCTAAGAGAAATCTGGAACCTCTCTCCCAAATCAAAGTTGTTTCTATGAGATAGGAAATACAAATGGTTTGTATTCCATTGTAGTTGGGATTAGATTGAAGAATCAAGGAATAATTTCATGCCATATTAGAATGGTATTCATTTCGTACATAGTTCTTTGGGGTGATGGAGTGGATGAACAACATAATGAGGAATGGATCCTCCATGAATAGAGTTGAGGAATTATTTATTCTAATGTCATACGATAAAGACATGGACTATGTAGTATAACATCTTATGGAAAGGATTATGAGGGTAATAATTTATTTTCTATTAGCTTAGACAAAGAGATTGGTGATTTTACATTTCTCAATAATCCATCTAATAATGTTACACTATCTTCATGTATGAAGGGATGAGTTCATAAGTTGTAATCTAGGTGTTTATAGGTCTTAAAATAGATATTGAAAAAGTATGGAAGAATGATCATGGACCATGTTCAAAAAACAGATTCCAACAAGACATTATTTGGGATTATAGAGATATAAGTGGTGTCTTCTGGGGATGAATGTGCCTCTATTTAGTAGGCCCTTTCTATTGGTGACTTCTGTAAATCCAAACATGTTCATGATAATGAAAATTAAAATAATGGAAAAATCTGAATGATAAGACCTTTCATGGTATACTTATATAAATCAAATCTAGGTCATATCATTGCATAATAAAAATAAATCTAATAGAGATTCAATTTTCTCCAGACAGATAGTTTGGTTTATGTATAGAAGGATTCTAAATATAGAAGGATCATTTTATTTCAAATTTATCCAATAATGGGGAAAAGTTTTTTCTACAAAGGTCTAACCTCTACACATGAAAGGGGGATTTAAAAAAAATTATGACTAGGACCAAGACATAGGATATGTACATCACTACATATCTTATCAAAGTGATAATTATGTCACATGTATTTCTAGAGGGATTCACCACACTGATTGAATCTTAGTGTTTTTATGGGATTGTTTCGAATACTAGCTCATGAATGGGGTGAGAACCCATATCGTACCCTCTTATGATGATCTGACTCATACATAAGAGAGTAGGTGAATTTTTTGTATTACTTCTTAACCATGATGTTGTATTTGGATCTCACAACATATCTCATCAAATTCATAATCAAGACACATGTGATTCATGGAGTTAAAACATGTAAAATATCCAAATCATGCAGTTTAATCTCATGAAGTAGGGATGTTTGGTGTTCTTTTTAAGGTCTTGGATCCATGATTAATTTAACACTAATATGATCTAATATGAATTGATCATGTGGGAATCCTTTTAAAAAACTCTTAATCCCATGAAGGTCATTCTTAGTGTGAGAAACAAGGAGACAAAAATGTCAATTTCACCACACAATGGAGATTAAAATGAAGATAATGGGAATTTTGATTTTGTGGTGGTTCGACCAGGTTGTAGGATCTCAGTGTCTTGATGTATCTCAAGGGAATGGGAATCAATCCATACATAGTTATTGGAACATATGTAGTTTAATTTCATTAAGTATTAAGGTGTATTTTTTTATTTCATTATCTAGGACCACACATTGTGGAAATAATGATTAATATAATACTTTTAAGGAAAAGGATATCCCAACATATTTTAGATGTGAGTAGTGATATTTTAAACCATGATCCTGGGGAATCTCATATTAGGAGAAGTGATATCGGACAAAAAATGAATGGACTGACTATAGACCATTTTCAAAAAGTGGTTTCCATCGTAATTTTTTCAGGGCTTATAGAGATAGAATAGGTATCCTTGAAAGAAAAATGTTCATTTGGTTGATAATCCTTTTTAGTGAGAAACAAATGAAAAAACATATTGGGATATATAAATTCATAGTTAAAATAATTTTTTCCTAAGGAATCTAACATTCTATTACCAATGTATAAGGAAGGCTTATTGATATGTTAAATTTACAAGGACATATAGTATGATTTGTGGTTGGAATAAGTCCAAGCATAATGGGAGAATTCGGACCATGTTTGGCCATGGAGTGTGAAGTACCTTGAATAGATCTTTGTTTTTATGCAAGTGAGGTTTTTATTTTCTCTACTTTGTGACTAGGTCCATGAAATAGGGTCTTGGTGTCACTATGTATCCCATTGAGATGAGAATACAGACACATTTTGTTCTAGAATGAATGTTTAGTGGGAGACAAGAACGAAATATTTTGATCTACTAAAGCATGGATTTAAATGATATTCATTTTTATTTTTTGCAACAAGAATGTGAACCATACTATTTTACATCATATATATAGGAAGTTTTTATATAATTTAACATCTTACGAAAAGGATGTAAGGATTTTTATTCTAGAGTCTTATAGCTCAGACTATGATTTCTTCTAGTTTTCGGTCATACAACTAAGACTATATGTTGTGCCATTTTTGGTTGTGCATATGGGGAAATTATGCTACATAGTTTAACATCATGTAGTATATTCAATTTTTTCTTTATCAAATGAATTCTTTATATAGAATCCTTTCATAGGTAGGGGATGTAACAATATAACCATCCATCAAGATCATGGAATGAGCTCCATAATAGTGGACCTTGGGTGTGGAATATGGACCCTTTCGACATTGGTTCGATAATTAAATTCTTCCCTGGTATCATCGGGTTCCTAAGGACCAGTACCAGTTATCCTTGTATGAATGAGTGAAGGAGGACTATCTTATTATATACCCATGATATCTGATTTTGATGGACCTCTAAGGGACTCAATGTATGTAGTCTCTTCTCGTCAATCCACTCCAACACATCCAACCATATTTAGGATTTTCAATCTATGGATAGCTAGTCACATATAGAAATGTAGTGTAATGAAAATTGAAAATTGATGGGGGGAACTAATTTTATCAAGTATACCAGTGAATATGAGGTTTCCCCATGGTAGTACAGGTTGTAGTCTGGTAGTCCCACAAGGAATGAAAGATATTTTAATTACAAGACTTTTTATCTTTATCCACAAATATCAAGATTATCTTTTATAGGGTATTATTGGAGGCCGTAATCTATCCGTTACTCATTGCATGATAGATAGATGAATTGTTGGAGTTGATATAATACATATGAAATAGCTTATACATCTCATTATAATATAAATTGGGTTCTTTGTTCATCATTATTATATGAGGGGTACTAAATATGGTAGTGATGATGGCCTTCATAAATCTTACAATTATTTTTTTCTAACATTTTTAGGGGTATTTAATCATCCAATTTGGAAAATAATTCTATAATAGTGAGAATTTATTTGAACTTCTTCACCATAATTTAAGGATACATCCCTATTGAATTTATTCCCAATATAGAGAATGTCAAGAAGAATTTTTATATGTGTAGAGACTACAAGGGTTGGTGAAAAAACATGGAATTAAAATGGAAGGAATAACATCTTAGTGAATTTTTTACAGTACCTCATCATTGAAGAGAATAAATATTGCATCCTTTGAATCATATTGGAACACCAGAACCCTGACCAGTGGGTATCGCAGACTCCCATATTTACTTATTTAATGAAATATATAGTCTATTTTTTTGTCGATACACCTAAGGACTCTATCAGAGACTAATTTATGGGAGACATTTTTTTTCAGATTTGGTCCATCATAAAGAGTGATGTTGGTCACCAGTCATCAAATTTTATCTTTCCCAATCTACATAAGGTGTGTACTCAACTATAAAGGTATACATAAATAGGTATTAACTAATTGGTCGATGCTTTTGATCGATTTGTTTCTAGATCCTAGTGTTTATAGGAAGGTGTGGTTGTTGGGATTCTAGAAAAAAAATCATATGATGATTAGGTTTTCATTGATGGATGATATTATTATCGTATGGTCAAAATCAATTCAAAAATGTAATGGGTTATTATTATATCAGCTCTAGTGGAACTTTAGTTTCCATATGATGCAACATAATCGATAACTCCCCGACCCTAGTTACCCAGAGTTGTTGCATTATTACATAACATTAGCATGATACAAGGAACCATGTCCCGAAAGACCAACCAGTTTAGTAGCCTTGTAATTACTAGATACATTCATATGTTCTACATTACATCATGAAATAAAAACATCAAAAACATTTTCCCCCTTTTGAACACACTTATATCTTTAGACTATCCCGGTAGGTCAACTATAAAATACTTCTTTACATCTTGGGAAAAAATAAACATATAAAGGGGTGAGATCAGATGCACAGTAAGGATTACAATATAGCTGAAACTTTCAAAAATAATCATAAACATTTAATGCAATGTATAAGACTAAAACAAAATACTTTTAAGATTAAAATTCAGAATAATATGGAAAATATAAAATCAAATAATTCTATTTACTTATTCACATGGATATTCTACTAGTCGAATAATCACATTCAATATCAATAGTCACTTTCATAATGATGGAATGCATAATGCTAGACTTCATAATCACGTAGTCAAGGCCTCTTACTAAGACTAAAAATAAGATTTTTTAAAGGTCTTGTTACAATACACTAGTTTTTCTCATGAGACCTACCGATGCATCAAGGAGCTATAGCGGGCTCCACCCGCCACTTACTAAGTCCAATGCATTCCTCATATGAAAAGGTTCAAACATAATATAAACAATCGTATTAAAACTAGCATACAAAATGTCAATACTTTAACCATAAACCCGGAATGGTGTAAAAATAACACTTCCATAGTCCAAAATATCACAAAACCGTCAATACAATATGAAAGAGTTGTATCATAATAAATCATCTTCAAACAAGTTTAAAATACATCAAAGGATGCAGACATAGATGAAATCAAAATTTTTTGAGAGAAATATCTCTTTATATTTTGAAATAATTTAGAAGTCCCATATTTATAAATGAAAACATTTATTTTGAAAATAATCTTATAATCTAGTAGGGTAAGCTTTGAAGGTATTATAACGGGTGAAAATAGCAGCACCCCCTGTAAGAGTTAAAAAACATTCTTTTCTTGATTTTGTTGAAAAGGTCCTAAAGGACCTTTTTTGGAAAATGATGGAAATATTCCTTTAAAATATTTTATAAAAATTATAACAAGTTTATAAATGACATTAACCTATAGTGTACGAAATAGAATTTTTTTTTGAAATATATTTTTAAGAAACACAGATGTGGATGGTGTAGAGGTCCAAAGATTGACGTACATGGACATTACATTACTTTTGAGGAATAGTTAGTACATAACAAAAAAACAGACACACATGGACCGTAATAGTTTAGTGTCTTTGGAAACTTGGAACATAATATTCTAATCGTGGCGAAAGATCTTCAAAATCTCACATAAAGATCTTTTCCTTTTGTTTTCTTACCTAAAACCTTTCTTTATATCATGGGGAAAAGAAAACATAAAAAGGGTGAGCTCAAATGCTCAGTAAGGGTAAGCATAGAGAACATAAAACAATCCATAAACATTTGAATGCAAAAGCTTGAACATAAAATCTAAACATCAAAATCTAGAGAAAGGACGTAAATCATGGAAGTACGTAATACATATATCATAAAGGAACATAAATCTTGATAAAATAACATGGGAATAAATCATGTAATTGTGGAAACCATTTAGCACTTGTTATGATTTCTATAGTAGCCAAGACATTGTTGCCGAGACCATATTAGTGGACAAAGTCCCTTTCGGAATCGAGTTCACTCCTCGTTCCAGTCCTGTATCACTGCACCAGATTAACTTACTATTCCAGCCATGTCTTTCTCATGAGATATAAATCTTTACCCAATGCATTGGAGGTAGATATAGGTCACACCCATCTCATAATGAAATCATTCTTTCGTGTGCTACAAAATAAACAAACATCATTCATAATAACCCAATGATTAAAATGGGTTTCATAAACATCATCCCATCATAACATAATCCATATAAAATAAATGGATATAATTTCATAATAAGAAAGGTGAAACCATGTAAATCATAGAGAAATTAAACTTGAAACATACACATATGAAATAATGTCATCTTAGATGGAAAATGGTTTTGATAAAACACTTGAAATGAATTCTTGAGGAAAATATCCTTTCTTCTTTGAAATCATTTTCTTTTCACAAAATGTCATTCATTTTTAAAAGAAAAATATTTTGTTGAAAATAGTCATGAAATATTTTGGAGGAAGATTCATGAAAATAAGGCTTTATAAAACTGTAAAAATCCTTTCATGATGTATAAGTTAAAAAAATAACATTCTTCTCGTACTTTTGTTGGAAAAGTCAAAAAGTACCTTATATGGTAAGCAAAGGAAAGATTCCAACCATACAATGTGGTAAAAAGTCAATAAAGGGTAAAAATGACTTTAAAAAAACATGGAAGAATATTAAACATTTTACGAAAACATTTTTAGAAACCATGGTCATGGATGTTAAACGTAACCACAGTAAATACTTACGTATAAGCAATCTCGGATACAAATGAGATTGAAAATTTATCCCTTACCTTAGGTCTGATATGCTTCGTACGTATCCGAACCTCCTGTATAATGATTTAAATAATGCCATTGAATTATTAAATAATCATATTTATGATATCATATATGGTTCACTTATGACTTTATATTACCCGTTCTTTTGTAAGTTCAATGTTAAAGCAGCGTTTTGGGTAAAATTGTTTCATTTATCGTACATGTTTGGACTTGTTGTTCTTGATATTATTACTTATATAATAATTTACTTAATTCAAGAATGTAAAACATGATTTATATGTAATATATATTCATCATATACATATATATATGATAGATCGATAAATGGAATGAAATACACCGTTCATGGAGATGGTAGGCCATACGTATGCATGAATGATGTTTTCATTTCCTTATTAAAATGAATGGAATTAAGTAGATGAAATACATATATATATATACACATAAATCCAGTATCATTATTATGTCATATATTTCATGATTACTTATTATATATACTTTATAATCATTCATGAATGGTTAACATGGAGAATGAATCTCATCGCGTCGTGGAGACGGTAGTCCGTACGTATGCACGAGCGATGATATCATTCCCAAGATAGTGGAATTGTATTGAAGTGTATGTATAATTTTTATGAATCAATATCATTTTACAATAATCACATATAGTTATTTATTTACACCATTATGCCCATCCAAGTAAGGTGGTGGTCGAAAACATATTACACCGCGGCGTGGAGACGGTATTCCGTATGTACGCACGCGCGGTGATTTCGTTTTCCTTAGGATGGATAGATGGTAAAATAGGGTTGTTTAATACTTATAATAACATATCAGTATATGAGTGGTACTGATGTTATTACTTAAGAATGAAACAACTAAAGAACAAGAAGTATAAGAAGAAATAAAGTTGAAAGATTCGGTAATGGACATTACCTCTTCTTTGAAGCGCCTCTTCTTAACCTACTCTTAGGGCACTAAAGATGGTCTTCGAAGAAGACCAGGACCTCTTGGTTGTTTCTAGGGAAGTGGAGAAGAGAAATTGGCAGTGGTTGACCGAGCTTGAAGGCTCAAAGTGGTGTGAGTAAGAGTGGGAGGAGGTGCCCTTTTATAAGGGAGGAGAGGGGCACCTTAGGAAAACATAAAATATTATTTTATTATAAAGTCATATTCGGTTTTTAATAGCTCCAAATAGATTTATTTAGAAGATAAGGTGAGGATGGGTCGAAATAATCTCATCTAATAGAATTTAGAAAAGTTTAGGTTTCTATTTTAACCTTATCATTTAGATTTAACTTTAAGTTAAATAATTTTACTTTTATCGTGTCTTCTTGTTTTCTTACACTATATGGTTACTAAACTTACTATAAAAAGACAAAATAACTCCAAGTTATTTATTATTAATATATATAACCTTATCTAAGTCATTTTTCCGAACCTTATATTTTTAGGAACAAAATAACAATTAATAATATAATATTTTTTTTAAAAACTATTTTATGTCAATTTTGACACTATTTGGTAATTGATTTTTGTGAAAATCATAACAAAATTATTACTTTGAAAAAAGTTAGTTAAATACATACTAACATGTCATATTAACCTATAAAATTAGTGTAACTCATAAAAATTCTCAAATTACATTTATTTGGGTATTTATAACATTAATTATGTCAATATTTCATTAATGAGAGAATTACTCCATCATCATTGTGTCATAAATAAATTAAATTATTTATTGTCTAAAAACTATAAATAAAATACCATTATGTAGGAAATTTTTTTAAATTTCTAATGAATATTAATAGTATAATTTATCTGATGTATAACCCTATATTAAAAATATTTTAGTTATTAAACATTGATTTTAACTATTTTAACTATTCCTTAAATAAAATAATATTAAATGTCCTAATCTAATCCAAGTGGGACTAAATGGTAATATTTTATTCCTAAGGATGTTTTTGGTCGAATTAAACTCTTTCAATAGAACTAGTACATGTGTTAGGGTAATAATAATATCATTTTTACCCTAAATTTCCCTATTTACTTTTAACCGTGGTAAAAAAAGTAAAAAGTTACTATTCACCAAAAATTATTTTCATCTCATTGAACCACAGTTTAGTCCTTGATATTAACCGTGTCTCTCGGATTTTTGAAATTCAATTCACAGAAGTGGTAAAATTTCATTTAAATGAAAAATTTAGTTTTTTAACTAACACTAAGTGGTTTCACTATTCGTCGAAAATTGATGTTTTTAAGAAAAATACCAAAAATTCAGCCTAAGAATTATTTGATATTCCGAAATACAAATTGATATATATTTTTCCAAATTCAAAACATATATGTGGAATTAATTAATTTTAAAATTAATTCCCGTTATCAAAACAAATAGCGTGTTTTTAAGAAACAAAAAACTATCAAAAGATTGATACTTGTTTATATCCAATTTGAAAGTGAAATTAATTCCAATGAAAAAAATTGGATTAAATGGTAAAAATATATTATAATTAAACTTTAAAACCAATTAAAATGTTAATCTAACCATATAAATTATTGCGCTGAAAAAAATTTGTTTTTAATTAAAAATAGCATGTTTTTACTATTCATTAAAATATGAAAGTTATCAGAATAATATGAAAAATTTATCCAAAGTAAATTTTTATATCCTGATTCCAAAGAAGAAGTTTATTTTGTCAAATTTAACTTATATACATGTCAAAAAAAGATTTAAGGTGGGTGTTCCATCAAAAAGCGGGAAAACTGCAATTTTTGAAAGATACATATTTTACACGAAAAATTTATTTTGTTCTCATACCTTATTCTAGAAAATGTGTAATATGAATAATAATGTTATAAAATTCAAAATGTAGTTAATATTATTCATAACGGCTAGTCCATAATAATATTATAACAATATATCATTGTTTAGTCAAACCAGGTATTGCGTACTACACACGCTATCAAGGTAGGTCGCGATTTCCTGTAATGAATGCCAAGAATAGTGTTGCATATACTGCAAGCTAATGCGGTGTTGTGTATAGTACAATTTAATCTTGGTGTAGTGTATAATATAATATCAAAGAAATTAAAAATGATATATCTCATAAAATATCGGGGTGTTACATTCTACCCCCCCTTAAAATGAATTTCGTCCTTGAAATTCGTCAGGGTTATAAATCATTTACTATTCATAGAAACCCACATCGTAAAAAGGAATACTAAAACATAATTTTAAAAACTAAAGTATGAAATGTAATGATTACCCAAAGTAACTCATCACTTGGTTTCTATATAGGAGAACATAGGTGAAAATATGGATATGGAAGAAAAATCTACCCATCAAGTTCTGATGGAGAGTGGTAGAGAACATGGCTATGAAAAATCCAACAATCACAAAGCCATAGATTTGTGATGATCTAAGGTACCATCTGATTCATCAGATATAAGGGAACTAGGACAACATTTTTGGTTTTCAATATCATTTCCCTAAAGTTGATGAAATTGGAATTAGAAGAAATAAATTCTTGTTTTTGTTAGAGTCTCACTGTTGGTCGTTCCTTGGACAATTTCCACTTCATCTATTAAAGAAATGAAGTTTAGTTTGTCATTTGTGAAGTGTTAGCAGATCATGTGATAGAATTATGGGTCATTCCATCTGTTTCAAATAAAAGGTTAGCAAAAGTTGTCAAATATACATAAGTCCATTTATGGTGAGGTTAATCATATACGATTCCAAAAATGAACTTATACTTAATATATCATACCGCTTAATAAAATAAAACTAGTTTCTACTAACCAGGGACTTCCTGTAGGCTAGTGTTATGCGATAAAGTCCAGTCGCACTTCAGTTATGGGTTCGATTCCCACAGCCTTCTCCGACGCAATGGGTTGTCGCCCGTCCTGTAGGTTGTCCTTTTTCTAAAATTGCATCATTATGACATTCCATCGATAATATAGAAAATAGTTCTAGCCTTAAACTAACTTATGTTAAACATAATCCATTTAAAATCTTTAGGCTTATCCAAAAGACTTTTGTCCAAGATTATAGTATAAAGAAAACTTTTACTAGAAATGTCATCTACCGAGCATGTGAATACCATCATTTATCCTCCATATATCTTGTTGATCACATTCCAATCATGTGAATACCTTAATCATGTATTCACTTGAAAAATGAATACCCATTGAATCTTAGTGAAAACATGAATGTTGTCAAAAGTTAACTCTTTCCACATACCAAAATCCAAAAATTCTATATAATCAAACCATGATATAACTTTTTCCTTATATCAGTCACGAGCTCATGAATACTATAAAAAATTTCTTTTTCCCCTTATCCTTTCATTATGCACATATCATCTACCTTCCAAAAATATCTGAATAAACTTTCATGGTTATCGGTACCATTCAACATTTATATTCAAAAACATAAGGAAAAAATAGTGTAACAATCCTTAGATAACTCTTGATAAACATACAATCATTCCACTACCTTCTTAAACAATTGACCAAGCTTCAACACTTCTTTCATCTCATATATAATTTGTAGTCTCTTCATTATCATCCACATAAATACTACCCATATGACCCTACTTATTCTCTTCATGAGATTTTCCCTTAGGGAATAGGTTTTCTTAATTCCCATACATTCCACATTTAAAACATCTAGTCATTGTTGATGTCGTAGCAATACCATTATCCTTATCTGTGGTGTTAACCAAACCTTTTCCTTTTCACTTACTGGATTTGTGTCCTTATTTTCCGCACCCAAAACATCTTTCAATTCCTTTTAAAAATTCTCCTTGATGCCACTTCCTAAAAGATTTACATGATAGAAATTGAACTTTCATTCCTCTATGATCATCATGAAACTCCATATTTATCTTATTAGCTAAGTCGGTAAACTTACCAAAGATGAGATTATTGATCATATTATGAGATTACTGATTAGGAATAATAACGATATGTGGACCTCCAGATCCAATTTCATTTGGTTTCCCATGAATAATATCATTCCATCTTCCATCATATCCTCTATTATCGTGAATCTTCTCGTTCCTAGCCATTTTCTAAAACCCAAAAAGAATAGTGTGAGAGGTCAAAATCATAATCAAGGGGTATTAACTTAAATATATAACATCTTAGGTTAAATTATGAGATCATTTCCGCAATTATAGGACTATAATCTATACTTATACTTAAACTTAGGGACATCCCTAGACATACCTTATAAATATCTCTAGGGATCTCACAAAAGTTTTCGCATCCTAGTTTCCAAAGGTTAACTAAACCTTTCCTATGATACCAACTGTAGAGACCCAAAGCATGATGTACATGGACATTACATTACTTTTTCATAATACTTAGTACATAACAAAAAAACAGACACACAAGGACCGTAATAGTTTAGTGTCTTTGTAAACATGGAACGTAATCTTCTAATAGTGGTGAAAGATCTTCAACATCTCCAATAAAGATCTTCCCATTTTGTTTTCTTACCTAAAACCTTTCTTTATATCCTTGGGAAAAGAAAACATAAAAAGGGTGAGCTCAAATTCTCAGTAAGGGTAAACATAGAGAACATAAAACAATCAATAAACATTTGAATGCAAAATCTTGAATATAAAATCTAAACATCAAAATCTTGAGCAAGGATATAAATCTCGGAAGTACGTAAGGCATATATCATAAAGGAACATCAATAATGATAAAATAGCATGGGAATAAATAATGTAATTGTGGAAACCATTCATCACTTGTTATGATTTCTATAGTATCCAAGGCATTGCTGCCAAGACCATGTTAGTGGAAAAAGTCCCTTTCTGAATCGAGTTCACTCCTCGTTCCAGTCCTGTATCACTAAACCGGATTAACATACCATTCCAGCCATGTGTATATCATGAGATATAAATCTTTACCCAATGCATTGGAGGGAGATATAGGTCCCACCCATATCATAATGAAATCATTCTTTCGTGTGCCACAAAATAAACATACATCATTCATAATAACCCAACGAATAAAATGGGTTTCATAAACATCATCCCATCATAACATAATCCATATAAAAGAAATGGATATCATTTCATAATAAGAAAAGTGAAACCATGTAAATCATAGAGACATTATACTTGAAACATACACATATGAAATAATGTCATCTTAGATGGAAAATGGTTTTGATAAAACACTTGAAATGAATTCTTGAAGAAAATATCCTTTCTTCTTTAAAATCATTTTCTTTTCACAAAATGTCATGCATTTTTAAAAGAAAAGTATTTTGTTGAAAATAGTCATGAAATATTTAGGAGTAAGATTCATGAAAATAAGGCTTTATAAAACTGTAAAAATCCTTTCATGTCGTATATGTTAAAAAAATATCATTCTTCTAGTACTTTTGTCGAAAAAGTCATAAAGTAACTTATATGGTAACCAAAGGAAATATGTCATCCATACAATGTGGTAAAAAGTCAATAAAGGGTAAAAATGACTTTAAACATACATGGAAGAATAGTAAACATTTTATGAAAACATTTTTAGAAAACACGGCCATGGATGATAAACGTAACCCCAGTAAATACTTACGTATAAGCAATCTCGGATAAAAATGAGATTGAAAATTTATCCCTTACCTTAGGTCCGATATGCTTCATATGTATCCGAACCTCCTGTATAATGATTTAAATAATGTCATTGACTTATTAAAGAATCATATTTATGATATCATATATGGTTCACTTATGACTTTATATTACCCGTTCTTTTGTAAGTTCCATGCTAAAGCAGCGTTTTGGGTAAAATCATGTTATTTATCTTACATGTTTGGACTCGTTGTTCTTGATATTATTACTTATATACTGATTTACTAAATTACAGAATATAAAACATGATTTATATGTAATATATTCAGAATATACATATACATATGATAGATCAAAAAAGGGAATGAAATACACCGTTCATGGAGACGGTAGGTCGTACGTACGCGTGAACACTATTTTCGTTTCCTTATTGAATTGAATGGAATTATGTAGATGAAATACACATATATATACATAAATCCAGTATCATTATTATGCCATATATTTCATGATTACTTATTATATATTATTATAATCATTTTTGAATGGTTAACATGGAGAAAGAATCTCATCGCGTCGTGGAGACGGTAGTCCGTACGTATGCACGAGCGATGATATCATTCCCATGATCGTGGAATTGTATTGAAGTGTATGTCTAATATTTCAGAATCAATATCACTTTAAAATAATCATATATAGTTATTTATTTACACCATTATACCCATCCAAGTAAGGTGGTGGTCGAAAACAGATTACACCACGGCGTGGAGACGATATTCCGTACGTACGCACGCGCGGTGATTTCGTTTTCCATAGGATGGATAGATGGTGAAATAGGGTTGTTTCAAACTTATAACAACATATTAGTATATTAGTGATACTGATATTTTTACTTCATAATGAAAAAACTAATGAAGAATATTTAGAAGAAGAAATAAAGTTGAAAGAATCGGTAATGGACATTACCTCTTCTTTGAAGCGCCTCTTCTTAACCTCCTCTTAGGGAACTAAAGATGGTATTTGAAGAAGACCAGGGCCTCTAGGATGTTTCTTGGGAAGTGGAGAAGAAAACTTTGCAGGGTTTGGCAGAGATTGAAGGCTCAAAGTGGTGTGAGGAAGAGTGGGAGGAGGTTCCCTTTTATAAGGGATGAGAGGGGAACCTTAGGAAAACTTAAAATATTATTTTATTATAAAGTCATATTTGGTTTTTCATAGTTCCAGATTGATTTATTTAGAACCTAAGTTGGGTGTGGGTCTAAATACTCTCATCCAATAGAATTTAGGCAAGTTTAGGTTTCTATTTTAACCTTATCATTTAGATTTAACTTTAAGTTAAATAATTTTACTTTTACCGTGTCTTCTTGTTTTCTTACACTATAAGGTTAATAAACTTACTATAACAAGACAAACGAACCTCAAGTTGTTTATTATTAATATATATAACCTTATCTAAGTCATTTTACCGAAACTTACATTTTTAGAAATAAAATAACAATTAATAATATAATATTTGTTTTAAAAACTATTTTATGTCAATTTTGACAGCATTTGGTAATTGATTTTTGTGAAAATCATAAAAGAATGATTAGTTCGAAAATAGTTAATTAAATCCATAATAAAATGTCATATTATCTTATAAAATTAGTGGAATTCATATAAAGTCTCAAATTACATTTATTTGGGTATTTATAACATCCATTATGTCAATATTTCATTAATGATATAATTACTCCATCATCATTGTGTCATAAATAAATTTAATTATTTAATGTCTAAAAATTATAAATAAAATACCATTATGTAGTAAATCTATTTAGATTTCTAATTAATATTTATAGTCGAATTTATCTTATGTATAACCCTATATTAAAAATTGTTTAGTTATTAAACTTTGATTTTAACTATTTTAACTACTCTTTAAATAAAATAATATTAAATGTCATAATATAATCCAAGTGGGACTAAATGCTCATATTTTATTCTTAAGACTGTTTTTGGTCGAATTAAACTTATCCAATAGAATTTTGACTTGTGTTAGGTTAATAATAATATCAGTTTTTACCCTAAATTACCCTATTTACTTTTAACCGTGGTAAAAAAAGTAAAAAGTTACTATTCACCAAAAATTATTTTCATCTCATTGAACCACATTTTAGTCATTTATATTAACCGTGTCTCTCAGATTTTCGTAATTAAATTCACAGAAGTGGTAAAATTTTATTTTAATGAAAAATTCAGTTTTTTAACTACCACTAAGTGGTTTTACTATTCATCGAAAATTGATGTTTTTCAGAAAAATACCAAAAATTCAGCCTAATCATTATTTGATATTTCGAATTCAAAATTGATGTCTATTTTTCCAAATTCAAAACATAGAAGTGACATTAATTAATTTTAAAATTAATTCCCGTTGTCAAAACAAATAGCGTGTTTTTAAGAAACAAAAACTATCAGAAGATTGAGACTTGTTTATATCCAATTTCAAAGTGAAATTAATTCTAACGAACAAAACTTTTTGACAGAAATATCTCTTTTTATTTTGAAATCATTTAGAAGTCATGTAATTATAAAAGAAAACATTTATTTTTAAAATATTCTTATAATCTTGTAAGGTAAGGTTTGATGGTGTTATAACGGTGGAAAATAGTCTCACCCTCCATATAAGTTAAAAAAACATTCTTTCCGTAATTTTGTTGAAAAGGTCATAAAGGACCTCGTTTGGAAAACGACGGAAATATTACTTTATAAAAATTTCATTAAAAGACAAAAAAGGGTATAAATGACTTTAACCTATAGTCTAGGAAATAGTAAAAGAAATTTGAAATATATTTTTAAGAAACATGGATGTGGATGATAAAGAGGTCCCTGTAGATACTTACGTAAAAATAACCTCAGATAATAAATAGATTGTGAAATTAACCCTTACCTTGTACTTTACCTTTGTTGAGGGTACGTTAACCTCCTGTATAATAGTTAAATAATTTTTATGAAATTATACAAGAACTATAAACATAAATATGATATCATATATTACCCTCTAATATTTCTTTGTTTATAATATTTCAGTAGTATCATCGTTTCGTGTGTTAACTGATTCATTTTCCTTTATATGATTGGTTACATAAGCCATGTTTTTTATGGATAAGATTTATTTTATTCATATTCAGAATGATATTATGTTCATAAAAATTATTTTTAATTATATAATGAAAATTATTCTTGAATGATTACGATGGGGAATGAATCTCATCACGTTCGTGGAGACGGTAATCCATACGCACACACAAGCGACAATATCATTATATTGATGGTGAAATCGTATGTAATTGGATTATATATAATATATAAAAAATCATTAACATGTTATATTTATTATTTACATCAGTTATATTCATTATTATACCCATCCAAAATAATGAAGTGTTTGAATAACAAACTACACCACGATGTGGAGACGGTAAGCCGTACGTACGCGCGTATGGTGACTTTGTCATTTATAGGATGTATAGAATAATGAATATGGATGTACCATATTTATAATAAAATCATAGTATATATAATATACTGGATTTGTTATTTTATAATGGAAACAACAAAGAAAGAGGAAGTGGAAGAAAAAAAGAACATGAAAGAGGTCAAGAAATATTTATCTCTTCTTCGAGTTCTTCCTTTTGATTTGATCTAAAGGGATCCTTAGGATGACTTTCTGACCAAAGTAAGGCCTCTAGGATGAATGGAGGAAAGTTGGGAGGATATTTTGGTAGGGTTTGTCCGAGCCAAATGGCTTTGGAGGAGTAAAATTATGAGAAGGGTAAGTACCCTTTTATAAGAGAGGTGAGGGTCACTTTAGGAAAAGCTTGAAATATTATTTTAAAATAAAATTATTTTCGGTTTATAATGGATAAAAAATGTTTTATTTAGAGGATTATGTGTTTATGGGTCGAAAAACCCTCAACCAATTGGTTTTAGATAGGTTTAGTTCACTGTATTAACCTTATCTTTTAGATTTAACTCTTAGTTAAATAGTTTGTCATTTACCATGTCTCTTTGTATTTTTATATTATATGGTTAATAAACTTAATATAATAAGACAATATAACCCAAAGTAGTTAATTAATAATATATATAACCTTTTATAAGTCATTTTTCCGATACTTAGATATTTAGAAATATTATATCAATTAATAAAATAGTATTTGTTTTAAAAACTCAATTATGTCAATTTTGACACTATTTAGTATTTGGTTTTTGTGAAACTCATAGAAAAATGATTAATTCAAAAAAAATTATTTAATCAACCGTAAAATTTCATATTAACCGATATAATTAGTGTAATTCTTCAAAATTATCAAATTACATTTATTTGGCTATTTATAATATCAATTATTTTAATCTTTCATTAATAAGGTAATTATTGAATCATCATTGTGTCATAAATAAATTAAATTATTTAATTTCTAAAAATTATAAATAATATACCATTATATAGGAAATATTTTTATCTTTATAATGAATATTTATAGTTGAATTTATCTTATGTATAACCCTATATTAAAAATTGTTTAGTTTTTAAACATTGAATTTAACTCTTTTAACTCATCTTTAAATAAAATAATAATAAATGTCCTAATCTAATCTAAGTGGACTAAAGGGGGTCATATTTTATTCCAAAGGTTTTTTTGGTTGAATTATATTTATCCAATAGAATTAGGACATGTGTGAGGGTAATTATTATATAATGTTTACCCTTAATTACCGTATTTACTTTTAACCACGGTAAATAAAATCCAAAAGTTATTATTCACCAAAAATTACATTCATCTTATTGAACCACATTTTACTTATTTATATCTACCATGTCTCTCAGATTTTTGAAATTCCACTCACCGAATTTGTAAAATTAAGTTTTATGCAAATTTTCAAATGCTCCTAATAGGTGGGTAAAATACAGTAAAAGGTTCAATAAACTTTTTGTATATCAAAACTTATTATAAAATGACTCCAATGAATTACATTTTACTTATTTAGGTATTATGTATATATTTTGACGTAAAATAATTTTAAATAATTATTTAAATAAAAAGTCGGTTTTAAACAATAATGTAGTGTTTTTCACTATTCATAATAAATTGAAAGTTCTCAGAAAAATACCAAAAATTCACCCTAAGAAAATTTTGATATTACAAATAAAAAAATGAATTCCATTTTGAAAAATAAAATTTATAAAATTTTAAAAGGTCGGTATTACTATTCATAACGGCTAGTTTGATAGGTCGTGGTGTGTTAAAACTCCATGTTGCGTACAACGCAAGCTACTACATTATTCAAAGGGAAACATACCATGGAATATTGGGGTTTTAAATGATCTAACTTTAGGGATCTAGGAGTATTTCCCTGAACTCCTGATACCCTTCAAAAAACTTCTATATTTTATCTTCTTGAAAATATGGCTGGTCGTTGCATTTTATCTGATAGTATAATGGATGTCGTGTGTCATCCTATTTGTACTCTAATATTTGTGGAGGTTGATGTTTCTAGAATGTTGGTATAGTGGTTGTGGACAATAGTTAGAGATAAACTTAGTAGTAATCCAGATGTTTCATTTGAATCATGGAAAGATTATTACACATCCTGAGGTGGACTAGGAAATTTAGATTCAGTCTATCGTAGTGTGTGTTGGAACATGAAAATTGAGGATTTGAAGGTAAGGGTGTCTTTAACCTACGATGGTTGTGAGGTGGATCAGTTGAAAGATTCAATGATAGGTCACCTTGAATGAATACTAAAATAGGTAATATTAAAGAACCCAAATCCAAAGGTTTTGGCTCTATGACCAATTGAGTCGCGAAATGGGTGAAAAAAATTTGAGGTAGGCCCAGGATTAGTCTAGGGAGAAGAGGGGGTGAACGAAAGAGGTTTTTAAATCAGTAGGAAACTGAACACTCCTTCATCTTTTGAGGTATTTAGATAGTTATGTGATTTTATTGATGTTACTATCCAGGAGAGTGACAAGGGTGGTCCAAACAACTGTAATAACAAGGAGATTGATATAAAAGGGGCATTATCCAACAAGGGGTACATTTTAATTTACTGAATAAGAAAAATTATGTGGGGACCTTGAACAAAATTAAACTACTCAACCATTACGATGTGATGAATATAATGGGGAAAAAATAGTAGAAAATTGGTTCAACTTAGGCCAATAGGGTAGAGACAAATGAGAAACAAGGAACTAATGGGGAAGATACAGATAATTAGAGTACAAGATTCTTCTCTGGATATAGTGAATAGGGAAGACATGATAGGATAATTGACTGCTCAATAAGTAAGAATGGTCAGAAAGGTAGTTGAGACTTTGTGAGTTGTATTTTTACCAAAGGGAAAACCCAAAGGGAGGAAGGATTACACCAATTTTCCCACACTAATGGAAATAAGGTCTGTCAAGAAGTGCATACACAATGCAGTAGAAGGTGGGATGTCCAATGTTAAAAATACTTGGGAGATAATGTTACACTTTAGGGAAGTAATTATGGGGGAGGTTATACTGATTAAGGACCACTTAGAGTATGCAGACATAAAAAATTTAAGATTACTCCCATGGCCACCAATAATGAGTGGTGTTGGTGGATCAATAAGAAAGAGTGTGTTTTGATTAGAGGCATTAAATAAATAAAATTAAATGTGCATAGTTTTATCCGAACATGGGAAAAAATGGTGTATTAATTCAAAGATATTATCATGGATGGTCGATAATTAAAGGTGATGTATCTGAACTATAAATTATATAGGGATAATGTTTTAAATAGAATTAAACTTGAATTTAATGGGTTCATGATATCTAAGGGGGTCTGGTGCCATGAGATTTTGATGTTTGGGGGTAATTTTGATTTGTATGTATCTCGTTCATGTGTTTTATATATTTTTTAGGGCTCTTACATAACCCTTAAAAGTGATATATTTGAAATAAAAATATGGAATTAAGGATTTAATCCCCACTAATCTTCTTCATGACCCACATAAAAATATTTTTTCCTTGTAGTGTTCGATGTGCATTTGGAGAACTAGTTATATACCTGTGATGAGGGCCTGATATTATGCATTATTGTTTATAAAGCCTCTAACATGATGAAGGAGTATGGATGTACCTCTTTTATAGAGATATCAAAACCACTCCCAACCTAGATTTTTTGAGATTGGGATCTACCATTCCTTACCTTGTTGGGATTCTAGATAAATTGTCTAATTGAATCTCTCATCTCTTGGTGATGTACTGAATAGTGAAGATCTCTTCATTTGGAAATTTTTTATTTAATGATGTTGAATCTGTAGAGAAAATTTTTACAAGGAATTATGCCAAATCATGTAATTTTACCACTTTCTAGGGAACTAACTAGTTTTCAAACTATTTCAAGATCGCATCCCACCATTCCAAATTTCTATTAAACATAGGGAAGTTGGTGATGTATTTGAGTGGGTTGTTTGAAGATTAAAAAGGGACCTCATGTTTCTCCTAGTTGTTCCTCATATTCTAAACCATGAAAAGTAATGATATAAATCTCTTATCATTTTCAGAATAACGATTCTCTATATCAGGCATGATTTAATTGAGATAAGAAATGTCGTTATCATTACGGGAACCATTCTTTTAGATTAGGAAAGAACCCTGTGATTTTTCTTGGTATATAATGTAAAAATTGAGTAGTTTCCCATCAATTGGAGGAATTAAAACTAGTTGGATAAAAATATATTTCACGAGTCTATCGAATGCTTCCAAATAGTCATCATTCTACTAATATGTGACCCCATTTTTCATCAACCTGGTGAATGGAAAACATTTTCCTATGGGGTTTTCTATAAAGAACTGAATGTAGTAAAGGTGTCTTTGTAATCCCCAAAACTCGTTGATGTTTCAACGAGGTAATATATTAAGGATAACCTTTGACTTCTCTAGATATACTTTTATTCCACGATGGTATACCATAAAGATGAGAAAAATTCTCACGGTGACTCCATAAGTTAACATAAATGGGTTCATCTTTAAGATATACTAATGTTGTTTGTCGAATATGGTCTCTAGATTAGAAAGGTGGTTTGAGTTCTATAGAATTGTAACTACCAAATCATTGACAAAGTATTTGATATAATTCCCTAGTAAATGTTTAAATATTTGATGCATGGAATGTTGGTATATATAATAAATGTTCCTCAAACCAAAGGTAATTACCTATTATCAAAATACTCCCTAGGTAGGCTGAAGGTGGTTCGTTATTTATCTTTTTTGGAAATTTATATTTTATTATTCCCTGAATAGCCATCCATGAGGGAGAGTCCTTGATATCTAGTTGTTCCATTAATTAGTATCTATATGATTGGGATTAGGAATTCATCCTTCACACAGTGTTATTTGAGATATCTAAAGTTTATGTAGACACTAATATTCCCATTATTCTATTTTATAGGAACTATTTTGGATACTCGACTTCTTGAATGAAATTTCCCTTTCTATTCTTGTCAACTTCAACAACAAATTTGGTGGTGTGAGATTGGTGTCTTCTTCTAGCTTCATGTTTTTGTCTCTAGTGGTTTTTTGGAAAGCCCTGACAGAGAGTGTCCACCTCATGAGAAAGGACTAGAATTTATGTGTATAACTGAAGATAATAAGTCCCTATGTATCATTAAGAAGGATTTATATACCTTTTTTTCTTCAGAATACATGTCCATAGTAATTATTGTGGGATGTGGGTCCCTTTATGTATCCATATTTATTTCCGGAGTTCATCAATGGTGGTAGAGACAATGTACTCAGATATTGGAGTGGCATCACTGAGGTCCTCCTCTCCAACTTCATATTCCTATTCCTCATATTTATTACTCTTAGGGGTAGTATGTGATAAATGAAATTTCTTATATTTATAATAGGAGTCGCCATTTTAACATCTGGAAGGTGAATTAGATTCCTCTAACCCAGCTAATGATGTGCAGTTTCATTAATGCTCTAAATGGGTGAAGAGGGATAGATTGTTAGAATCTTCACTCTCTATTAGTTTCATGTCCATCTCTTCTAACACGGATAATGAGGTAGTGATATTTCAATTCTTAGGGGATAAAACTATGGTGTATTTAACTGAGCATTGACCACCTTTTAGAGATCCAGTGACCTTCTCGATGCTTCCAGGCTCAATGTTTATGGTTAATATAATGAAACTTTCTGAATATGTGCTCAGTTTTGGGACTATTATTTCGATATAATGTATGTCTTTCAAATATTCTTCACCGAGTTGTTTGAAGGTATTGGATGTGGCCATTTATAGAACGTTCGGTAAGTGACCTAGAGAACACCATTATTCATGGGTCGTTTCCCTTCCCCTAAAAGAATATCACATCAATGTATTATGATAAACATGATTCAAATGTTGATTTATCACTATGAAAGATCCGAATTTGTACATTAATGAAATACCGGAGGCATTGGTGGTTTGATGATGGGACTGTTGTGTCTGATGCTACCAAGGCCTTCCTAGAAGAAGGTTCAGAGCTATACCTTTCCAAACGATTAAAAATTATGAGGCATATTATTTTTTCACAAACTAATCCCTTTGCTTGATTCTACAAGAGGTTTTCTGTCTCTCTTCTCATAACCATATAGAATTAGAGTGGAAAAGGATAAGTTTTACTCACTCTAACCAACCCGAAAAAGTGTTTGGACCGTAATGAGGTTGACTCTTGTTCCATTTTCAAGGAAGTTCAACCAGATATCAATGACATTTTCCTTCTAAACACATAAAAATATCTGATGTATCCCTGCATGACAACACCTCTATAATTCTCCATGAAATAGATGATCATGTTAAATTTTGTTGGGTCCTTATTTTCACAACTAACTTATATAATGGAAACTTCATCTTCATACTCTTGAAGTATCAAAACTGCTTCTATGAGTTATTCTTAGAGGTATTTTGATAGAATTTATGATGGTAGACTAGCCCTTAGAACATGAGTTTAAGGTTCTCTTGTCCTTGTTGGGTTAGACCTAATATGTCTTCCTTCACACCAAGGTGGATTTGATGATAAAGACCCCTCTAATCGATATTTTTGGAATTTTGGGTTAGGTCGATGCCTATAATATATAGAGGAATAATCCTTCTCTTTCTATACTCACTAGAGGCCTTTCCATGAATTTTAGCATCATAGACAACCTGAGTGGCGATGTCTCCAGAGTATTGATTTCATCCATAAATACATCTTCCCTTATATCCATGACCCCTATAAAATCTAACCCTAATTCCCCATCCAGATATAGGGATCCTAAGTTCATATCAATACTCATCATTACAAAAATGAATCAATTATGTTGACGACATTAATGTAACTAAAAATCAATTATTTTTCTGAAAAGGATCCTGACACAGAAATCTAATCTTATTATTTCATTCGGTGGGGAAGTTACCCTCATTTTGTGTCAAAAGACACTAGTTTTGATATAATAATAGGTACAATTTTCCTTATTATTGTTTTATATTCCTTTATTTGTTTCTCACTCTTTCATCCATGTTTTTTTAGAAGATTGTTTTTTAGAGGATTGCAGTGTCGATGGAGTCGGTTGATCCATAGTTAGAGAAGATGTGTTCATAGATAGTTGACTCAACTATTATTGGATTATAAAATTGGTCCATTTTTTTTAATAATTCATTCACTAAACATATATTCACCTTGATGGTAACCTATTTCCATTCTATTTATTCCATTGGGGTCATAGTGGAAACACACACCACATCTGATGGTGCTTTACCAAGATTCACTATTCATATTCCACTAGTTTTAATAAGATGTATTTGAAAATGAAACTTTTTTGGATGGTGTGACCCAATTTTTTGGATAATGGTCAATAATTTGTGAAATCATCGAGACTATCTTATTTGAGACAATTTGGCTTTGGAAACATGGGAAATTTTTACTCCAAAGCCCTGATGAAGTATCTACGGACTTGTTTGTCTTGGAACAAAAAAAAAATAGTACATTAGTTCCTCAAAATGGTTTTATATATTCTACATTGGATCGTCCTGACATGGAATTCATTATTTCTAATGCTCATAAGGGGGATCTATATGTTATTGTGTAAGCATAGTAGCTAGATCTGGTGTAGAGTCTGGATTAACGGTGACTGTGGTAGCCCCTACATTCCCTTTTCTATTACCTTGAGATGAGTGAATTACTCAGTACATGCCCATGGTTCACAAGATTGAATCATATAATATTTTATCAACTAAAGTGAGATCAAAAAATAGACTTTTACATTTCATAGGGATGAGTGGTGTGTGAAACTCATCACATAGATCCTCTATACAGATGGACAATAAGTATTATTGGGAATATATAGGTTTAGGGAGAAGGTTAACACCTTTCACCATGAAATAAAATATGTGAACCTCTTATTATTCAATAGATATAAGTTTTAAATTATGATAACTAAAACCTTCTGCATTGATTATTTGAATTTAATTATAATCTACTGATGGAGATATTCTCATTCTATGATTGGCCGATTCAATAAAATAGTGTACCATATAATTGTTGGACCTTGCGTTGTTTTTATGAAGCACTCAAGTATTTCTAATTCTTGTCATGAAGGGGTCCCCATCATGGCCTCACAATGGGACACAAAATGAATCAAATGTTTTTTCAGGTCCCCCAAACCTTTTAAAATTGAAATATTTGCTTCCAAAAATGTTGAGGGGGAGGGGTCAGATTAACCCATTTAAGGTAATACTTACTTTCCATCATCACTAGTGCATGCCATTCCTCTATGTATTCTAGTTTAGTTTTCAATGACTTAATAGTATAGATAATACCTTAGAAAATATCTAGATGAATATGAGAATTGTTGGTCAGAGTAGATTACTGAAGAGGGGAAGGGTGAATTGAGTAACTATAAAAATTTCTGTAATAAGTATTTCAAAAAAGGATTCCCCAAAGATTAAATACTACCCAGTTAATCAAGGTTATACTATTATAAGAGTATTACTATTTAAGTAACTTCTTAGAATATTGATTAATTCTTAGTAATCTTAATTTGTGTTATTAATATTACATTTGAAGTTGTTCTACTTAGACAAGCTAGTTATAACTTATTTCAATGAATAACTATCAAAGTGAAATTTGAGATTTCTAAATTATATAGTAAAGCAATAAAATAGAGAAAAATAAATTAAGTAAGACATCAGATATGAAACAAGTGGTTCAGTCTCAAGCTGAGACCTAATCCATTCCACTTTTTGATCACCTACCACCAAGAAATTTATATAAATAAACTTTGATCCACACCCTGGATCGGGGTTAACAACAGTACTCAGACTATCCAGGCCACACAAGCACCTCTTCCATAGTTTTCGTGTATACAAAGTAACCAGGCCACACAGGGACCTCTTCCACACTTATCCATGGGTATACACAAGAGTAATAGAAATGTTGAGTAAGGATATCTTGTATCCTTTAGTTTAATGTAGGAGACAGAGTGTGTTGTTCTACAGGTACACACTCTGTTCAAAATGTAATAAACAGATACACAATAGAGCATAAATATGTAGATGGGTTTAAAGATTCTCTGAGTGTTTGTCTTTACTGCTTTGGACTTATGAGATGAAGCAGATGTGGAGTTCGTGTCCTTGTCTGTAAAACAGAGTGTCGCGATTCAGCTTGTGTTCTTCGTAAGGTTCAACTGGGCATGGATTTTCTCTAACCTTAAAATAGGTTTCATGTGTTCTTCAGTAGTGCTGAGTTGTATGCAGTGGGACTTTCTTTTGAAACTTGCTCTAAGTATGTTCTTCGTTATTGTGCTCACAACCTTGCATTATTGTTTTTGTATCCAGCCCTTGATTCTTGGTCACACTTCACTTTTATCTTCGAAATTCATGTGTTGGTGCTGACAGGTTGCATGTATTCTGCACCTCGTACCTCATAATGTCCGATGATATGTCTATAAAGAACCATTAATTATGTCAGTGCATTAAAATCATCAAATATGACCGTTATAAATTAAATTGAAAGATGAAAAAATAGTTTAACAAATAGTGTCACAGTAAGTCATGAAAACAGTGTCTCCTTCACATGGTGTCTAGATTGATCGTGGTGTCTGAGTATCACGGTGTCTCATGGTCATAGTGTCTCATGGTCACAGTGTCTTATTCACGGTGTCTTGCTTCAAGGTGTCTCGCATCACGGTGTCTGCTTCACGGTGTCTGCTTCCCGGTGTCTGCTTCACTGTGTCTTGCTTCATGGTGTCTTACATCACGGTGTCAGAAAGACATAGCCAATGGCAGACTCACGGTGTCTCAGACTTTTAAAATTCACTATGTTCATAATTAAGTAATGATGATAATAGAATGAATTAGACTTAAGTATTTTTCAAAGATGGTATTATGAGAGTAGATCAAATATAGTATAAAGTAAGTAAACTGAATATAGAGAAATTAAGATCTTTCATGGATCTTCGTAAAGCACGAGAAAACTTTAAACATAAATACACATATTTGGATATAATTTGTAGGACTTAACTAGGTTTAATAAGATGTGTGATCATTAAAACAAGATTAATACATGAGGAGTCCAACAATATCCCCCTTTTAGATGATCCCAAATCAAGTATTGTTAAAGTGTATATAGGATTAAACTATAGAGATAAATTGCTAGCACATATAAATTTCTTCCCCTTTTGGGATTATCAAAAAGATGGAATAAGAGAAGTTAAAAACTTCACATTCGATTAATAGCAAATAAGCAATAGTACAAAATAGAAGAGTAATACAAAATCAATAGCATCTCTATCAAAAAAAAGAGTAACCACTGTTCTTCTTCATGGGCTTGCCTTCTCTTTGCCTTTAACAGCAGCAGAAGATGAAGGCATAGGAGCAGAGGTTGAGGTAGAAGAAGGCATAGAGGTGGTTGATAAAGAGGGTAAAGGAAGGACCTCAAAGACTGAGGGAGCCAAGGTAGAATCTGTAGAATATCTCGGCAGTTGATGATCATAAATCACAAGCCTGATCAAACTTAGTGCTTGGACGATAGACATGGTGGTTGAGGCTAGGGTAGAGGTGAAGGTTGGAAGCCTAGGTCTGAGAGGTGCAGCTGCTAGAGCAACAATGGTTGTACTCTATACATGAAGACATGGTCTTAGGAGTTTGTTGAAACTTGTAATGATCTCTCCACCATACTGCATGGATTTTTCAAAATCTTCCTTGTTCTCCATAAACATGTCCAACAATAAAGTAAACTATGTGAGCTTCTGGGATTGGGTCTTGAAAGCTGGAGTCACTGGAGGAATCCACATATTTTCTACAAGGTACTTGAAATGGTTTGTCATATCGTTCTTGGTGAAGTATCTGTTGAAGTAGAAATCCACTTTCATGGAAATCTCTTGCTATGAATAATTAGCAATTTTGGATTGGATTTGTACTAGGTCAAGAACTCTACCACTGTTCTTGACCACTTTAGATAAAGAAGCCGGATTGAAACCACTGAGTACATTCTGAGGCTCTTCTTTGACTACAGATCTGAGTAGATCACTATCCAAGGAGGGTTTAGAGGATTGACCAGATGATTTGACAGCAATGGTTAGAGATTTTAGTTGATTCAACACCTTTTGAAGAAACTCTGTATACTCATTAGTGATTTTATTAAGATTGGAAACAATATCTTTCATTTCCTTCACAATTTGTTTGTTCCTTTCAGTGATCATTTAATCTATATAATCTTGATAAGGTTGAATCCGAGACATAAAAACCTGTGGGATTTGAGGAGCAACAGGTTCTACAGGAGAAGTAACAGGCACAGATCTCTAATGCAGCACTCTCTGCATGTCTTCAACCATACATCTTAGGGTCTTTACTTCATTACTAAGTAGCTTAATTTCAACTCTTACTTCTTGAATCTCATGAATAATCATAGGTTGTATTTTCCAAATAAGATTCTCCAATAATTGTGAGGCATCACTATCACTTAAAGTTTTCACATGATGAGGTTGGGTATTCATGAGTTTCTAAACTCCCGATAAGAGGGCAGCACTAAATTCCTTCAGATCATCCTTACTCATGAAAGATGGCTGTTCAGATAAGGGTTCCAGAGTAGGTACTGGTATAGGTTCAAGTTCCTTCTCAGGTGTAATGTTGGAGACTGATTTCAACTGAAATATAGAGGAAAGATCAAGTCCAGTTGCTGTAACTTGCTGATAGTCATCCACATCATAGAAACTAGGAAATTTATACTAAGTGTCTATAGTACATGACTCAGTTGGATGTGATGCTTAAATAGACTCAAGATTTGGGGTTTTATCCCCCTCAATAGGTGCCTACTTCTCAGGAATGAGAGACTTAGGATCTTGGTCTAATTCCACAGACTCAGCTCTAAGTTCCTCACTCATTTCCTATCTAGCCAGCTAAAAATCTATCTCAAACTGTTCTTCAACTGAAGGTATTATTTCATGAATAGATTGTTCCATAGAGAGTTCCTCAAGATTGACCTCTTACAAAACAGGTGGCTCCCCCACTATAGGCTCTTCTATGTCATGCTTTTCAGATTTTTTGACAACTGATTCTATTTCAGCCTCAGGCTGAATTTCTAGATTAACAGCTTCTCTAGGATCGGGGAATTCTTCTTCAAGAACATCAGGAGGAGAAATTGTCCGATCTTCCTCAACAGTAACAACTTCCCTAGGTGGCACTACAACCTCTTCCTCTTCTTCTTCAGGATACTCAAAAATCTCATCCAGATCCAAACTAGGATCAGAAATGTCTTTTGGTCTGGAGGTATAATCCACATGATTGAATATCTCATAAAATCTACCATTGTTTTCCACCAATTAATTTTTCCAAGGATTCTAGTTTATCTTCATTCTTTTGATAGTGGTTTTTGAGAGACAGTACTCACATTCCTTAATTAAATCCTCATTAGGTCCAACAATACCTTTGGCAATAATCATGGATGAGATTAGCCAAGAGTAAAATAGAGAAACAGACTTGGATGTGACTTTGATCAACTCATACATATGGTGTATGATATACTTTCACCGATTGATCTTATGCCCATTTTTCATGAGGTGAATCAGAAACACATCTTGATATTTTAAAATAGAAAAATCACATTTTGTTGGACTATCCAAATTCTGTATAAACTTGAATAGAAGCCTTGATTCTCCATCTAATTTAGTAGCAATGTCCATCCTTTGGGTTCCATTTCGGGTTAAGGTTTTTTCGAAATCTTCTAAATCAAATAATTAAGTTGAAGGTGGAGGTCCTCTCTGATAATCCTCACAGATGCCTTCATGTGGTGTCCTAAAGCATGCATCCCATAACCTCGAAGAGAATGAGAATATCTGTCCATTGACCCAGCTTATTAAAACATTACAATCCCCAGAATAGAATGATAACTATACGTACTGGTAAAACTGAGCCACTAACCTAGGGTAGATGGGTCTATATTTCTTTGTGAACTACTCTAACCTGCCTTGATGTTCTAACACATTCATTACCAGAGACTTACTAGACAGAATCCATTTTGGGCTAATCTCTTTCTCAATTATAACAATTCGATCTACCATATTTGGATTTAAAGGTCTTTTAGGTGCCATCTTAGGTTCAATCTTCTTATTCTTTGAGTTGCGCTTCTTAGGTGTCGATGATGAAAGACGTTTCTTTCTTAGAATTCAAGTAAGGTTCGAGTGAGAGAAGGATTGCAGGGATGAGGAAGGATTTGAAAAGAGTTTGTAGAAGAAACCTCAAGTGAAGAATCGAGTGATATTTTATTTGTTTTATCATTTAGGAATACCAAACATCGCAAAAATAAAAACGAGGAAAAATAAAAAAAGGTGAAAATGATAATTACTATGATATGGTTTTTAAAGAAAAACATAAAGAATTTTTATGGTGAGACCATGTCTGGTCATTAAAGTGAGATAGTAAACGAGCTTCATGATGAGACCATGAATGAACTTCTCAGTGTGCATTATGGTGAGACAGTAAACGCCAGACATGAAGTACAAAATACTAACTGTTAGATTGTAAACATAAAAATTTACGACGAGGCAGTAGACATGAGATACAGTAACTGAGAAACCGTAATCATGAAATAGTAAAGTATAACACAGTAATATATCAAACAGTAAGACCAGAAACAGTAACAAGTATGGTATCTATTTGTGATTTATCATTCCTATTTCATGTATGATGTATTCTATCCTCTAAGAATTTAATGGTTTGGTGAATATATCAACAAGTTGATATTCAGTACCAATGAATTCCAAAGTGATATACACCTTTTTGATAATGATCTCCCAAAAATTGATGTCTTACATCAATGTGCTTTGTCCAAGAATGTGAAACATGATTCTTTGAGATGTTAATAGCACTTGTGTTGTCACAATTTATAGGTACATGTCTGAATTGATATCCATAATCTAGTAATGGGTGTTTCATCCCCAAAATTTGTGCACAACAACTTCCAGTAGCTATGTATTCGGCTTCTACAGTAGATAATGCAACATAATTTTGTTTCTTACTAAACCATGATACTAGTGACTTGCATAAAAGGTGACATGTTCCAGAGGTGAGTTTTCTATCTAACTTATAGCCACCTAAGTCAGCATCAGAATAACTAACTAATTCAAATGATTGTCCTTTAGGATTAAACAATATTAGATTGGTTGTATGCTTGAAGTATTTGAAAATTCTCTTTACAACATTTAAATGAGATTCCTAAGGGTGTTTTTGAAAATGAGCACACATACACACACTAAACATAATGTCAGGCCGACTAGAAGTTAAGTAAAGTAAACTTCCAATCATTCCTCTATAAGTGGTTTGATCAATAGATTTTCCATCTTTATCAAGATCTAACTTACAAGTGGTACTCATGGGAGTGTCACTACTTTTAGTGCCATCAAATCCAAAACATTTTAGAAGATCTCGAGTATATTTACTTTGGGTTAAAACAATTCCATCATTATTTTGAAATATTTGAAATACAAGATAGAATTTTAGTTCACCCATTAAACTCGTTTCAAATTTGTTTTGCATCATTTTAGAAAAATCAACACATAATGAATTCTTCGGAGATCCAAAAAAATGTCATCTACATAGATTTGAACAACTAAAACATCATTAAAAATTCATTTTATAAAAAGGGAAGGATCAGTTATTCCTTTTGTAAAACCTTTGGAAATAAGAAAAGTACTCAATCTTTCATACCAAGCTCTTGAAGCTTGCTTTAAACCATATAAAGCTTTGATAGTTTAAAAATATGATTTGAAAAATGGGGGTTTGTAAATCCATGGGGTTGTTCAACAAAAAACATCCTCAGCTATATACCCATTTAATAATGCACTCTTAACATCCATTTGATATAGTTTGAAATTATGAAGTGCATAATAGGAAAGCAGGATTCTGATGGCTTCAAGTATGGCTACTGGTACAACGGTCTATTCATAGTCAATTCCTTCTTCTTGACTATAGCCTTGTGAAACTATTCTAACCTTGTTTCAAACTATGTTACTAGCTTCATCTACCTAATTTCTAAATACCCATTTAGTGCCTATGGTGAAAGTGTCCTTGGTTCTTTCACCAAGTTTCCAAAATTTGTTCCATTCAAACTGATTGAGTTATTCTTGCATATCCATTTCCCAAAATTCATCATTGATAGCATCATTAATGTTTTTAGGTTCCAGTTGTGACAAGAAGACTTGATGTTCAACCCGATTTCTAAGAGAAACTCTATTTTGAGATCATTTGTCTAAGTCTCCAACAACCGCATCTAAGGGATGGTTCATAAGGGTTCTAACAATTCTATAAAAATAGGTAATAGTGATTCCAGGTTCATAAACAGATTCAAGTTTATTGTGACTTAATTCTAGGGAATTTTCAGAGTTGTATGTTTTAACAGATTCTTTTATAAAATAATTTGAGGATTTTGAATTGATGTTCAGATTTGATACATCATCCTTCAGATTCTCTAGAATTATTTTAGGCTTATCTGGATCTGTTTCATCAAAATTGACATGAACAGATTCTTCCACACATTTATATCTTTTATTGAACACTCTATAGGCTTTACTAGACACGTAATGTCATAAAAAGATACTTTCATCACTTTTGGATGGAAATGTTTCAAGATTGTATTTGGTATTAAGAATATAGACTTTGAAACAAAAAACATTGAAGTAGATAACCTTGGGTTTTCTATTGTTCCATAATTCATAAGGAGTCCTCTTATGAATAGGTTTGATCAACACTCTATTGATTATGGATCACGCTGTATTGACAGGTTCAGCCCAAAAATAAATAGGTAAGTCATATTCATTAAGCATTGTTCTAGCAATATCTTGCAGGGTTTTATTTCTTCTCTTTACAACTCCATTCTGTTGAGGTTTTCTGGGGGCATAGAAATTATTATTATAAACATTTTGTGAGCAAAAGGATTTGAAATCTTGAATTTTAAACTCACAGCCATGATCACTTCATAAGGATTTAATTCTAAGACCACTAATATTTTCTACATACTTTCCATACTTGGTAAAATAAGAGCATGATTCACTTTTGTGATCCCTAAAGAAGGTCCAAGTATATCTAGAAAAGTCATCTACAAGAACATAAACATTGTGCTTCCCATTTTGACTAGAAACTCTAGATGGTCCAAAAAATCCATGAGAACCAGTTCGAGTGTTTGAGAAGTTGACACTTCTTTCTTTTGTTTGAAAGAAACTTTGTGTTGTTTTCCCTTTTGACATGGATTACACACTTTTTCATTTGGAAACTCATGTTTGGGTAAATCTTTAACAAGGATTTTTCTAGATAGATTTCTAAGGGAGTGAACATTACAGTGTCCTAGTCTCCCATGCCAGAGACAAGATTCATTATTAAATACACTTAAGCATGAAGCATTTTGGGAAGCTATAGAATTTAATTTAACAGAATAAACATTTTCATTTCTTAATACAGAAAATACTAATTCACCATTAGAATTGAAGACATTACAAGAATTATTTTCAAATCTAACATGAAATACATCATCACATAATAGTGATATACTAATAAGATTGTATTTTAAACCATCAAAAAACAATACTCTAGAAATTAAAACTGAGTTAGAGTTACCGATTTGGCTAAGGCCAATATTCTTTCCCTTGACATTGTCACCGAATTTGAAATGTCCTCTATCTACTTTTATCAGGTTCTTGAAGAATGAGTAGTATGTTGTCTTGTGACTTGAACATCCACTATCCAAGTACCATAAACTTTTGCAGGATCACTTTAAGTAGTTTTCGTACAAAAATATTAGGCAAAAACAGATTTTGGTAACCATACTTGTTTGGGTCCCATAATATTAGTAATAAGTGCTTTAGGAACCCATATTTCCCTTATAGGTTTCCTATAATAAATGTGTAAAGTATTTGAAAAATAAACAGTATTCGGTCCAAAAAATCTTGAAATAATAGAACATGTATCATGAATTTAATTAGTTGATTTAAGTCCAGAGCTGGGAGTAAAACTATATATCTTAGATCTTCAAACAAACTTTGTTCTATCAAGATTACTTTTACCAGGTTGATAACCAATACTAATTTTATATTTAGGGGAAATATTTTTTCCTATCATTCAGGTAAGGGTATTTTCCCATTAGTAAAAGATTCTAAATCATTCCTTAATTTCTCATTAGGCATTTCCTACTCATTATTTTCTTTGAGCAGTTGAGAATTTTTCTCTTTTTTAGTAGTACGTTCAGATTTAACATTCATAGTGAGAGCATTCTATTTATTCAATGATTTATATTTATCTTTTAGTTCATTTCATGTCTCTTAAATCATGTTACAGTATTCAAACATTTCATCATTTGTCCTTTTTTTCAGAGCCACTTTCATCTTCAGAATAGTATGAGTTATTTACAGAAGAGTCTGGTGTTACCTCAGATGTGTTTTTCATTAAACACATATTGGCTTTGTTAGCCTGTTCATCATGTGATGTCTCTGAGTCTCTTGAACTATCTGCAAAATAACTCCAGGTTGCTTTTATTTCCTTTTTTACCTCCTAAAGTTGTCCTCGTATTTCTTTTTTTACTTGAGATTTGGACAGTCATCCTTTATTTGTCCTTTGTTCTTACACTCATAGCATACAATTTCATAAATATTGTCACTTCTTTTACAGTCATTCCTTCAGTTTACTTTTTGGTCATATTTTCCCTTGATGTTAGGCTTCCTAAAAAATTTCTTCTTTTTATAAAATCGTTTGAATCTTCTAGCTAGTTGAGCCATCTCCTCATCACTGTCAGATGATGATTGTTCCCTGGTAGATCTTTCTATAGAAGCTTCCGGTTTCCCTTTGTCATTGTGCTTAGAGGTGGTGTTCTCGAATGCAAAAAATTTCTTATTTGGTTCATCTTCCTCTTTATTGAATTTCATCTCTTCCTCATACATCATCAGTTTCAGAATTAATTATTTTACAATTAGTTTACTAATGTCACACGATTCTCTAATAGAGATAGAGGTTCCCCTGCATCTGTTAGGTATACATCTAAGGATTCTCATGACTTGTTCCTTGGAAGTGGATTCTCTTCCAAGAGAAATCATTGTGTTGAAGATCTCGTTGAACCTATGATACATGTTAGAAATAGGATAATAATGTTTCATTTTAAAATTATCATATTTGATGGTATAATTATTAAGCCTCA
Source organism: Viscum album (assembly GCA_963277665.1). NCBI lineage: Eukaryota > Viridiplantae > Streptophyta > Magnoliopsida > Santalales > Viscaceae > Viscum > Viscum album. The sequence continues at coordinate 1,968,472,559 of OY728143.1, forward strand.
TTTCTTTTACACCAGATGTTCCTTCGTGTGAGATAGACAAGGTATCCCAAATTTCATGGGAAATCTAACAAGATGAAATTATATTCAACTCTTCAACTCCTAAGGATTAGTATAAAGAATTCATAGCTTTGCAGTTTTTATTATAGGCAGTTTTGGTAGGTTCATCCCATGTGATTTTATCAGTAGTAGGAATTTTGTATTCATCTATAATGGATGACCAAATTTCAAATCTCATACTCTCTAAATGGATTTTCATTTTAATTTTCCATTGAGCATAATTGGTTCCATTAAAAAATGGTGGCATGTTGGTTGTAGCACCTTCCAATCTATTATCCACAATAAAGTATGACTTGAAAAGAGAAATACATTTAAAATTAATAGAAATTGACAGATCTTTAAAGTACAACTACAATCACAGTTGAATAAGATTACACGAAGTTCTAGTAAACAGCCTCTGATACCAAATGTCGGTCAGAGTAGATTACTCAAGACGGGTGGGGTGAATTGAATAACTATAATAATTTCTGTAAAAATTATTTTTAAAAAGGATTCCCCAAAGATTAAATAAAACCCAGTTAATCAAGATTATACTGTTATAAGAGTTTTACTGTTTAAATAACTTCTTAGAAGATTTATTAATTCCCTGTAATCTTAATTTGTGTTATTAATATTACTTTTGATGTTATTCTACTATGACAAGCCAGTTATAACTTCTTTCCAAGACTAAACATCAAAGTGAAATTAGAGATTTATGAATTATATAGTAATGCAATAAAATAGAAAAAACTAAATTGAGTATCATAGCAGATATGAAACAAGTGGTTCAGTCTCAACTCGAGACCTAATCCACTCCACTTGCTGATAACCTTCCACCAAGAAGTTTATATAAATAAACTTTTATCGAAAACCTAGATTGGGGTTAACAACAGTACTCAGACTATCCAGGCCTCACAAGGACCTCTTTTACAGTCTTTGTCGGTACAAAGTAATAATGCCACACATGGACCTCTACCACACTTATCTGTGGGTATACACAAGAGTAAGAGAAAGTTTGGGTAAGGATATCTTGTATACTTCAGTTTAATGTAAGAGATAGAGTGTGTTGTTCTACAAGTACACACTATGCTCCAAAGGTAATAAACAGATACACAATAGAGCAAAAATATAGAGATGTTTTTAGAGATTCTCTAAGTGTTTATCATTGCAGCATTGAACTTCTAAGATGAAGTAAAAGAAGAGTTCAAGTCCTTGTCTGTAAAACAGAGTGTCGCGATTCAACTTGTGTTCTTCATAAGATTCAATAGGGCGTAGATGTTCTCTAACCTTCAAATATTCATTGTGTGTTCTTTAGTAGAGTCGAGTTGTATGCAGTGGGCCTTTTATTAGAAACTTTCTCTAATTATGTTCTTTGTTATCGTGCTCACAACCTTGATTTTTTGTTTTATGTATCACACTCTTGATTCTTGGTCACACTTCGCTGTTATCTATGAAATGCACGTGTTGGAGTGGACATGTTGCATGTATTCTGCACCTCATACCTCGAGTTGTCCGATGATATGCCTATAAAGAAACATTAATTAATAAATTAATTAAAATCATCAAATATGACCGTTAGAAATTAAATTGAAAATGAAAAAATAGTCTAAGAAACAGTTTCACAGTAAGTCATGGAAACAGTGTCTCCTTCACACAGTGTCTAGATTGATCACGGTGTCTGTGTGTCACAGTGTCTCATGGTCATGGTGTCTCACAGTCACGGTGTCTTGTTCACAATGTCTTGTTCACGGTGTCTTGCTTCACGGTGTCTCACTTCAAGGTGTCTGCTTCATGTTGTCTGCTTCATGGTGTCTGCTTCACGGTGTCTTGCTTCACGGTGTCATGATTCATGGTGCCAAAAAGACATAGCCAATGGCAGACTCACGGTTTCTCAGACTTTTCAAAGTAATTATTGTCAGACTTAAGTAATGATGATAATAGAATGGATTAGACATAAGTATTTTTCAAAGAAGGTATTATGAGATTAAATCAAAGATAGTATAAATTAAGTAAACTGAATATAGAGAAATTAAGAGGTTTCATGGATCTTCTTAAAGCATAAGAAAACTTTAAACATAAATACACATGATTGGATATAATTTATAGGAGTTAACTAGGTTGAATAAGATTTGTGATCATTAAAACTTGATTAATACACGGGGAGTCCGACAAGAATGAATCAGGTAAGAAACATATATGGCCATATATGTTGGATCTACTGGTACCCATAGGGGTTAACATGTAAAGGATGGTATATGAGGAAGTTTCTAACTCATCCCTAGTTATATATCCAAAGGATGGAGATCCCAGTATTATGCTGCAATGGGGACCATGTATATTGGTTATCAAAAACCTATATTGAATAGATCTTGTGGCTCTGTTTCAACTGTTGGGAAGAGACCACTTTATTGAGTCATGTTAGGTGGGAGTGATGGGTGAGGGTTTTCTTATAGTAAATATCATGTTGGTAAGTTTCATTAGAGTTTTCATGTTTTCAATCTTCTCAACTCTTTCACCTCTTACTCCTACTATGAAAATATATCATCTAGTTTGAGGAGTTTATCCCTTTCTCAAGGTGGGTGGTGTGCAGCCATAAGTTTATACATTTCTTTGCCAGATTCTCATCAAGGTGGTAGTAATGTATAAGTAGAGGGAATAATCATATTCATAACAAAACTTTAGTTTTAGGTATTTATAACATATTAAATCATTTTGGTGTAGACCTTATTATGAATTGAATCTTCCTCCTATTTATCTATATTAGCCTTCTATTTTATAGAATCCATAGGGGTGGTGCTACCAATATTCACTGATTTATAATCCATTTTGGGAATTTAATCATCTTATTTAAGAGACTAATTTTGTTTTCACCCTAAAAGAGGACTCATCCCCTCCTACGCTAGTCCTATTCAAATCTTTTGACGAACAATGATCTGAGGGTAATCTTTAGAAAAAAATTTCATGTATTTTCGGACATAGGACAATGATTTGTGGGATAGTACAAGGTAGGAAGATCCATCTTTCATTGTATAACCAAATCAAGAGAAGAAAGAATTCCATTGAAGAGGATGTTGAGGTGAAAATACAACATACCTATAGGATGGGTCTATTCCCTTTCCCCTTCTACAATATTTTTATCATGTTTCTCCAACATTTATGTTTTGTTAAAAAAATCCCCCAGCACTATGGGGTGGGGTTTCTCATTTATTGTCCTGGTTGTTGCTTCCATGGCTACATTCTTGATTTCATGGACCCTTGTTCAAACATGGAAAGGGTGAATTGTATGGTTTTCACCTGAGGTACCTTTATCTAAATATATTGGTGATGCCTGTTGATTTGATTATATTATAATATTGTTTTAATCAGTACACTCATATGCTTGATGTTTGAGTTTTTTAATGTCACACTCTCTTCTTTGTCGATGTCTTGGAGAGTTGGTCAGTGCTGGTTGTTTTCTGTGTATACCATTTGTTTCCAACAAAGACCATTTAGTAAAGCCTCCTTGAGCCTATAAAATTTTATGATGTCACCTTTAGGTGGATATTCTACTCAGGGAGTTAAGATAAATTCAATTCCCCATTTTGACCCATCCTTTAATATGAACACCAGATGGGGAAATGGTGAACATGTGAAATGATTATTTTAATGTGTCGATACTTTCACATTAAATGGAACTTAATTTATTTACCAACAATGGGTGTCATGCATATAAGATATTCCCCAAGTTGATTTGATGGTGTATCCCAAATATTACCTTGATATGGATTATATATTAATCATTAAGGAATAATTTTGTTTTTATTTGATGAAGAGTGGTCAATATATATTCAATATGATGTTACATACACAATCGTCCAACATATCCTCTAGAATGTTGTATAGGGGAGTGGATAAAGGCTAGAACCTGATAGGTATATTTTTTTTGTCCAACTATCTAAACAATAAATGTGTCTACATAGTCTTTCATAATAGGTTTTGTAACCTAGTCTGACCAAAGTCTATTTTTCCTGGAACTAAATTATAAATAACAGGATTGGTAGGTATATACTCAGTCATTTTGGAATTCAAGTGATCCAAGGGTGGTTTAAAAAAGGAATGTGATCCAAGAATGGTTCAAATAATTATTATTACCTTGGGTTTTCTTCCAGTTTGAAATGGATTTCACATTTCAATGATGAGTAATCATGAATTAACAACCTCATATTCCCAAGTGCCTCATGATAGGAGGGACCTTTCATAATTAATTCATCAAAGGGAGGACCTTACCAAGGAAATAAAATTTCATTGATGGAAGGAACATTACCGTGAATTCCATCATGTGGAAGACTACCATAACGACTTGACATCCGACTATAAGGGAGATTTCAGAATCATCTACCTTAGAGAGTACCTTCAAGGAGGATGATAGTAGGGAGAGTACCTTCTTATTGTTCTATATTCTTCATATGTGGAGGATCATCTCATAACTCATCATGAGATGGGATATAGTGATCGATTATATTCTGTACATGAAGTAGGAAATAAAGAAAATATGTCAAAGGATGACATATATAACCTCTGCTACTATTTACATAAAATTTTAATGGATTATTTGGATCATGATATTCTATAGATAAACATACAAGGTCTCTGAGAACTTCAACATTATGTATTTCTAGATCATAGACCAATTCTTATTCTCAAATTGCCTTGGGTGATTCTAATTTTTGTTGCTCTCTTGCAGGTGATCGTGGCTACTTGGTGGGGATTGTGGATTTCATATACAGTTTGTTGTTTTATTATCTTTCATATCTCTTCTATAATTTTATGAAAATTTTCTAGAATTTAGGTAGGGTTTTGGGTCTTTCCTCTAGTGTGTGTCTGGGTAGACTGTTGACGTCCTATTGGAATGGGGATGTGAGCCTATTGGGGTTGTCCATTTAAAAGCAGATTTTGTCGATGACCCTGCAAGATAAGAGTAGACATGTGTTTCTACTCCATAGTGACCCATATTCAGTATTGACGTGTCACTCAAATTCTGAGGATGTAGTTATGTGTCCTCCCCCCTTCCACTTCCACCTTTTTTGTTATTTCTAGATAGGTTTGTTGGATGTGGGTAGAAATTTATGTCATCCCTTTCACCATTTCTAGGATATTTTTGGTGACTTAAGTGGATATAATGATGATTTATTCCCACTCCATGGATTGATCAAGGGTTTTATCATAATCTTTTCCTCCAATTCATATTATAATATACTGACATTACTTAGGTGGGTGGGAAAATATATGGGTCTTCCCTCTATTATTTTTGGTATCTTTCGGTTTTCCCTAAATTCTGCTATATTAGGATTGTAGTCCTGATATATATGGGTTTTATTGAGGTCTTACTCATTTTTCATTTCCATATTTGATCATCGAGATTATTTTATTCGGGAAGGTGTCTCTTCCAACATGTATTTTTCATCATATTTTATTGTAGGGATTCTTTGATATGTGGAGGTATGCATGAATGCTCATGAATTTTCACCATATTTGACTGGAAGGATTCTAGGGATGTTTTCATACTGTTCCGGTAAACTTGGTTAATGAGGGAAGGTGTTTTTTCATGCTCACAACTTGCCACTATATTTGGTTGGCGGGTTTCTTTAGACGGAACATATGTGTGATCATGTTCCCCTGTTGTCTTGTTTCTAATGTCGGTGGGATATCCTATGTGGATGGTTTTTGGGGACATGATTCAGACTCCCAAGGGTGGAACCCTCTTCAAGTTGAGGGTTATATGTTTTGTTATGTTTTATGGTGGTGGCTACATTAATAGGCCCTTCGGGGGGACCATATTCTCTCCGAATGAGACTATCAGTGACCTCTTGATTTTTCTCTCTATGATTAGGGAAGAAATTATTGTTGTTTTCTGATATAGACTCCTGGAATGATTTCTGATGAAATCTATTTTCATTTACTTTAGGGACACCACCCATAATTAAGTACATGGCTAGTGGGTATTCAAGATCGAGAGGTATTTTTGGCCTTCCTCCAGGGTTGGTAATGTACCATTTTTGTGTTACAACTAAACCAGTTCATTTTAGACCCATTTTTAGATAAATTGGGTTGGTGTAAGTGTCCCTATTTAGTTAATGACCAAGCTGGTTCAATGAAAGAAGAATATTTCTATTGGAACTGGTATGATACCATTTGGATCAAAGGAAATTCTGATTGTATATACATTAATACATATGATGAAAACAGAAAAGAAAACCTGATCAATGTTGGATTTTAGTAAATGAAAAAATTAAAAATAAATTGTTTTGGATCCTTATTTTTTACTCTTTCATTTTGAGTGAGATTAGGGACTAACATGTGGGTGAGATAATCATCTTGTTGAGGATTCATGTTGAGTTCTCCATTTTTTTTCTGAAACAAATGTGTGTGGTTGATGTGCCCAATTGTTGATTGTGGGGTTTTGAATGTTCCATAATCATTCACATTAGGTTTTTCATTTTTTAAAAACACCTAATGGGTTTTTTAAAGGAGTTATAAACACCCAAAGGTTACCTTATTTGAGTTGTTTCGTGAACATTATTTCTAAAGGAAGGTGGTCATTAGGAAATTTTTCCAACGATTCTCATGGACTCACATTGGTTGAGAGGATTGGAGGTAGGGCTCATCACACCCTTTTGGTGGAATTTATTTCCTACTTTGGGACTCTATTAATGATTTAAGACATATTCACAAATCCTTTATAAAATCCCAAATATAAAATGGTCAATCCATGAATTAATTATCCATTTTTATACTGTATTAGCTTTAGAATCATCATTATGCATCAGAGGTTCTTCATTGATAGAGAACGTTCTCTGTGTATGAGGTTCCCCAAAAGATGGTACCATTATTTATGTACATTATATATTCTTATATCATTAATTAATTTTATTGTGGTTTCAATCTAGACAATGGGGATCCATAGAGTTTATCATCACCGAGGTAGATATGATTTTTTTGATGTCGAGATCAGGCCCATGAGATTCACTTGCTACACATCCTTGTGAAATGAATTAGAAACCATGTCGATCGGTACCACTTAAAAGGACATGTCATACCTTTTTAAAGTAATGTGATAAGGACCAAACCATGTATTTTAATATAATACAACAAGGAATTCTAGGCTAAATTTGACATGTTAGTGATTCATAAGGGTCTTATGTTGTAGTGGCTCAAGGGACATAGAAAAGATATAGCCTCCCATGATGGATATGACCCTACATGGAATGTGTCCTAGAGAAAATTTGTTTAAATACAGGGTTCCATGTATGAACCTGAAGAAGGATTCCTATGTATCTTATTTGGATAGGAATCACATTCCACATTGTTCAGTTATTACGGATTAAACATATAGTAGAGTCCCTCTAATGGGTTGTTTTGTTGGGGATGTGGCCCTTTGATATGGATACATGGAACTGAGGGCCCACACCTATAGAACCTCTCTGAAGGTTTCTCCCACAAGGGATGTGGACCTTTGATATGGATACCAGACTTCAAGGACCCATGCCAATGGATGCCATATGTAGGTTTGTCTTATTGGGGATATAGACCACTGATATAGATATATGGATTGGAGGGTCCATGCGGATAGAGGTCCTCTAATGGTTTCTCTCATAAGGGTTATAGACCTTTGATATGGATATTTGGATTTGAGGATACACACCTTTATATTCCTTATAAAGGAAGGTGTAAGTATGATATGAAATAGGATTTTGTGTCAATACATGAATTTTATCATGCATATGTCATGATTTTTTAACCACTTTGAAAATTTGATTCATTCAATGTGTGCTAAATAAGAGGAAGTAAATGATCTGAAAACCCATGATCTCTTTTATCCACTATTATATTAGGTAGGGTCTATGGGAGAGACAAAGGGAATTCACAGCTTATTATGGAAGTGGGAATGTTATTCGGGAGGAGGCTCTTGCGACTCTTACAGGGATATCCAAGTGAAATTAGAGGGACATTATCATTGCACAACTGGAAATGAACTCAATGATTGTTCATGATTCTCTTCATGGTAAAGGAACCACTCCATAGTCAATCTCCTATACAATTAGACTATGCAAGGCTCCCCTTAATAACAACGTTAGAGTCACCCATACTAGGCGCGAGGGGAACCAAGTGGAGGACTAACTGGCATCTCTTGCAATCCCCAGTATCCCTGTTTTTTTTCATTTCTAATGTATCTCATTTTAAATTGGATGGGGTGAAATTGATTTGGGGAGATTCCCTTGGCCTACATTATTATGGACCCCCTAGATGTGGGTTCCCTCTTCCTTATATTTTCCCCTTATAGAATAAAAATTGCACTGTTTGATGGATGTAACTTGGCCTCATTAATTATGCACCCATATGGTTATAACTTGAAAGAAAGGATAGTTTATTACTTTATGAGGGGTTACATATTCCTAGTTTTATATATGATGTGACAAGTATCCGACAATAACCCTCATCTAGGTAATGGAAAGTGTTCCCCCTCTCAATCTAAAATGTGAAGATCCCAAATTCATAGATGAAGAAGGATGGAAAAGGAAATAACTCTCATCATCTTAAATGGGAGGCACCTATCACTACCACTGGTGTTGGGTTCCTCTTTAATAAGTTTATGCACAATTTTAAACACCATATGGACCCAACCAATTATGTATCACAAGTGATGGATAATTGTTATTGAGAGAATGCACAATCGAATATGGGACACACTAGTGTGCCTTTATCCCTGATCGGGGAAATCTAGTGTCTTACAAAGAGATTTTTATTGTATATCCCTTAATTGGGAGTCTATATGTAAGGGGTTACCTACCATTATTTTAATGAAAAGGGTTCCAAGGGTGGATCACACAAGTAATTCGTGGTGAAGTAGAAGGGGGATAAGGTATGTGAGGGATATACAAGATGAAGATGTATCCTGCATGGTAGACCTAGGTGGACTCTAAATGATTTACGTGGAGTGGGAATATGAGATACATAGGATTTTTCTTTAATGTTAACAACCTGTGAAACAATAGTTGGGAGTGTTCATGCTCTTGGATCCAATGGTTTCCTCAGGTGTCCCACGTAGGGTCTCACATAGGTCCCGATTTTGGGAGGAGACATTCACGCTAGTATTTTTCAACTAGGATGAAGTGGATTATCATTTAGGAGTATTATATTTATTATAGTGGAGGTAATTAAATCCCACTATTCTCCTTAATTCCCTCTTCTATTGGGTTTTAGAGAGCTTTCTGGATGGTTTTGAGCACATGGGAGATAAACGAGGGAGGGTAGAGCATCATGGGTTCTTCTGACGATTCATTTGTTTAAAATGAGGATCCCTAGGGTCAAATTTATAAGAAATTTTTGCACCTTGGTTGAAGGAATTCATCCTTACAGGTTCCTCATTCCAGTTCCTCAGGCAGGTGCCTTGTGTAGGTGTGCCTGCTCCATCTATGGTGTGCAAGTCAGGCCTTTTTGAGCCTCTTGGTGCATAGGGTGGGTGCACTTAGGTCAACATGGTTGATTTATTTTATTATTCTTGGGTAACTTAACCTCTTAATTTATTAAGGTATTTACCTCAGATTATTGTCACCTTTATTTGACAAATAGTGTTTCAATGGGGATGAAGAAAGAATAGTCATAAGGTTTTATCATGGGCTTATAAACTTCAATCGGTCGTGGCCCAATTCATCTAATCCAAATTAAAAACCTTAGTAATATATTATATATATACATACATTTATATATATACATATATATCATTAAATTCAGACAAAAATTGTAATGTCTGGGACCTCTCTCGTCCATTCCTTTGTTAAAATGAAGCGTTTGCAGTGTTCGGGGAGCTCACGGTGACTCATTTCACTAGTTTACCAAAAAAATAGTTTTCCAATGGTATCTCATCTAAAAATGAGTCATATACTAGTATAAAATACCAATGAATCATACTAGAGTGAGTCAGGACAGGTGAATCAAATCAGTAGGTTGTAATGGTGACTCGCGTTGGTGAGTCAGAATGGTGAGTCACAAAAGCTAGTCGCACTGGTTGGTCCCTGATGGAAGGCCGTGTCAGTGAGTTTTAATATTATTATTCAATGGTGGGTCTCACTGGTAGGTCATTGATGGTGATTCACATCAGTGAGTCAGAATATAGATTCGCACCAGTAGTTCTCAATGATGACTCACACTGGTATCTCGCAACGATGACTTGCCAATGATAACTCATATAATGACGATTCATCCAATGATGAATCATCCAATGGTGACTCATCCAACAGTGATTCATCCACTAGTGATTTTTTAGACAGTGGCTCATCTAAATGTGACTCTTCCAATGGTGAGTCACCTGATGGTGAGTCATCCACCGGTAGCTTATCCAAAGGTGATCCTTCCACTATTAGCTCTCACTGGTGACTCGCCCATCAGTGACTAAAAAAGGTGAGTCATCCAAGTATAGCACATCCAATGCTGACTCATCCATTTATATCTCATCCACTAGTGACTCGTAGTAGTGAATCACCTAGTGGTGAGCTATTTCAAATAGTTCGTGATAATTTCAGTTTTCTACAGTTTTCTAGTTTACTGCAATTTCACCCCTTTGACATTATCATTGATGTAAAATTCATTCAAATTCCTATTTTAAGGTATTGAAGGAAAATTCAAAGCTCATAACTCTTATATAAATTTTCATAAGTGTCCGGGTTCATTTAATCAGTCAAAAAGTGTAATCTTAATGAGATCTTCCTTTAATGGAAATAATAAACTATACCTAAGCTACTGTACCATTTAGATTTTCAAAAATCCTAGATACCTTCCACCCTTGTTCTTACTTATAATTTTTCCTTGGTAGGGGAAACCAAGAGTTCTTCTTCTCATAGAAGACATGCATTATGCTATAGCCTTTTATTATGTCCCCCTTGGATTTTTTCTATCTGCATGTGAACCCCTATTTTGGTGCAACCGAGAAGTATAGATCCGTCTTGTACATAAGGTATGTTATGCCTATGTTATTATGGGTTCCTCAATCTATTTCCTCCCATTTCTCTTTTCCATGGGGTGGTATGCGATCTAAATGTTTCTAATGGATCATTCTCAGTTTTTAGTTGGTGTGGTGGTGTCACAACATCCTCATGTGGATGATTTCATTGTGAGAGGCGTGATTGTGATCAGTTGTATTGGCCATTATCATGAAAAGAACGCCAAAAACATTTTGAGTTAGGAGATTAATTTCTTCTCTATTTTATTTATGTTAAATTTTAGAGTTAGCAAGATTTAAACCGTTGGATCACAATGAAATTTTCATTATAAATATTTGAACTGAATTAAATAATTAATATAAATTTATTAGTAATGTTATTACCTCTTGATTTGATAAATAGCGCGATCTATGATTTTCTTGTTTATCATTCCATTATTTGTGTAAACTGGTGAAGAACATAAATCCAGGATTAATTGTAAATTTATTGGATAAATGATTAAAGAGTAATGTTATTCAATATGGTTGGTGCTATTGTAATTTGATGATAATCAAATTGATGAAGATAAAAATGATTAATTGAATTGGTTGATGAACCAAAAGAATATTTATACATATTGATAAAATTATTAATGGAATGCCAAATTAATTGGTTAATTACTTTTTATAACATGTGATAGCTTGTTTCTTTGGTTTCCCGTAGTTAGAACCTGTAAATAATGAATTCGTTAATTGATGATGTAATAAAGAACCAGTTTTTTGAAAAATGTTATGCCTTATGGGCTCTGAGATACCTGCTTGCTTGTAAATTTTAAGTGACTTATGATTTGGATTTGTGAGTGGTCGTTTTGTGTAAAGGCTGAATGCATTTCCTTAGGGTCAAGATCCCATTGCTACGATTGTTCCTGTTTCTTGTAATATGGTCTGGATAAGAGACTTGTGGTTATGGGGGTAGGGAGGCTCGCATGTGATGTGATCCTAGTATGGCTGAGCCTCAATGTATGTTGTGGTTTGTGGGGTGGGGAGGCCCAGTGGTTGTGGTAGCAGTTGACACTTGGTGTAGTGAGATACATCAATTTATAGATGTGGTTTTCAGGGAGGACACTATAGATAATGGTACAGGTTGAAACTAGGCTTACCCATTGATATGAAAATTTGTTTTCTGATGAATCTGTTGTTTGTTTACCTTATTTACTCTCACTACTTCTTGGTGTATATGGTCTTGCATACCCTCCATTCAAAAGAGGCGAATATGTGCAGGGTATGCCATGTTATTTTCATATTTGGCTTCTCAAGGATGGATGGGTCTACGCTACTGCTTTAGGTGGTGAAGAATCGACGGGTTGTTTATCAACTCACTATGTTGATCCCTTTTCATTTTTCGAATAGGATATCTTCTTAGAATACATGGAATTATGGAAATTAAGGATTTTGTTAATAAATAAACGGATGTTTATCCCATGGAGTTAGAGGTCGCTAGGATGCAATGATGAGGTTATGTTTTGGAGAAGTTGTGGAATCAGTTTGGTTATTCTTAAAGGGAATGGATCTTGGTTGGAATGGTTATTGAATGTAATGTGGAATTGATAATGGTTAATTAATGGTTAAAGAATTAATTAAGGAAAATTGAAACTGATAAAAATGGATAAGGTGATTTGATAAATCTTTTTAAATGGGTGCGTTCTTATAAGTTATCTAGTCTTTGTAGTTTTAGTCGGGAGTCAGAGAGACGTTAACTGTAGTTGAATCTAAGACTAGGTTATTCTCATAGTGTGGTTGTGGGATATATTATATCTTGTACATTTAGTGTTTATATATGCTTCTCCACCCTTTCATTCAGGGAAACTAACACTCCAACGATTCTGAGGCCAGGGGGGATGTTTTCCCCAATATATCGATGGGAGGACAGATGGATGACTATCCCTTTTGACCCCACACTCTTCTCTTGGTAGTTAATTTTTCTAGTATCCATGATGCTTAGTTTCCCTATATATGTGTGTATAGGGATGAAATGTTTAGTGGTTATTTCACACACATAAATTCTCGATATAGTTTCATACTGAATACTATATATGTAACATGTGTAGGATGTGATGGCTTTAGGATCCTTACTCAGTATATGGGATTTATGGCTTAAGTTATAATACCCAATGTTTGATACATGTTATATGGGTTTATGTGACTCTCAAAAACTACATTGTTACTTTTGGTTATGTGGATTTGGTGATGTTTTTCATGAGTTTCTTGTTGTGGTGTTTTTCCTAGGTGTCTTCCGGATAGCCTTTTGGAGAGAGATTCTATGGACCTGAAATGTTGTGGAAAAGTGAAAAAATAGTGGGGAAGTTGTAGAGGGGTACCCTCGGTATTATTTATCAAATTATAAACTCTAGTATGCAATACATGGTAAGAGTAACCATGGTTTGGATAAGAACATCGTATACCTATTTAGGTGATGAGTTAGTTTCACATGTTATTCACTATGCATTAGTATTCATCCATTACTTTTAGAAGAGAGGATCCATGGAGAATCCTATTGAGTATACTATTATACTCACCATATGTATCTATAAACTATTTTTAGTTCATCTAGAGTAGGTTGTAGATCTGGATGGTTACTACTAGCATGGAGTTTTGAAGGAGATGTTTGAGATTCATGGTCACTGTTGTTATACTTTCTTTTGGTACCTGTAGTTTTTCCTCTCAAATATAGTATTTATTTCATTAAATTACATATCTTGACTTGGGTTTAATTTACTTTGAATTCTGAATAGCAGTTGGTAGGTTTATATCATATCTCCCTCTTTCTCGTGTGTTCTCTAATAGGGGAATGCCACCCAACTATGTGTTTTCTATACCCTCAGTGCCAGTCACCAACCCGGGGCCTATTAGAGGTAGGACATGGGGGTCACTATCTCTCTCCTCTCATTGTCGGCCCAAGAGGGGAACACATTCTTGGGATGGGTTCATCATAGTGTTGTATCAGAGCTCCGGTTGGGGGATAGGATGGAGTGTGTAGTTAGGCATAAAAAAGGTTGTATGGATTGGTAGGGAAATAATGTCATCTAAGTTTAACAAGAATTGTAAATAAGGGATACCAGCTAAGACATGGGTATTTAGGCCCCCCCTGTGATATGATTCACAAAACTTTAATCTTACAGTGGATACTAAATGAAGTGATACTGGTTGCATGGCAGAGACCTTAGAAAATATCATGCATCATTATTCTTTGATCCTATGCTTCAATATGTTAGTCTTGGGATAGGTTAACCTATAATTAATAAAAGAAAAAAATTAATTAATGTTAACTTATTCCATATTCTATTTTTAGGATCTCTAACTATTTTTTCTTTTAAATGTATGGATCCAGGTTGATGTCCTCATCAGGTTCACACAGAGGATGTTTAGTAGATTGTGCTAGAAGATCCTTGTAGAGTTGGGGTTGAGGACGATGAAACATGGAACATGAAACTCCAAGATTTTCAGCTCTAGAGACTATAGAAGTGTTAGGGATCCTTTTCAGATGAAGCCACATAAGACTATTTGGAGGAGGTTGAGATAGCCTTTAGTTCAATCTGGGCTCAAAAAAGCATTGTGTTTCAGTGGTTGTGACAATGTTGCATGGGGTAGTGTGGTAGTGCTGGTTCTTATTCCTCTGGGATCGTGAGGTGTTAGAAATCCTGTGAAAGAAGTTCTGAGACCAGTTCAGGGATGAGTTTCTTTCTTAGGCTGTGAAATAATCCCATCACGAGGAGACACTAACTCATCAGTAGGGAATATATATTGTGTGAGAGTTCCAGATCCATTTCTTAAACCTTCTGTGAAATGATTCAAACATGTTTTCGGATGAGGATTCTAGGGTGAGGCATTTTACAGAGGCCTTGGGTCCAGATATACAGTGTCCGGACACCCCTCATATGATGACACCATATATTGAGGTGTTTGAAAGGGTATATTTCATCGATACGACATTATACAGAACTTGATCATCATGAGAGGGGAGTTTCTAGGATTCCTCACAAAGAAGAGCTATAGTTTTAGGTTCCCAGTTTTCTAGGAAGAAGCGTTATTGATCATCCAGGGGTTGGACCCAACCCTATATATCTCATTTCTTCATGGGAAGTGGCTCTTTGACCTATTCTAAGGGATCAAGAACTTTTTTTCTTGTAGAAGATGAGTTTACTAGTGGATGAGTTCATGAACTTTCATCGCATCCATTGTGTTCTAGGTTTTCCTCTTTGGGTTCATCTGTTGAGGCAGTTCTAGCTGATGCAGTAGTATCAGGTTTCACCAACATTGTACTAGTAGAGAGAAAATGGGGTAGGTAGAGGAAAACCCTGTAATGATCCTTATCTTTAGTGAGGATAGCATGGATATGGAGGTGGTCATCAGTAGGGCCAGAGAGGCCGTAGAACAGGTCCTAGTATTCTTTAGGCATTAACATTGCTAGTACTAGGTGATTCATACATCATTCGAGGTACGCTTTCCTTGTTTTCAACTTGGTTTCATGCCTTTTATGATTTAGTAGTGACACACTCCTTCATATAACATTCTGTTTTTCATGCCTTGGGACTTGAGGTAGAGAGCCTTCCATTTCCCTTAGCATTGACTATGCCATTTGGAGGTCGATCCGACTTGTTTGAAACTCATCATGTATTGTAGTATTTTGTTTTAGGCTATCATGTATTGATCCTAAAGGCATGTGGTTTTTTAATGTTTATGGAGATCTAGCATTGCTTTCAAGTGAGTGAGATGAAAATGGGTTAAAGGAGTGTTCCAGCCTTTTCAACCTTAATGGTTGAGATGATGTCGAGTTCACTAGAGGTTCTAAAGTCATTGTATTCCTGGGGTTCAGAATAGTACCCTGATGTCTTTTTAGAAGAGTTTGTAGCATTACTCCCTAAATAGGAGATCGAGTTCGAGATCAAGAAACATCCAGGCGCATCTTCTACCTCGAGGTATTAATATTGTATGGATCCTTATGAGTTGTAAGATCTTCATATACAACTCAATTTTCTGTTGTAGTGTGGTTTGGTTCGGCAGAGTGTGTCACTGTGGGGTGCCTTAGTTTTTTTCAAGAAGAAGGATGACCACAGTTTGCGATTGTGTGTTGATTATCGTCACTTAAACATAGTGACAATGAAGAACCACTATCCTCTTCTTTGAATTGAAGATTTATTTGATCAACTGAAAGGTTTAATTAGGTTCTCAAAGATCGATTTTCAGTCAAGATAACTTCATATTCATGTGAACGATGAGGGTATCTCAAAGAATTATTTCTATTATCTTCATGGAAATTATAACTTTTTTGTGATGTCATTCGGTGTGAAGAATGTTACAAATATGATCACGGGGTTTATGAACATTGTGTTCCATGAGTTCATAGATAATATCATAGTGGTTTTCATCAATGACATCCTTGTGTACTTTGCATCTGAGGAAGAGCCTGAAAGACATTTATAGGCAATTTTGGGAGTTCTTCACCCTGAGAAGCTATTTGAGAAGTTTTTGAAGTGTGAGTTTTGGGATAGAGAAGTACATTTATTGGGGAATTTTTTATCCCGATAGGGAGTAACTATGGATCCATCAATGATAGAAGATGTTGTGTCTTGTGAAAACCCCAATATAGAGGTAGAAGTGCGGTGTTTCCAAAGTTTTAAAAGAAATTAAAGGAGTTTCATAGCTGATTTATCTTGGGTTGTGACTCCTCTAATAGAGTTGACCAGAGAGGATCCATAATTCATGTGGACTAACCAAGGTCAGGCACCTTTTAAGTATCTGAAGAAGAAGTTAGTCAGTGCTACAGTCATTTTTCTTCCAGCAGAAGGAGTTCATTTTCTAGTTTTCTAGGATGCTTCCCGTCTGGGGTGAGTATGTGTTCTGATGCAGTAGACATTAGTCATATATTATGGGCCTTGATAGTTATGTCCCCACAAACATAACTATTCAACCCATGAACTCCAGTTGGTGGAAGTGGTGTTTCCCTTGATGTTGTGGAGACATTATCTCATGGGGGATCATTTTTTGGGCTTCACTAATCATAAGATCCTGAGGTATGTTTTCTCCCATCGTGACTTGAACTTGAGACATTGTTAGAGGATGGAGTTCTTATAGGAGTAAAACTTTTAAATTTCATATATTAGAGGATATGGGAATATTGTCGCTAATTAATTGGTCTTGAAGTAGTAAAGATGTGTAGTGTGTTAATCAGGTGATTCATGGAGAGTTATGGGAGAACTTACAACATGACATCTATATGTGGGACAATTTATGGGTATAGGTTGTATATTTTAGATGATGGTATAGTCATATCTGCTGAAGTAGGTAGAAGAGTCCTAGTTGGGTGATATTGAGGTGGAGGTTTGGAGAGACTGATTTGATTGTGGTGAGGGCCCAGATGGTTGGTCTAAGGATGAACAACACAAGGTGTTGTTTCAGGGAAGTATTTTTGTTCCTTTGGTATTTCATGAGATGGTTCTCAGAGAGATCCATAGTTCTCCCATTGCAGTATATCCTGGAAGGAAAATGATGTACCATGATTTGAGTAGTAAATTTTGGTGGTCTAGGTTGAAGCATGCAGTTTCAGAGTTTGTGTGTCGATGTTTTGTCTTCATGAAGGTGAAGGCCAAGCACTATGCTCTCATTGGTTTTCTCCAGCCATTAGATATTTTTCAATGAATGTGGGAGGGAATCTCAATGAATTTTTTTACTAGTTTAACTTGAGAATATGAAGGACATGATTCTATATGGGAATTAGTGATTCATTTTGTGAAATCATCCCACTTCATAACATTCAATAATTTGAGCATAGTGGATGTTTTTTCAAGGAAATGTCTGGAGGTAGTGGTGAGACTCCACAGAGTCTCGACGATTCTCATTTCTAATTGAGATCCTCATTTTACCTCCAGAGTGTGGATAGGTCTCCATCATGCTTTTAGTTTTTAGTTATGAATTAACACTACTTTACAACCTCATATGTATGGTTAGATAGAGAAGACCATCTAAACTCTTGAAGACATGTTTTACTGTTATGTACACCATTTTGGAGGTTTGTGGATGAAATACCTATCTTTATAAGAGTTCTCTTACGACAATAGTTTTCATTCCATCATCAGTATGATGATGTTTGAAGCCTTTTTTAGACGAAATATATGTTCTCTATTGTGGTGGAATGGGGTCAGAGAGTCATCAATTCTCTGACTAGAACTCGTACAGAGTAGGACTTAGCTGGTTTCAGTTATTCTTGAAAAAATGAAGGAAGTACAGGATCATCATAAGTTCTATGCCGATCATATAATGAGTCCTTTTGAGTGTGACATTGGGGACTATGTGTTTCTCAAGGTGACTCCCCATCATAGGAAGATAAGGATTGGTCATGGGAGTAAGATTTCCCCTCGGTTTAATGGGTCTTTTGAAGTTTTGGCTCATGTTGGAGTCATGGAATATTGGGAATCACTTATTCTATAGATGATCCGGATACACAATGTTTTCTATTTGTTTTAGCTCCATTGTTATCTTCATGAAGACTCTCACATCATCGATTTAGGCGAGATCAATATTGATGATTATGAGACCTTTATGGAGAGAGCTATAGAGATCCATAACTACAAGGAAGAGGTGTTGTGCATGTGTGTTATCCCCTTATTTCTTGTCTTGGGTAGGAATTGTGGCATAGAGGAGAGCACCTAGTAATTTGGGTCACAAATACGCACTCAGTACCCCGATCTATTTGATGTTTAGATGTTCTCTTGTAACCATATTCATTTAGTGGCTGTAGAAACTTTTTTTTATGAGATGGAATTCTCTTGTTTGTTATTGTGGTTTCATCTTTCCTTTGAGATGTATCTCCCCTGGGAGAGTGGTTAAGAGATGGTACATGTGTATGCTTAGATTCAAGTTATACCTTTGACGAAGCACTTCAGATCTTGTGGTGGTGAGATAAGTAATAGGTATCTTATAGTGTGGACGTTCAAACACCCGCTTTTCTATTTGATATTTCGGTTAGTTTTGGATTCTAGAGGAAGATAATGTTTTGATACTTATCTAATGTAATGGTATAGACATCTATGGTCCATTCCATTGAGAAAATGCAGTGTTTGAAGTGTTTGGGAGGTCATGATGACTAATTTCAAGAATTACAAAAATTCCAGTTTTCCAATAATATCTCATCTAATGGTGAGTCATCCACCGGTAACTCGGACCGGTGACACATCCAATGGTGAGTTAAGAGCAGTGAGTCAGACTGATAGGTCGCAACTGACTCTCAAAGTGGTGAGTCAGAATGGTGAGTAATATCAATTAGTAGCACTGTTAGAACACTGACTGTAGGTCTCGACATTGCGTTCTAATAGTGAGTCATAGTGGTGAGTTGCATCGGTAGTTTGGTGATGGTGAGCCACAACAGTTATTCAAAATGGTGACTCACACCGGTTGTTTTCTATGGAGAATCCCACTAATTGCTTGAAACGATGACTTCCCAATGGTGATTCTTCCAACAATGTGTTGTCCAATGGTGACTTGTCTAATGGTGAGTCATCCAATGGTGACTTGAAAAATGGTGAGTCATCTGACATTGTCACTTCTAAAGGTGACTCATCTAATGGCGAGTCACCTGACAGTGACTCATCCACCGATAGCTTGTCCAACGATGAGTCATCCATTGGTTGCTCGCACCGGTAACTCACCCATCAGTGACTCAAGATAGTTATTAATCCAACGATAACTCATACAATGGAAAGTCAATGAATGGAAACTCATCTAATGGTATCTCATCCACCAGTGACTTTCAATGGTGACTCACCCAATGGTGATTCATTTCCAAAAGTTTTTCAAAATTTTAGTTTTCTCCAGTTTTCTAATTTTCTATTGTTTCTCCACTTTGACGTTATCTTTGACATAAAACACATTAAAAACCTTATTTAAAATGATTTATGTCATATTCAAATCCCATTAATCCAATTAAAATTTTCTTAAGGGCCAGGGTGCCTTTTCATGGTTAAAACACATAATCATGATGAGATCTGCCTTTAATGGAAGTTCAAAATCATATCTAAATTAATTATCCATTTATATTTTAAAAAGGTTGAGATACCTTCCACCCTTGTTCTTCCATGTTGTTTCTACTTGGTACAGGATGCCTAAATTTCTTCCTCCCATATAATATGTGCATTGTGTTGTATCCTTGGATCAAGCCCCCCTTGGATTTTTTACAGTTTCATGTCCACCCCTTATTTTGGGGCAACCAGGAAGTGCTGATCTATATTTGATATAAGGTGTGTTCTACATCCATTCTTATGGGTTTATCGATCAATTTCCTCATGTTTCACATGGAAGTGTGATGTAATTTGATCTCCACTTTTCTAATGGATCTTATTTAGTTGTTTTTTTCCAGGTGGTGTCATAACATCCTTGGAAGGATGCAGTAATTGCATGAGAGTTGATTGTGTTCTATTGTGTTAGTTTTTCTCATACACAGAACATAAAAAATCATTTGAGGTAGGGGATTCATTTATTATATTTTTTATTTATGATAAATTTTAGAGTGATCATGATTTATCACATTAGATCAAAATGAAATTGACATAATAAATATTTTAATAGGATTAGATAATTCGTATCAATTGGTTAGCAATGTTATTCCCTCTTGATTTTCTAGATATTAGGATATATATGCTTGTCTTGTTTAGGATTTTATTATTTATGGAAAAGGGTAAATACAGTAAAGTCGATATTAATTGTAAATTTATTAGATAATGTATTAAAGGGGAATGTTAATGAATCTGGATGTTTCTGTTGTAATTTTATTATAATCAAATTGAGGAAAATATGCTTGTTTTACTGAATTGGTTGATAAACCTGAATCATGTTTATTCTTATTGATAATATTGTTAAAGGAATGTAAAATAAATTGGTTAATTAATTTTGATAGCTTGTGATATCTTGTTGATTAGGTTGCCCAAAGTTAGAACTAGTGAATAATGAATCGGTTAATTGAAGATGGAATAAAGAATTGGTTATTTGATAAATGTAATTATTTATGGGGTATGAGTTACTTTCTTTCATATAAAGGCCAAGTGCCTTATTCTTTGGATCCATGATATCTCATTATGTGTAAAGGATGAATGCCTTGATTTGGGACTGAGATCCCATTTCTATGTTAGTTCCTACTTCTTCTGATGTACTATAGATACCATACCTATGGTTGTGGGGGAAGGGAGGCATCGATGTGACATTGGCCTTGGATGGCTAGGCTTGGATGGCTCTTGTGGTATGTGGGATGGGGAGGCCTAGGGGTTGTGGAATCATTTGATGCTTGGAGGGGTGAGATGCATTAGTTTATGCATGTGGGTATCAGGGATGACACTAGATATAATAGAACATGTTGAAGCTAGGATTACCCATTGATATGAACGTTGGTTTCCTGATGAATCTGATGTTTATTTACTAACTTTACTCTACCCACTACTTGAGAAATATGGTCTTTCTTACCCTCTTTCTAAATGAGGTGAAAACGTGTGTGGTATTCCATGTGCTTTTCATGATTAGATACTCATGGATAGATGGGTCCATGATCCTACAATAAGTCACAAAGACTTCACAGGTAGTTCATCTATTCTCCATGTTGATCCCATTATGTTTGGTATCTTATTATGTTTTATTATAATACTTGAAATTATGTAAATTAATAATTATTTTAATAAATCAATATTTTCTATCCCATGGGGATGGAGCTTGTTGAGAAGTAGTGCTGATGTTATTTTTCTGAGAAGCCATGGACTTGGTCTGGTTGTTCCTAGAGGGCATGGATCTAGGTTGGAATAGTAATGGAATGTAATTTGGAATTGATAATGGTTAATTAATGGTTAAATAATTAATTAATGTAAAGTGAAACTGATTAGAACGGGTAATATGATTTAATAAATTTCGTTAAATGGTCATGTACTTATAAGATATCAAGTCTTAACAGTGGTAGCCATGAGTCCGAGAGACATTAGCTGCAGTTTAGTCTAAGACTAGGATATTCCTATGGAATTTTTATGAAATATATTATATTCTGTAATTTTTCTCTATATTCTACTCTATCTTGTCTATTAGGTAAACTGACATCCTGGGGATTCTGATCCCTGGTGGGTGTTTACCCTAACGTCTCAGTGGTAGGACGGATGGCTGAATACCACCTTTCACCCTGTACTCTTGTCTTGTTAGTTACTTGTGCTGGTATGCATGACAGTTAGTTTTTCCCATATATGTGTGTAGAGGGCTGTAATTTCTTGTGGTTAGTTCACACACATATATTCTATATATAGTTTTATATAAACTACTATAGGTGTAACGTGTATAGGCTATGATGTATTGAGGATCCTTACACAGTATATGAGATATGATGGATTGAGGTAAAATATCTAATGTTTGATATGCATTATATGGGCTGTGGTGTCTCTTGGAAACTACCTAGTTACTTTTTATTATGTGTATGTGGTGGTGTGTTAAAAGAGTTGCATGTTGTGGTGCTTCACCCTGTGTCTTCGGGATAACCTTTATAGAGAGAGATGCTTTGTACATGTGATGTTGGGGAAAAGTGGAAAACTAGTGGGGAATTGGTAGTGGGGTACCCATGATATTATTTATTATATTATAAACTCTCATATGATATACTTGGTGAGAGCCTCCATGGTGAGGCTGGGAACATCGTATACCAGTTTAGGTGATGAGCTTGTTTCACCTGTAGTTCAAAATTATTTATCTTGCTTTCTGTACTTTAGTATGAGAGAATATTGGGAGGATCATACAGAGTATACTATTATACTAACCATATATATCTATAAAATATTTTTTAGGTCAGTTCGAGCTGGTTAATACTAACTTGGGGTTTTGAAGGTGCTATTTAGGCTTCATGGTCGCTATTGTTTTAATTTCTTTTGGTACATAATTTTTTTCATTTTAGTTGTATTTGTTCTTACATGACGTTTTATATGTTCACTTTGGGTTATTTTACTTTATTCTCCAAGGAAGAGTTAGTTGGTGTCCATGGTATCTCTCCCATTCGAATGTGTTCTTTTAGAGGGTAATGCCTCCCATCTATGTGTTTACTATGCCTGTGGTGCTAGTATCCAACCTAGGGCCTACTAGAGGAGAGACTCAAGGGGTCCCTATCTCTCTCCTCCGATTTCTAGTCCTATAGGGGTACACATTTTGGGGAGGTGGTAATGAAAATAATTGTACAAGTAAAGGAGAATATGATGTTATCAAAAATTTTGAGTATCATCTTAATATGATAAAAGTTCTCTAGTTATATCAATATTATAATCAATAAGTGAATTGTGCCACAAAGATAGATTCTACATTGATATCTCATTCGATGATCCTCTCGCTTATATTCTAAATAACGGCTTGAGCATCCATTGAATTCCAATGAGGCTATGAGGTTCCCCGTGGTTACATGGTCAAATCCACCAGGTGATGCTTTCCTCCCAATTAAAAACTGCAACCCTAGTAAACTAGATATAGTGACTACTTTAATACAATTGAATTAGATATAACTGATCACATCCTATAGGGAAAAATATTCTAGTAGTATTTTTTAACTACATATATTCAAAATTCCCATATTAAATAAGAAATATAAAATACATAGTATAATAAATATTCTTTCATCCCTTATAGTATTTGTAATATCTTTATTTATATCATATGGATTAAAAAAATAGGGTGAGATCAAATGATCAGTAATAGTTCTATGAATATTTAGGGATCAGGAGTAAATAATGCATAATCAATATTGAAGGGTAAATATCTGAAAAAAATATGTCATTTCATGAATAACTCAATCATGAAATGAATCTATAGATTATATCAATATAGTTATTTCATGAATAATTATTATTGAATTATAAATTAATGAAAAATTTTAATATAGGATTTCATCATATTAAAAATCATGATATCCTTACAATCATGGTCTTATACCAGGACAATTTAATCGATGGGTGGTATACATGAAAAATTCATTTACTAATTTAGGCTAACTAATTTTTTTCATTAGACAAGTCAATGTATCAAGAGGAAATATAATGATAGGGACCAACAATAAATTTATATCCAATTCATTCCTCACTTACTAAATAATGAATTTTACAAAAAAAATATTCCTTACCAAAAAATATATATATATACTGAGAAACTGATATGGAATATCACTATTTCTTCTGTCAATCAAATTAAATTCATAGTAAAACACCGTATATTTAAATGGTATATGGTTAAGGAAATAATCACTTCCATGATCTAAATAATATGTATATATACGAAAAATGTAATGTATAATTAAAAATGATCACAAATAAATGAATGCTTCTAGAGAAATTTAATAACAAAAAAATTAAAAATAGATAAAATATGACCATCAATTCATCGAAAATAAAAGATTTTTAATAAAATTATGTCCCAAAGAGAATAACGAAAAATATATGAAAAAATTTTATATAATATTTTATTAAATATTATTCTTTGAAAACTCATTAAATCTTATAGAAGAATCATAAGATTATAAAATGGTTTTGGAAACGGGAAAATCCATTAATGCCATAAATGTAATTTTTTTTGAATTTTTATAATAGAATATGAAAATGGCCCTTTAGAAAAGAATTATAATTATTCATTTAAAATATTTTATAAATTAAAGGATAACGTATAATTTATTTAATAAATCATTTGCATAAATAAAATTTTATTAGGTTAATCAGTTTTAAAACATATGGACATCGATGAAAAATATATCTGACCAAAAGAGAAATAAGATCACATTTTCATTTAAACATTTACATTATTAATACATGTACCAATGAGATTAATTTTTAGAAGAAAATATTATAACACCTTAAATATTTTAATTATAAGAATATAAATGGTGTTTATTAAGGATAGATAATAAAATACTAACAACGAAAAACAAGACTGAAAAAAAGATTAAATCAGTGGTAACTGTTAAATTGTTACCCCATGAAAGAGAGTTAAAATAATAATTACCAATAATAAATATATATTCATAATAAATACCTAAAATATTTTTTATGTACACATCTTGAAAATAAATAGGTACATAATACCAAATATGACTTAATTGAGTTGAAAATGAGACAAAATCTATTACCATTTGATCATCTTGCATCATAAGTTTTATAACTTACATTATAATACATTTAAATTTCTTATAATTCTATAAAATGTTCATTTTAATACTTAAATTATCAAATATTATCAAATTACAACATTTATACAGCCATTTATTAGTAATCCATTGTTGAAACCATCATTTTAGGAGTTAACTATGTCATTTTTCATGAGAATTTTGGTTCGAAGGTTTTGATCATTATATGTTGATTATGGTTCCATAATATCTAAAATTTTAATCACAATATAAATATGAATATATATATATATATATATCCATAAAAATTAGAGATGAAAAAAATGAATTACACCTTTTATTGAGATGTTGCGGATTACGTATGTATGAACGTTGTTTTTACATTTCCATTAATGAAATGAAACATAGGTAAAAAGTAATTAAACGTTACAAAAAAATATTATATCAAATATAACATATATAGTTATTAATTATATAATTTTTACAATCTATTTTTTTTCTAAATAAAAACGGATCACATCATTTTTTAGAGGTGGTAGTCCGGAAGTTCGCACGAGCGACATTGAAATTTTCCAACAGATTAGAAGTTAAGAAGGTATATATGATATTATAATTAAGGAATTATAATTATTTTATAAATAATATATATATATATATATTCATGTTTTCTATATTTATAACCATTCAAGTTAAATGTTGATGATAAATGAATTACAATGCTACATAGGGACGATAAATCATACATACAAACAAGAAATGTTTCATTTTCTGTGGGATAAAAAAGTTGTGTAAAAGGGTTTTACGATATTAATAATAACTTCTCATTATATTTATTATATTTTTGTAATTATTTTATAATTTATTATATATATTTATATGAGGTATAAGAAGAGATATAATGGAAAGTTCTCTGTAAATAGTTATACCTTTTCATTGGGAAGCCTCTTTTTGATTACTTCTTTATCCTTGAAAGGATGGTATTTTGGTAACCCCAAAAGATCAAGGATGTGGGGAATAAATATAGTAAGTTGTTATGATAGGTATTTTCCATGATATAAAGCTCCAAATTCATGATTAATACAGGATAATAGGTTCTATTTTATTAATGAGTGTAGGGGGACTCTTGGAATTAATTTGAGTACTAAATTAATATAAATTAATTTTCAAAATTAGGTGGCTCTATAATTATATATTTATATTATAGGATAAATATTAGTCTAAATCCTCTCATAAAGTAATATTTACATACATTTAGGTTATTTTTAACACTTACCTCTTATAATTATCCTCCTTTTAAACCTCTTGACTTTTACAACAATGTTAATGTTTTTTACTATAAGGGTTAATAAAATTATCATAAAATTAAAAGTAACACATAAATAGACCATAGATTAAATTTAAAATCATATACCAATCCCTTTTGTTAATATATTACATTAATTAATTTTGAATAATTAAATATATTGATTTTTATTATTGAAGATCATTAATTTCATTTTTAGTTCTCCTCATTTACTTGGAATTTAATGTTATAAAAATTGATTTAGAATTAAAATGTAAACAATATAACCAAACCAAATATTTAATATTAATCTTTAAAAAAGTTTAACCCAATAATTAATCTAATTTTTAATAATGTTTGTTTTTTAAATTATTTATTTTTTCTATTAATAAATAAATATTTTGTTGGTGTTTTACAAGCGTTTGAGATAATTATTCAATCACAAAAAATTTAATGTAAATTACCATGATAGAAAATTTAATACATATTTAAAATAAATATTCACAATGGAATAGAGCCTATTTTGATCCTTATGGATAAATATTAGTGATATTAATTTCAAGAGTGTGACATTTTGTTTTTTTAATTTCATAAAGTAATATAAATGTCAATATCCAGTTAAAATTTAATCAACTCATCGTATTTTAAATTATTTGTTGTTAATGGAATAAATAAAATCATATAATTGGTTAAAGTAATGTGTTAGTGAAATTTCAAATTTTTATCCCAATGTTTGGACCGTGGTTTTCATATTTTACATTTTTTACCCTTACCAAGGTGACACATATTCACTAAGGATAATATTCATAATGACCAAAAATAGAATTGAAATATTTATCAAATTTTTACCTTCTAATTATAAATATGTAAGTCATTTAATAAAAATAAATTCCTATAATTGTAAAAAATTAATGAAATAGTCAAATGAAAAACTGAATAAAAATATTTTTTAGAAAAAGAGTTTTTATATCCAAAAATAAATTTTAAAAATTTATGTATAATGATTATTGTAATATAATTAATTGGATTATTTCTATTTAATTGAGTTTTAAATTAATTTGGTAATAAATAAAAAAAATATGGTTCTTTTTAAAATATTATAAATAATTTTTTCAAAATTTGTTTTTTATCTATTTACAAAAAAGTCTACCTTTTTATAAATAAATTAATTATTTTAAACAAATATAATTTTGAAAAATGATTTAAAAAAACTATATCTTTTTTTATAAAAAAATTCAAAAAGGTAAGGAAATTAATTACAGTATTTTCTTAAGAAAATTATTAAAAACCATTTTTGATGAAAATGAACTTTTCAAGAATAAAATGACTTTAGTGGAACATTTAGTTCTTTTTTTCTGAAAATTGATTAATAAATATTTATTGAGTGGGAAATTTATATATATATTCAAAATTTGGTTTTTTTATTCATATCGCTAATTTGAATTGATGGGGTATAATGGTATATTGTAAAATGTTTTATTTAGATTAGGGGTTGCATGTATCACAAGATATTTAAGGAATTAACATTAATTATAAGAAAATATATGATAAAATCATGGGGTTTCACATTATACCCACCTAATAAGAATTCAACCCCTAAAATAATATAACTCCAATATAGAAATGTAATGATACATATACCTCATAACGTGCTCAGGATCCAATATAGATTCCTCAATTTTATAAATTCACAAAAAACATTGATAAAGTGAGTTGTCTAATTTTATAGAAGTTTCACTCTTCTATACAGAATATTCAATGATTTATCTTCATAATACAGATCATACTCCAGTGGTATAACCTTTTAATTCAATATATTTGATAAATAAAGTATGTACTTACTCAAGATAGGTACATGGAACTCATTGTGAAAATGGGAGAGATTCAATAGAATTTCCAAATGAAAAGCAAAATTCCTGATATGTTCATAATTTTAAAGAGTTATAATAAATATAATGAACATATTTTCCTTATTAACACATCTAATATCCTTCTTCCAAATTTATATTCATATAAATACTATTTTTCATAATTCAAACTCTAAAAAACACCGATGATTTTCATCATAACATTTTTATATTTGAGATTCAATTATGAATTATTGAACGTATATAACCTTTTCATCCATTTCCTTATCTATATAATGTCCCAATATAGATATTTATTTAAATCCACCCCAACATGTTAGATTTATAAACTTACTTATGTGGATCCATCTAAATACTCGATTAAATGATATTGTTGTTGGAAAATTCAACCAAATAAAGGTGTTGATCCCAACCTTCTTTGAAATACATAGAGTAACATCATAACTTGTATTATTGAGTATAAATCTTCCCCTCGTATTAGCTATCTATCTCAATATGATAAGAAGTAATGAAATTCAACTCTATATCCAGAGCCTACTGAAGGATTCTCCATAACATTGAGCTAAATATTGGATCCCAATCAAATACAATAGTGAGTGGTAATCCATGAAATACCACATTTAAATTAATGTATAAAAAATTAAGGTGATCAAGAGAGAAATCATCACCAATAAAAATAAAATTTATTTATTTTATAAGGATGTTGACTATAACCCAAAGCATAGTTCCCTTTAGATGTTTTGGGGAGTCCGATGATGAAATCTGTGGTAATGTTTTTCCATTTCCAGTATGGTATGGGTAATGATTTTAATATCTCATTAGACTTTTATCTCATATAATTAACGTAATGAAATAGAAAGAATCAGGATATATACTCAACAATATTACATATCTTGTTATACCATATAAAATATTCATCCAAATATCTAATCTTCTTTTTCATTTCCATGACTTATAAAGATAGATGAACTATGAGATTCATCCAATATCTTCATCATTATTTCATCTATTGATGGCAAATATACTCACTTCCTGATTCATATCATTCTAACATGATCGTGGTTGACCTTATGAAAATTTAGTACCTTCTTCTGTAATTCTATATCTTCCTTATTCACTTTCATAATCCTCTCATAGACGGATGGTTGGAATTTTTTGAGAAATATAATATATAGCCCATATTCAAAAGATTTAAAGATCCAGATTTTTAAATTCCATATATATATTTGATCTCTTTCAATTCCCATCATTGAAAAACGATCATTATCTTTCTATCTCATGGCATCAACCACCTTGTTTTCCCTCTTAGGGAGGAAATGTATTGAGTAGTCATAATCTATAATCAACTCCAACCATATTCTATCACACACTTTCAACTATTTATTTAAAAATATATAATTAAACATTTTACGATCACTATATATATATATCACATGATTCAACATATAGGTAATGGATTAATATCGTCAATGAAAAAATTACCTCTATTAGTTCAAAATCATGATTTGGGTAATTATTATCAATAATTATCAATAGGTGATAGGTATAATATATTACTGTTTTATTCTTCATGATGATGCATCCCATTCCCTTTATTGATGAATCATTATATATCACAAACCGTTCTCTAATGTTGGTATTATATGCAGAGGGGAAATAACCAACCTTATCTTCAGTAATTTGAAATTCCCCACACATTCATTAGTACACATATACTTATCCTCCTTC
The DNA here is from genome assembly GCA_963277665.1 of Viscum album. Lineage (NCBI taxonomy): Eukaryota > Viridiplantae > Streptophyta > Magnoliopsida > Santalales > Viscaceae > Viscum > Viscum album. The sequence goes on from OY728143.1 coordinate 1,968,502,591, forward strand.
AAGTCAACTTCATGAGTTTATTATATAGTCTTGATAAATATATCACAAATCACCTTTAATATCCATCTACACTAATTAAATAGTGGATATCAGTTATTGTGGTTGGTAAAGTCCATTTCCGTATAAATTCATTCATTGAATGATCCAAAAAAATACATTCATTTGAAATTATATTATCTATGAATGAGACTATGATAACCAAAACTCACACTATAAAATTTTTTTTTATAGTTTCTCTATCTATATGGTATTTAGAGTAATTATCAAATACTCTTCATTAACATCTTTACATTTTGAATATATAATAATATCATCTCTATGGACTACCTATAACACCTAGATATTTTGAGAAATATTTTTTTTCAAATTAATTTAATCAATTATCAATATTTTTCATTTCATACAACACTGAATCTATCCCTTTTATATGAAGGCACTAGGTTTGGATTGTGTTATACACAACACCAAGATATGCTTGTGCTAAAAGAAAAACCAAGTGAGTAAGGGAATATAATTTCCATAGACATTACAATATATTTACTATTTTTATAGATTCAATATATTCTATATTCTTTTCAGTGCACATGATACTATGTTAGTGTGCATCACATGGAATAATGAGTTTCTTTGATGACTTGTGTTACATGCATTAATGAGTTTAACCGAACGACAAAAATATTATTAAAACATTTGTATTTAATATAATAAGATATAAAATAGCTGTTAAATTATTTTTTAATAATATTATTAACTAACATATGAAAATATATGGTTTATAAAATTATATTATGAATTCATTTGTTACAAATTAATTAGAAATGAAAATGTAAACCAATTGAATGGAAATATTTAAATTTTCATGATCACAACAATGTTTTATCCTAATAAATTAATGTAATTGAAATTAGTGAGTTATATTAATGTAATATATCCATTATATATTAAATAAAAAAATTTATTTTCATCTAATATTTTTTATAATAATATGATAAAAACAAACACAATATTTTACATAAAAATCAATACTTTTATAAGATAAGTTTTATAGTATTTTCATATAGAAATTATTTTAAAAACAATTTCTTGAACTTTTATAAATTTAATATGTTAAAATAAAAATAATATTTGAAATTATAACATGAAAATTACATTAGTTTTTTTATTTGTTCTGTGAAGTTTCATTTTTTGATGAATAGTGAAAAACCCTGAATTTTAATTTGAAATAGATGTTTCGCCTAATTTATTTATAAGATTAAATTATATTTAAAATGTTTTTTAATGTTTAAAAACATTAATAATTTATCAATTAGTCCAATTTAGTTCTATAGAATCAATTTCAATTTGAAATTGACTATAAAAACTAAGAAAACGTTTGATCGTTTGTACTTTAAAACCTCACTTTTTCATCTCATCTGTGGGATTAAATTTAAATATATTTCTACCACTTATTTGATTGGAATTTAAAAAAATTTATTAAATAATTTTAATAATTATATTCTATAATTTACAATAATTTAAATTGGGTTTTCATCAAAAATATTAGTGAAAGTAATTAAAATTAAATATAATGATTAAGGTTGCATTTATTAGCTTAAAAATAGACTTAACCATATACTTAGGAGCCCAAATGACCTAGAAACTTTCCCAAAAGATATTTTCTAGCCATATATCGACCCCATACTCCCTTTTATAGAATGTGGTCCACTATTTTATCCAATTTCAATTTGGAAAATGCAGGTGGAATTACTATTCAAAAAAATTTACAAGAGTGCCACTCCTCCTCCACTATAAAATGGCCTCCTCTCATCCCACTTACTCACAACTCTCAAGCCATCATGCCTTGAATAATATCATCTGAAATATATCCTCAAAATAACTTCCCTAAACCATGGTGAATAAACATTGGAATAAATCTATCTATTCAATATATTTAGTGCTAACCAAAAGGAGTTACCCAAAGAAGAGGTAACATCTTTCCTCAAGATCTTTAGATTTATTTCCATTCACCAAACCCTAAAATAATTTTATTACATGATTATATAATAAAACTAGTATCCTAAATATAATTATATTTATTTATATTAGGGTTTTTACCTATAATTAAAAACACTTCCATCTAATGGGTAACAAACTTACTATCCTTGTGTAGGACCAAATACCACCTCACGAAACAATGTTGTTCATTTTCCCTTTACCACATTTCATGGTTTTGAATTATGATGGAAAAAATATTTATATATTATATATATTATGTATTTATTCTTATTTAAATCTTTTATGAAACATACCCTTATAATTACCATCTTATGTAAATATGATAACATCGTTTGTGGACATGTGAACTATCGCCTCCTCAAAGCGATCTGATTCATTCACACATTACATGGAATGTATTAAGTATGGTTTTAGTGAACATATATGATATATATAACATAATAATTCTAATATAATGTAATTATATACATATATAAATATATTTCATTTTCTTAATTTCCCGCAACATGATGACAAAACAAAATCAACATTCAGGCGTACATATGGCATGTCGTATCCATAAATTGTGTATTCCATTTCACCTTCATATATTTTATAGATTAATATATATATATATATATATTGAATATATATGATATTTATATAATTTTTTTAAATTTTTTATGTAATTATATAATGATATAATTAAGACGTTCAAAAAAAATACTAAAAAACATGTATGAACAACGAAGCAGATATTACCCAAAGTAAAATATTTACATAGAAATTGTAATAAGAGGGTAATATAAAGTCCTTATAAAATCATATATGGAACTATATATAATAATATGTTTCGGTATAAAATTTATAATAAAATTTTATTTATTATATAAGTGGTTTTTATGAGTACGATGAGATTCAAGACATAGAGTATGGTAATTTCATCTCACTCTTTATATATAAGAGATACATGCCATGTTCTCATATATTTTCTCTTACGTGGTGTATGTAATTCATATTAAAGTATTATATTATTATTATACTAAAATTTATGGGTATTTAAATATCAATTTGATGATCTTATTTTCATGGGGTTTATGTATCAACAGTTAATAAATTGGTAAAGTAATATTATCCTAATTTTTCGTAGTTTGAGACACATGCCATGTTAGGCACCAATATTTTTCAAATAAATGTATAAATTACTTTGAAAATTCATATAATGAATCTATTTATTTTAATGATATGTTATAATTCATGAAATTTTATTCTTTCCATTGTGTTATTATTCGATGTTACCAAATTGGAAACAGTTTATAGCTGCAATCTTCCTATTTATAAAGAGTACTTATGATTATGTTCCCAATGATGAAATATTATGACCCATCTCTCAATAACTCTCGTTAGTAATATTAAGATCAATTTATGCATGTTATATCAAGGTAATGATTCCATTCTTACACTATTTGGTACAAATGATGATCAAGAAAGTGTTTTTAAATTTTTTGAATTTACCTCTTTTTTGGGATGGAAATCAACGTTCTTTCAAAACAATGTTTTCTAAAATGGTTTTCAAAATGTTTTCAAGAATTATTTATATGTTTTAAATTTTTTTTCAAAGAAATGGTTTTGGAAATATTTTAAATAATTATTTATATGTTTTCAATGCTCTTTCGGAGAAATGGTTTCCAAAATGTTATCAATAATCCTTTAGATGTTTTCAAAGCGTTTTCAAAGAAATGGATTTAAAAATGATTACAAATATTTAATTATATTTATTCCATGTATTTTCAATGAAATGGTTTTCAAAAAAATTAAGATATTTTTTTATGTATTCAATGTTTTCTCAAAGAAAAATGATTTTAACAATTTATTTGGATTATTTTATTTGTTTTCAATCAAAAAAGGTATCAACTGGTTTCTAATCTTCTATTATATGTTTTCAAGGAAAAAAAATTTCTAAATAATTTCATGTTTCTTTTATATGTTTACAAGGAAAATGGGTTTCAAAATTATTTTATTATTTATTTCTAAATTTTAAATGTATTTTATATGAAAATTGTTTTCAAAATGTTTTATGTTATAAAGATCCATTTTCAATTAGGAATGGTTTTTTTCCTAAATAAATGTTTTTAAAAGATATATCAAAATTATTTTCCACATATGATTACATCCTTTGATGTTAATAATTCTCTTCAATTAAATTAACCAAAGGTTCTATTAATATTCTATCTTGAATGGGTTTGGTTTTGATGGAATTATGATTATGGAACATATTTCCCTTTTATAGGTTATATGATTATGAAATCTATTTCTCTTTCATAGGATATATGTTTAGGAAATATGTTTCTTTTACAGGGGTTATATGTATATGAAAACCAGTTATTTTAATGCGTTATTATTTTATTTAATGGTTATGAATCCTTTCTATTTTTCACAGTTTATAATAAGATTACATGTTTACGATACTCATTTCATTTTGTGGGTTATGTTATAATTAATATTTATAATCTCATGGAACACATATTTATGATTTCATTATGAGATGTGTGGGACCTATATCAACCTCCAATTCATTGGGTAAATATATGTATATGATGAGATAGATTAATATGGTCTTGGGAGTGAACCTTGACTACTAAGATTACCATGGGAGTGAACCATGACAACCACGATAGTTTGGGGAGTGAACTAATACAACTAAGAAGGCCATGGTAGTAAACCATGAATTCTAAAATGGTATGAGGAGTGATATAATACTACTATAATGTCAATGGTATTGAACCATGACTACCATGATGGTATTGGGAGTGAAACCATACTACTAATATGGTCTTCAAAGCGATTCCTTGACCACTAGGGAAATCATTTTATATGGTTTTGTGTCTAAAAAAATTATATGTCTTGTTCTTATATTATTCATTCATGTATCATATTCTTTATTTCCTTACGGTTCATTTCTTATGAACTTCCATTATTTATGACATGATTCATTTTTAGGATCTATGATATTTAGGGAATGTTCTGAGAATGTTGATCTCATGTTCTTGCACCCTTATATTAATGTTATGAGTAAGTATTTATTTTATTTATGCTCATGGGGTATTCCAGCTCACCAATTTCTTATGTTCTATTTCCTCAGGTTATGATGAAATGTTTTTAACTAGAATTTCTAAGGGGGAGATCATTGTGGGAAACATGAAAATATTTTAATGAGTCAGAATATTTTTGTTCCATATTTCCAAAGGCTCTAAACTAACATGGTCTTTTGGAGCATTTTTTTAATGTGTTATATATATTCTTCAAAAGTAATGGAATGTTAATGTGTAAAAAGTGAGGGTCTCTATAGTTGGTATTAGATCGAATATTAAGTCAACATTTGGAAACTTTGATGTGAAATCTTTACCGAGATCCTTAGGTATATTACAAATGATATATCTAGGTATGTATCTAAGGATAATTATAATGATGAGTTAACATTTAAAAAAATGTCCTGGATTTTTTGTAAATGATATTGTACATGGATTCCTAGGAATATATCCATGTCTGGATACTAAAAGTGGATATGGTTCTAGGATAGATGTACCTAGGAGTAAAAACTCTGAAAAGGTGTGTAAGGCCTAACTCGACGTAACCTGGTATATGAAAATGGGCCTTATTGCGCACATGGTTTGAAACTCACATGAGATATTCCTTATAAATTCACAAACTCATCACAAACAATCATAAAGTATTGAAATAGAATATTAATATGAATAAACTAGGACAAAATGAAGTGTTAATTGATTAAATATTTATTTGTCCGGATTTATATATCCTATACACAATTTTTTTTATGATTATGTACATTTCCTCTATGATAAGAAATGATTACACAATTCTTTCTAGTTTTAGTCAATGGAATGAACTAGAAGAAACTATAATAATGTTGAATGTGATGTAATATTTTCTAATGAGAAGTAAAATGGGTTGATTATTGAAGTGAAATATTTTGTGATCTATCCTAATCAGTTTTTGTTGAACATCATTCACAATGCATACCTTAACCAACTCTCGAACTCCCCATGGAAGAGAGTGAAAGAGTTCACTCAGTGTTCGAGTAATGGATACAAAAGAGGATTTAATATTTAGTTTCATTTATGTCAATAATGTGGAAAGAGTCACCTATGTGAATTTCATAGAGGAACTATAATATGTCTTGACTGTGGAAAAGGACACAAAGTAAGTAATTGAAAAGGAAAAATGAAGGGTTTGATTATCAAAATGGATGGAAATATTGGCCCCCCTAAGACATCATCAAGGGTAAAATTCATTAAGTGTGGGGTAAATGGTCATTAGTAAAATCGATGTCCCATTTGGAAATATCAATATGATAATCAACAAGGTAGTATGAGTAATGGTTATATTCTCGATGATGATGAGACTATAGATGAATTGTGAATGGAAATATGTACTAAGTAATATGATCAGGTACCTTTCTTATGGTTTATGGAATAAGTCTAATAATCTATGTTTTTATACATATGGATTAAATAATTATTTTATATGAATGGTGAAATGTTAATGGGTTGTTTAGTTTATGTTTTTCTCTCAAGATTTATAAGTTTTCGAAGAATGTTTTCAATGGATTGGAAAAGTGACTTAATAGAAAGGTGAAATTTTGACTAATATAAGATAACAATTAATAAATTAATTATATAAAGATAATTTTTTTAAGATTAAGATATATTGGATATGAATAAGAAACTTTTATGGTACTGATTACCTTTGAAATAATTAAGGACTTGTTGAAAAGTGTTCATGATTTCATTGATGAAGTTTACAATATTTTTGTATTTAAGGAATAGATCTATTATAATTCAGAATAAGGAAGAATGCATGTTTTCCAAAAGTATTCATGGTTATTTAGGTTATTATAATTTTTAAGAGAATATGTGATGAAGGTATTCAAATTTTTAGATTGTGAAAAATAATAGATACTTATGATATACATGGGATCAATGATTAACTAATTTCCAGAATTTATTTCCAATGTTTTGTATTTTCATATTTCAGAAGGGTTATAAGGTTGACCATTTATGGAATTTTTGTGGTAAACATTAGATGAAGTATTTATGTTGTAAAACATAGTCAAAAAATCTTTTTAGTTGATAACTTTATTTCAAGGATGTCCTTATATTTATTTTGAAAATTATATTAATGTGGTTTTATAAAAGGAAATCCTTTAAGTCGGGTGACAACCCATCAAATCTAGTAAGGTCATGGGTCTTAAAACCATGACTGAAATATGATAAGGATTTCAGGAATACCACTAAACTATGATATGTCTTGGTTAATGTGTAATTATATTTTATGAATAAATTTTAATTTTAAAAAAGTAGTGTTACTTTCTAGTTTTAGATATTAATGTATTAACCATATTGAATTTGGAGAGTAGTTAGAGACAAATAGTTAGAGTTTTCAATCTATTATGTGCATTATGATTTTTTCAAAGTGTATTTTAGTTACTTAGGCATCCAAGTTAATTTTTAGATGTCCATTTATTGAAGTAATGAATGAATTAGAAATTGATCTAAGAATAACTGAAGGACGAAATTGTGGTTTTAGAAATATATAAAAAATATTTTCTTATATTCATGGTCAATAAAATAACTACCCAACATTAGTAAAATGATAAAAAATGTTTTCCTAGAATGATTATTTCTGTTGACCTGATGAATTTTTAAATGATCTCATATTGCTGAATTTGAGGCCTTAACTTTACAACTATCATTCACTTGTTTGTAATTGATGACCTCAATCACTCCATATAAATACTTAATCTTTTGATTCAAATCCAAATTTTCACTTCCCAAAAATGTTCTACAATGTGTAAACCTAGTTATATGTTACCTTGGGTAACCTTTTTTTCAACTGTTAATTTTAAAATAATATTACATATTCTTTTTTTATGATGTGGATTTCTATAAAAGGAACACTAAAGTTTTAAACCTTTAATTACACATACAAATTTCAATGGTGAGTATCCTCTTAAGGGTGGTAGAAAGTAACACTCAATGATATTGTGAAATATTTTTAGACAAATTAATTTAATATATTATAGATGTTTTTCATTCCAAGAAACAATGAATATAGGTTTTGTTTTATGAAAGTGCAATGTTTGGATTGTGTTATACACAACACCAAGTTAGGCTTGTGCTGCATGAAACACCAAGCACGTAAGGGAATATAATATCCCATACATTAAAATATATTTACTATTTTAATTTATTTGACATATTATATGTACCTTGAAATATGCACGACACTGAGTTAGCGTGCGTCACATGAAACAATGATTTTCTTCGATGACATGTGTTACACAAATCACCGTGTTTAATTGAACAATTTTTAAAAAAATTACTATTTTATATAATAAGATATAACATAGTGGTTAAATTAGTGGTTATTAATAGAATTAATTAAATTATTAAAATATATTGTTCATAAAAATATAATATGATTTTATTGCAAACCAATCAATTAGAAACGAAAATGTAAACCAATTGAACTTAAAGGAAATGTTTCAATTTTTATGCTCATAAAGTTATTTTATCCGAATAAATTAAATTATTCAAAATTATTATATGATATTAAATTAATATATATATATATATTATATATTAAATAAATTTTTTTTTTATTTTCATCAAATTTATTAGATAAGAATATGATAATAATAACCCTATTATTTTTCATTAAAATCAATATTTTTATGAAGTCAGTTTTAGAACCCTTTAATGTGGAACATATTTTAAATATAATTTTTGGAAATTTTATAAATATAATATTCAAAAATAAAATTCATATTTTAAATAGAAACATAAATATTATGTTAGGGTTAACATTTGACATTTTCTGTGATGTAAAACTTTTTGATGAATTGTTAAAAATACTAAATTTTAAATCAAAAATGATTTCTCATCAAATATAATTATATGGATAAATTATATTTAAAATTTGTTTTAATGTACAATTAGAAAAACAAATTATAAATTTATTCAATTAAGGTCATTTTAATCAATTTATCTATGAAAATGACTATAGAAACATAATAATCTTTTGAATGTTTTTACATTAAAAACCCATATTTCCATCCCATATAGGGGATTAAATTTTAATTAATTTCATCCAATTATATTGGTTTAATTTTGAAAAATGGATTTAATAGTTGGAATATTTATAATTTATATTTTCTATTATGGTAAACTTAGTTTTTTATCCAAAACATTAGTGAAATAATTAAAATTAATTACAATGATGAAGGTGAAATTATTCTTAACAATGGACTAAACCTTAAAAATAATGGCACAATTGGCCTTTAAACATGACCAAAATCCATTGGATTTCCATATGTATACCCTCTAATACATTGGATATAATATGGGCTACTATTGGATCCACCTGAAATTTGAATAATGTGGGAGGAATTCCCTTTCCAAAAAAATTTCAAGATTGTGACTCCTCTTCCACTATAAAAAGGCCTCCACCCCTCTAACTTCCTCAAACCTCTTAGTCCACTTTATATTGACCAAGATATACCCATATAGATCCAAAAAATATCTTTCCTAAATATATATGCCTAAAATTTAGAATAAATATATCCATGGATTCCATTTGGTGCAAACCCAAATGAGTTATCCAAAGAAGAGGTGACATGTTTCTTCAAGCTCTTTAGTTTTATTTTCATTATACACACCCTAAAATCTAATTATTCCATGATTATTTAATAACAAAAGTATACTAAGTATACTGATATTGTATTATATTAATTTTTTTACCTACACATACACAAACTTACACATAATGGGTAACAGACTTGCCGTTCTTGTTTCCGGTGAACTACCGCCCCAAGAAACGATGTTATTATTTTTTCTTTTACAATAATTAATGGTTGAGAATTATTATGGGCACAATATTTATATATTATATATATGGTATTTATTATGTATTAATATTTCTTTAATTATGTTATAACACTAACATTTATACTTTCCATATTTTTTAAATACGATATCCTCATTTGTGGACGTGTGGACTACTACCTATTCAAAGCGATGCGATTCATTCACACTATACATGGAATATACTAATAATAGTTTAGTTAAAATATATGATATATATAAAATAATAGTTATAATTATATGATATTATATACATATATACATATATGTATATTTATTTCTTATTCTTCAATATGATGAGGAAATGGAAATAGCATTCATGCGTACATATGACCTACCATCTCCATGAATGGTGTATTCTATTTCATATTTACATATTTTATATATTATTATAAATACATATATAAGGAACATATATGATATTTATATTTTTTTTTACAATTTGTAAGTATGTAAATAATGATCTATGTAATTCTTCTAAAAATAATATGTAAAATTGAATACATAAAACAATGAAGATATTACATAAAACAAAACCATAACAAATAATTGTTAATAAGTGGGTAATATAAAGTCATGATCAAATCATATTTGGAATTAGATATAAGAATAAAATTCTGTAAAAATGTATAATAATGTTATATTTATTATACAGTAGGTTTGTACGAGTAAAAAGTGAGTCAAGTCATAAGGTAAGGGAATTTCATCTCACTTTTTAAATCATTGATATACAAACCATGTTCACCACTATTTTTTATGTGGTGTATATACTTCCCATTAATGTTTTATATTATTATTATACTAAAATTTATGGGTATTTAAATATCCATTTTCTGATCATCCTTTCATGGGGATTATGATTTATAATTTATAAAATCTGTAAGGTAATTTTTGTTCTAATTTTCATTCTTTGAGACAGATGCCATGTTATGCACCTTTGTTTTTCCATGAGGTGTATATACTACCTTTGACATGTTATATCATTAATCTAATTATTTTTATGATATTTTTATCTTCACTAAATTTTTTAGTTTCCATTTTTTTATGATTCAAACTTAACAAATTTGTAAGAGATTAAATATGTAATCTCACCATTTATCGAGATTATTTATGACTATGCTCTCATTAATGAAATTTTATGATCTATAACTCAATAAATATTAAAATATTTTTTAAAATATGTTTATTAATTTTATATACATGTAGTGGTACCATTTTTCTACTTTTTTCTACATAAGATGATAAATAAAGTGTTTTAAATAAAGTCTTACTTAACCTCTCTTTTCAGTCAGAAATCTGTGTTCTTTAAAAACCCTATTTTATAGAAAGATTTTGAAAATTCATAAAATATTTGTTAATTTTTTTAAAAAAAATTCAATGATTTTTTTCCAAAATAATTTTAAGAATTCTTTATATGTTATCAATGAAATATATTTCAAAATGTATTCATGAATTATTTATAATTTTAAAATTGTTTTCAAATTATTTTCATGTCTTCTTTATAATTTTTAAAAATATTTTAAAATAAACAGTTTTCAAAAACATTCCGGATTTATTTATAAGTTTTGAATTATTTTTCATAGAAAATTTTTTTTTTAATGTTTTGAGGCTTATTTTATATGTTTTCAAGGGAAAACTTTCAAAAGGATTTCAAGCTTCTTTTATATGTTATCAAGGATTTTTTTTGAAAATGGTATCATGATTAATTTAAAAGTTTTAAAGGAAATACATTTTCAAATTGATTTCATGAATTCATTGTATATTTTAATATATTTTAAAGGAAAATTGGTTTTAAATGGTTATATGTTTTAAATATCATTTTTCAATAAAGAAATAATATTTTCTTACAGATTGTTTTTAAAAAATTAATTCAATATTATTTTCCATATAAGATGAAATCCATTATTGTTACTCATTACCTTATCAAAAATTATCCAATGGTTTCATTCATATTATTTATTTAATGGTTTATGTTTTGATGGAATGATGCTTATGAAACCCATTTCTATTTCATGGGTTATATGCTTATGAAATTGTTTCCTCCTACACGGGTTCAACATTTATGAAATCTCTTTCTATTTCATAGGTTATATGTCTTTGAAAACCAATTTTTATTGGTTATTATATGATGAAATGATTTTGAAACCAGACTATTTTCCATAGCTTAGGATAATATTACAATTTTATTATACCCACTTATTTTAATGGGTTTTTTTTATGATTAATGTTTATGATCTCTGGAAAATGTATGTATGGTTTAATTATGAGATAGGTGGGACCTATATATAACTTCAATGCGTTGGGTAAATAATTATATCCCATGAGATATACTAATATGAGACTAGGAGTGAATGTTGACTACTAAGATGCCCATGGGAGTGAACCATGACTACAGGGATGGTATGGGGAGTGAACTCATGCAACTAAGTTCTCCATAGGGGAGAACCATGACTACCAATATGATATATGGAGTGAACTAATACTACTAAGATAGACATGAGAGTGAAATATGACTACTAAGATGGTATGTATAGTGAAACCATACTACTAAGATGGTCTTGGAAGAGATGTCTAGAATACTACAGAAATCATTTCATATGCTTATGTGTCTACACAATTCTATGTCTTATTCCTATGTTATTCATTCATGAGTAATGATATTTATTTTATTATGATTCATGTCTTACGAACTAAAAATATTAATGAATTGATTAATGTTAATGATATATGATTTGCAGGTTATGATCTTGAAATGTTATGTTTATGTTCTCATGCCACTATGTTCATGTTATGCTTGCTTCTTTTATTTATTTACCCTTATTGAAAATTTGATCTCACCACATTATTATATTTCCTTTCCCCATGTTATGATTAAAGGTTTTATATAGAATTAATAAGGGGTATTTTTGGTAATAATTGAATATCTTTCTTTAAGTTATAATACATTTTTTACATGTCTCCAAAGGCACTAAACTAACACGGCCTTTAGGTGTCTATTTTTGTAATGTGTAAAGTATTATGAAAATGTTATGCAATATTAATGTATGAAAATTGAGGTTATCTATACATACACACATATATCACTGTAATATATTGTGACTATATTCAATAAATCATTGAATATAAAATTATTATTGGTCAGTAAAAATATGATTACATTAAATTCATAGTGATCGTACCACAAATGGAAGTTTTTCATAGTTATATCACCATTATTGACCCATAGTTGATGATATCTAGATGAAAGATAAACCTTAGAAAAATAATTAACTCCTCATAATTATTAAATTAGATCATCTATATGTCTTCATGGGGAAAAATTATATTGTAATTGTTAAGTTCTCAATAATCATTGTAAAGATGGATTTTCCCATCGTTCTTCATAATAAAATAAAAATGTGCACCCCATGGTAACGAAATAGTTTGAATAAATACTTTATCTATATCTCCTATATTTTCTTCTTCAATTCATGTAACCTAATCTGGGATATTCTATATGGAGTCTTTGAAATTTTTTTAGCACCATGTATGAGTTTTATAGAAGTATCAACTACATTATTTAGGGGAATAATACGTATCTCTTTAGGAAATACATCAACAAACTCTAATAAAATATAAATATCATCACTATTGAGTTTCCCCATAACCATCTAATATAAATATACCTCATGAATAGGTTGTAATACCCAATGATGAATGAAATTTCGATTTGAATTTTGGGTTAATCCCTACATTGAAACACTACCAAATATTGATTCATAATATCATATGTAACATTCCTTCCTCAAAAATTGATATGTGATATATACAAAGAGATCCAATCCATATACAAAATTACTTAAAATTCATCACTAGGATGAACATAATGGTTTGTGAGAAACATATTCTGAAAAAAATTTATCATATAATATCTATATAGTTGATATGAAATCATCCTACCATTATGAGTTTTCATTGGAAACAAAATATCTAATCATAGATGTTGTGATGTGAAACCATTAGATAAGTATTATCATTTCGAAGAGTGGGTATTAATTTAATTAAATAGAAAATTTTCACTTCTAGATTGTATTATAACTTTTCCTTTCACCAAATTTCTTCACAATTCTACTTCAATGATAAAAATTCCATGTATTTAAACTTCTCCACTTGGATTATTTTACTATAATTTCCCTAATTACATAGAGAAATGGTTTGAATAATGGATCAACTCATTACAGATGAAGCAATTAATACATTTGGTTTATTTATTTTCTATTAGTTGTTATACAGCTGACCATTATAACCACACTTTTAACAAACTCCCATTCCCTTCAATAACATTACATGATTTTGACCACATATTTTTTATATAATGTAAATTGATTCAATTCGTTGTTTTTCTTTGATGTTTACCCTTTTTATAGGCACTCAAACAATCTCATCTTATCTTTAATTTCTTTGAATATATAGGATCTATACAATTCTTTATTAGTCTTAATGAAACTTGATAATATATCATCATATGATGAATATGTTTAAGAAACTAGTTCCCTTTTGAGACTTAGCATAATAAAATTAATGAAATAGTCAATCATTCTTTAAAGATTACATATATAGTCTCAAGAATAACCGACTAATATTGTAAAGTCAGTCTCATACTCTTATACACTTTGTTCTTCCTTCTGTTTTAAATTGAGATAATTCCTCCCCATTTCATATCACTATTCTTGGGGGATTTATTTCATGAATAATATAACATTAATGGTTCTCCATTCTATTTTTTATATTTCTTAATCCTCTTTAATTTTCTATAATAATAACCAAAATTGACCATTATATCATTTTAAATAATACAAAACCATAATATCCTTTTCACTTTCATTAAATCCCAAAACTAAGAATATATTTTCAGGAGACTTAATCCATTTATCAGTTACCAATGGATATGTAGTTCCATTAAAATATGAAGGATTTAAGCACAATAATAAATACAATACAGGTGAATCATTATTTCAAATTACCTTTTAATTTATATCATCATATTTATTCATTATAACCGGATTTATCTACCGAAATATGGCTATGAGTGGCTCAGTTCTATCATAAGATATACTGGATTACTCATTAGGGAAATCCCTACATTATCTATTGATGTTTATTCCCATATTACACAGGAAACATAAAATACATATAATAAAAAACATTCTACATCCTTGATATTATTATTAATATCCTTCTCATATCCTTGGGAATGGGAAATAAATAAAGGGTGATATTAGATGCTAAGTAATAGTAATTTATAGAAGAATCTGTCATGAGTAAATAAGGTGAAATTAAAAAGTAAAAGTAAATTAATGAAAAGACAAGATATTTAATCAATTAAACAAGCACTGAATACATCCAATAGAAATTATAATATATTTATATCGTGGATAATAATAACTGAATTCTAAATTAAGTAGATTAATAATGTTGGGAAATGATGATCTCATACATCATGTTATCTTCACCATCAATTCCTTGTGCCAAAATAGTTTAGTTTATTTGGTAGTTATGCACCAAAAACCCATTCAATAATTTTGGAAAATTGATTTGTCTAATGAGAAAAATTAATGAATTAATTGTATATATATGTTCAGGTAGCCCCCTTTCCCTATATGTCCAATGAATTACTCATATATTGCCTCCATTGGCCTGAATTCCTCATATATTAAATAATAAATTTAACTAATAAACCATATACCATATCAATTAAGATCTATAATGTGATAATGATATTAAGAATTAAAATTTACTTATTCAATCAAATAACTTTAAGTAAAACACCAAATGTAAAAATGTTGTATAGTTCATAAAATAATCATATAGATAATAAAAATAATATGATTATTTATATGAAATTTAATATCTAATTAAAAATGTTCAAAAGAGAGTTAAGGTTTAGAGATGAAACTATTGAACATAAAATTAATATGTCATAAAATTTGAACATGAATTATAAAAAAATATAGTTTTTATAATAAAATAACATCTTATTTTGAGTAAAAGAAATATAAGTAAAAAATTAATAGAATCTTTGGTTTAATATGTTTCTTTATAAAACCATTAAAAACATGTAGATGAAGATGAAAGAAAATAAAATCGTTTTGTTGGAAATAAAATCCATTAAAAAATATTTTCCGAAACCATTTAATTCAACTTTTTATTAATAATGTTAAAAATTATAATTTTGGAAAACATTATAAATTTCTATTTAAATCATTTTAAAAACTCAAGGATTATATAAAATTTTCTTAATAAATAATTTTTATAGGTAAAACTGACTTTTGTAATATTTTTTAAAAAATATAGAGATTACGTAAAAATATATCCAATCAAAAGTGAAATTGAATTGACCTACCATAAAAAATATTTCATTTCTTGATTCTAGTTTAAAATAGAGTAAATGTTGGTGTAAATTATGGAAAATGTTACTTTACTAGTAGACAAATGGTTTATAACATCACAATTTCCACATCGGTTATTTAGAACTGATTTGAAAATAACAAAATATGAATTTTTTACGTCATATTTCCACTAATCTATGTGGAAAAGGAGATTTTCAAATTAGTTATTTTGTAACCAATATGAAATATGCTTATTCTCAACTCTTTCATGTCGATTAAATAATAGAACAAATGTGAAAGAGAATTTTTTTTAAGTCGGTTATAATATACCCGATATGGAAAATAATATTTTCATGTATGTAAAATTATAATTGACATAAAAAATGTTTTAATTATTTTTGAATTAATGGAGGGTTCATTTCATAGTCTTCCATTATCGCCACACTGGTCTCGTTTCTCTCTTACCCAAGCCCTAAGTTTCTCGTATCTTTGATCAAGTGGACTTGATTCCCACATTACCATCTTCATACACCCAGGTTTTTTCAAATTCATCGTTGGGGATTTGATTATATATTTTCTCATCTCCAAATAGATCCCTTGAAGGCTTAAATATCTTTTATAATGTGCTAATAAGTTATTCCTGATTTTATTTCTAGTATAAATTAGTTTTTCGCATTCAATATATTTTTATTTGTTTATATTACTTTAAAATTATTTTATATTTTTTTATGTTAGTGAGTATTATTCTGGAGATTATATTGGTAGATATTGTGTGTTTCAATATTTTCCATTAGGTCAATGACGTGGGTTTTAAATTAATTTGGTTTTGATATCACAGTTGGTTCATTTCAGTTCTGGAATAGTTGATGCATGGTAGAGTTGACAAATTGTTTTCGTGTGATTTCATTTCTTGAGATGGTTTTTCTAATTGATTTTTTGTTTAAGAGATGGAATGAGTGTATTGTAGAATAAAATGGGGGTTTTTGATAAAAACTCAGATGGATGGACCGGTCGTGGGTTTGATGGAGCTATAAAGAGTTTGAAATTGGTAATTAGTAGTGAATACCATTTCTACAGGATGATCAAGAGTAAGTGGTTCGTCATAGATACTTATTATTGATGAGAATACCTATGTCGTGGATCTTATTATGGCGTGATTGAATATAAGTTAGTCAACATAGTGGGAGATTCCTGTCATTTTATGGATGTAGGGGTAATTTGATAATTCTGACTGTTATGATAATTATGAGACTATGATCATATATAGGTGGTGTTTTTATGAATGGTCATGTGTTTCAATGGTACTCTGGGGAATTTGAAAAGGGTTTAATGGGTGATGGGTCTACTTTTTAAATTATCAGACCAACTGAGTACCCAGTTAGGGAATACTATGTACCATATGAAGTACCATGAAGCATGGTTTAATGTGAAATGTTTTTCAATTAAGACCCAATTTATGATTTTAACATATTGTTGATTAAAAATAGAATAAATATTTTATTTTTATAAGTAATAATCAATGAATTCATCTTTCTCATTCTATATATTTTTTTTATGTGAAATTTTTTATGGATATCATTGTACATATTATATAATAATTTCATAAGGTTATATTCATTTATTTTTACTTGAGAAATTTTTTAAAGGAATCTATTTTATAATTCCATATACATTAATGAATTCTTACATAAAACTTTTATATAATCTTTTTAATGTTTCTATTCTTCGTTTTCTATATTTTTTAATTTTTCTAATATCAATATTTTATAAATTACTCCCCTTTTTTTTATATTTATTTTTGATATTTGTTACAGATAATAACTAATTGAAGTTTAATTAATGCACATAGAATAGGTTATGAATACGAGGAAGGTGTTGATGATTTTTTGGAATTTTTTTAATGAAATATTCCAAAAAATGATATGTTTTTCTTTCCTTGAATAAAATGTTTAAATTTGATGAAGTTGGAATGTATAGATATCAAATATAATTTTTCATATTTTTAATTCTAGTTACATCCCTTGGATTTGGCATGGTGAAACTGAGTAAAATTTCCATACTATTGATGATATTAATTGCCTAAATGATAAATCCAACCAACTTGATGAAATGATTCATGAAATTAAATTAGAGGAAATTGAGAAAAAAATGAAAATTGTGCTTTTATTAGGTGATGATGAAAAACCATTGTATTTGGTTTTTATGGAATACACGGTTTGGTTGAGGGTTTTAAGGTTGATTAAACTTAAGGGAAAATGGATAAACTTAAAAGATTTTTACAGATCCACTACAATTGTTGAAAGGCACTATTTTTTAAGATCACAATATTCTAGATTCGCATTATGAGGCCCAAAAAATATGACAACCTATGGGATTGTGGTACAATAAAATACATGTCATCTAGAATGACTCTGTGTTATATAGGAAAGATTATAACTTTTTGTCAAAGTGTTCTAAATTTTGGACATCGAGGTATAATTTGAATGAAAAGTCACAGAATGATTTAGAAGTTATAGAGACCTCTTCCAAGTAATTTTGGTTTCTTCCTATAATTCCTCATTTGAAACATTTATTTTCTAATTCACATGATTAAAATTGGATAATATGTCATGGTGATCATCATATATGCGATGGAGAAACACATAATCCAACTGATTTTCCTTAATGTATGAAGATTGATCATTAGATTCAAACATTCATAAATATTGTTAGAAATATATTATTGGGACTACAAATGGATATAATGAATCCATATTGAAGTATTAGCATTACACATAGTTTATAGCCAATTTTATTGGTAATTTATAACTTTTATCCTGAATTTTGTATGAATAAAAAATAATCCATGTTGAGTTTAAGGATCTATAGACCAAAAATATCCTGTAAATGATATTGATTTTGTTTTCTCACCATTAAGTGACTATTTGATACAATTGTGGGGAGAAGTGATATGGGTGTATTGTTCTTATAAAATTAAATATTTTCAAATTTATGCAATGATTATGTTCACTATAAATGAATTTCTAGCATCTGTAAATTTTTCTAGATTTAGTGTTAAGGTGCATAAAGCCAGTCTAATTTTTTAATAATAGACTTCATATTATCAACTGCCTCAAGGGTGAAAAATAGTATACATGGGGCATAGAAATATTTTGCCTATGGATCAATCTTATATTAAATTAAAAGGGATTTCAATGGCCCACATGAAATTTATATTTCTCCCAAACCTATATCCACTTCTTAGTATTTTCAAAGGATGAAGAATTTTGAGGTGAAATTCAGAAGGACACATTAATATGGTAGTGATAGAAATATTTGGATGAAACAATCAATATTTATTGAGATACCATATTGGAGATATCAGGAGGCAAAACATGACATTGATGTCATGCACATGGAGAAGAATATCTATGAAATATTCATTGGGACATTTTTATATATTAAAAGGAAAGAGTACATATGGGTTTAATGTAAAAAATGGATTTACACTCAATAAGAATACGTTTGGAGTTGGCTCTCACTCCTGATGGAAGGAAATAATTCA
This sequence comes from Viscum album, assembly GCA_963277665.1. Taxonomy (NCBI): domain Eukaryota; kingdom Viridiplantae; phylum Streptophyta; class Magnoliopsida; order Santalales; family Viscaceae; genus Viscum; species Viscum album. The sequence continues at coordinate 1,968,522,420 of OY728143.1, forward strand.
TAACAACCATTTTTTATACCATAAACAGGAGGGATAAAATTAGATTCTGTCAATATCTTCAGGATATCAAACTTCCACATGTTTATTCTTCAAATATAAATAATTTTATTTAAAGGATTTGATGTTGATAGGTAGAAAATCGCATGATTGTAATGTCATGATGGAACATATCCTACCAGCTGCTTTGTATATATTATTACCCACCCCTATCAGAATGACTATTACGAAGGTGTGTTATTTTTTAATCAAATTTTTAATAATATTATTGAATTTAATGATTTGCACACTTCAGATAATGTAGTTGTTTCTATAAAATTTCAATTGGAAATGTATTTCCCACCATATTGTTTTTATATAATGGTGAATTTAAGGGTTCATTTTGTTAGAGAAATACAAATTTTTGGACCTATATATCAATGTTGGATGTATCCTTTTCAAAGGCATATTAATATATTGAAGGGGTATGTTAAAAATACTTATTGACATGAAGAATCCATTATTTAGAAGTGTATTTATGAGGAGGGTATAAAATTTTACAAGATATTTGTACATAATGGAGCACATCAGTTTTCTAGAACCTCACCATGATTGAGTCAATTATGGGGTAAAGGGGATTCATGGCTTGAAAGTCAAATCATTGATAGGTGAACAGATAAAGAAGATTCATTTGTACATCTTGAATAACATAGATGATTCTCAGCCATATATAACATTGCATATTAATGTAATGAAAAAATGTTATCCTAATAAGAAAGATATATGAATTTTGAATGAGCAATTGAAAACGTTTTTCCATGGTTTAAAGAGACTTGTATTGGTAAACCGGATGCATCAGAAAAATTAAGATGGTTACTGGGTGGTCTACGATAAAATTTGATAACATTTTCCGAGTATGAAATTAATGGCTATAATTTTCATACAAAATATCATTATAATACAGGTGCGTTTCAGAATAGTAGTGTGGTGGTGTTCACATAAGTAGTGAATTTTTTGAGTTCCAAATATATAAACTAAATCTTTTCATCAGCTACATATTATGGATTCATTGAAGAAAAATGGGAGGATTATTAAATTAAATTTCAAGTTCTAGGGTTTTTGTGTATGTGGTTTTATCAGTTACAAAAGTTTTTGACATGATGAATTTGGAATAAAACTAGTTCATCTGAATAGACTGGAATATAGAAATGATCATTTTATCCTAAAAACTCATGAAAATAAAATTTTCAATGTTCTTCAACAATATTATATGTATTGTTCTATTATTTTACAAGGAAAAAAATAGTATATTAGTGATGATAAACGTAACGAATATGCTGATTTATGTTCGATCCCTACTTCCATATAATGTTCAATAAATAATATTTGTGAGCACATTATAGACATGGTCTGTTTTATATAGAGTGATCAAGATGAAATAATTTCATAAAATACTCTTTAGATAATTCCTAATAATACAAGTAAAATATGATTAATTGTGCTATTCTTTTTTAAATTTCATAAGCAATGTTTTATAATTTGATTTTCTTTATTAAAACTCATATTACAAAAAATAAGTAAAATTGTTTATTTATATTATTTTAGTTGTTTCTAGTTTTCCATGTTTACCCTTATGCAACTTATCAATTAATTGATTGTGTTCAAAACCAATTACTTTAAATTTAATATTAAAAAAACAAAATATATTGTATAAAAGTATATTATAAAAAATATTTTTATATTGAAATGATTTATCAAGCTGGTGATGTTTTACTATGTCATTTAATCTATTATTAATCTTCTATAGTTTTCATTCATTTTTTTCATTTAATATCTCATTAATATTGTTGTAAATTTTGTTAAATATATCAAATATGAATAAAAATGTGTTATGTTTAGTTTATATTACATTCTGTTTGACAATTGTTAATTTTTTATTTATATTTTTTTTTGTAATTTTTGGATTTTTATAATTTTGTAATAATTAATTATAATTTAATTTCTTGGATAATGATAGATCAATCCTCTGATCCAAAAAAATTCAAGAGATGAGAATACTCATATATCTAGGGATAAATGTTTACATTCTCTTATCGATGAGCCTAATTAACCATCTATACATGAGATATCTACTTCCACAGGGAAAAAAGTGTTCGAGGGTTGGAATATGTGGAACCTCGCAATTGCCAAAATTATCATTTTTCTATTTCCAAGAATAGAGGATACTAATACAATTTGATGATAATTATATTCCAATAAGTGTAAATTCAATACAATTCAATACTTTTGTATTCGTAAAGGCTAAAATAAAAGTTAACAGTTCTTGATCATTTGTGAAGTGTTGAGAAAAAGACACTATCACAATTGTGGGAGACCATATTGGTAATATTTTTTGTTATTATATTACTTGTCATGAAATTTTTATAGTAATATATTTTTTCCCCTTATTATCATATGAAATATGATATACCTTATACTGGAGGTTTTTGGAGTAAATGTTTATCATTGGTTGCTACTAGATGGAGGGATTTTAAATCATCCCTAACATCATAGTTCATTTTTGGGATAGACAGCTTGAAAATACATGTGATATATATCAATTTATATATGAAGATATAAAGAATAAATTTATTAAAAGAAGATGATGAGAATAGTTTTTTATGTTCAATTTTACATTTTATGATGGGTTTTTATATTAATGACCATGTTAATGATTTCTTTTTTTAATACTTAATTTATAGTAATCAAGGAGATATCACCAAGAGATTCATACAAGAAATGTATACCCTAATATGTTATCTAGTGGGTATGTGTTATTTGAAGAATACATGATAATATAAAAACATCAAAAGTTTAGAGATGAGTTTTTAGGGTTAATAGAGGCATCCCCCCTCTAGATAAGAAAAATGGAAGAGGGATTAGAAGACAAAAAAGGAAAATATCTTAAATTAGAGTCAAGAGTTGTAGATGATAAGATTGTAAGATGTTTACTTTATTTATTTATTTAAGTTAAATAAAATATTTATATATTGTGATTCATTACATATTTCTCTAAATATTCCACATAGGATTCTCTTGAGGAGTAGAACACATAGGGGGTCTTAAGTACTGAGGGTAGAAATGATATTTTAGCTATATCATTGGAAATCTCAAACACTCATGTCATGTATGATGATACTAGGATGGTGTATCAGTAATAAAGATGTTTCCACATTCATAAGATTCTTCAAAAAAATGTTTATAAAAAATTAAAATCATCATATTCCAAAGTTCACGATATTCAATTCACAATGGGGGAAAATATAAGAGCTTCGGTACAGTCGATGTTTGTAGACATATAAGGATTATTTAGGTTTGCTGATCCGACTCCTCCACCTCCACTAGTAGATCCCACTACTCCTTATTATCCTACTCACCCATCTATATTTTGAGACCCCACTCTTTATACTACCCCTACACCCCTACTCCACAACTATCAAATTCTTCTGAGTTATATGTTGTTTATACTCATTATATTATTTCATATGGGATGATAAATTATATCAGTGATACCATTCATCATCCATAGATTGAGATAGGGAATTATTGGGTAACTATACATGATATTATAGATACAACAGAAAAAAACACCATGTACTATAAATGATGTGAGTATAGTTGGAAAAAGTATTGACCATTTTTTAGTTTTTCTATCTAGACTACATCGATATATTAACATAGAGGTGTGCATATATGTTATATTTTCTTTAATTTTTCTATTTTTTTTATCATTTTAATGTTTATATAATTATCTAATTTTTTATTTGGTATACTTTTAAGGAAATTAAATATTGTATAGATAATAAAAAATTCAATGTTTCATGACATCATATACAGATTCTGCTAGTGTGAATTGATTGTCAGCATTCTAAAGTTTTTTATTGGGATTATATGAGAATCCAATTGATTTTTCTATTTTTGGGCATCAAATGAATATTGTGATTTTGAAAAATGATATCATGGAGTTTGTAGCAGGAGGTCAATTGGGAATCAATTGGATGCAATTTTTTTCCACGTAAGTTGATTAACAAAAATTTTATGTTACATTATTTTTTAGAAAATTTATAATTATATCTGCTTTGTATTAGGTATCTATATAAAATTTATATAGATAATGATAAGACATATGTATATGGATTTATGGACGTGCAGTTTATTTCTCTTATAGATTTGTTAATGACTGATATAGAAACAATACTTTATATTGATGAAATATTTCAGAACATTGTCATCATTCTATGTCGAATGTTTACATATCTTAAAGAGTATGAAACATTTTTTCTCAGAAATTGTTGTATATTACTTAACATATTTCAAAAGCATATTATATTTTTTTCTATATTAGTCTTCATTTGATGTTGGGTGTTTTTTTTTCTAGGAGATAAGACATTGTATTGGCTATGTTTTGTCCATTGTGGTGCGAGCGATAATTTGTATAATGTATTGAACACATAAGTTTGAGTATTTTAATACCTTTTTATATTACAATGAATAAAATTATTTTACACAAATAATTTTTAAATAGATCATGGAATTTATTTAGAGAGACGACAATAAATAGGAGTTCCAAGATCAAATTAATAAAATATAAGGTGATTTTTAATTTATAATAACTAAATTTTGGATATATTACTTACAAATGTAATTTTTAACTAAAATATGTTTGAAATAGTATCATAACAAGAAATTTTAGAGGATTTTGGATATTATGTTTTAATATTTATGTATGAAATAATTTCAAGTGGGACAATTACAAAGTATCATAAGGTTATATTTCTTTGTAAATCAGTACTTAATATTTCTTATATTTGATTGAAAATTAAGGTTATATTATTTTTGTATTATTTTTTACTTTTTAATGACCCATGTCCATATAGTTCATAGGTGTTGATACCTTTACCAATTGAATGGTATAATAATTTCAAAGATTTGGTAGATTTTTATTTACTTTGAAATATATATTGTAAATTTTAATGTTCAATTATAATTATCTTTTTCTGGTTTTCTACTTCCTTTTCTACTATTATGTTTCTTTTTGCTACTACATTGAGGGAGGATGAGTCGATGAATAATTTTTTTTAAAAAAAACTAATATTCACAATGGTTATCTTATAACTAATGTGAAAAATGGTTTTCCACATCGGTTATAGAAGAACCAATGTGAAAAACCGACAACTGATAATAATTTATAACATCTGTTACAGTTAACTGATGTAGAAAGGATATTTACAACATCACCAATAATAACTTCTCTAAATAACTAACATGAAAAGGTATAAAATCTTGATGTGGAAAATCGTTTATGCACCATTAAATCTTGACCTGGGTGTCGCACATCGGTGCTCAAATCTAGTTAGTCACATGTTATTATGGTCACCTCCACATACACCATAGGCTACCAAATAGTAGTCAGTGTCTATAATAGATTCCATGGGGAGACTATACTCTTTTATCAACGAATCACAATAATGAAAATAATTAAACAAATTACAACTAATTATAAAAAATAAGCATAATAATACAATAATCAATACATTCCAGTATCACATGATAACCAAATCAGAAAACAATATCCAAACCAAATAATAAATTTTTAATGCCATATTTGTGTCAAGTGTCAAATAAAAAAAAATTTAAGGATCCTTTAAAAACATTCAAGAAGGTCCCGACAATATGTCTGGTTCCTTTATCCATGCTCCATCCAAACTCAACCATCTAACATTGGGCTCTTTCCCTTATCCTACTCTACAAACAAAATGTTTATTCGGTAACCGATCTAGTTTCCTGAGTAGGGTGTGAGTAAAACATAGTAAGACACTACCAACGACATATAAGACACGTTCTAGTATATAATATATTTTGATGTTTTATAAATATTAATATAAAAATTATATGTTAAATAGTTTTTACATATAATTATTAATTAAATAACTACATAATTTCTCATGTTCATGATAATGCTCGAACCATCAATACCTACATTGAATCATGAATGAATCTGAACCATATGTCAGACGGAATCAAAATCCATTACATCATGGACTTTATTAATAATTTAATTCAACTTTATATTATGGCCACCTATATTCCCAGTATAATTCCAATATCTTAGGGCCTATAAGTTCGTGTCTGGATGAAACTATGGTTATACAGATCATGAGTATCAAGGAAAAACCTCGTGGGTATTTATATAATCAGTATCATTCCCAAGCAATAATATTCATATGTATGCATTGGGGGCTTAGAGAGTCATTCAAGAACCTCGTCGGTATTTTAAGCATTAGTCTATGTCTAAAACCTCATTTATCAATCAATCACATATTTCTCATATATCACATATATCAAGGTTAATCATCGTTAAACCACTTATAATTTTTTTACATTATGTTTCACCATATCAATTCATCAAAACAATTATGGTTCACACTTTAATCACATGGAATAATAGGAAAATTTCACCATAGATTCATTTATCAACATTTATTCATTACCTATTAACCTATCATGGTTTGGAAAATAACCCCTTTTTTTCTTATTTCCACACAATTCTGTATCAAATTAATCAACCAAATTAAATATCCCATTATTAATCAATTTAATAATTATATAATTCCATTAATTCTATGCTTTAATTAATTACTGATTCAGTTAATTAAATAAATTAAAGATGAACCTTTACAGGTACCCAAGGGAAGCAACCCAACGCCACCCCTGTCACCAGCAAATCCTGTCACCGTCCTCAGGACGCAGCACCGCCGTCACACCTCGAGACTACACATCCGCACACCAAGGTACGCCGACAAACCACCATGGATGCACCCCAGTAAACCAGCCACACAACGGGGTCCCTGACCACACCACAAACTCCAGGTAACCACCCAGCCATAGAAAAACAAACCCAAAACATTATAAAAGGGGAGATCTGGCGAGGAGAACCCGTCGCGCCACCACCACGATAGATCTACCCCACCAAAACCTCCAGCACAGTCCAAAATGAAAAGGGGCCACAAATAAAACTCAATACATGTATAGAACCATCGGCATCTTTTGATATTGTCAATTGGGGAAGAAGTTTCTTACTAACAAAGTGGTGATCCATAGAATTTATTTTCAATTCATTTAGAACGGGGTTTGGGGAGTCTTTAGATCCTTCTAGGAGCATGAAAAATAAAAAGAATTAATTATCCCTTATCGAATGTATAATACATCAGAACGGTCCCAACAAACCTGACTCACCTACCTCCATCCAAAATAGAGGTTCTCTGCATGGCCTACCATAAATATTCTCATATGGTTCCATATGAATAGTCATCTGATAACTATTGCTATTTGAGAACCAAACCAGTTCTATGTTCTTCTCACATGATGCACAAAAGTCAAGAACTAGTGCTCATATCATATCCCACAAAACCTATATAGTACACTCCAATATACAATTTTTATATTGGTGGAAATTCATACTTGGAAATACATATGTACCAAGTTCCTAATGATAAACTTTCAATAAGAATGATGTAAAATGTGAGTCATAGTTTGAAAATGTACTCTACAGTACTCCATGCAGACTAATGATATCTTGAACATATAGGTCTCCCAATTATCCCACTAGGAAAGTCTCTTAAATATGAATGAAATTAACCAATTTTGTCAATAGTTCCCCAATCACCCAAATAGTGTCATTCTTCTATTGCATCTTTGGGAGACCCACCACAATGTCCATGGTAACCTTTTTCCACATCCATTCTGAAATGGACATCAATTGTAGTAAAACATGGGGCCATTTATTATCATCATTTGCCTATTTATTGGTGTAGCATAATGTCACAAACCCTACAATATTTTTTTCATTCCAGAACACTAATATTGATTATATAGGTCATGATAGATTTTGGTAAAACCTGTATGATCTTCCCACTTCTAGGCATGAAACTCATGCATCAGCTCTTCTTGCATAAATGTAGGTTCAACAACATTATTTCTAACATACATGATATCATCATCATCTATGGTCCAATATGATGTTGACTCGCAACCATTAAATCTTTCCCTCAAGTACAGACACTCTAGATCCTCAGACTACCTATCCCTAATCTATCTCAAAAGTGTATACTCAACTAATACCAATAGTAGAGTCATCTTCTCCAACCCCTTTGGAACCGAAAAAAGCATCTCATCCAATAAATTCATAATTTTCCACTTAGAACTATACTCATGAATTGCCTTAGTATATTTCGTTGTTCCTAAATAATCACAAACATTATTTCCCTTTAAAGGAATATGTGGTAGCTAAAAAAAATAACTACATATACTCCACTGATCTCCAATGTCATAGATTTAAATCTTTATATGGAACATATATATTTTAAGCTCTTGTGATCATTAAACACATTAATTATTTCTAACAATAGAAAATGGCGCCCACACTTCAAGGGATAACTCACTATAGCTAACTTTAGGTTAGGAATAGGGTAGTTTTATTTTGTTTCCTCAAATTTTATAACACATATGCCACAAATTGACCCTCTGCATTAAAACTGCTCAATATCTGATCCATGACACTTTAAATATCACCATATACTCCATACATAGCTTGGAAAGGATCAAGATCTCTTCAGTTTTCAAACTCTTCTTCAACTTTTGGAAGGCACTCTCACATGATCCAAACTATTCAGATTTAATTCTCTTTTTGGTCAAGACTGAATGTGGTTTTTCAATGAGGTAAAATTACTAGATGAGCCCTGAATAATATCCCAGTAAAACAAAAAATATATTTATATCAAAAATATTCATGATATTCTCAAAATAAAAAAACATTTTACACCTTCTATTGGTCTACTGATAAACCTTCCTCTAAGACGATGTAACCCAAGAAATTTACTAGTTCGATCTGGAATTAACAGTTATATAACTTGGTTTATAGATTATTATCTATTATTTTACTCTAGAAAAATTCAAGATATTGGGAATGATCTTCATGAGCATTATGTTACACCAATATTTAATCCAAAAAGGACCACAGAGTGATATATGTATGGGAGAAATATTTGATTCATCAAGGAAATAAACACTTTCAGTGCATTCCATAGCCTGCACGACATCACGAAAAACTCATATAGTCTAGACCTACTTCTAAAAGTAGTATGTTTTCTATTAGATGCTATAAATATTAGCTGATGACACCTCAATCTCAAGTCAAATCATGGAAAAAACCCCAAGTTCCAAATCTTTTTTAAAAAATAATTTATACTTGGAAGAGGATATCAGTTATTCACTATAATCTGATTAATGTTATGGTAATAAACATATAAAATCATGTTTCTATCATCCTTCTTATAAAAAAAGACAAAATAATCCATAGGTGATGTACACAGATGGATAAACCCATTTTCCATAAAATATGACTGAATAGTCTTAATCACATGAATCTATGTTGGATCCATCGTATATAGTGGAAAATAGATAAGTGCATATCCTAGTGTGAGCTCAATTACAAACTCCACATCCCTCTCAAGCGGAAGACCTAAGAAGTCCCCCAAAAACACGTCATGGAACAAGTCTACCATGGGTGGAATACATCATACATTTCTCCAACATCATACAGAAAAAGTATTGCAACTTGGGTGGTGGGATCCCCCAATTACTGATTAACTATCCCCAAAAAGCCTACCTAGACAGCCCACTCACCATGATGTACATAATTGTTACCCTTAGGAGACGTAAAAGTAACTCCCCTATGGTGACAATAAATATAGTCTCGGTCTGCTAAGACCAATCCATAACCAAAATCAAGTCAAAACATGGTATTTCAAGTATGTAGAGATCCAAATGTAAATGATACATCCCAACCTAGAGAGGACATCACATTCCAAAATAGATACCCCTTTACCTCACTCCCAACAATGTATCACTCTTCATAACCTCACTCACAAGTTCCACCGTCAGAATCAACCTATTAATAATTTATATATATATAAGAGAATGAGAGGATCCTATATGAAGTAAGTCACTATAAATCATAGAAGATAAAAGAACAACACCTCTAACTATCAACACAGAAGCCTCGCTATCCATAGGTGAATGATGATCTATATGCAAAGTCCCACCCCTCTTCCATGTGCTACCATCTATGTCCCCTAAGCTGCACCACAATGTTGATACAAGAATTATTTCCTGAATGTACCATGTACTCTAACTCAACAACCATGACCAGTAGAACATCAATGTACTGACTCGTATAGGGTAGAATATCCCATTCTATCACTTTGATTATTCTTAATTTCTTCACCATTACCTGCTTGTCGTGGGTTCCACGATAACCATTATAGATGTCCTATCCTACCACAAGATCGACACTCTAATGGTGGGGATTGGAAGTATCTATGAAAGTGACCAGGGATACCACACTTGTAGAAGATCACTCGAGTAGTGTAATGGGAATCTGGTCCTTCTCCCTATCCACTCTTATTGTGATCTACCTTGTTTACATTCTTATAGTGATGATTCCTACCCTCATAAGATGTACCTACTAGTCATCTATAAAAACCAATAATCCTGCACTAGAGGCCTCCTTTAGGTCCCCCTCATATATGGGATCCTGATTCACCACCTATAAAAACATGTTCAGATGAATAGTATGAACCTGGGATATAATCTCACATTTTATCCCATCTTGAAAACATTTTCCCTTACTATCCTCATCTAATACAATATCATCGTAGGGTAAAAGTGATCCTATTACTTATCCTAAAATTTATTCAAGTCTACATTCTCTAGCTATCCATCCTGAGTTTGGATGTTCCACTAACACTTTTCTTGACATTATAACATAGAAGAGTCCAATTTTAATCTCTTCTCTATAGGATTCTCTATGTCGTTATGGATCATCTAGATAGAATCTGTCCAAAACACAACTGCCTCAGGTCCACCCTCCCGAGGGAATGTCATAGTGTGTTGAAATGGGAACTCGCATATCAAGTCATATATAATCTTCACAACCCTCCATAAGACTCTTTTCTTGAACATAATATAATGAGGAAATTTCTCATGGAACTACTCTCCGGATTCTTCACCCAAAAGCTATTGATCCTCATATTTCACTGTTAGAGGATCATTTTCATCCATATCCTCCTGTCATCCAATCCTCAAGAATAATCATGGATAAATATATCAATTATTACAACACACATCTTAGGAAACATAAGAGACCATTAACATGTTTTAATGAGAGGTTTTCACATAACTCTATAGAAATTCATCGCCCTTATCCCTCGTCACATTCAAAACCAAGGCACTATCACCACCCTCAACCATCACTCAACTAGGTCATGGTTAACATAGGGTAAAATAATTTCATATCTCAAGGATTCTCATTTTAAGCTCATTTAAACCATTTCAATTACCAAATTTTTCATAATTTACATTTTTCAATTTCATATTAGAAACTTTTTCATTTAAATCACACAAGTAATGAAAATAATTTTCATTTGAACAACATACCCAAAGATTTATTATTCATGCACGCCTAAAATGGAACATTCCAAATAATAATATTGAGTTATAATAATTATTCATACATACCTCTCATTTAATATTGTTCCATGAAAAAAAATGTAAACCAAATCACAGATCAAGTGAATCTCTCAAGGTGAAATAACATCAAATTTAATAGAAAACATCAACAACAACAATACCACCCTAGGTACTTATGTTTTCCCTTATATATGGGTCAATTACTCCAATTAATGAGCTCATATACAAGGACCTACTCATATAAATATATTTTCTACCTTCCATAAATAGTAAGGGAAACAAATAAAATAAAAGAAAACTAATTTTATACCACATTGTGATGTCCCGTCCCAGGTGCCACACACTGGTGCCTTAGGCTAGTTGGTCACATGACTTCAGGCACACCTCCACGTATTCTAGTTGCTACCAACTAGAATTGAGGGTATAATATAGATAATATGGGGAGACTGTACTCCTTTTATCAAAGTATCAAAGTAACAAAATTAAATATACAATTTCTAATATATGATAATCAATAACCAAAATAAAACCATAACCAATACAGGATGGTATCACATGGTAACCAAAATGAAAAACAATATCCAAACCAAACATTAGATATTTCATGGCAAATATTTCTCACTAGGTTTTTCATGTTATGGATTATGCTCTGGTTTGATGTGATTTTAGGTATTTTTCTCAGGTTCCATGTGTGATGGGTGTTTAGTTTTGTAGTGTCTCATTTCCTATGTTTTTTCCCACGATTGATCCTTGGCTTGGTCGGAAAGTTTTTGAAAATTCTTGGATGATTGGACTTGGAAGACCTTGGTGCATGGTTGGAACATGGTTATGTCCACCCACACTACTAGTCTAAGAAACCATACGGTAGATTACAGAACCTATTGCATGGCTACCGAATAGTTTTTGAAACTCTACAATCAATTCCCAAGTAATTATGTGGTCATTTTATCTTCTGGTTGGGGTTATCGCAAGGTTACCACACAGTTTTTTAAATTGTGTGGCCTAACCGTTCGACTTGACTGGCTATCAATTTTGGGGATTTCCAAGATTTACCACTCAATATTTTTAACATAAACATTACCCTATCCTCCCTCTCTAGGTTTGTGTATCCCTAATGGGATCCTCCCTTACTTACCAAGCCTTCTCCTCCTTCTTTTGGCATGAATCTAAGGGTTTTATTCATTTTTTTTCTAGATATCTTAAGGTAGACTCCTCTAATCATATCCCTTTTCCACTATCTCCTGTTTTTTCTTGGGTTTCTATTCATCCATGGTCATGTTGACCTGGGTTTTAGTTTTCCATTGACTTATTTTGGGTGGTTTTGTTCTTTTCTGGTTCATATTGGCAGATCCAGGGTTGTGGATCCATCATGGAGCGTTTTCAGTGGTGTGTTGTCATTGTGCCACAGATTCGAGGTATGATTTACCTTACACACGCCTTTTTAATTTGAGATTCATTAGTTTCAATATTTTATCACCCTCATTTATTGATAGATATTAATATATTATAATTGGATTTAATTTTTTAGTGGTAAATTGGTGTTTTGAACCTTTCTTTCTATTGTTTTGGTAAATAGGGCACACTGAGTGTTAGAATACATTCCTCGTTGTCTTTTATGAGTAATTTTTTATTTAAAATTTTTGTTTTGGATTTATGAATGTATTTGAAAGTTGTGAAATGATATTTGGGGTTCTTTTCATGGTTTCCCATGTGTTAATGGTTTTTATAAGTATATTAATGTTGGATTTTAAGGTGTCTTGGTATGTGTTGCCAATGAATGGAATTTTTGGTACTTTTGTAAGAATTTTTTTCAACGTGTAATGGAAATGTTTTAAGGAAACATTTTAAATTTATCTGAAAAGGAAAATGGTGTGTTTCCACCTCTTTATAAAAAGTGAAAATTGAATTTTTGATAAAGGTTAGTTTTTTGGAATGTATAAGGACCCGTTTGGATACTTTGTGAAAATGATGAAAAGTGTTTATTATAAAAACCTCTATTGGTTGTTTCCCATGCCTTGTCTATGTATAATGTATGTGATTTCCTCACTGTGTAATTATCTAGATCCATTATTAGGGTTCCTTGATTTGATCCCATTGTGATCTATTTATTTTATGGCATGCGATTATTTCTTATGGAGACTCGACGTGAGGCATGTGGTGAATTAATGTTATATATACATTGTGATTGGGTACTCAGCTAGAATAAGTTGGATAACCCCAATTAGGTACATGAGACATAAAAAACGTGGACTATTGAGAGAATATTATGAGAATGATTGTTGCACTGGTAGGTCACGTACTAACTTGTGTCCCATAGTAGGTGGATATACTGGGATAATTTTCCATGGGATTTTTCCTCAGTCTATCCTGAGAATGGGTGTCCGATAGGATTGATCATTTTTATTTCATCATGTGTGGAATGATACCAGAGTTGGGGTATCATGTATGGTGTCTTCTATATTATTCTTGATCATATGGGTCCAACTATGTCTTCTAGCTACCAACTGCTTGCATTGATGATTGTGATAATTTTATTATTGTTTCCATTACCCTTGTTGTTGGATTACATTAGTGAATTCTTTTGTGTTTTGTTCATGGAAAATAATGTTTTGGTATCATAATATTTTATGAAATGTTTTTTGAAAGATAAGATTATTTTACCCTATTTTTTTCATGTTGAAAATATAATCATCACACCCCCCCCCCCCCTTGAAAAGGTTTTGGTATCACTAGTGGATAAAATATGGGGTTTAAAATGAATAAGGTAAATGAGTTGTACTTTGTTTTTATGTAAAACATATAAAAATTTATAATTTTATATATTGTATTTCATACTTAAAAATTGATGTTTATTTTATTAAAGGAAGTGTATTGGGAAATATATTATCCAGATAACCTGCTAAGTTTAAATACTCACTCGTAAATATATTTTCAATTTTTATCCCTTATATAGGTTCATATTGAGTTCGATTTCTATGGGAAATGAGTAATCAATATGTCAGTGAGTGACTCATAGGGTCACATGGAGTTCATGTGGTTGTATGGTTTAGTTGGGCTTAATGAGTAGTTAGGTTTTAATTTAATATTTATTATAAATGATCTTTAATTCGGTTTTATTTTCATTGAAATGATTTATTAATTATTCTTCTATTTTGGTTCGTTATTATTTATTACATGAAATCGTTCCCTCATTGTACTATGTTGATTCTCAGCACTAGTAGATAGATCATAGGGATCGGGAAACCCCTTCAAGACTTTTCAAATATCATCTTGGTTGACCTGTTTAGGGTTGATCTGGGAAGGTTCTTGACAAAATGGTTTCATAAGAGGTTGGCTCCAACCCAAACTTATTTTTTTAGAGTCCCCTTTGTTACTTGAGAATGTCTAGGTAGATGGAGTAGGATTTCTAGGACTCAAGGGGTATCTGTGGGGAGAGCATTGAGAACTCTTTATCCCTTCAATCTTCAGGTTTCCATGAGAAGTATGTTTTTGTTAGTTTCATGGTACATAGGTATTTTTTGGTGATTGGGATACATGAAGGGAGTCGAGATAGTGGTCTCTAGGATATCATAGGCCCTGGAATGCCATGTGGAGCTGGGGGTATGGTCCAAGAACAGTCTTCATGTTCGTGGTGTACGTGGCCGATGGCTGCCAACCATATAGTCAAGTCACCCACTAAACTTGTTCCCTTTTTGATTTTTTGGGTCTTATTTGAATTCTGAAAATTGGTTTTGAAAAAAAATTTTGTTTTAATATTGGAAATGGGATTTTCAGAATAAACCTTGATTAAGACCTTACAAAAAAATTTGTTTTTATAAAAGGTCTTCTTGTGGGTAAAATTGAAATGATTTTATATAATTGGTCTCTATTAATCAAAACATGGGGTTTATGTAATGTCAATGTTCTTTTATTGAAGTTGTTTTAAATGAAAAGGAGTATTTTTTAACCAAATTAATATTAATGAAATCAAATTGATGAATTTATAAAAATATTTTGAATGGAATGAAGACAATTTTGAGGGTTTGGAGGGTTCCTGTGGAAGGAATTCATTTTTGAAATTGGGTGAATGGTATTGTTTTGGAAAATTAAGTTGCTTTGTTGTATCCTTTAGTGTGTAGTAGGTGCTCACATTCATGGTTGTATGTGGATGTGTGGATGGGTTCCTAATATGGAACAAGGGATGGATGCCTGGAGGGTATGTAAATATGCATGTGAGTGAGGCTGGATAAAACACCATTGGTGAGTGTAAAAATCCACCAAGTTTGTTTTTAACATCGAAAAGGTTTTGAAATAGTGGATGTTTTATATTGATAATGTCATGTTTTAGTATGTTTAAAGTTGTTTGGTTTTTAAGTGTTCAATCATGAAGGTTTTTTGGTTAGTTTGGCCTTGATATGGTTCTTGGGTTTTCTATATTCAGTGTCTGTCCCCAAGGAGCCTTATTGGGAGATCATAGTGCAGTTACATTTAATTCATCATTAGAAAATCTTCTGGTTGATCAACCTAAAGATTTTTTTTTCAAGTTCCATAAGATTTATCCTCCAATATTTTATATTCAATTGAACCCACTCTTAGTGAAAGAGTGGATTTAAAATATCAAAAGGAAATTTAGCCTTGTCAAGTTTCCTAAGTTGTTGAAGGTCAAGTTTGCAACCTTCATGCTTGAATTTTTCCCATTAATGTGGGGGTAGTGGGTATCTCAGAATAAACCTTGTAATGATAATATTTGTATTTTATTCAAATCATCGTTCATTCATCAATATTTATCTTAGAAAGAATGAGTGAAGAATGGAATGGAGATTGGAAGCCTGCTATTGGGAAATGGAACTATTTAAAATTATTTCCTTTGGATTATGGACTGAGTTTTTTACCTTCAATAGTATGTTGAGAATGATTCTATGAAGGCTCGAGATTATGAGATTGGGAATCATTTCGATCTACAGTCGATGATGTCAGAATTAAACCTCACTTAATTTTTCAAGGTGGTGAGACATGATTTTCATATTGAATCCATAGTAGCGGGACTGCTTGAGGTAGTCCTCCCTCCTTCAATCCCTTAGAGAAGTGGGGAATATTCTGGTAAGAAGATGAGAAATCTGTTGGATGTTGATGGAATGGGCCACGAAATCGATGGTCTTAATCACCATTCATCAACCCCTTCATGACATGACATCCTTATATGCTATCAGTGTCACATGTTAGGACACAAGTTTCCATCAGATCTAGGTGTTCCTATTCCCTTCCATGCTTGTGGATGCTTAGGTCACTTGTAGTGATTCTATCGGGGCATTGCTGGAAAGCGTTGTTGAGACAATCTATAGAAGTGATGGGTTGTTGGGGTATTTTATCATGTTTCTTTTTTCTAAGTTTCTTTATATTGTATGGATCCTTTTTTGTGGTGGTTATGTCAGTGGTGTCTTAGTTTTTCATATGTATGGGATGTTGTGGGTCTTTTGGGGAACTCTTATTTTAAATTAATGTATGGCTTTCATTATAGTAATTCTAGTTCATCTTTAGTCTAAGAACATAATGCATGCTCTTTATTGAGGTTACTGATGGCTGACTGCGATGCAGGAGATGTTTCAACCACCAAAGCTCCATCCATTGGACTCAAATTGATTCTCACATGTAGTCTAGAAGTCCCAAAGTATGAGAAGTTTCGTTAATCTCGTACCTCCACCATTTTCATGATTTAGTAAATATATTTATCATTATGGGGATATCTCATGTGAATTGGGTGATGTCTTGATTTTCATATTTAAAGTTGTGTGTAGTTATCAAATGTGTCTTTAGTGGTCCAATCATGGGGTCCCTTCCCTTCATTCCCCATGTGGTGGAGATTTTTGATATGTGAAAAATGTATTGCCTCTATTACTATCCCCACCATTCAAGAGTATGGATTTTAAAGACGTGTGACACATTCATCTTAGCCTGGGTTCATATTCCATTGTAAGGATGTTCTTGTTGTCATGTGTGGGAGAGACCAGGTTTTGTTCAAGTTGAATTTTCATTTGGTTTTTCGTAGGCGTTCATGATGATGGGGAGTGTAACTAAGGGTATCTTTGAGTTTTCTCTTAAGAATAATAGGGATCTAGCTAGTTTCTAATGGTGGGGAGCCTGCTTAGATCTCCCCTCTTCTTGTGATCTAATTTTGATGGTTGCATCTTTCTTGTTGGTTCTCCGGAGGTAGTTTTGGAGTGTTGTTTTGTTTCAAGCGATAGACTTGAGATCCATTGGTGATTGGTGAAATTTCTTTGATTTAAAGTGGTTGAATCATGTTAATATCAAATCTTTAGGAACTGATCAATCAGTATGAAAGTGTCATGGATTTCTGGGGAAGGAAAGCGTTAATGATGTGGAGAATGGCCAGACCCGGAATTTCTAGTTTTGGATTATGCTTTGGTTTGGGGAAATTTCTGCTCCTTTTCTCGAGTTTCAGGTGTGATGGGTGTTGATTATTGAAGTGTCTCCTTGACTAAGTTTTTCCTCATGGTTTAACCTAGGAATGTTTTGAAATATTTGGAAAAAATATAGAAGTGTAGAATTGGCAGCCCCTTGCACATGGTTATATCCAACCGTTTAGCCAGTCCACAAAATCATGCGTCACGTTATAAAAAAAATTACATGGATACCATTTAGTATGTGAAACCATGAATTCTATACCTAGATAAATGTGCAGTCTTTTCATCCTTGGTTAGTGGAAATCACATGATTATCTCTTAGTATGTTAAATTGTGTGTCATAACCATGTGACTTGCCCAGTTATAATTTTTTTTGTATTTCCATGTTTTCCCCCCTTGGGAGTTTTAACCTAAATACAACCCTATCCTCCCTCTCACTATTCGTGTGATTTTAAGGGGCTCTCCCCTTTCTTTTAATGCCTTATAGTCCATCTATGGGTGTGTAATTTTGGGTTTCTACCAGTTTTTGGTTAGATCTCTTTTGGTAACTCCCTCTCCTCATCTCCCTCTCCATATTTCTCTTATTTTCTCTTGGGATTATCTTCTCCAACGGTCATGTGGACAAAGTGTTCCATTTTCCCTTGATTTATTTTTGGGTTTTTTTAATTTTAGGGTTCATTTTGGTAGATCTGGGGTTATGGAACCCTTATGGTGCATTTTTGGTGGTGTGTTGTCACTGAACCATGGATTCAAGGTAGGATTTCCCTTTAACATGCCTTTTAAATTTTAGATTCATTATTTTATTTCTTTTAGAAACCACTTTGATTGATAAATATGAATATATGATCGTTGGATATAATTTGTTGGTGTGAAAATGGTGTTTTGAGCCTTGATTTGCATTGTTTCGGTTAATAGTGCACACTGTTTTTTTGAATAAATGATCAGTTGGATTTTATGATTAATGTATGATTTTAAATTCATAGTGTGTATTATTGAATGTATTTTAAAGATGAAAAAATATTAATGTGGTTCCTTGTGTGGGTTTCCCATGTGGTTTTGGTTTTTATAAAGATATGAATGTTGTATTTTAAGGTGTCTTGGCTTGTGTTGCTGATGAATGAACCATTTGGTGCTTTTGTGAGAAATGGTTTTTTTAAATTGTAATTGAAATGTTATAAGGGAACTTTTTAAATGGATTCGTTATAGAAAATGATGTTTTTACACCTTTTTATAATAAGTTAAAATTTCATTTTTGATAAGGGTTGGTTTTGTGGAATGTCTAAGGGCCCGTTTGGAAACTTTATGAAAATGATGAAAAGTGTTTATTGTAAAATCATATATTAGATGTTTCTCATAAATGGTATACATATAATGGATGGTATTTCATCATTTTTGATTACTCAGGATCCATTATCATGGTTCCTCAGTTGTAACACTTTATGATTTATTCCTTTTAAGGCGTGCGAGTAGTCCTTGGGGAGACTCTGGGTGAGACATATTGTGAATAAATATTGTATATACATTGTGACTCTATGCTCAGATAGAATCAGTTGGACCACCCCAACTATATACAAGATACACAGGAACTGGCATATTGAGAAAATTTTCTAAGAACAATTGGTTCACTAATATTTTATGTACTGGCCAATTGCCTATAGTAGGTGGATATACTAGGTTTGTTTCTATTGGATTTTCCCTCAGTCTTTCCTAAGAAATGGTGGCTTAGCCTATTAAGCATTTTGATTATATCATGTGTGGCATGTTACCAGGGATGGGGTCTCCTTTTTTTTATTATAGATTTGTCTTGATCTCATGGGTTTACCTACGTATGTTAGCTTTCAACTTCTTGAAATGATGATTGGGATATTTTTTGACTATTTCCATTTTCATTGTTGTGTAATTACAATAGTTTCATCTTTTGTAGTATTTTTCTTGGAAATTGATGTGTTATATTCAATATGTTTTTTGAAAAAAATTAGTATAAAATAGTGTTTTATACACTTTTTGGCATGTTGAAAATATATGCACTGCTTTCCCCATGAAAAGGTTTTGGTATCACTAATGGATCAAACCCAGTTTTGAAAATGAATAACAGAAATGAGTTGTACTTTTTTGTAAATAAAACATTTAGAAAATAATACTTTGATATATTGTATTTCAAACTATAAAATTGGAGATTATTTCATTTAAAATAAAGTTCATTGATGAGTAGATTATCTGGATAACCTATTGAGTTTTAATACTCAAGCCTATAGTTCTTATCAATTTTTAGCCTTTTTTTAGGTTCAACTTGAGTTCAATCACCTTGGGTGAGGAGTTCTTTAGAGAGTTACCCATGGGGTCACATTGAGATTATGTGGCCATCTGGTTTTGTTGGCCTTGTTGAGTAGTTTAGTTGCAATTTAAGATTTTTTATAAATGATCTTTAGTTCAGTTTTATTTTCATTTAACTATTTTATTCATTTATTTGTTGTTTATTTTCTTTATAATTTGTATGGAAAAATCATTCAGTCATTGTAATATATTGATGCCCAGTACTACTTTGCATCCCATAGGGAATGGGAATTCCCTTTAGGCCTTTCCATGGATCGGCTCGGGTGACCAGTTCGAGGTTGACCCAGGATGGTTCGTGACAATATATGTGTCATGTTTCAAATTAAAAAATAAAATAAATACACACTGATAACTCCCTAGTGGTAACCAACATCATGTTTGATTCCCTCATCTATAATTCATCCCAACCCATAAATCTAACATAAAATCTCATTCTTATCATATCCTTCAAAGATAAACTATATTTGAGTATCGAACAAGAAGCCCAATTAGGGTGTGAGTATGACAACGTAAGTCACCACCAAAAACATCTACAATTATCTTTAATCTATCAAAATATATTCATTTATATAAATAATAATGTACAATCAAGAATGTAAATAGTTCTTAGATTTTATTTTTCATTAAATAACAACATAATTTTCTTGGTTCATAATGACACATGAACTATAAAACCCTACTTTTTCCTATGCTAGAGTCAGAACCATATATTATAGGGAAGTATAATCCATTATTTTAGGGATTTATTTTCTCATTTAATACCAATTCCATGTTTCAGCCACATGGAACTCCCACCCAATCCCATGATCATTGTGACTTGAACATGATACTTGGAACTCATTATGGGTATTTTGAGAATAAGACCTTGTAACACACCTTATTGTTATTTGGAGCATATTCCCATATCACATAAAATGATATTTTCCTGCATTCCTTGGGTCCAAGAGCATAATTCTATTTCCCTGTGGTTATTTAGGGAATTAGTCCTCATACCACACCTCATTTATCAACCAATAACATATATCACATATATTACATTTTACAAGATCAATCATCATTATCCATCCTATACATTATTCATATCACGGTGAACCACTTCAATTTTTCAAAAAAAATCATGGTTAATCACATTAATTATTTGGAATAATATGAACATTTCACCATTAATCCATTTATTAACAATTATTCATGACTTGTTAACCTATAATAGTTTGGCCAATCAACCCTTCAATTCCAATTTTCACCCAACTCCATATGTCATTAATCAATCAAATTCAAAATCCAATTAGTCATGAATTTCAAAATTATTTTATTAAATTAATTCCATTGTTCAATCAATTAATTAACCTATTAATTAATCCAATTCAATATGATATTTCCTAATATGGAAATTTTAATTTCAAAATTACATACACCTAATTATAATAAATAATTTGGAAACTGATAATTATATCACCTACATCAAGGCTATCCATTGATGTTGGCCAAAGTAGAAATCCAAAAATTGAAGTGGAATGATAAAAATAAAAATGGTATCAATGATCTGGGAAAAAACCTAAGATCAAAATTAAACAGATTATGATTCATGAAAACCGAGATCTAAAATCTGACTAATGGAGGAAAACATATACCTTTTCATTGGGAAATATATATGGGGGATGGAGATAACCAATCGAAGAAGCAATTACTTACCAATGGATAGAAGTACCTTCAAACAAATATTTTATTTGTCAAGAACATGGTTGAATGACCCTTGTAATCATCTATGGAGAATCAGTAATCATAGGAATATGTTTATGGTCGAGTGGGGTGAATAGGGGCCATTAACAGAGTATTCTAGTATTTTTATAATTTTTTTGAGGAATAAAATCCCACATACATGGTTTCCTGCGTAGGGGAGCACATTTTTTCAATCTATGTACCTTAACTATGCACCACTCCTTAGGGGTTCATGATAATTCTTAAGAGGGTGCATGTTTTAACAAACTGTGTTCCAATCATGAAAATATCATCTATTAGAGATAATAAGGTTCGGGGGAGGGAGGTCACATGGTTTGGATAAACTATGTGCCTACTATGTGCCACATCCTATCACTATAAAATGGGATTCATAGTTCTCTAGTCCAAACCACATGTTTTTTCCAAACCATGCACCATTTATGCACAACACCATAGGCTCCCAAAATTCTCTAACTTCAATCAAAACAACCCTAAAACATGAGACACCCACAGTATAACCAAAACAAGGAAAAATAGTACCAGAAAAGTTTCAAAATTCACCTAAAAACATAGGGATATTACCGATTTATTTTATTTATATGATATGAAATTAGATGGATTTTTAAAAGTATATATTATAATATTCTTTTAATAAAAAATTAGATTGTAAAATAAATGTTTAGCTCTTTATTAACATTTAAATTTAGAAAAATTGAAATATTAAACATGGATTAAAAATTTAATCATCATGAATAAAATGATACTTAGGTTAAATACATCAATGAGTTAATATTTACACCATATCAAAATAAATAGTCCAATAATAAAAAATATGTCTTAATGGAGTGGAAATTGGGATGAGATCCATCACCTCTACTTCTATATGCCATGTAGGTTACCTGACCTCTTATTTGATAAGTGTTAATTTATTATAATAATTTAAAATATTAATATAGATGCTTACATTATCATATATGATCCATGTATAATATTTCAGCACCCCTTAATTAATAATTCCTTATTATAATTGTTATTTCCAACTGTTGACTGTTTTATTTTTTAGGAGAATTTTTATTCATAAATTCTAGTTTTTTTAAATTGATTATGGTCAATGTTATTATTTTTTAAATAATTTTATAAATATAAAATATTTTTATTATATACATATTTATATTTATCAATAGACCCTATAGATTCAACAATTAATTACACCATTTATGGAAACAATATGTCATAAGTACGCATGAAAAAAATATTCACTTATCACTAGATGAAATGAACAAAAGGAAAATAATTAGATTTATTTTTGGAATAATAATTATATAAAATATATAATATAATTTATTTAAATCAATTTTTATTACTAACTATGTAAATTATAAATAAAAAATGGATCATATAGCTCTGTAAAGGTGGTAGTCCATGCCTATACACGAGCGACGTAAGCATTTTCCAATGGGTTAGAACGTAAGAATTTTAAAATTATATTATAATTATAGAATAATATTTATATCATAAATATCTTAAATATTCACTAGTACCATATTTATAACATCCATATAAAATGTAAATGAAATTTGAATAACACTACTACATGGTGACTATAGTTCACACGTATGAAAGAGGGATGTCTCTACTTTATGTAATAAAGAAATGTTGTGAATAGTGGTTGTATAATAATCATAATAAAATATAGTTATATTGATGATCCTAGAATAATATTTCAAAAAGTAATACTATAGATTTGGAGGATCTACAAAAATACAAAAAATATAAAGTACCCTATTAAGAGTTTTACCTCTTCCGTGAGATGCATTTTCTCCTTAGAGATTAAACCTTGGAAGGATGGTATTTTTGAAAAAACAAAAGCTCTTAAACATGGGAAAAAATATAATGAAGTTATAATTATATTTATTTTATGATACAGAAGGTTCAAAAAGTTTGAATAATAGAGGAATATAATTTCTCTTCTATATGTGATTGGAGTGCCACTCTTAAAATTACATAAAGTATTAAATTAATATAAATTAGTTTTCAGAAAAATTTAGAAAAAAATGAATTATTTAGAATATAGTATGAATATAAGTTTAAATAATCTCATTAAATAATATTCCTACATGTTTTGGTGATTTTTTAACTCTTATCATTATGTTTTATCCCACATTTAACCCTTTTGATAATTTCCACTGTAACAATATCTTTTACTATTTAAGGGTCAAGAATGTGACAATAAAATAACAAGTGATCCATAATAGGATAATGGTAGATATTTTATATCATATCCCACTCAATTGGGTTATTATATTATTTTTATTAATTTTAAATCATTTAATAAAATATTGTTTGTTTTTAAATATCATTAATGTCATTTTCAGACCTATTCATTTACATTGAGTTTAAAGTCATCACGATTGAAATATAATTAATATATAAACCATTAAATCATATCAAATATGTTACATTAATTTATAAAATTCATGTAACATAGTAATTCATTTTATTTCTATTTCTTTTATTTTTATTAAATAATGCATATTTTTATATTAATTTAATACAAATGTGATGGTGTTACATAATAATGTAATCTTATAATGAAATCATTAAAATTTTAAGATAAAAAATCATGATAAAAATTTTATATTATATTTAAAATGAATATTTAATTCTGAACACATATTATTTTTAACCATGTGAAAAAAATACGCAGGATTTCAAAGTCAAGATCATGACATTTTGTTTTCATTCATTCCTTAAATTAATATAAAGGTCAATTTAAAAAAACAATTGGCCATATTTTAGAGAATTTTATGAAATTTGAAAAATATATTTACCAAATATGATAATAAAATGATTTATATAAATTTTAAATCCTTGGCCCAATGTTTTAACCATGTTGGACCAGTTTTACAATTATTGAGGTGACATATATTAACATTGGTTATTATCCATAAGGAATCAATATAAATGGTTCACTTATAAAAAATTTGTGCATAATGATTTTAAATATAGAATCCAATTTATCATGTTCATTTCACAAACTTTTATGAAATTAATTGATGATAAAACGTCAAAACATAATGAAAAACATTTTTTAGTCAAATGCGATTTTATGTTAAAAAATGAACTTATTTTGAAATTATGTATATTGATTATTGAAATATAATTAATTAAATTATTTATAAACAAATTAAAATTATGTTAATTTTGGATTTTATTAAAATCATTATGGGTCTTTTTTCAAATAAAATAAATGATAGTTTTCCAATAATCTTTATTTGTTCACTATTTATTGAAAAATCTTTCTCTTCAGAGAAATATCTAAATTTAATGTTAAGATAATTTTCATATTATGATTTAAAAATATATCCTTCTTAAAAAATAAAATTTCAAAAAGTTCCAAAAAATAATAATTTTTCTTCATAAAAATAAATAAAATCATTTTTGAAGAAAACTCATTTTTGTACCGTAAATTGAAAATTCTGAAAAAATTGGGTGCATATTTACTAAGAATTAATAAAAAAAATTTATATTTGGTATGACATTTATATTTTATTCAATGTGTTTACTCATATTCTTAACCCTAATTTTAATATCTAGGTTATAATGTAATATTTTATAATGGTACATTTAGATTAGGGGTTACGAGTATAGTTACCTATCTACAGAATTAAAATTACTTGAAGAGAAATCATTTATAAAATATTGGGGTGTTACATTCTACAATACATGCATACTTATAATCAGCCACGATAATTTAATACACGACCTATCTATCTCCATGACCATTCCAAGCCGAACTGACCCATATGATTGGTTAGATATCCCCTTGGGATAACTAAATTTTTAATCTGGGGTAGCCTATAAATACTAATTTTTTTATTTTAATAAAATAATAACATAAATTACAAATATGATTAAAATATCAAAATTAAGTTATCAATAAAATTTTAAAAAATAAATATTAATTTTTTTTATTTATTATTGTTTTTACTTACAATAGTTCTTTTATTCTTCAGAAAATATTATATTATTATTATGATTTTTATATATTTTTAAATATATTCTTTTAAATATATTTATTTAAAACTAATACTTCATTTGCCTCTTTTAAAATTTTAAAAAATGATAATTTATAATTAATGTTTATTTATTTTATTTATATTATGTAAAAAAATTATATATTTAAGTAAATTTAATGTATTATGATAAATAATTCATTATTATTAATTATATTTTAATTTTTACCATAATTTCTGTTTTTATAAATCTTGTATTAAATTTTATAGTAATTAATATCACTTATCAACTTATGTTAATTAGTTGCATTTTATTATTTCTCTTATTCTATTATCAAAATTTTAAGATTGAAAATAGTTAAAGTATGAATTTTTGATTTTGAACATATTGAATATAACTTTTAAGTATAATCCTAATATTATGAATTGAATAATAAAAATACATTAAAAAGTAGTATAAAAATATATATATTTATTTCATAATTTTATTTTATTATCATTGGTATCGTTACGTTAAGGATCCTATAATTTTTTTCAATTGGCTATATTGAATTAAATGGAAATATTCTATATTTTAATTACATATGCCTCCTAGTTCACCATTTCACTTCCTAAAATGACCTAAAAATTTCCAGTTGTTTTCATGATCTATATAATTATCTATGGAATACAAATTTTTTGGGTTGATCATGTTGAGATGTTCTTAAACCCTGCTATTTTTATATTCCTTTTAATTTATTTTCCCCTAGTTCTCTTAGTTTTAGTTTTTAATGTTATTGTTTCATAATAATATTTTTTTTCTCTATTAAGATATTTTTATTGTTTCAAATTGTATGGAAATACATATAATCAATGAGGTATTATTTCATTCTAACATTCGATATGTTTATTTTATTTTGGTTTTTCAGATTCTATAAAAATTTATGGAATTAATATAAAAATTCTTGGTTTTCAAGTTCTATACCTTTATTTTGCAAATTCATCACCAAATTAATTTGGTTTGGGTTTGGGGAAAGCAATAAAATAAATTAAAACAATTAATTTTTTATGGGAATATAAATAACAATATATCAAGGTGTTATAATCATCCTTATCCTTGGGTCCCACACAGGTGAACATTAACACATATGGAATGGAAGATGGTGGAACTGAATGTTAATGGTGGATTTTAATAGAAGCTGGTAGGTTGTACTTAGTGGAGAATAGTCTCCAATGATCTATTTTCAAGAGTTTCAAACAAGGCCTTTTCTTTGTGTCACTTGTTTATAAAATAAGACATCATCATGGGTGGAGGATGTCCACAAACCATTTGTAAGAAAATCGGAGGGGTCTATTGCAAAGAGTATCTTTAGGATTCTATGTAGGCCATTGGACCAGAAATGGAATTCTGGGAATGTATCATCCAAGGAAAATTTTAAATAATATAAAAATAATAAAAATATGATAAACAAATAGTAATTATGTAGTAATTAATATGTAATGAGTAATAAAAACTTTACTTTATTACAATTATTATTAATTATTATTAATTTGATATTAGTTTTTACAAAAATCATCATTAAAAATAAATAAAACATTAAAAAATTTAAATAGTGTTATTTAATAATGTTGTTAACAAACACTAAAAACCCATCACTAAAAGGTTGTGGTATTTTAATAAATCATTTTAAATTTGTGATGTATTTATAAAACCGTAGCTAAAATAACTAAATATTAAATTTTAACATGTTTTCTACCAATTCCATTAAATTATATTTTTTTATAAGGTGTCTGGTATGATAAGTATATTTTCAACTCTTCTATCATTTTTACTATATTATGGTCCCCAAAATACATTTATTCCATATATATTAGTATTTGGATTAGTTCTACCCAAATTGAAGGTTCATCAACCTCTTTTGTTTTCTACTGCATAGAGAGATTGGGTGTGGTAAGTTTTGTTTACCGTCAACCATATGGAGTGGGATCTAGTATTATTTTTTATATAACTATATGATGTCATACATTAAATAGATTTATTATATTCCAAGAAATTTTACATTAAATTCTTATGGGGTAGGGAGATCTTTTCAAATATAAACTGAAATAATGTGGTATCAATCAAAAAATAAATCAATAATTTTAATTAAGATTTTTTAATCCTTGAATGATTAAATTTTAACATGTGAGTTTACATTTTGTACATGTAATGTGTAAGTGAAATAATTCCCAAGAGAGGAATGTTAATTCTTAATGCGTTCCCTGATTAGAGTACCAATTACCTCCAATATTGGTATATCTTGGTATATCTCATATATAGATGGTCACTTATCAAATAGATCTCTTCATGTTATGTGAGTTGTAGTTTCAAATAGTTAAAATATTATAACATGGTTTTATTTATCGAATAATATTTATATGGGGGTTCCCTAGTATTATTCCTCATAAAGGTAGATGTAAATTTGGGGATGTGTAATGATGGTTGAATGAAGTGGCAGAAAAGAAGATATATATCATTTTAAGAATGTGTGCCCTAATTGATTGGATAATGAAATCATGATAGTTCAAAAAGATAAAAAATATTATAATACCATTAAATTATGTTTAATGGTGAATAAATTCATAAAAAACTATTTTGGTTATGTAATAGATATTTTTATTTTATTGTAAAATCCTTCAGAGTTATTTATGCACTATAATTTTCTATTTTATTAATTCATTTTGTGTTCATTCGTTATGTTTCCAATTTTTAGTGTCAATTAAAGAAATTTCCGTTTCATTAATTACTAAGGTGGATAATTCATAAGATCTATGAATACATATAGAATATTTTCTCCAGTATCAATTGTATTGTAATATATCAATTTATATTTTTCAGCATGAGAGGATCACCCCCATGAAAATGGTGTTCTTCAAAAATCTGTTTTTTAGATCTATCTATGATTAAATTGGGTTTTTCATGGAATATTTGGAAAAATATTTCTAATGTACATAGTTTTATTGGTTTACATAGGTTTTATAGGATTTATGCATCCAATTTATCTCATATTTTAGAGACCCTGTCAACTCCAACTAAGAAAGTTCCTACTTTTATTTAAATACCATAGTGTTAGTTAACATTTTAATATTTTAATTGGTTGTCAGCTAGATCCACTATAATTTATTTTTTAGAGTAAGTAAACATTTATTTGTCTACTTTGATGTTTTACATCACAGTTTCAGCTGTGTATTTATGAATGAAAATAAGTTGTATCCTAAGTAACTAGGAAATAAAGTCCTCATGTACATAATTATGTTGTGCATTATGTAATGTTTATTTATAAGGTATTTTAATTAAAATTTGGAAAACATTACCAATTTTCATAACTCTGTGTAGTCATAAAAATTCGTAATATTTTAAGCTATATACATTGTTAAATTGAATTGATCCCTCATCAATAGAGATAGTGGGGATTGATTTATGATTAGGATTTTAATATTTTTTATAATCGTTTGAATGCTACTATGGTAGGTAATGCATTTATCAAGAATAAAAATAGTGATTCTTACCTAGAATAAAATGATTACTAGAGGACGCATGAGTAAATCACCACCTTATATATGAATACTGATGTTATTACAGGTAGAGGTTTCCTCAAATAAGATAATGGTGAATTCACCATAATTTCAAGGGGTTTAAGATTATCAATTGGGAGACCCTATGGTAAAGGTGTAGAGAGATCAAATAGATAATGGGGATACTATTTATTGAGAGAAAAAAGATAAAGAATATTGTGTGTTGTTTTACGATATGAAATATAGTCCTCATAAATACATTAATTCGATTTATGGGTGTCAAATGGGTCACCTTTGATGTTACATAAAATTATCATGAATTGATGAATTCAGTTTCGATTCTTATAGAAAAATAAGTTAGAGGTGGTGTTTCTATAAATATGTTTTATATGTTATTGAGTAAAAGTTGAGAATCATATTCTAGAATGTATTTCTGAATAAACTTAAAGTTCTATATTGGTAGTGGGATGATGTCTCCATGGATAGTACACCTTTTTTTACTCATTTAATAATCAGGAATAATGTCAATTAGGTTTTTCTTCATATATTTAAAAACATGACTCATATATTTTTGATTAAGAAGTTGATAACAGTGGATTGTATGGAGATTTTGTACATGGTAGATGAATTAATGTATCAGGGGTCTATGGAAAATTATTTTAGGTTATGAATCATATTTTCTGTCACATATGTGGATGAGAATTTATAGTTCCTTTCTTTCATAGTTGAAAATTATTAACAAATTTAACCCAATGATTATAAGTCAAAATTAAATGATGATTTTTAAATTGGAAGATATATTTATAGTGATTGTTCAAGACTTTACTAGGATTTGGTTGGATCATTTTTTTAATTTTAATTTTCTTATAATAGAATCTCTAATTCATCTATTTATATAGAATGATAGTAATTTTTTTATAGATTACTGTGTAGTGGTCCCTTATGTTAGATTGATGTTGCTGAAATACATGATTTTGGACAAAATGTTGTGTAGGATACTATGGTGAAATTTAATATGACTCATTAGATGGTGTAGATTGTGATTTATTTTTCAAAATGTATATAATGTCCTAGAAATAAGAACATTTGAGTTTCAAATTAGTTATTACATGTTTTATAAATGTTCACCTCTTCAGGGATTGTGTTGGTTTGATAGTGAAAATAAGATTTCTTTTAGGTTTGTTGGACCTCTAAAGGTGTTGGGGTTTGTTAGTTAAATGGAATATAACTTTACACTTTCACCCAAGATAGAAAGAGTTACTGATGTTTTCATACTATCATAGCTTTGGAATTTTAATTATGGTGATTCCTATATGATCTATTAGGGTATGTTAAATGTTTAAAAATATGTGATGTTTTTTAGAGGTAGGTTGAAATTAATTATTCATATATAAAATGGGTTGTATAGGATTATTATTCATTTGATACATGTTTAATGGAAACATAGTGGTTTAAAGGAAAGTATTTGAGTACGATATTCATAAATGAATGTTTAATATCCAATGTTTTTTAATCCTATTTTATTTAATACATAGAGGAATAATTATTTTGAATTTAAATATTAATTTTTTCTAATGTTATCAATGAAAAAATATGGCTGGAATTTTTTATAATGAAAATAATTAGATATGTATTAAATGTGACAGATTAGGTCTTTGGGATAATAGTTTATACATTTAAATTTGAATATATTTAATTTTCATGAAAAAAAACATATGATAGGTTTATTATTTAGATATTAAAAAATTTATTTCTTTTATATACTGAGTTTTGTGGGTTTTGGAGAACAGAATTGGAAGGTGAAAAGTTGAGTTTGTGAAATAATTCATCCTAAAGAAAAAACAATGTCATGTTGAGTATGTGACATGTTATGATTAGTTCCAAAAGTGAAGGATTTAAAGAATATGAAGTTGATGTAGCTATTAACTGGATAATATTGATATTGAGACTATGTTTTTTTAAAACTTATCATGAAAAATATGAAATCATCCTTGTTACTAGTTATGTTTTATAAAAAATGATTTACAATTACTAGAAATATGGGTATAAGAAATATTATTTTTTTATTAAAATCATTTTTTCATGATTTATGAAGAGGTTTTA
The DNA here is from genome assembly GCA_963277665.1 of Viscum album. NCBI lineage: Eukaryota > Viridiplantae > Streptophyta > Magnoliopsida > Santalales > Viscaceae > Viscum > Viscum album. The sequence continues at coordinate 1,968,554,071 of OY728143.1, forward strand.
GATTTTTTTACTAATAAAGATTAGGAGGGTCACATGTTAAAGTTTCATGTAATGGTTTTTGGGGGTATAAATAAACACATTGTGGTTTTTATAGATGTTACATATCAATAATTATGTATAGTTGAATATAACTAGGTGAATGATTTTAAAATTTATGGAGAGGATATGAAAAAAAATTATAATTTTTGGATCAATAATTGAAAATTAAAAAGAAATTATGTTAATGGTAGGCACGCCATATATTTTTACGAAAAAAATAAAAAATATTTGAAACAAATCACAAAATTCATATCCGATCTTATAGGTTCTCATCATCCTTAGGATGGAATATTTGGAGACATGATAGATATTTCAATGGTTCTATAAAATATATTGATATATTTCATTATGGAATTGATCAAATTAATGCTTGGATATCCATCAAGAGGAATCATAATTATATTTACTATTTTCGATTATTGAAGTCATTATTATCTCTATTTCACTCAAGGATGGGATGTGTGGATAGTGGATTATTTATTTTATGAATAATTGAAAAATTAATTAAGATGTGAGATTAGTAAATGATCATTGAATGATCTAAATGCTGATTTTACTATAGATTCTAATCGAAATTGCTTATTTGTCTAGAGGATTTATATAATTTGTTGGATGTGATTGTAATGAAATCTTATAGTTTAAATTTCATTAACAATATATAGGAAAAAGTAATGAATTGCGGTAGTGTGATACTGTTATTGAATGTATATGGAATAAAAATAATATTTTAATTATATTAAATCATAATGATGTTATTTGAATTAAATAATAATGTAAGATACCTTTTTAGTGAGGTGTGATCTCTAAATTTTATGTCTTGGATTAGACCATGGTAAAAAAATATGTTGAGATTTTGGGTTTCTTAGGAAGTTGCAGTTATAAAAAAAATATAGTAAAAATCTGGTGTAGATAAACATAGTGCATAAATTAGTAGTGTTCACTGTAAATTTTTAATTTATAGAGTACACCCTTCTTATTCAATAAGTTTCTACGATAGAAAACTTATAGAGGGAGGAATTTACTATTTAAATATCCTATTTATACCATGAATATGTCAGATGGATTAAAAAGAGGGAGAAATTTACTCTTCTTCCCCCATTCCATAAAACATAAATCATTTCCCTTCTACCCCTCTTGCATGAACTACAACCCCCATATTATTGGATCTCTCCCTCGAATATCAAGATAGAATTTACGATACCTCTATCCTTTGAAATCTATTTCTCTTTCCATCTATTATGTTGGATAGCCACCAATAATCTCTTTAATCCTCCTCCATCTCTTCCTCATTGAAATATACATATGGAATTCTAAACCCATGAAAGCTACTATACCCTATTTTCAAAGTCCTCATAATTCTATTTCATTTTTTATGTTTCACCCTGAGTTAGAGGTTACTTATATATTAGGAGTATACCACTCATCTAATGTAGTTGGTACCTAACTTGTCCCTTAAAGTCATATTATTTATATCTTGCACTATACTTCCATGTACCAAACCCTCTATGGTATGCTTATAACATTTTAAATGCCTCAAGTTAAACATTTTCAAACCTTTTTTGGTATCATATTTCAACTTAACATGGTTTCAGTCCCCTAGACATGAAGTTAAACCAACCCTGTAGGCGGGCTTGTTCAAATTCCCATGACTATGTCGCTATGCTCAGTGGGTTGATCATGACCCCCCTGAGTGGAAGCAGGTTGTTAATAAAAATGGAATGTAAAAAGTTAAATACCTTTTGGGGAACCTTTTTACTTATAAATGAATTGGATGATAAATTTGTTGTGATGAATTATATTGATAAAGGGAATGAGAAATAATATTTAAACTTGGTCTCATAAATAAGATGTTGATGATGTGTATTTGGTATGGCACCAACATCATGGTAAGGCACTGGTTAATCTGTTACATTAGATTCCTTGGACTATTACCTTAGATCTATATTTATTAGACCACCTTGGATTTATTAAATTGTATCCTCAAAGTGTTTTTCGATTTTAATTTGGATGATATTCATGGACTCAAAAAGGATTCCTCCGCTATTCTTGGACGATATTGGTCAACATTATGCAATATTTTATATAGATGACACTTGTGGACTTGATGATTTTTCCTTGTCAAATTGAATGGGTCCTATCCCATGTAGGTCTGATACTTGATACATCTGACATATGTCATAGCTAATACTTTACTCTAATTTACAGTTAGTGATCATAATAAACTATTTTTTGCTTCATGTACTTTTATATTTGGGTTTTATCACTTATTCATTTACATCCTTATTCATCTGATACATACACACTATTATAGTTTATATTCACATACAATATTTTTTATATATATGGTGGCCTACTGAGTATATCTCACACCTTGTTCAGGCCACTGATTGGTACCCAGACAGACTATATGATTTCTGGTAGGGACAAAGGGAAGGTTCTAGCTTTGGATGCCTTATTTCATGTGTACTTTGTTAGAGTACAGAAGTAGAGGATAGATCCTATACTCATGAATCTTATGGATATATCTTTTGGTATATTTTTTTGTAGAGTACAGACATTACAACATTTTGTATATGATATTCGGTATAGATCAGTTGTTTTTATGATTAGTTTCTATTACCTATGATTATTACAGATGTTATGGTTATAATGTCATATCATCTTTATTATTATATTTTATTCTCATATCTCTCCTATGTGTCACTATGATCATAATAGCATGATATCCCCCACTGTATCATTAGAGGATATCGCTTCTAGTCGACAACCTCTGGAATATGAAGAGGTGCAGTGGAGGACATGTAGCCGATTGGGTTTAGATACATATCAATGAACCATGTCTAGAACCTCACAAAGTGGTATCAAATTATATTTTCATTTTTCCTTACTATTTAGTTTTGGTAGAAAGGAGACTAGAAATATGCCAAAATTCAATAATGATCATATTCATAGCAGTGGCTAACCCACATATAGGGAAAATTAAAATTACCTAGGATAGGAATTGTTATTTTGGATAATGATTATTACTATTGGTCTTATTTAACTGATGATAAACACATATTTCTTTGGGAATTTATTATCAATATAGTTATTGCTTACCCTTTACCCTTGACATAACACGGTAAGGAGGAGTTGTCTGTTGCAACTTTATAGGAACTTGAGGATTCACTGGTCAGGTAAATTCCATTTCATAATTACATTACTATGTATATTTCCTTTATCATACTATAATATCATTAATATCTATATTTGTAAATATGAAAAATTATCATTTAAGGAATGAAATAATTGGTTACATATCATTAAAATTGAAACCTAAATGGTATTTCCCCCTATATATAGATGGTACACCCTAACAAATTTATTATCATATGATTGAGCCTTGAAGCAGTGTTGGAATAAGAAAATACATTTTTTGATTATGATTACATGGATTCCAACTAAAATTTAAAGAGATTGTGTGGAAAAAAATGGAATAATGGTCCATCTAATTAAACCTTCATAAGATATTGGGTGTTGTAACATGAGGTTTTATTTGAAACTTATATAGCTTAAGTAATTAAAAATTAGAAATTGGGAATCATCTGATTCTATCCTGATATATATATAATGTACATATGAACTTTTTTATTATTTAGAAATCAAATTTTATGGTTGTCATTAAATGGGGATTCCAATTCCCACATATAGGGTGTTTCCCCTACAACATGAATTTAGAACACCATAAATATGAACCCCCACTGTGAAAAAAAATAACTCTCGTATGAACTAGCCTTAGTATTGGAATCCAAGAGTGTCTCTAATGTTCCTTTACAACATTCCATGCCAACTATACCTAGACATAGGAGTTGGAATCTAGGTGTTAACCCTTTTATAGGAAGGCTATGTACCTATCCTATTTTTAAGTGTAATATCTCTTTTATCGAATATTTTATGTGGAGTGTGATTGTAATATATGGAAATATTATACCATTATGGATTTTGAATCTATTTCGGGATAGTGTTTATGAACATACTTCGGTGGTGGTGTGCCCTTACCCACAAAAATCACCTCTTGTAGTGCCACCAAAGACACATGTTGTTATTCCTAACATTTTCATTGATGCCCACTTTTGAGATGGCTTTCTTCGACTCATGAATATCATTCAAGGATCCCCAATTCCATCCACTACTATGGAATAGTTTACATTGGAATTTTAGTAGCATGATTCACTGATGCTTTTAGAGTATAGTAATCCTCAGGATTCTAATTCATAGTTGGAGGCTATGTTATCTATTTTTGACTATCTTGAAATTCCTCCTAAGAGGATATATAATCTTATATTATCCTTGCTTAGAGGTTTAGACAACTGATGTGGGTGTTTTTTTGACCCAGGATGATAGGTGTCGAATTATGTCTTATGGGGGGTTCCATATAGCCTTCTAGAACTATTTTTAATTGGTCCAATCTTGTGGTTTTAGGTTCACTTTCACTCCCTTGTGGTGTGATGGTGGTGCGGTTGAAGTTCTGTACAAGGATTTGAGGGTATTGAAATATGTTCTAGGTGATTCCACGTATAAGCATTGTATAATGAGTTATATTTCTAAATTTATATTTATTTTATGTTCATATCTCATTATTTTTAGTGAGAAAACTGTTTTTGGTAGAATTTGTTAAGCAGTTGATTATAATTACCAATTTTGTGTGAAAATTAGTGTTTTTTACATGTGCATTCCATGTTGTAACTATTGGTGTTGTTTTATACTTCATAAAATGGATTTATTAAAAATATTTAGTGCTGAAAATTCTAGGTTGGTGTAATATTGGTATGAATTTGGTGTTAAAAGTGAGATTTTAAATGTATTTTAGGTGCAATGTTTTTTTATAACATGATTAATTGTTTTATAGAAATTATATGCATTTGTTTGTGCTATAAAAATGGTGAAATGTATATTTATCTACTTTTTATTTTGAATGGCCATAACTGGTATTTTTATTTGTAAATGGAATTTGGAAGCATGTGAAACTTGTTTGAGCAAAAAGAGGGAAACTCTATTATCTAGGTGGGAAGATGAGTACTATCATGCTAGTGATCTGGAGTAGTTTTTTCATGTTTCACATAGAATGTTTGACGTTGAAAACACTAAGAAAACTATGATGATGATGATATTGGGGACCACAAGGTTATGGGTGATTCTCCAACTAGTGGCTCATGCATGAGAACAAAATATTGTAATGGTTACTTTCACACCGAGATGCGTGGTACCTGGGGCTCACTACTTACTAGTGACTAGGGGTGTTATTGTGTTGAGTGCTCATTGACTATTTGGAATTTATCTTTTCATAATGGTGTGTTTGGAAGGAAAATTCAGTTGCTTACATGTTTTTTTTAAATTTACCTATTCTTTAAAGTTACCCTCTCTGAAAACTATTTTCATTTGAAAGATTCACCATTAAGAAATATTTCTTCCATTCATTGTTTATAACACTTGAAATATTTTTATCTTATAATTCTTGTCACATTGAATATTTTTTCGGTATCATGTTGGTATTAGGCTCATACCCAACTTAAAACTTTGGGTGTAGGTAGACATGGTTATGTTTTACATAGGTAACAGAAAGGCTTTTGGAGATGGCGGTTTAGGTTACAAGTTGCTTCTATTTTGCGGTTTTGGGGAGACGGCTGGTGGGTGATGAATCCTTATCATGTGGTGGTATTTGGATTTTATTTTCTATATACTTTTGTAGTTTGGGACCCCTTGTGTCATGTTAAAACCCATTTATTAAGTTATGAACTTTGAATTAAGGCTTGTTTAGAATGAATTTTCAGATTCATTTTATTGATTGTTTGTTGTTTTTTTGTGTATCCTAATTTTGTTAAATTGTCCCCAAATCATATTTTATGATACCTAAAAACCTATGAAAGCCCATGGGGATAAGGAACACCCTTTGAGAATTTCCAAGGACTGGGTCGGGCGCTTGTTTTAATGGCGACCAAATTCAGTTTGTAAAAAAATTGTATTAAAGGTAGATTAATGTATTTGGGTTATATTAATATTTTTGAATGAGATGGGATAGATAGGAGCTCGATGTGCTAGGGCACAAAGTTTTGGTCTTGAGTAGGGTTCATGTCCATCACCTCTCGCGATAGACCTCGAGTCCCCATGGGACATTAGAATTAGTTGTTTGACTTCACTTCTAGGTGAGATGTGTGTGTTGCAGACTGCATGTGGACATTGGGTGGGGGTAAAGTTGTTATTTATTTTATTGTCACAGTATATTTGGATTATTTATATATGATGTTATTGATGAATTTTTTCATAGCTGTTTTACTAATTTATTTCTCTTATGACTGTTGCTTTTTGTAGCAACATGACTCCCTAGAAAGCTCCCATGCACCCACATGAGGAAGCTGGAGAGAGTCCTCCCTCACTGCTTGATCAGAGGCTAGTAGAAGCTGTGATTTAGGATGTAAAAGATCCAGGACATAGAATAGCTTCTATTACAGCTTCTTTTAGAAAAGATGAGACTGGTCCTTGGAAGGGTAAAGCCTAGGAGTTTCTGAAAAACAAGCCACATACTTTCCGAGGTAGCATAGAACCCCTGGTAGTGGAGGAGTGGATTGAAAATATTGAGCACATGTTTGAGTTCTTGGAAACACCTGGGTAGGTCAAGGTTAAGTGTGCATGTTTCCGATTAGAGGTTCCCAGACTCAGTGGGTGGGAATTAGTGCTTTAAGTTAGGAAGCACGAGCAGATGGGTTGGAAGGACTTCAAGGTTATCTTTAATGACTAGTACTGCCCTAATGTTTTAGCATATGATTGATCTCAAGAGATTATGGAACTTTTTCACGGGGATCTTTCAATGTTGGTGTATGCTAGCCAGTTTACTGAGTTAGTCTGGTATTCTCTGAAAATGGTCTCTAATGAGCATAGGAAGGCCCAGAAGTTTGAGAGGTGGTTTCAGCCAGAGATCTATTCACAGGTAATCCTGTTCAAGATAAAAACCAATGCTAAAATGGTGATAGAGCATGAATTGAGGGGATAGACCATATGGGGAGGGATGGTATATCTGTGGAGGTGTTTGTAATGGGATGTGGGAGCACTTCTGAGAAGAAAAGCAAGCGGGGGGATCAGGGAAAGAAGGGAAGTGGTAGCTCAGTCCAACCTTCCAGAAAATTTGCTTCGGTGTCTTTTGATGCGAGGCTCATTTTTTCCACCAGTGTGGGAGGCCGAGTCACATAAAACAAGCATGAAATTTTAATATGAAGCATTTTAATCAGTGTGGTGGTATGGGACACTTTCATTACTTTTCCAGGATGGCACATCCACTCCGACGTGGGGATGGATTAGTGGCTTCGAGGGGTGTGTCAGCTCAGTCAGACCCGTCGATGAGATAGGGATCTCGGTTTGGTGGTCGTGGTGGCAAGGCAAGATCATATTCTAGGTAGAGCCATTTCATGGTATGGCCACAAGCGATAGTCTGTTCTTAGGTAGAGACTAGGCATCTACATGCAGTAGATCAGGAACCAGTAGGATGAGAAGCGGAATCATCGACTGTTTGATGTAACATTTTGATTACCTCTTCTATAGACACTTTTATTTTTGATATTTATTCTTTTTTCATTCATCTATTCCCATACTATGACCATTCTGAATTTCCCAACCGAGCTGATGTCCTTTGCGATGGAGTTGGTGACGTTGCTGAGAGAGAAAAAGGACCATGGTCTCAGCTTCCTGTCATGTTCACTTTCTGTGTCGGGGGTTGAGATAGATTTGGACATAATAATCTTAGATATGGATGTATTTGACATGATACTTGGCATGTATTAGCTGGTACACTTTCAAGCGCTCATCTATTGTTATAGGTGGGAGGTTAGTTTTATGGAACATGGTGGGAGACTACAGGTTTTTCTTGGGTAATCAGATCATTGGTAGGGTCGTATAGGACCTCCACTCCTAGAGTTGGGGAATATTATCTTTCACTTATCATGTCTCGTTCTAGAGAATGGTGTTCGTTCTCTTCAGGGTGTAATAGCTCATGTAGTGGATGAGTTCCCATAGGTATTCCCAGATGTTGTTTCATGATTACCCCCGGAGCGGGACGTGGAGTTCTTGATTGATTTGGAACTAGGAACATATTTGATATCTCTTACCTCATGTCGTATGGACCCCACTCAATTTATGTAATTAAATATTCGTCTGAATGATTTAACATCCAATTTATTCATTCTCCCAAGCGTATCTTCTTGGGATTCTCATGTTCTCTTGGTGAAGAAGGCCCCTGGGTCCTCTAGTTGTGTATTGATTACCAGAAGCTGAACAAGGTAACAATCAATAAAACAAAATATTATTTTACTTGAATAGATGACTTGTTGGATTAGTGGAATGGGAAAATTGGTTTTCTAAAGTAGATTTTAATTTGGGTTACCATCAACTCGGGGTGAAGGAGTTAGATATCCCGAAGACAGCCTTCTGAAGTAGGTACGAAAACTTTGTGTACAAGTTCATGCCCTTCAGATTGACCAATGATCGAGTGGTATTTATGGAACTCACGAATAGTGTGTTCCACCAATATCTCAACTCCTTTTTTTTATTTGTGGAATGTATATTGTTTTACTCTGTATACGAGGAAGAGCATAAAAATCATTTGTGGCTCGTGTGAGGCACTATGTGAGATCACTACCTTTACACAATGTTATCCAAGGGAACCCTCTAGATTCGGGAGGTTAAGTTCCTAGGGATTGTGATCTCAGAGATATGGGTTTTAGTGGACCCTGACAAGATAAGTGTGGTTATGTCATGGGAGAATCCAAAGAACGTGTTCGAGATCAAAAGTTTTATCAGTATGGCTGGTTATTATAGGTGGTTTTTTAGGATTTAGCTTGACTTTATTCGCCCATGAGCACGCTCACCCGAAAAGGGGTGATTTTTATATGGGGCTTAGAATGTTAGGAAACCTTCAAGGAGTTGAATTTCAGGTTGACTACCACCACCGTGATGATATTTTTAGAGGATTAAAAGGGGTATTTAGTGTATTGTGAAACATCTGGTATGGGTCTAGAGTGTTTTATTATGTTGAGTGATCTTGTGGTGGCATATGGTTCTCTCCAACTCTGACCAGATGAAAAGAATAATCTGACCCATGACTAGGAGTGAGCAGTGTGATGAATCCTTTTAGGACGTGGCATCACTACCTCTTTGGGGATATGTTTTTGGTTTACTCTAATCACAAAACCTTTTCCTAAATCTTCTCATATAAGGATATCAATCTAAATTAGTGATGCTAGATTGAGTACATGTAGGGGTTTGACATTGAAATTGTCTATACTCTGAGAAAGGGTAATGTGGTGGCATATTCTTTGAGTAAGAAATTACCAGAGCAATCCTTGAAAAATTATAGTGATGAGTGGACACTAAATGGGTTCTTCGATTATATGCATGTAGAGGCCAAGGCACACAATGTAAGTGTGTTCTTGGAGAGAATTCGGTTAAATCCTTTTATCTGTGAGTATAATTAGTGAGTACAACTCAATGATGATCTTTGTTAGTGGTTGAGGCTATTTCTTCAGGGTGGGGAGATGTCTTATGATTGGTCATCATCTGTCGATGGAATATTGTGCTTCAAGGTTCATTCAGTGGTGTTTTAGTCTCTGTAGAATGTGGTGGTACAAGATAGACACTAGTCTTAGTGGGTTGTCCTTCAGGGTGCCACCAAGATGTATTATGATGTACGATGGTAATTTTAGTGTCCCGGAATGAGACGAGAAATAACAGACTTTGTGTTGAGATTATAAACATGTCATCAGGTGAAAGAGAACCACCAAAGGCTCTCTTTTTTCTCTATCTGTTACCAATTCCTACTTGGAAGTGGGACAAGGTTTACATGGACTTCATTGTTGGCCTACCTTGTACACCTCGGGGTAAGAATTCCATTTAGGTGGTGATTGATCATCATACCAATTTATCCCACATCATTCTGATCCATGAATGTGTTTTAGACTTTGTAGGTTCCTAGGATAGCCATTTGGGATTGGTTGATTTCTCTTATAATAATAGTAACCAATCCTCAATCTGAATGGCCCCCTTTGAGGCACTCTATGGTCGACCTTGTTGGTCTTCCTATGTTGGGATGAGGAAGGTGAGACCTCACTGTTGGGACTGAGTCTTGTGTAGGAGACTTATGAAAATATCACGTTGATTTGTATGTATTTATTGATATCTTAGTGTCTCGAGAAATCATATTCTGATTAGAGGTGTCAATATCTAGATTTTTTGGGGGTTGATCAGGTGTTTTTGAAAGTGGCCCCTTGTATGGGTCATCGCTGTTTGGGAAAGTAGGGAAATCTAACACTGATGTATGTTGGACCTTTTGTGATTATTGAGAGTATTGGTATGTTGTACTACATGTTATCTTTTCTTTCTTTGTTTACATCTATCCATGACATCTTCAGTGTCTTAAAACTAAAAATGTACTACCCGGATCCATCCCATGTGATGAAATGGGAGGAGTTGGATATAGAGATCGATCTTTATATGGTTAAGAAACTAGTGCATATTGTGGAATCCCAAGAACAAGTAATTTTAGGTAGGACTATTCCTCTAGTTTGAGTCCTTTGGAAACATGGGACTGATGAGCATGAAACATGGGATCAGAAGTCTTGGGTCGAAGAGCAGTTTATGTCTCTCATATATATCTAGGCATCAAACTGACATTCCAAGGGTAGAATGTTTTTATGGTGTGAAGAATTGTTAAACCCATGACTTATTTTAATTTTATTTTTAATTTAATTTCCATTATTTATTTTTTCTAGGGTTTCCCATGCATTTTTTGGAGTAAAGGATGAGTTTTCATGATTTGGGTCAAATCATGAACTCATTTCTAGATTTAAAAAAAAAATTTGTTTCTTTTATAAATCCTTAATTTTTCAACATGTTTTATCCATTTCAATTCCTAATTGTGATACCCTGAACTATGCAAACCACCATTCCATTTAGACCCCTTAAGAACTCATTATCATTTCTGGATTTGTGTGATTTTTTAGGAATTGGACCAACCCGTAAGCCCATTTCATCTTTAATTTTTATTATTTCATTAATATCATATTCATTTTTTACTATTTTTTTGTGATTCCAGATATCACCCAAGACCACCAAACCTAAGATCACCCTCATGTTCTCTTATCCCTATTTAGAGATCATCTTAATCTCGAATTAGGGGAAAACGTCTCAAGCATTCTCAAATAATCTATATTTGAATAGGTAATTTGTTCCCTTCATAACTTCTTTATTTTATCTATTTTTACCTTATTTTAGTTCTTACATAACCTCTTCTTCCTTATTATAACATAAATTTCATTTTTGATGTTCATATATTCAGATACTGGTGTATTTTGGGAGATTTATTCAATGTTTCTCAATTAAGAAAGTTTCCTCTGATGTTCCTCCCAATTCCTAAGGGTTTCTACCATTACCTTATGGTTTCATCCATTTTTATTGAAGTTCCTAATTTCCATCATGTAGGTGTTCGATCCTAGGGTTTTATTTTGAGTTTATTGGTCCAATATTGAGGTTTTAGGTTTATTTTCACTCCCTTGTGGTGCGATGGTGTTGCGGTTGAAGTTCTGCACAAGGATTTGAGGGTTTTGAAATATATGGTAGGTGATTACACATGTAAGAATTGTAAAATGAGTTATCTTTCAGGATTTATACTTTTGTTATGTTCCACTCTCATTATTTTTAGTGGGAAAACTTTTTTTGGTAGCATTTTTTAAGCATTTTATTATTACTTTCCTATTTTGAGTGAAAATTGGTGATTTAACTTGTGCATTCCATGTTGAACCAATTGGTTTTGTTTTATAATTATTAGAATGGATTTATTTAAATCTTTTATTTCTGAAAATTCTAGTTTGGTGTAATATTGGTATACATTTTGTGTTGAAATTGGGATTTTAAATTGATTTTATGTGCAATGTTTTGTTAGAACTTGTGTAATTGATTAATGGACATTCTAATCATTTGTTTGAGTTATAAAAAAGGAAAAAATAATTTCAGCTACTAATATGATTTTTCATGACCAGAAATGGTATTTGTATGTGTAAATTGAATTGTTTAGCATGTTAAACCTGTTTGATCACAATGAGGGAAATCTGGGTATCTAGGTGGGATGATGTGTACTAGCATTCTAGTGTTCCAAAGTGGTTTCGTCCTTATTTCACATAGCATGTTTGATGTTGACTGTAACACCCCAAGTAAATAAAGAATATGAAATTTTTATATTTATCCCTATTTGTGAATAAAATGTTAATATTAATTTAAAGGGAACGCTATGCCTGAAGGCTTACCCAATATGCAATAACAAGTTCCTATGAAATCTAACGTTTCACTCCAATAATAAAATAATTTTATGTTAACACCTAGCCATTGTAATGACGGGAACTAACTAAAAAATTATTATATATGTCTGTCAAATATTTTTACTTTTTACAATAAATGTTAGAGGATTAAAAATGTGAATGAATCCAATTTTAATCGTAAACATTTTAATATTCTTTAAAAGGTCGATTAACCGCCTTTTGATGGACAACCTCTTTTAAATCCACTTTTTTAAAATTTTATGTGTTATATTTTACAAAATAAAATTCTTCTTTAGGATCGGGACATCAAAATTTACTTTGTGTAAATTTTTGGTATTTTTCCGATAAAGTTCATATTTTAATGAATAGTGAAAAATGTTGTATTTTAATTCAAAACCTATTTTCAATCTAATTTATTTATATGATTAGATTATCATTTTAATTGGTTTTAAAGTGAAATTAGAATATATTTTTACCATTTAATCCAATAGTGGTCATTGAAATTAATTTCACTTTGAAATTGGACTTAAACTAGCGTCAATCTTTTAATAGATATTGTTTCTTAAAAACACGCTCTTTGTTTTGACAGCGGGAATTGATTATTAAATTAATTAATGCAACTTATATGTTTATAATTTTTTAAAATGGACATCATTTTTGAATTCGGAATATCAAATATAGTTTAGGGTGAATTTTTGGTATTTTTCAGAAAAACTTAAATTTTTGATGAATCGTGAAACCACTAAGTGGTAGTTTAAATACTAATTTTTCGTTTAAATGAAACTTTACCACTTCTGTGATTTGAATTTCAAAAATCTGACATATATGGTTTTCATTAGGATGTAAAATTTGGTTCAGTGGGATTAAAATAATTTTTTTGTGAGTAGTAACTTTTAAGTTTTTAATCGCGATTAGAGGTAATTAGAGTAATTTAAGGTAAAAATAATGTTTTAATAATATGAAATGACCTTTCCACAAGTCCTACCCTTATTGGATGAGTCCAGGATGACAAATACAATCCATGGGTCAACTTGGGGACCCCATGGAGCCACTTTGGTTGGAAAATGACATTAATACCTTTTTATTTAATGGTAAAATTAAAATGTCACAAACATGTGTTGTTTTGCTAAAACAATTTTTAGATGGGGTTATACAAGTCATATTTTTGACTATAAATATTCATTAGAAATATAAAAAGATTTCCTATATCATTATATTTGTTTTATAATTTTTAGATATTAAATAAATTGATTTATTTATGACACCGTGATGATGCAGGGATTACCTCATAAATGAACGATTTAAATAAAATGAGAAGATATGGTGAAATATAAGTTTTAAACTTGTCAAAAAACCTATTAGATGGGTGTATTTAGAAACCTTATCACCTTATCCTCAAAATATATCCTTTTGGGTCGTTTTAAATCCGAAAATCATTTTATAATAACGTAATATTTTATAACATTCCAAGAGTGCCCCTCCTCTCCTCTTATAAAAGGCTCCCACCTCTACCACCATAAAAACACCTCTCAAGACTTTGGCTCGGCCAACCCCTTCCCATTTCATCTCTCCACATCCCTCTATTCATCATTGAATCCTCACTTTGGGCAGAATCCTTTCCAAGGAAGCCTTTGAGCTCAAATCAAAGAGAGTTACCCGATTTAAAGGTAATGTATTCCCTTGTGTTCTTTTGTTTTATTTTACTTCTCCAACCCTATAAAATCTTTTTATTCATTTCTTTTTTAACATTACCAGTATATTCAATATACTAGGATTTTGTTATGTGAAGGATTCGAGCTACACTTACAGACACCTTCGTCTAATGGTTAAAGAACATACTGTTTCTGTGGATGGCGAATTTCTGCCTCACGAAATGATGATTGTTCAATATTCTCTTAACACCTTTCATGGTGGCCATTATGATGTCACTATATTTTATATATGATATATATGGTATTTATGTTTTCTATATGCTTCTTAATTTTATATTTAAAACATGCCTTTATGCTTTTCATGTTGTGCAAATGTGATAATTTCATATGAGGATGTGTGGACCACCGCCCCCTCAAGTGATGTGACTCGTTCACGCAATACATGGAATGTATAAAGAATGAAATTAATGAACATATGTGACCTATATAACATTTATATTATACTGGATTTATAATATATATATCTCTCAATTATTTTTAATTCCATTAATATGACAAAGAAATGAAAGTAGCGTTCATGCGTACGTACGGCCTACAGTCTCCATGAACGGTGCATTTCATTTATTTTTTTATATCAAAATGTTATGGAGTAGTATAAAATGAATATTTACTGGATATATATGATATTTAAATCATTAATACTATTCTGGAGATGATTTACTTATAACTACATGGACAATAATTTTCAAACAAGTTCATTTTTGACTCATGTACCAAACATCGACAAAAACGTCTGATATGAACTCACATTATTAACCAATTATTATAACATTATAATATGTGATATGAACTGAATAATAATATTTAAAATATGTCATTAATAAATTATAAATTGACCAAAGTTTATTATTCAGGAATATAAATAAACAAACAAGACAAGTCAGACATGAGGTACGGGATGCTACCCCTCTCTTTCTTTTTAAGTACAATCTTTTATGTCATTCCTTTTATGCTCATATTTATTATTATTGGGATGTTATTTTATATTACTTTTACTGTAATTTTTATGTTCATATTATGGGAGACCCTATTTTCTCTCATCAATCCATTTTGGAAGTTTTGTGTGGCGCTGTTAGGCTGCTGAATTTTCGTAAGGGATCCAACCTCTCTATTTCTTTTTAAGTACTCTCTTTTATGTCATTTCTTTTAAGCTCATCTTTATTATGTTTGGGGATGTTATTTTATATTCCTAATACTGCAATTTTTTGTTCATATTATGAGAGACCCTATTTGATATCATAAATCCATTTTTGGAAGTTTTAAGTGGCGCTGTTAGGCTGCCGAGTTTTCGTAAGGGATTTTTAATCTCACTTTTATTCCCATGACATTTATGCTATATTTGCCACTATTTCCTTTGAGTGGTGTATGTACTTCCCATTATTATACACTTTTTGTAGTATAATTTCATTTATCGGTCTTTACATCTTCCTTGTATGACCCTTCTTCCATGGGGAGTACGTTTCAGAAGTTACCCAAGTCGGTAAGGGAACCTTTCACCCTCCTCTTTCTAAAAGACTTATTTTGTTATGTCTTTTAATTCACATACTATTATGTTGGGATATGTTCTTAAATATCCTTATTTATGTAAAAAAAATTCCAAGTGATGAGATACCATTTTTATCTCTCATCAACTCATTTTCTGAATTTTGATGTGACGTCGTTAGGTTGTCGAATTGTTGCAAGGGAAATTCTTAACCCAATTTTGATTCATTGGGGTAAACTTATAATCCTTGAATATGTCGCTCTATGAATATGTGTGAATGAACTCTGATTGTTTTACACTTAATATCCACTTATATTTGGTGTATTCATTTGTCACACATAATTATGTAATTGATTTATCCTTAATCTAAGGATACCGTCTTTGTAAGGGACCTCGTCTCAATCTCTTTTCATTGAGGCATATTCTGTTTATACAAAACTTTCTTTATACAGTGTATAAACCCCTTTGAAATTTACTTTTATTCAAAAGGAATCTTTTTTTATACGAATCATTTTATGAAACGAAAAAAGTATGTTTATTTTAACATACGCGGTGACAATGACCTTTCCGTCACCGCGGGTATTATTAGATCTTTGGCTTCCTCAAAAAGTAGTAATATTTTTTTAAAGTAAATAAATACCATATACTCTTTTATGTATTTTGTTATTAAAAATGGTTTTTATAATGGATTTGTTAAGTCAGTATATTTAAGTGATATATTGTGATTAAAATATGGAAATGTTTTCTTTTATTTATAATTGTTTTATGTATTATGATTTTGTAATGGTACTTGGACATTTTTCGGGTGGTTACGTGATAAACCATATGACGGGTGGTGCCGTGAATACCAGGACGGGTGGTTACATTATAACCTTCAATGCATTGGGTATGGAAGTCGACCGTATGGCTATTCCATTATGTATGTGTGGAAGTTGACCGTATGGTTATTCCATTTAAGTATGTTTATGTCCCAAGTTACCTTTATATGTTATGTGTTCTTTATATGGGTTTTATGATAATCATTTGGTTACAAAAGGGTAAGTAATGGTCTTTTAGTCAGTGAAGAGTTTTTACTACTTCATAAGGGTGAAAAGTATTACTTTGGTAAAGTATTCATGGTTCACTTGTTGTTTTGAAAAACTAACAGTTTTCCGTCTTTGCATATCCTTTACTGGGCATTTTATGCTCATCCCAAGGTTTTGAAATGTTTTCCACAGGACATAAAGATGAATAGGGTCAAGGTTGGGATCAAGGAAAGACATGCTTTCTAAAACATGGAACTAGACATGTTTCTATTTAAGTGTTTTATTTTATTTTATGGAAACTTAGTAGAAGTGTCTACTATGTAATCTTTTGAGATGTAATAGCTATGACCAAATTCTGTAAAACTCTAAACCTGAAAAGATCCTCAATGTGAATTATTCATTTAATTCAATATCCAGTAAGGTTTAGGGTCTGGGCCTTATAGTTGGTATCAGAGGCCGGTATAGATAACTTTGGAGGTTAGGGTATTCTCTAAGCATAAGGGACATTACCATAATGGTTAGGATTTCAGAATGTGTCCTAGTTTTAGATAAAGTGAATGAGTAAGTATATATTAGTGTTTATCTTCTTCATTAGTACATGATGGTTTTGTTGATATATTCACACTGACCATTTTGGTTTTAGAAAATGGTTGGATCTAGCAGGCTCTAAAGTAACAGTGGATGTGAAGGAAACTGTGACAGTTTTCTGAGCGAGCAACTGAATGATATGGGAGCTGCAATGAGAACTCTAGTGTTTATCCTCAACCAACTATCTGGAGACATGATTGAACACCTAAACCTTGGTGATTTCTATAAGTAATCATATATGCGAGAAACAAATCCCTACGGAACTACAGGTAATAATCATAAAGGTAAGTGTGTTCAAAAACCTATGTGTCAATGATGTGGAAAGAAACACCTAGGAAGATGTTTCAAAGGGACAAGAATATGCTATAGATGTGGAAATGAAGGTTATAAAGCAAGAACCTGCCATGGAAAAAGGAAGCATCCAGTTGACTCCAGGAAAGGGAAAGAAGTTCTTTCTGAGGGATCAATTGAATGTTTTAAATGTGGTGTCCATGGTCATTATGCAAACACATGTCCTATGAAGAAGTTTCGGGAATCAGATCACCAAGATCGTACAAATATAATTTTACCAATACCTAATTCCATTCTGATTGAGGATGAAGAAACTGAAAATGACCAATCAAAGTTGTGGATTATTTCTTAACATTTGTTTTCCTATTTTGGAATATTAGGATATGATTCATGATTTTGTTTGTAGGAAAGAATTATTTCAGAATAAGTTGGCAAGGAATGTTTAATGGATCATGAAAAATGTTGAATTACTGAGAAGTCAACATATAAGGGCTTTAAGAGTTATGGTGAAATTATTAAGAGTATTAAGTCTCTTTTGATGATGGGGTTACATTAGAAGACTTTTTATAGAATGTATAACCCTGATGTTTGATATATGAAAATTTTATTCAAGGAATAGTTATCTGTTCTTTTGTGGACATAGTTATAAAGAACCATTTGGGTTTATATGATCCTTACTTTTGAGGTAATTATTGGTTACCATATGTTATGATAGAAAGATAAGGGCATGAGATAAAATTGATCTTAAATTATGTTATGGTTATTTTTGATGATTTTATCTCTTTTTGGGGAATTATTTGAGAAATATATAGTTTGGAAAAAGGACAACACGCAGACCATGTGACAACCCGTCGCGTCAGACAAAGCTGCTGGAATCGAACCCACAATAAAAGTGCGACTGGTATTTATCACCTACCACTGGACTACGTGAAGTACATGGTTAGTTTGACGAATTCTTTTTAGTTAGATGATTTTATGAATTAAGAGTAAGTTGAATTTGGGTTATCTATAGAAATTATTAACCTATCATGGAGGATATGTGATTAGGTTAATTACTTTTCAATACGATACTTTAAGAGCAATTGATGTTGTTTGGAGATAAATGATACGATTTAACATGGAAGACTATGTGATTAAATCCTTCAAATATTTGGGTTTCAATATTAGTTTGGCTTACTTGTGGTCTTGGTTGAACTTTGGGTTTTGTTGGACAAATTTTGGAGATTGAGAATAGATTATCTTTTTTATAAAGGGTTATCCTTTTCTAGATTATCTGATCTTGTACTAATCTTTTTGGTTTTGTTTTTGGTTAAAGTATAAAGACATGGGAATTATATATTTATTTTTTGTGGATTACATGATTCTCTAGAAGTTGATTATAGTACTCTTAATGTGAACAAGTCTTCCTAAATACTCATCATTTGGGGAAAGTATGAGTTTGTGTAAGAAATCTAGTAAAAGTTTAAAGTCAACATGACAAGTAAGTATGTTTCATTAAGATAAAAAATAAATTCCTCAATGAAATGTAATTTAAAACAAAAATGTTGTCTGTTAACGTTTCCTACTGGGGAATCAAATACCATTTAACCCATCACAAGTTTGTGATTTTCTTATGGTTAACTTTCTCCTAGACATGTTTACTATCACTCTCCCTCAGAACATGACCCTTTGCTTTTTCTTCCATATCCATGTTTTCCTACATGGAATCATATTATGGGTTAACTTGAGTGACCTATGTACTTCTCTTTATTTCTTTTAAAGTGATTTTTTTACCAACTCTTGTTCCGATGTGGGACTTTCAGTGATGTTTCTGAGCCCAATTTTAAAATTGTGAGGACGCAATTCCCAAAAGGGGGGAAGGATGTTACACCCCAGGTAAATAAAGAATATGAAATTTTTATATTTATCCCTATTTCTGAATAAAATGTTAATATTAATTTAAAGGGAATGCTATGCCTGATGGCTTACCTAATACGCAACAACAAGTTCCTTTGAAATCTTACATTGCACTCCAATAATAAAATAATTTTATGTTAACACCTGGCCGTTGTAATTACGGGAACTAACTACAAAATGATTATATATGTTTGTCAAATATTTTTACTTTTTACAATAAATGTTAGAGGATTAAAAATGGGAATGAATCCAATTTTAAGCGTAAACATTCTAATATTCTTTAAAAGGTCAATTAACCGCCTTTTGATGGAGAACCTATTTTAAATCCCCTTTTGACAATTTTATGTGTTATATTTGACAAAATAAAATTCTTCTTCAGGATTGGGACATCAAAATTTACTTTGTGTAAATTTTTGGTATTTTTCCAATAAAGATCATTTTTTAATGAATAGTGAAAAAAGTTGTATTTTAATTCAAAACCTCTTTTTAATATAATTTATTTATATGATTAGATTATCTTTTTAATTGGTTTTAAATGAAATTTGAATATATTTTTACCATTTAATCCAATAGTGGTCATTGGAATTAATTTCACTTTGAAATTGGACTTACACTAGCGTCAACATTTTAATAGATATTGTTTCTTAAAAACATGCTATTTGTTTTGACAGCGGGAATTGATTATTAAATTAAATAATGAAACTTATATGTTTAGAATTTTTTAAAATGGACATAATTTTTGAATTCGGAATATCAAATATAGATTAGGTTGAATTTTTGGTATTTTTTTGAAAAACATAAATTTTTGATGAATAGTGAAACCACTAAGTGGTAGTTTAAATACTGATTTTTCGTTTAAATGAAACTTTACCACTTCTGTGATTTGAATTTCAAAAATCCGACATACATGGTTGTCATTAGGATGTAAAATGTGGTTCAATGGGATTAAAATAATTTTTTGGTGAATAGTAACTTTTAAGTATTTAATCACGATTAGAGGTAATTAGAGTAATTTAAGGTAAAAATAATGTTTTAATAATATGAAATGACCATTCCACATGTCCTACCCTTATTGGATGAGTCATGGACGACAAATAAAATCCATGGGTCAACTTGGTGACCCCATGAAGACACTTTGGTTGGAAAATGACATTAATACCTTTTTATTTAAAGTTAAAATTAAAATGTCACAAACATGTGCTGTTTTACTAAAACAATTTTTAGATGGGGTTATACATGTAATATTTTTTACTATAAATATTCATTAGAAAGATAAAAAGATTTCCTAAATCATGATAGTTTTTTTATAATTTTTAGATATTAAATAAATGAATTTATATATGGCACCGTGATGATGTAGTGATTACCTCATAAATGAACGATTGAAATAAAATGAGGAGATAGGGTGAAATCTAAGTCGTAAACTTGTCAAAAACCTATTGGATGGGTGGATTTCGAAACCTTATCACCTTAGACTCAAACTATATCCATTTATGACCTTTTAAATCCGAAAATAATTTTATAATAAAATAATATTTTATAACTTTCCAAGAGTGCCCCTCCTCTCCTCTTATAAAAGGCCCCCACCTCTACCACCATACACACACCTCTCAAGCCTTTGGCTCAGCCAACACACTGCCCATTTCATATCTCCACATCCCTATCTTAATCATTGAAGCCTCACTTTGGGCAGAATCCTTTCCAAGGAATCCTTTGATCTCAAATCAAAGAGAGATACCTAATTTAAAAGTAATGTCTTCCCTTGTGTTCTTTTGTTTTATTTTTCTTCTCCAACCCTCTAAAATCTTTTTATTACTTTATTTTGTAACAACACCAGTATTTTCAATATACTAGTATTTTGTTATGTGATGTATTTGAGCTACACTTACACATACCTTTGTCTAATGGTTAAAGAACATATTATTTCTGTGGATGGCGAATTTCTGCCTCACGAAACGATGATTGTTCAATCTTCTCTTAACACCTTTCATGGTGTCCATTATGATGTCACTATATTTTATATATGATATATATGGTATTTATGGTTTCTATATTCTTCTGAATTTTATATTTAAAACATGCCTTTATGCTTTTCTTGTTGTGCAAATGCGATAATTTCATACGAGGAAGTGTGGACTACCGCCCCCTCAAGTGATGTGACTCGTTAACGAAATACATGGAATGTATAAAGAATGAAATTAATGAACATATGTGAACTATATAACATTTATATTATACTGTAATTATAATATATATATCTCTCAATTATTTTTAATTCAATTAATATGACAAATAAATGAAAGTAGCGTTCATGCGTACGTACGGCCTACCGTCTCTATGAATGATGCATTTCATTTATTTTTTTATCTCCAAATGTTATGGAGTAGTATAAAATGAATAATTACTAGATATATATGATATTTAAATCATTAATACTATTCTAGAGATGATTCACTTATAACAACATGTATAATCATTTTCAAACAAGTTCATTTTTGACTCATGTACCAAACATCGACAAAAACGTCTGATATGAACTCACATTATTAACCAATTATTATAACATTATAATATGTGATATTAACTGAATAATAATATTTAAAATAGGTCCTTAAGAAATTATAAATTGACCAAAGTTTATTATTCAGGAATATAAAGAAACAAACAAGACATGTTGGACTTGAGGTAAGGGATGCTACCCCTCTCTTTCTTTTTAAGTAAACTCTTTTATGTCATTCCTTTTAAGATCTTCTTTATTATGATTGGGATGTTATTTTATATTACTCTTAATTTAATTTTTATGTTCATATTATGGGAGACCGTATTTTCTCTCATCAATCCATTTTAGATGTTTTGAGTGGCGCTGTTTAGGCTGTCGAATTTTCGTAAGGGATCCAACCTCTCTCTTTCTTTTTAAGTACTCTCTTTTATGTCATTTATTTTAAGCTCATCATTATTATGTTTGGGGATGTTCTTTTATATTCATAATAATTTAATTTTTATGTTCATATTATGAGAGACCCTAATTCATCTCATAAATCCATTTTCGGAAGTTTTAAGTGGCATCGTTAGGCTGCTGAGTTTTTGTAAGGGATTTTTCATCTCACTTTTATTCCCGTGACATTTATGCTATGTTTGCCAATATTTCCTTTGATTGGTGTATGTACTTCCCATTATTATACACTTTTTGTATTATAATGTCATTTATGGGGATTTACATATTCTTTGTATGACCCTTCTTCCACGGGGAGTACGTTTCGGAAGTTACCCATGTCGGTAAGGGAACCTTTCACCCTCCTCTTTCTAAAAGACTTATTTTGTTATGTATTTTAATTAAAATACTATTATGTTGGGATATGTTCTTCTATATCATTATTTATATAAATTTTATTTCCAAGTGATGAGATACCATTTTTATCTCTCATCAACTCATTTTCTGAATTTTGATGTGACATCGTTAGGCTGTAGAATTGTTGCAAGGGAACTTCTTAACCCAATTTTGATTCTTTGGGGTAAACTTGTACTCCTTGAATATGTCGCTCTATGAATATGTGTGAATGAACTCTGATTTTTTTAAACTTAATGTCCACTTATATTTGGTGTATTCATTTGTCACACATAATTATGTAATTTAGTTATCCTTAATCTAAGGATACCGTCATTGTAAGGGACCTCGTCTCAATCTATTTTCATTGAGGCATATTTTGTTTATACACAACTTTCTTTATACAGTGTATAAACCCCCTTTTACATTTACTTTTATTCAAAAGGAATCTTTTTTTATAAGAATCATTTTACTAATCGACAAAAAATATTTTTCTTTTAACGTACGCGGTGACAATGACCTTTCCGCCGCCATGAGTATTATTTGATCTTTGGCTTCCTCAACAAGCCGTAATATTTTTTTAAAGTAAATAAAAAACATATACTCTTTTATTTATTTTGGTATTAAAAATGGTTTTTATAATGGATTTGTTAAGTCAGTATATTTAAGTGATATATTGTGATTGAAATATGGAAATGTTATCTTTCATTTATAATTGTTTTATGTATTATGATTTTGTAATGGTACTTGGAAATTTTTTAGGTGGTTACGTGATAAAACATATGACGGGTGGTGCCGTGAATACCAGGATGGGTGGTTACATTATAACCTCCAATGCATTGGGTATGGAAGTCGTCCCTATGGCTATTCCATTAAGTATGTGTAGAAGTCGACCGTATGGTTATTCCATTTAAGTATGTTTATGTCCCAGGTTACCTTTATATGTTATGTGTTCTTTATATGGGTTTTATGGAAATTGTTTGGTTACAAAAGGGTAAGTAATGGTCTTTTAGTCAGTGAAGAGTTTTTACTTCTTCATAAAGGTGAAAAGTATTACTTTGGTAAAGTATTCATTGTTTACTTTTTGTTTTGAAAAACTAACAGTTTTCCTTCTTTGTGTATCCTTTACTGGGCTTTTTATGCCCATCCCAAGTTTTTGAAATGTTTTCCACAGGACTTAAAGATGAATAGGGTCAAGGATGAGATCAAGGAAAGACATTCTTTCTAAAACATGGAACTAGACATGTTTCTTTTTAAGTTTTTTTTTTATTTTATGGAAACTTAGTAGAAGTGTCTACTATGAAATCTTTTCAGATGTTATAGCTATGACCTAATTCTCTAAAACTCTAAACCTGAAAAGATCCTCAATGTGAATTATTCATTTAATTCAATATTAAGTAAGGTTTAAGGTCGGTGCCTTATATTGACAACACTAAACAAACTATTATGATGATGATGTTGGGGACCACTAGGTTATGGGTTATTCACCTACCATTGGATTGTTCATGATAATGGATATTTTTATGGTTACTTTCACATCGAGATGCGAGGTACCTGGGGCTCATAACTAAGTAGTGCCTAGGGGTGTTCCCATGTTGAGTGCTCATTGACTATTTTGAATTTATCTTTGGGTTATGGTGTGTGTGGATGGAAAATATAGTAGCATACATGTTTTATTTAAATGTACCTATTCTTTAATGTTACACTCATTGAAAATTATTTTAATTTGGTTGATGCACTTTTAGAAATTATTGCTACCATTCTTGGTTTACCACAATTTTATTATTTTTATCTTATAATGATTTTCACATAAAATATTTGGGTGGTTTATTATTATGATTAGGATCACACCCTAATTACACTTTTGGGTGTAAGTAGACTTAGTTATGTTTGACATAGGTAAGAGAAAGAATTTTGGAGATAACAATTAGGGTTGCTAGTTGCTTTAATTTTTCAGTGTTGTAGAGACAGATTGTGGTTGATGAAACGGTTTCATGTGGTGGTCTTTGGGTAGCCGTTTCTATCTACTTTTGTAGTTTGGTACCCCTTGTGTCATGTTAAAAACCTTTTATTCAGTTTTAAAATTTTAATTTAGTCTTGTTTGGATTGAATTTCCATATTCATTTTACTGATTGTTTTTTGGTTGTCTTTTGTATCCTAAATCAGTTAAATCATTCCCAAACCCTAATTTATGATACTCGAGCACTTGTGATAGCCCGTGTGGATAGGGAAGTCCCTTAGGGACCTTCCACGAACAGGGTCGGGTGCCAGTTTTAATGGATACCAGATTCAGATTGTGACATAGATCACTGTATCCAACTATTGATCATGTGTTAGTAAGTTCTACTCATGAAACATTCATTTCCCTAAATCATAGGCTATCACTTTGTTATTCTACAATAACATGTATCCCAAGACCTTCATTTAAGAATCATTGCATACCATAAAATTTTCTCTACATGTGGGTAGTCAGAATATCGGTGTAGTGCTGCTAATCATCGTTTTCAACTCCTTTAATCTCTATTCACATTCATAATTCCAAAAAAAAAATTACCACATTCTATGTTATCTTAGTTATAGGGTTTGAGAGTTATGTGAAAGTTCACAAAAATCGATGATAACGCCCTAGGTAATCCTAGGAAACCATGGATATCTATCACATATGTTGGCCTCAGCCATCGTTCAATTTCATCGAACTTTGATGGGTCCACATTTATCCCATTAATGGTTATAATTTTCCCCAATAATGAAACTCCCTTCAACCAGAACCCACATTTGTTTTTCTTGGTATATTTTCTCTTATTTTGTAGGGTCTTTAGCACAATTATCAAATACTACTCATTCTCCTCCTTTGTTTGAGTATATTACAATATCATCTGTAAACACTACCACATATTTGAAAAGTTAATCTATAAAAACTCTATTCATAAAGTTCATGAATATTTATAGAGAATTGTTGAGTCCAAATGGAATATATATTAACTTGAAGTGCTAGTAACTTGTAAGAAAAACATCCTTGGGGATATCCTCCTTCAACTTTACATGCTAATACCTCGACCGAAGTCCCATCTTGGAGAAGTATTGTGCTCCATGTAATTGATTGAAAAATTAATCAATAGGTGTAAGATGATACTTTATCTTTATTATAATCATTTCTATATCATGATAATTAATGAAAATTTTCATGACCCATCCCACTTCATGATGAAAAGAACTGGTGCACCCCAAGGTGAATCAATTGGGTGTGTGAATGCTTTATGCAGGTTCTCATATAGTTGTTTATTTAGTTCTTCAAGCTCTATAACTACCATTCTATATGTATTCATCGATAATAGTAATTACCTAGGTATAAGCATAGTTGAAAATTCAACCTCCTGGAAAAGAGGAAGACTAGGAAATTCTTTGAAAAACATGTCAGTGTATTATATCACAATGGGCATGTCTTAAGTGATTATACTTCACTTAGACTCAGTAATTTGTGCTAGATACACATTATTATTTGGAAACAATATCCATTCTTGAGATATTAGTGCTAAAATATATTCATCTTCCTCCTTGCACTTGTACAAAATTAGGGGATGACTCACAATATAGAGAGTGATTTATTTCTCATGGAAATTTATGTTCACCCTATATAGGGGAACACAATCCACACCTAAAATATAATAACATTACACCAAGGGGAGTATCATAATGTTTTCTGGGAATTTCAACCCACAAATTTTAACCAGGGATGAATTATATACTTTAGATGCTATAATTTTCTCATTTATTATTTTCACTGGTATATCTTCTTATATGTATTGTGGAAAAGGTTGAATAGTTCTACTAAAAATTATTAATATTAAGGAATTCATAGAATAAGAATAAAAAAGCATGTTCAATATTCTTGAATGAGTAAATAGAGTTTCAATCACCACTTTGTTACTAGGATCTTCCTCATTTGTTGTGATAGTATAAGCTCGCCTCGGTTTCCTGGGAGGTTGTGGGTTGTCTCTGAAATCCCTTGGATTAGTGCATTGGTTTTAAAAGTGCCCCAGTTGCTTCAAGATAAAGCAATGAACAATGAGATGAGGTTTGACTGGCGTATTCCTTTCCTCCACCACATTAGTTTGATTCTACCATATCAATATCTAGTCAATTATCCTTTCTTTTTACATGTAAAACATTTCCACATTCCCCTTATTAAATTTATAAGGTGCTTATTTCCACACTTTTGACAAGTGTGATGTATAAATTTCATATAACCATTAGATTTATCCTTTGGGAGTCCAAAATTAAAGTCCAATTTTTTCTTCTTATCCCTATTACACCCATCAGATTCATCTATTTTTATTTCAACTTTGAGGGAACATCATACAATATCAACTTAGATATCAGTGTCTTATATCAACAATGCTTTTAATAAACTAGTTTTTATCCCAGAAAAGAAATAGAAAACCTTGTATTGAAGGACAATTAAAAATTTGGATCCATATTGTGAAAGTCTAGTGATGTTTTACTCACACAACCAGAGATATTTTTCATGTTTTTTCTTAAGGGAAATGAAATCCCATTCAATTTTATGTCACGTAGTGGGAGGGAAATATTTTTCAAATAACATTTTTGGGAATTCCTTTCACTCCATCGCTTTGATCCCTTCCCTAAGATTCATATTTCTGATCAGTGTCCACCACTGATCAGCTTCTCCCTCCATATGATAAACAACTAGTATATCCTTCACATTCAAGGAACATTGAATGATGGAGAATATCTTCTCAATGGAATTTATGCATTGATACGTGATTAAAAAATTAGATGATCCATTGAAATTCAAAGGCCTTTATCACATAAAGGTATCGATTTCATCTTATTATATATTAGGGATTTTTTCACTCCTCTTGATCCATGATTCTATATAGAACATGAGTCATCTGAAAAATTATCATCATAAAGTTCACTATTCCCGCTCCCATCAGGATGGGAGTCTTGTTTGGTTAGTCATCACATTTCCCTTCACATTGGTTGTTTACCTTATTCCTATTATTTCTTGTGATTGGCTAGAATAAAGGAAAAATTATGGATGATTATTTTTTAACTATTAAACATATAAATGAGAATCTGATCACATTAAAAGAAAAAATTAAAAATGAAATCTATTCGTTAGAATGTGAATTACAAGGATTAAATCTATGTTATCCATGATTTATTTTCTAATATATACACATATAAGACTTTTTTATTCCCTTAATAATGGTTCTAAATGAGATTTAGAATTTAAAATTGTATATACCACAAGGGTTTCAAAATGGGTGTGCAATAAGGGTCATTTTCATGTACTGATTCTAAGTCAATTCCAATTCAACATGGTGTTTTGGGTTTTACCATTATGTACATATGTGCCATAGCCACATAAATTTATATTATCTATGTAGGGTTTTATTTTCATGATAAACCAATTACTATATAAATAAGAAATTCGATGTTTCCTTATACTAAGCTTTATCCATAAGGAATTCACTGGAGTTTTCTTATCCTTATTCAAAAAATAACTAAACATTTCCTCTGATACCAACTATGACAATCCTGCTCTTTATTACATATTAATTCATTAATTATTTCATAAGACATCACATAGCACAACCCAAACTATTTATAAGCTTAGTGACTTTCTAAATTAGGGGCATAACATAACATCAAGAACATGGGATGAAACAATTTTATTGAAAACATCCTTAACATGTTTCTAAAATTCCATAACTTTTCAAAACTACAAGGGATAACCTTGGGATATACATTAGAAAGGGGTGGGCTATAAATATCTGTAAGGGAATAAACATGAAATAAAATTAATAATTTAATACATGTTAGGAAATATAAATATCAGTGAGACATATAAGGGGTAACAATAATAAACATGATCAATGAGGCTTGATATATCATTATAAAATAATATAACCTTTGGAATGTGGAAACAAAATAAAACACTACATCATAAACATAGGTCAAGGAAAACTACCAAGACCTCATGATGTTAAAGTCTTGTGATGGATTAGTTTCACTCCCTAATATAATGCATGACAACACGTGTGACTAAAACATTACCCAATTTATTGAAGTGCTATATAATTTTTGGAAAACCCCTCACATTCATTTCATTTTCATACTTAAGTGTGCCACATAGATCATAAAACATGGAATCATTTATCATAAAATTTTATTATACCGTAAAGGCATGTGAAATACATAAATTTTAGTCCCTAATAGAAGAATTTTAAGTTAATGAAGGTGAAAACCCTTGATAAGAAATGTGTATTGTTATTCACTATTGAATTGTTCGGCCTGAAAAATCCCAGTGAAATTTCAGCAGCATAACGAGAATGTATGAATGTTAATGGGAGGTATTAATGAGAGGAAAATGGTTATGTCATCATTTATATATGAAATTTAATTTATGCGGGATATGGAATAACATAACCCAATGTTAGTAAATGAAGATAATAGAAATAAGATAAATAATATACTTGAATAAAGTGGAGAACAAGAGGATCACTTACCTTGAAATTTCCATTCCATGTACCTGGTATGGGATTCTTGAGAGATTATTGGAACCTTGAGAGGGCTTTTCAGATGAGATATAAAATTAAGGACGTTTTATAATGATTATTATTGATGAAAAAAGGATTATTGGGTGGCTTTATATATGAAAATAAAAGGGAGTTCTATATTATTTCTTAAAGATAGGTTTTTACCTCTGTAAAATAAAATGACCAAACCACCAAAATTATCATGGTTTTCCCATGATTTTGACCAATGGGGAGTGTTGTTAATTATTTTATAATTCCAAGGGGTTAACGTATTAAAATATGACCCTTTGTGGTGTTTAGGTGAGTCATTCTCTTAACAAAAGGATTCTAAAACATTAAAATATATTATCGGATTTGGAGGATTCATAAAGGATTTAAAAAAATGATAAAATAAAATTAGAATTATATTATTTTAAATTTAAAACATTTATTTGGTTGTGGATACACATTATTGTACTAATTACATAATTTTTGTCATTATGATTTCAAAATACACACATTATATTTATATCAAAATTAATTTTTACCCAAAAAATTTACATTCTCAAATAATTATGAAAAATTCACTGTTGGATAATTTTGTCATTTTGATTCTAAAAATAATATAAATATTATTCAATTATTTTTATAAATGTTTTCTATTTTAAAATAATAATCTATATTTATTGAGAAATGATGGGATATTTAGAATAATTGTTTTTAAACCATTATAAAAACTAAATTTCACATTATATGATAATTAATATTTAATAAAAATTATTAAATAATAATATTTTTATAAAATATTATCCATTTCAAAAATACAATAATTCATTAAAATAAATTCCTTAATTGATGTTCAACATTAAAAATAATTTTTTTTTATTCTATAAAAATAAAACTCAATTATAAAGTAGATGTAATTATAACCATTATTATATTGAAAATATAATATTAATATTAATACTATTATGGTATTGATTAATATCCTATTAATACACCAATGTAATCCTTTACGGTAATGTTTGTGATGGTGATATTTTTATGGGGTGGTTCATCGAACATGGTTTCGGTCGTTATCTAGATGTGATTGAACTTCTCCTGTAAATGGTTTCCCTCATGCTTATGTTTTTGTGTCTCAGCTTGGGCTTGGTCAATGGAAAATTCTAGTGATACAATCTCCCTCGGAATCTTTGATTGATGGGATTCATATGGTACGATCCTACTGGTTGGGGTCATTGCTTCCTTCATGGGTTTCAATTTTATTTGTTAAAACCCTATATTTAAACTAATCATAAGATCTTTGATCAAAGACTATTTTATAAATGGTAATGATATTTAATGGTCAATTTAATCGGAGATTATATAATTAAGCCAACTAAGTTCCTATGAATTCTATATCCATAATATATAATAATACATTTAATTAAACCACAAATTAAATTTTATATATAAAAGTTCGGGTCGTTACACCATTGATTTATGAACCAAAAATATTATTATCCAAAATAAAGAAAATACTAAACTCAGAGATATCAAAATGAATAAACATACTTGGAAACATAGTATACTAATGGGATATTAAGACCAATCACTTGTGGTGTCTTAATCATTATGGGTTTTAAAAATACACTAGAAATCAGTGTTTGAAAACTGTTTGTAAGGAATTATCCCATTAAATGGTGATTCACACTTCATTGAATATAAGAAGACATTTCAACCTAAATATTCCAATCTCAATATCACATCAACAAAAAAACTCATCAAATATCACTCTACTACTTATTCTTTCATGGGTTGAGTTGGAAACAACTTACTGAATGTATCAGCGACCACATTCCCATTTATGGTAGTATAATAAATTTTTAATAGAATGTATAAAGATACTCAAACCCACGCCATTTTTTCAGGTTTGGATCCCTCTTGGTAAAAGAATACATTATATTCTTTAGATATTAATATTCCATGTATCAATCACCTAGAACATGGTAGACACATGTTTTGATAATTTTCATTATATCCACAAGCTCAAGGTCATGGGTAGAATATTTCTTCCCATGGGAATATAGTTGGTGAGAATCCTAGGCCACCACCAAATTATCCTATATCATAACATATCATAATTGTGTAAATGTGGAATTATGGAAAATATCATATCCCAATACATGTTATGAGGGAATCAAAACTAGTTCCAATGTAAAAATCACTTTTATTTCTTCAAAGGATCTTTGACATTAACTGTTCCACACAAACATAGCACCTATATGGGTTAATACTATCACAAAATATGTAGGATTCAAAAAATATTAAAAAAAACACATATAATATCTAACTAAGCCCAAGATTCTTTGAATCTTAAACACATTTCTATGTTTCCCCCAGGACATTACAACCCAAATATTTTCTAGATCATCTAAAATGGACCACTCAAAACTAACATGGACCAAAAAATTCACTTCATGGGTATAAAATTTACATTTACAATTATTATGATATTGATGATGTTATTTAAGGATTTTGAGGATGATATACAACTAATGCATGAGTTACTCATTTGAAATAAAGGAAACAAAAAATATCACCCACAAAAATAAGATTAAAATTTTCAAACAACAGATAAAATTTCTAGTTAGATAATTATATATATATGACTTTAGGATTACTGAAACTGAATGGCATGATTAGTAACTTACAATTCCCATATTTGATCATAAATGGAGTCCTAGGTATGTCCTATTCTTAGAAAATCAACTGATGGTACCCCAAACATAGTATATTTTTAGAAAACCTTTGGGATACTCCAAGTTAAACAATGAGATCACCAATCTGAGGCTTGTTGTATTGTTTCTTAACATTCACCTGATTAAGCTTTCATTAATTCAAAAAAATATGGAGTGGTTTGTCGACCTTATTTTAAAAAATTACAGTATCCCATGGTGACACACTAGGATAAATAACCCCCTTGTCCTCAATATATTCAAGACGAGTCTTAATCTACTTTAACTCGGTAGGAGTCATTCAATATAATAGAAAAGAAATGGGAATCATCCCAATGAGAGTATCAATAGTTAAATCAAATTCTTTCAAAGGTAGTAGCCTAGATAAATCATTATGAAATTCCATAGGGTTATTCACTCACTACTATATAATGAAGACAACTCAAACATTGATCAATTGTATTGAGTAACATCTCTAAAAGCTGGAATGATGGAATTCCAACATATGTAAAAACATGCCCCACTCTCCCTGATCTAGAATCCAACTATCGTTAAATGACATTGAAGACACCACCAGGTGATAGAAACTTAACATAGTGATTGTGGCAGATGATTTGAGAATCAACACTGATCATCAAATCCAATCGAATAATAATGTTGATAATATCATGATCATGAACTAAGAAGTCCCCCAAATCTTCGAAGTTGAAAATATTCATCTATGACCTCGGAAATTTAAAACATATCTCTTTACTCTTTAAAAATGTCATGGAAATATCCAATAAGAACATAATATAATCTTAAATTAATCCTAACATTTCAATCTCTACAGAATATATTAAATTATGAGGCTCACCTGTATCAATCAGTGCTGGAACCCTAAAAGGTGAAATTAAAACTTTACCTCTAACCGTGGTTGGAACTGCTTCAGATTCCTCTAGTACATACTATATAGAATAAATATATAAACTATAATTTCCTCTATGTGATTTAATTACTGGTTTTTCATCCCCTTATCATAGGAATGAGATGAACCAACCTTTTTTTTCAGAACAAGCCTAACATACCTTGGTAAGAATGGACCTAACTCTTCTGCCTTGGGAAATTCATCTATAGAAACACTTAAGATGATTGGATTGACCCCAATGTTGGAATGTCTAGGTGCCTCTATATTATTATTCTAAGGATAGCCAATTCTTCTATAATAATATAAGACTTACTAATAATGTATTTTAGAATAAAAAACAATTATTGATGCTCGCTCAGATCCCATCCAATCCTTTTCTAACTAGATGGAAGACCCAATCTACCTCCTGTAGAAAATAAATCTCCACCTTAAACAATCATTCTAGATATTCCTTCCTATTACAAAGATTATTTATCAGCAAACCCATAAATGGTCATAAGGAATAATATAATCAGTATTGAATGAAACTCATCCCTCAATCCCATCTCAAACCACTATGATCTAAAGAAATAATTATAAATAATCCTAAGTGATATACGGGCCAACTCAATGAAA
The DNA here is from genome assembly GCA_963277665.1 of Viscum album. Taxonomy (NCBI): domain Eukaryota; kingdom Viridiplantae; phylum Streptophyta; class Magnoliopsida; order Santalales; family Viscaceae; genus Viscum; species Viscum album. The sequence continues at coordinate 1,968,587,549 of OY728143.1, forward strand.
CATGTGGAATATTTAAAAAATAAATGCTACCCATTATCCAAGGTTTTAAATTATAATTACTTTTCCACCCACAATGTTTCTAGATAAAAATTTTGTTTCAACATCCTCTAAAAAATTCTAGGTGAGATCCCCATGTAACATTATTTTCATGATAGAGTCCCACCATTTTCTTTCTAGTCCTTCAAACATATTGAAGGAAAACTGAACCTTAGGTTTATAATGATTTTTCATAAAATTTAATATCCTCTAATCCCATTAGAGCTACTTGTCATATTCTTGGGGTCCCTTATCACCATGGAATAAGGATGGATTTTTCCTAGAAAATTCATAGTTGTGATCCACTATTTTTCACTAGTTCCCAACACCCTCTTGGTCATGTGTTTTAATTTTTCAAAAAACATTTCCACAAATGAAGGTTATATCGAAGTATTTACCTATGGATCTTCTCTAATAGTTTCGTCTTCTAGATTTTGAAGAGGTATTTTAAGAGTAATTTTCTGATAACCACGATAGAAAACATCCAATAATCTAAAAAGAATGTGTTTGAATCAAAAGTCGAATTCAAGAGTCAAAATTTAACATTGTTAACAAAAAATAATTCAAGAAATCATGGACTCAATTAATTAAGGAAAAACCTATAATAAATTAGGTTCCTATAAATTTAATACTAACCATGTTTGTTCAAATAACTTAAAAAATACAGCTCGTGATTAAAAATAAAATTCTTAACCACCTAAGGTAACTCGAGTTCATACATGAAAGAGTGATATTCGAGACACCTTATACACTTTATAGATATTAATGAAAAAAATAAATAGACATTAATTCATTTTTTGTGCATATTCATGTCACACAAAAACGTTCCTGAGGATTGTAGTAGTTCAGTGCCTATGGATACTTGGAAACAAAAATGTTGGTCCATAAGTGAGATAAATAATCATCTAGTAAGTAATTTACAACAATAATCCTTATTTCATATATCAAACATAATACATATCTTCATAATCTGGGGAGAGGAAACCAAAGATAAGGGTGAAATTAGATGCTCATTTACAGTAAAAAAGGAATATATATAATCATAACATGAATATTAAGTGTTTTAGAACATGAGAATAACATTTGAGAATAAAACTCTACAAATAAATGATAATAGTATTATGTCATGGCATAAATATTAGTAGTTAATAAGATATGAATCATAAAAGAATAAATTAACATGATCCTTGAGATAATTACATCTATATTAGGCATAGAATATTTTGAATACACATAAGAATAGAAATCCAATTCCATATTTGTCAAGGATCACTACCAATACCATCCTAGAAGAGAAATTCTGTTACAGAACCGGGATAAATCCCCATTCTAGCCTTATCTTATATAATGGGTTTCACTCCCCCTTCTAGTCTTATTTTACCATGGTTAACTTCCATTTCCATCCTTCCCTTACTGAACTAGGTTCACTTCTCATTCCAGACATATCTATCACATGTCATATAAATCATTACCCAATGTATTGTAGGTAGATATAGGTACCACCCAAAACATATTGAAATCATACAAATGTATTTTACAATATCATAAACAATCATCATATCATAACCCATTAAATGAAATGGTTATCATAAACATTTAATCATATCATAACCAGTGTGAAGGTGACATGTTTCATAATCATTTCATTATTCAAAAACACATGAAAAGAAGTTGTATTCAAAAGAATTTTATCATAGAATAACCCATGGAATATAAATGAGTTTTAAGAAAAACTTGATATCATAAATATAATCCATTCATATAAATAATAAAAATGGTATTATTGGATTATATTCCTAATAATTTATTGGTAACATGAGTGGGTGTCATCTTAGATGGAGAATGATTTTTTCCATCATTTAAAAAGTTTAATGAGGAAAATACCGTTTTTAATTTAAAAATAATTTTTTTTTTAAAAAAATTCATGTATATTTTTTTTAAAAAAATAATCTAGAGAATTTATAGAGGAATATTTTTATCAATGATTTTTCATGATGTCAAAAAATTTTGTTCCTTCCATACTTGTTTAATTGAAGATTCCTTTAACATTTTTTGTAAAGTCTATATGGGATATGTTTAGAAAATGACATGAATATTATTTTTAAAAATTTTAGGTAAAAATTTAAACATGTGAAAAAAATACTATTTAAAAATAATAAGAGGGTAATAAAATATTTATGATAACATTTTTTGAAAACATGGTTTTGGAAGAAAACATATTTTTGACTGAAGATAAAAATAAAGTTAGATTTTTTTAATAATTTTTTGTACCAAAAATGGAAAATAGAACCATTACACAAGTATATCATGAATAAAAATAGATTAATTAATTAATTATAATTAATTATAGGTATATATCATGATATTTAAAAATTTGAGACTTAATCCTAAATAATCTCAATAATTGTTGAGATTTTAACATATAATCTTTACCACTTGGTAACATCGAATCAATAACCCCAAGAAAGAATAATGTAAAATGATACATAGAATATCATTAGTATAAATAAATTCATGATTATAAATTAAAAGGTTATTTATATACACCTCTTAAAATAATATTGATGCATAATATAACGTACGTCTCAAAGAAGGAAAATTGAGAAAAAACTCTTACCTTAAGTCTTGACTTCCATCGTACTCATTCAAACCTCTTGGATAATAAATAAACGGTCATGATAAATAAATTAAAGAACCATATTCATATATATAATACCATATATAATTTTATTAGGACCTTTTATTACCTGTTTAATAACGATTAAATTTTAAAGTTATGTTTTGGGTAATAACCCGTTTGTTTTTCATATATGTTTTGATTTGTTATATTTTAAGAAATAGTAATTTAATCATGGTTCCATATTATATAGAATTATAAACATGATATATATAATATATAATCATTATATATATATATATATTGTAATCCATAAAATTTGGAGATAAAAAATAAAATGCATTGTTCATGGAAATGGTAGGCCTTGTGTACGCATGAACAGTTTTTCCATTTTAATAACAGATTGAATGAAAGAAATATTATTTTTGTATTATAATTAAATATTAATTTTTATATAATATATATCACAATTTTTTATTAAACCCATAAATAATACATTCCATGTAAAGTATAAACGAGTCGCATCACTTCATGAGGTGGTAGTCCATCGTACACATGAATGATGTTATCATAATTCAACAAATTGTAGAGTACAAAGGTACTTGTGATATAATATTATTATAATAATAATAACATCATAAATATAATATATACAATATATATACAATAAGAAAATAATTAGGACCATATTTGAATGGTGGAAATGGAAAAATTAATGCCATTAGTTCGTGAGGCTGTAGTCTGCTGTGCAAACGAATGATAATTTTGAAACCCATGTGACGGAAGTGGAGACAGTTTTAGGTCATTAATTTAACCAAAAAACAAATAATTATATGGAATATATGTATTTTGTTTTATAATTTTCATATAAAATTAATTTATGCAGTGGATGAAAAAATAAAATAAAATCCTTTATGGATGATTGTTACCTCATATTTGGGTATCCTTCTTTGGTTTGCACTCAAACAGTCCATAGGATTGTATTATCTCCAAGATAAGATTTATATAATTAGGGGATGTAATTTTAGAAGTAATTTGGTTAATAAATGGCTAACCATATGTTTTTTGGTGTGACTACACATTATAATTAATTTTAATTATAAAAATTGAATCAAATTTCAAAAAATCCATTCAAATAAGTAGAAAAAAATAATTCAATATTAATACCGCCGAAGTGATGAGAAAGAAGATATGAAAAGCGAAAATGTTCAAATATATAAAACAATTTTATATAAAATTTAAATATAATACTGAAGAAAATTACCTATATTGGATAAATATATGTATAACCGAACTAATTATTCTTTTAAATTAATTTCAAACATAATTTTACTTTATATATAAAATAAATCAAATGGCAGTTTTCCATTAAAATACATTATTCTTCAATGTTCATCAAAAAATAAAACATTTCTAACCAAATTCCAAAAAATAATCCTACGATAATTTTTAGAAAATATATAAAAAATGGGGTTTATTTTATAAAATAAATTTTCTAAAAGATTCCAGAATTAATGTTTTTAGTTTTCACAAAAAGACATAAATTCATGTTTTTATGTAAATTTTAATTTTGAACTATATAAATACTTTACCAAAAATTACGAACAATATTATAAATTATTATTATTAATATAAATAAATTATAATTAATAATTAGTAATTAGTAATTACTTTTAATGTCCTTAATTTTAATGTCGAGGTTATAACTGTTTAATTTAAAGAACTAAATTAATAATATTAAAAGATTTTTTGAAAGTCTGTATTTCGTATAATACAAGATAAGATAATGTTTCAAGTAGATCACGTTTAAATTTTTTTCACATATATTTTAATATTAACTTAGTGAAGAATACAAATATATCCATCAAAGAAATATAATTTATTTAGATAAGAAATTCATAAAAACTAGGGGTGTTATATTTTACCTCCCCCCCCCCTTAAAATGAATTTTTTCCACTAAATTAATCATTATAAAAAAAACAGTGGATAATTATGCCTCATAATATCCTCAATATCCCATATATCATACTCAAATGGTTGGTTTCATACAAAACAGTGACTAGATGATGGGCCGTTTTTGTAAAACATTATTCGTATGATCCAGAATCTTCATCAGTTGTTCCTCATAAGAAAGATATTGATCTAGAAGTATGAATTCTGAATTTAGTAAATGTATAGGGTCAAGTATTTACTTCATCTGGAGATATACATGGAACACTTCATGGAATTGAGATATTTTCTTTTTAAGTTCTAATATAATAGAAATCATCCCTATATAATCAATAATTTTAAAGGGACCAATATAAATAGGACATACTTTCCATTTATTTTGAATATAATAACCTTATTACTTGGACGATTTATTAGAAACACCTTATCTCCAACTTGAAATCCTAGATCACACCATTGATTTTCAGTATAGAATATATACCGACTCTGATCTTCCTTGATATGCAACTAAATGGATCTAATCTTCTCTATCATTTCTCCATCTATCTCATATTCTAATATCATTCATTATCCAAATTCATTTGAGTGTGTTGTATATATACATTTCCTTCTATATCGGTCTTCATAAAGAGACACATGAATTCTTGAGTGAAATAAATTCTTGTATAAAAAATAAACTATCAGAAGGTCTTGATCCCAACCACCATTGAAATCCATATACCAACATCCCAATATATCTTTTATGGTTTGAACTGTTCTTCCATATAGACCATATATTTGAGGATGATACACTATGATGAAACTAAACTTTGTATTAATATCATGGTGAATACTTCACCATAACATTGAGGTAAACCTTAGAACATGATTGGATGCAGTGGAATATGGTACTCCATTCAACATTACCACTTCCTTAATGGATTAAATAAAAATATGATCTATATATAAGTCTTCTCCAAAAGTGATTAAGTGTTTTTACTTAGTAATGTGATCATCTAAAACCCAAATAGATTTATTCCCTTTAAAGGCTTAAGGGAAGTTAAAAATAATATCCACGGTGATGTTTTCCCATTTCCATTTTTTGTATGGGTAAAGGATGCATCATCCCCAAATACTTTTGTCTCTAAGACATAAATTTTTGTCATACCAGACTTTGAGATACAAACTTTGGTGTATAATGGTTCCTGACATCCCATCACAAGAAATCCTTAAAATCACTATTCATCTTCATATTTCCATGATAGAATGACAATGAAGAACTATGAGATTTCTATAACATATCTTTTTCTAGTCTGGTAGGTATGTGATGTGGCTCTATTTTTGCATAGTATTTCCCCATCTTTTTATTTAATTTTTAATGATTTAATTAATTATTTAATCACTTTATGCTAAATAATTGTACTTTTGTATTTTTATAATTAAATTTTTCAAATATTCCTTTTTTATAGAATTTTATGTAATTATAGACCCTTAAATAGTCGATTTATTCCTTCTTTGTTTTTAATATAAATAATTTCCAATTTGTTTAATTAAATCTGTATTTTTTTTATTTTATTTAATTTTTCATTGTTAATAATTATAGAGTTTTCTAATTAATTTACTTTTAATTTTTAAGTTTATACAACTTAGTGATGGCTTTCTAGACTACAGGTAGCTAAGCTACCGAATGTAGGGTTACATTTTCTCTACGGTAGCTGGGTTACCGATACTATCTAACGGTGGCCTTCTTTCTTTTTGCTTACCGGTAGCCTGTTTTGAGATCTAATGGTGACCTTGGTTATACTGGTAACCTTTTTCACTGCTTTTCTTTCCAACCGGTAGCTCTCATTTAACTATAACGGTTGCCTTTAATTTCTATCAGTGAGCCCTTTAATGAACAACATGAGATTTGGAGCTCTTAATTACAGTTTTCTCAGCTCATGTAAAAATGGTACTCAAACTGACTCCATGTGGATCTTTTATCACAATACCCTAAAAAATATCAACATCTTTAAAAATACTGAGCAACAACTTACCTATGATTTCTTGTGGAACGATCGACATACCTTTTTCACTATGGTTTATGCCAATAATAGATATCAAGATAGAAGGGATTTATTGCATGATCTTTTTGATATGGCCAACGTCATTCATGACCCTTGGGTTTTTATGGGATACTTCAATGCCATTCTTAACTATTGTGAAAAAATTGGTCCCACACATATTTCTATATCCTCAAGGGAATTCAGGTCATCTATTGAAGATTGTAGCCTATTCGAAGTCACTATTACTGGTGCGAATTATACTTGGTACAAAAAACACTATAACAAAACTGTTGCCAGTAAGCTCGACAAGGCTTTTGTTAACATGATGTCCCTAGATATTTGGGATAATATATCTGGTATAACTCTGCCTAGAATTAACTATGACCATCGTCTTATTCTAGTTAGCTTCCTTATGAATGACCATAAGCTTGTCCTTCCTTTTAAATTTAATAATGCTTGGTCTTCAAATCCTGATTGTGTCACTTTTATTCATAACACTTGGAACTCTATGAAAAACCATAAGGATTCCTTTGCCTACATGTACAAGTTGAAAATCCTAAAACAGACCCTTAAAGGATGGTGTAAAACTACAAAATCTCAAATAGATCTAGATATTTCCTCTCTTGAAAATGAACTCAGCCGCGTCCAAACACAAAGCACTATTTCAGATTTTAACATGGATCCCCAATTGGAAGCAAATATATCCTTTAAAATAATTTCCTTTCTCAAATTTTAGGATAATATTCGTCAAAAAATGTTTAGGGCTAAATTTCATGCAGATGGTGATCGTAATACTAAATTTTATAATTCCCATCAAATAATCAGAAAGGCCAATCGTCCTCTTTTTAAGCTTATTCATAATGATTTGATCATTGATTCTAAAGAGGCCATAATAGATCATGTTATCTCGTAATTTTACAAAAAAATTAATGGCCTGGAGATAAATATTGATCTCAGATCTGATATTATTCCCTTAATGGTGGATGAAAGATAAAATGAATCTCTTTTAAGCACTCCACTTGATCATGAAATAAAAGATACAGTTTTTTGCCTTAATCTAGATAGTGCGCCTGGTCCGGATGGGTTAAATAACGGCTTCTACCAAAAGCATTGGGACATTATCCAGAATGATGTGTGTAACCTTGTTAACACTTTTTTTATTCATGGATCTCTTCCTCATGGAATCAATGCTCAATTGTTAACTTTAATACCTAAGGTTGAAAATGCCTCAGAGATCCATCAATTCAGGCCTATTCCTCTCATTAACACTCTTTATAAGATCATTACCAAAATTATTATGAATAGACTGGCACCTATTTGAAAAAAATAGTCTCATGGAATCAGTTTGGCTTTATTAAAGGATGGTACATTCAGGACTGTATTTTTCTTGCCTCCGAATGTACCAATAGTCTAAATAAAAAGTCTTGAGGGAGTATGTGGCCATCAAACTTGATATCAGAAAGGCTTTTGACACCACAGACTAGAAATTTATTTTCAAAGTCTTAAAAAACTTTGGTTTTCATGATTCTTTCATTGGAAGACATAAAAATTTATCTCGCTCAACTTTTATTTCTATGCTGATTAATGGCACACCTAGAGGTTTCTTCAAATGCTCAAAAGGAGTCAGGCAAGGTGACCCTCTTTCTGCCATCCTCTTTTGTATAGCTGAGGATTACTTAAGTTGACTTCACAATAATATGGTCGCTCAAGGTAAGATTAAGCCTATACAAGTTCCCAAAAACCTAAATACCCCTACCCACCTTTTATATGCCGATGATACCATCATGTTTCTTAAAGGGGATCAAAAAAACATTCATGTCCTCAAGTAAGCTTGTAACACCTCGAGATTTTATGAAAAATATTCCTTTTAATTTCATTAATGTCTTGTGTTGTATGATACACCAAAAGGATGTTGCACAACACGCATCCCTGAATTGCCTTGCATTACACGCATTCGCGACCTTCATCGATAGCGTGTGTAGTACGCAATACCGAGTTTCACTAAACGAGATATTATTATAATATTATTATGAACTAGCCGTTATGAATAGTAATACCCACTTTTTGAAATTTTATAAATTTTACCATTCAAAATGGAAATCATTTTTGGATTCGGAATATCAAAATTAGCTTAGGGTGAAATTTTGGTAATTTTCGTATAACTTTCATAGTCTGATGAATAGTGAAAATTACTAAATTTTAATTAAAAACAACTTTTTTAATAGAAATAATTAATAGTGATAAATTATTAATTTGAGTGGTTTTAAAGTATATTTAGAATATACTTTTACAATTTAATACAATGTTGGTCATTGGATGTAATTTTACATTTAAACCAGACATAAACAAGTGTCAATCTTTTGATAGTTATTATCTCTTAAAAACACGCTATTTGTTTTGATGACGGGAATTAATTTTTAAATTAGTTAATGTAATTGATATGTTTTTAATTTGGTAAAATAGAAATAATTTTTGAATTCAAAATATCAAATATAGCTTAGGCCTAATTTTTGGTATTTTTCTGGAAACTTTCATTTTTTGATGAATAGTGAAACCACTAAGTGGTAGTTAAAAAACTGAAATTTTCTTAAAACTTAATTTTACCATTTCTGTGAGTGGAATTTCTAATCTCTGAGAGACATGGTTAATATCAAGGACTAAAATGTGGTTCAATAAGATGAAAATAATTTTTGGTGAATAGTAACGTTTTACTTTTTTTTACCACGGTTAAAAGTAAATAGGGTAATTAAGGGTAAAAGTGTTATTATTATTACCCTAACACATGTCCTAATTCTATTGGATAAGTTTAATTCGACCAAAAACAACCTTAGGAATAGAATATGACCATTTAGGCCCACTTGGATTAGATTTGGACATTTATTATTAATTTATTGAAAGAAGGGTTAAAATAGTTAAAATCAAAGTTTAATAAATAGATCATTTTTAATATAGGATTATACATAAGATAAATTTGGCTATAAATATTAATTAGAAATATAAAATTATTTCCTACATAATGGTATTTTATTTGTAATTTTTAGACTTAATATAATTTAATTTATTTGTGACACAATGATGATGCAGTAATTATCTTATTATTGAAATATTGACATAATTGATGTTATAAATACCCAAATAAATGTAATTTGATACTTTTTATGAATTAATTTAATTTTATATGTTAATATGACATGTTATTATTGATTTAATTTAATTTTTTCGAACTAATCATTTTGTTATGATTTTCAAAAAAAATCAATTACCAAATAGTCTCAAAATTTACATAAAATAGTTTTTTAAAAAAATATTATATTATTAATTGTTATTATATTCTTAAAAATCTAAGGTTCAGACAAGATACTTATATCATGATAGGTTTATCATTAATGACCACTTGGGGGTCTCTTGGATGTATATGGTAAGTTTATTAACTATATAATATAAAAATAAAAAGTGACATGGTAAATGTCAATCTAATTAACTAAGAGTTAAAACTAAAAGATAAGGTTAATATAATGACCTAAACTTGTCTAAATTCTATTTGATGAGAGAATTTAGACCCATAACAACCTTAGATTCTAAATATATTAATTTTGAGCTATTGAAAACCGAATATGACTTTATAATATTATTATATTGTTAGTTTTTCCAAAGGTGCCCCACTCCTCCCTTATAAAAGGGCACCTACTCCCTCTCTTCCTCACACCACTTTGAGCCTTCAAACTCGGACAACCCCTGACAAATTCTCTTCTACACTTATATATAAACATCCTAGAGTTTCTGGTATTCTTAAAAGACCAATTTTAGTGCCCTATGAGGAGGTCTCAAAGAGGTGCTTCAAAGAAGAGGTAATGTCTGTTACCGATTCTTTCAACTTTATTTCTTCTTCCACTTCTTCTTGTTTAGTTGTTTCATTATGAAGTAATAACATTAGTATAACTCAAATACTGATATTTTATTATAGTTATGAAAAAAACCCTTTTTCACCATCGATCCATCCTATGGAAAAAGAAATCACCACGCGTGCGTACGTACGGAATACCGTCTCCACACCGTGGTGAAATATGTTTTTCCACCAACACCTTACATGGATGGGTATAATGGTGTAAATAATAAATATATATGGTTATTATAACATTATAAGGATTCTTATATATTATACCATCCACTCCAATTCTATTCAATAATCATGGGAACGATATCATCGCTCGTGCGTACGTACGGAATACCGTCTCCACGACGTGATGAGATTCATTCTCAATGATTAACCATTCATAAATGATTATAAATTATAAATAATAAGTAATAATGAAATATATGACATAATAATGATACTGGATTTATGTATATATATATGTATGTCATCCAATTAATTCCATTCAATTCAACGAGGAAACGAAAACAACGTTCATGCGTACGTACGGCCTACCGTCTCCATGAACGGTGTATATATTTCCGTTTATCGATCTATTATATATATGTATATTCTGAATATATAATATATATAAATCATTTTTTATATTCCGTAATTATGTAATCATGATCTAAGTAATAATATGAATAATTACGAGTCAAAACACAGATGACAAATGAATCGATTTTACCCAAAACGCTATTTAACATGGAATTTACAAAAGAACGGGTAATATAAAGTCATAAGTGAACCATATATGATATAATAACAATGAATATGATTATTTAATAAGTCAATGAAATTATTTAAATCATTATACCGTAGGATCAGATACGTACGAAGCATATCTGACCTAAGTTAAGGGAAAATCTCACAATCTCATTTTTATCCGAGATTGTTTATACTTCAGAATTTACTGGGGAATATTTATCATCCACATCCATATTTCCTCAATATGTAATATTATTTCCATACACCTAAAATTTTTTAAGTCCAATTTTACCCATTGGTTAGTTTTTAGTAAAAGATATGAAAGGAGTCTTTTGTCATTTTTAGTACGTGGTACTTTTTGACTTTTCTGATAAAATTACGAGAAGAATGTTTTTTTAACTTATACGGCATGAAACGATTTTTATAGTTTTATAAAGCTTTATTTTCATGAATCTTCCTCCAAAATATTTCATGACTATTTTCAAAAAAATCCTTTTCTTTTAAAATTGCCCGAAATTTTGTGAAAAGAAAATGATTTTGAAGAAAAAAATATTTTTTCCTCAATAATTCATTTCAAGTTTTTTACCAAAACCATTTTTCATCTAAGATGACATTATTTCATATGTGTATGTTTCATGTATAATGTCTCTATTATTTACATGGTTTTAGTTTTCTAATTATGAAATGATATCCATTTATTTTATATGGATTATGTGATGATGGGATGATGTTTATGAAACCCATTTTATTCTTTGGGTTATGATTATGTTTTAAGTTTATTTTGTGGAACAATTAAGAATGATTTCATTATGATATGGGTGGGACCTATATATCCCACCAATTAATTGGGTAAATATTTTTATATCATGAGATAGACATGGCTGGAACGATAAGTTAATCGAGTTCAGTAATAAAGGACTGGAACGAGGAGTGAACTCGATTCAGAAAGGGACTTTGTCCACTAAGATGGTCTTGGAAGCAATGTCTTGGATACTATGGAAATCATTACATGTGCTTAATGGATTCCAAAATTACATGTTTTATTCCCATGCTATGTTATCATGATTTATGTTCCATTATGATCAATGCCTTATGTACTTCCATGTTTTAAGTCATTGATCAAGATTTTGATGTTTAAACATTATGTTCATGTTTTTAAGTTCAAATGTATATGGTATGTTTTATTTTATACATGCTTACCCTTACTGAGCATTTGAGCTCACCCTTTTTATGTTTTATTTTCCCCCAGGATTAAATGAAAGGTTTTAGGTAAGGAAACAAAAAATGGAAGATCTTTATGGGAGATGTTGAAGATCTTTAACCACGATTAGAAGATTACATTCCAAGTTTCCAAAGACACTAAACTATTACGGTCCTTGTGTGTCTGTTTTTGTTATGTATTATGCATTCCGCAAAAGTAATGTAATATCTATGTACGTAAAGCTTTGGGTCTCTACAGTTGGTATCAGAGGAAAGGTTTATTCAACCTTTGGAAACTAGGATGCAAAAACATTAGTGAGATCCCTAGAGATATTTTTAAGGTATGTCTAGAGATGTACCAAAGGATAAGTATACGTATAGGATATAGTCCTAGAACTACGGTAACGATTGAGAATTTAACCTAAGATGTTAGATATTGAGGGTACTCCCCCTTTAATATGTTGTTTTACCTAGCATGACTTTTTCCTCTCACACTATTCTTTTTGGGTTTTAGACAATGGATGGAAACAGGACGATTCACGATAATGGAGGATATAGAAGGCAATGGAATGACATTCTTCATGAGAAACCAAATGAAACGGGATTTGGAAGTCCAAACATCGTTATTATACCTAATCAGCAATCTCATAATATGATCAATAATCTCAATTTTCTTATGTTTCCCGACTCAGATAATAAGAGAAAGATGGAGTTTCATGATGATCATAGAGGAAAGAAAGTTCAATATCCCTCATGTAAATCATGTGAGAAGAGGCATCAGGGAGATTGTTTCAAAGGAACTGGATAATGCTTTGGGTGTGGAAAAGAAGGACACAAAGTCAGTAAGTACAAAGGAAAAGGTTCAGTTAACACCATGGACAAGGATAATGGTATTGCTACGACATCAATAATGATTAGATGTTTTAAATGTGGAATGTATGGGCATTATGCAAACCAATTACCTATGGGAAAATATCATGAGGAGAATCAGCATGGTCATATGGGTAGTATTTAAGTGGATGATGATGAGGAGACTATAAATGATATATGAGATGAAAGAAGTGTTGAAGCTCATTCAGTTGTTTAAGAAGGTAGTTGAATGATTGTATGTTTATCAAGAGTTATGTTATAAAGTTAATGGTACTATGGAATAAAGAATCATCTAAGGATTGTTACACTATTGTTTTTTCTAATGTATTTGAAAGTATATGGTTAATGGTACGGGTAACCATGAAGGGTCATTCAGATATTTTTGGAAAGTAGATGATATGTGAATAATTAAAGGATAAGAAGATAATGATATTTTTGATTGTATTCATGATCTTATTACTGATACAAGGACTAAGTGATATTATGGTTTGATTATTTAGATTTTTTTGGGACTTTGGTATGTGGAAAGAGTTACCTTTTGATAGTATTCATGTTTTCACTAAGGTTCTATGGTAATTTATGTTTTAAGAGAATATATGACTAAGATATTCATGTGTTTGGAATACAACCAATAAGATACATCTTATGATATCTGTGGGATAAATTCTTGTATTCACATTCTTAGTAGATAACCTTTCTAGTAATTGTTTTATTTATACTATGAGCTTAGACTGAAGTATTTTAGATAAGCCTAAATATTGGAATGGATTATGTTGGACATAAGCTAGTATTTTTTAAGGCTAGAATTTTTTTTCGATATTATTGATGGGATGTTATTGTAATGTAGTTTTAGAAAAAGGACAACATGTAGGACGAGCGACAACCCATCACGTTGGACAAGGCTGCGGGAATCGAACCCACAACCGAAGTGTGACTGGCCTTTATTGCCTAGCACTGGCCTACAAAAAGTCCCTGGTTAGTAGAAACTAGTTTTATTTTATTAAGCAGTATGATATATGAAGTATAAGTCCATTTTAAGAACCAAATATGATTAACCTCACCATAGATGGACTTAGGTATATTTGATAACTTTTGCTAACCTTTTGTTTGAAACAGATGGAATGACCCATCATTCTATCACATGATCTATTAACACTTCACGAATGACAAATTCAACTTCATTTATTTAAGAGGTGAAGTGGAAATTTTCCAAAGAACAACCAGCGATGAGACTGTACCAAAATCACGAAAGTATTTCTTCTAATTCCAATTTCATCAACTTTATGGAAATGATCTTGAAAACCAAAAATGTTGTCCTAGTGCTCTTATATCCGATGAATCAGATGGTACCTTAGATCATCACAAATTTATGGCTTTGTGATTGTTGGATTTTTCATAGCCATGTTCTCTACCACTCTCCATCAGAACTTGATGGTTATATTTTCCTTCCATATCCATATTTTCACATATGTTCTTCTATGTGGAAACCCAATGATTAGTTAATTTGGGTAACTGTTACGTTTCATACTTTAGTTTTTAAAGCCAAGTTTTGGTATTCCTTTTTATGATGTGGGTTTCTATTAATGAAACTTTCAAGTAGTAAACCATTTATAACCCCGACGAATTTCGAGGGCAAAAGTCATTTTAAGGGGGGTAGAATGTAACACCCCGAAATTTTATGAAAAATATTCTTTGTCTTGTGTTGTACGCTACACCAAAAGGAGCCTGCACAACACGCATCCTGACTTGACTTGCATTACATGCAATCGCGACATTCCTCGATAGCGTGTGTAGTACGCAATACCGAGTTTCACTAAACGAGATATTATTATAATATTATTATGAACTAGCCGTTATGAATTGTAATACCCACATTTTGAAATTTTTTAAATTTTATCTTTTGAAATGGACTTCATTTTTGGATTCGGAATATCAAAATTAGCTCAGGGTGAAATTTTGGTACTTTTCGAATAACTTTCATATTATGATGAATAGTGAAAATTACTAAATTTTAATTAAAAACAACTTTTTTAATCGAAATAATTAATAGTGATAAATTATTAATTTTATTTGTTTTAAAGTATATTTAGAATATATTTTTAAAATTTAATACAATGTTGGTCATTGGATGTAATTTTACATTTAAACCAGATATAAACAATTGCCAATCATTTGATAGTTATTATCTCTTAAAAACACGTTATTTGTTTTGACGAAGGAAATTAATTTTTAAATTAGTTAATTTAACTGATATGTTTTGATTTTGGTAAAATAGAAATCTTTTTTTAATTCATAATATAAAATATATCTTAGGCATAATTTTTGGTATTTTTCTGGAAACTTTTATTTTTTGATGAATAGTAAAACCACTAAGTGGTAGTTAAAAAACTGAATTTTTCATAAAACTTATTTTTACCGCTTCTGTGAGTGGAATTTCGAATATCCAAGAGACACGGTTAATATCAAGGACTAAAATATGGTTCAATGAGATGAAAATAATTTTTGTTGAATAATAACTTTTTACTTTTTTTTACCACGGTTAAAAGTAAATAGTGTAATTAAGGGTAAAAGTGTTATTATTATTACCCTAACACATGTATTAATTCTATTGGATAAGTGTAATTCGACCAAAAACAACCTTAGGAATAAAATATGACCATTTAGGCCCACCTGGATTAGATTAGGACATTTATTATTAATTTATTTAAAGAAGGGTTAAAATAGTTAAAATCAAAGTTTAATACATAAATCATTTTTAATATAGGGTTATACATAAGATAATTCGACTATAAATATTCATTAGAAAGCTAAATATATTTCCTAAATAATTTTATTTTATTTGTAATTTTTAGACTTAACATAATTTAAATTATTTATGACACAATGATGATGCAATAATTATCTTATTAATGGAATCTTGACATAATTGATGTTATAAATACCCAAATAAATGTAATTTGAGACTTTTTATGAATTAAAAGAATTTTCTATGTTAATATGACATGTTATTATTCATTTAATTAACTTTTCTTTAACTAATAACTCTGTTATGATTTTCACAAAAATCAATTACCAAATAGTGTCAAAATTGACATAAAATAGTTTTTAAAACAAATTTTATATTATTAATTGTTATTATATTTATAAAAATCTATGGATAGGCCAAGATACTTATATCCTGATATGTGTATCATTAATGGACCACTTGGGGGGTCTCTTGTATGTATATGGTATGTTTATTAACTATATAATATAAAAATACAAAGTGACATGGTAAATGTCAATCTAATTAACTAAGAGTTAAAACTAAAAGATAAGGTTAACATAATGACCTAAACATGACTAAATTATATTGGATGAGAGGATTTAGACCCATCCTCACCTTATCTTTGAAATATATCAATTTGGAGCTATTTAAAACCGAATATGACTTTATAATAAAATAATATTTTTAGTTTTTCCAAAGGTGCCCCTCTCCTCCCTTATAAAAGAGCACCTCCTCCCTCTCTTCCTCACACCACATTGAGCCTTCACGCTCGGCCAACCCCTGACAAATTCTCTTCTCCACTTCCATAGAAATATACTAGAGGTTCTTGTCTTCTTCAAAGACCAATTTTAGTGCCCTAAGAGGAGGTCTCAAAGAGGCGCTTCAAAGAAGAGGTAATGTCTGTTACCGATTCTTTCAACATTATTTCCTCTTCCACTTCATCTTGTTTAGTTGTTTAATTATGAAGTAATAACATCAGTATAACTCATATATGGATATGTTATTATAAGTATGAAACAAAACTGTTTCACCATCTATCCATCCTACGGAAAATGAAATCACCGTGCGTGCGTACGTACGGAATACCGTCTCCACTTCGTGGTGAAATCTGTTTTTCCACCAACACCTTACATGGATGGGTATAATGGTGTAAAGAATAAATATATATGGTTATTATAACATAATACTAATTCTTATATATTATACCATCCACTCCAATTCTATTCAATAATCATGGGAACGATATCATCGCTCGTGCGTTCGTACGGAATACCATCTCCACGACGCGATGAGATTCATTCTCAATGATTAACCATTCATAAATGATTATAAAGTATATACAATAAGTAATCATGAAATATATGACATAATAATGATACTGGATTTATTTATATATATATGTATGTAATCCAATTAATTCCATTCAATTCAATGAGCAAACAAAAACAACGTTCATGTGTACGTACGGCCTACCGTCTCCATGAACGGTGTATTTCTATCCATTTATCGATATATTATATATATGTATATTATAAATATATAACATATATAAATCATGTTTTATATTATGGAATTAAGTAATCATGATCTAATTAATCATATGAATAATTACAAGTCAAAACACGGACGACAAATGAAACGATTTTACCCAAAACGCTCTATAACATGGAATTTACAAAAGAACGGGTAATATAAAGTCATAAGTGAACCATATATGATTTCATAACAATGAATATGATTCTTTAATAATTCAATTACATTATTTAAATCATTATACAGGAGTTTCGGATACGTACAAAGCATATCAGACCTAAGGTAAGGGAAAATCTTACAATCTCATTTTTATCCGAGATTGTTTATACTTCCGAATTTACTGGGGAATATTTATCATACACATCCATGTTTCCTCAATATGTAATATTATTTCCATCCACCTAGAATTGTTTAAATCCAATTTTACCCATTGGTGAGTTTTTATTAAAATATATGAAAGGAATCTTTTGTCATTTTTAGTACGAGGTACTTTTTGACTTTTCAGACAAAAGTACGAGAAGAAGGTTTTTAACGTATATGGAATGAAAGGATTTTTACGGTTTTATAAAGCCTTATTTTCATGAAGCTTCCTCCAAAATATTTCATAACTATTTTCAACAAAATCCATTTCTTTTAAAATTTCAGGACATTTTGTGAAAAGAAAATTATTTTGAAGAAAAAAGGATATTTTCCTCAAGAATTCATTTCAAGTTTTTTATAAAAACAATTTTTCATCTAAGATGACATTATTTCATATGTGTATGTTTCAAGTATAATGTCTCTATGATTTACATAGTTTCACTTTTCTTATTATGAAATAATATCTATTTATTTTATATGGATTATTTGATGATGGGATGATGTTTATGAAACCGATTTTATTCTTTGGGTTATGATGATTGTTTTGAGATTATTTTGTGGCACAAATAAGAATGATTTCATTATGAGATGGGTGAGACCTATATCTCCCTCCAATGCATTGGGTAAAGATTTATATCTCATGAGATAGGCATGGATGGAACGGTAAGTTAATCTGGTTTAGTAATACAGGACTGGAACGAGGAGTGAACCCGATTCAGAAAGGGACTTTGTCCACTAAGATGGTCTTGGCAGCAATTCCATGGCTACTATGGAAATCATTACATGCGCTTAATGGATGCCACAATTACATGTTTTATTCCCATGCTATTTTATCATGATTTATGTTCCATTATGATCTATGCCTTATGTTCTTCCATGTGTTAAGTAGTTGCTCAAGATTTTGATGTTTAAACATTATGTTCATGTTTTTAAGTTCAAATGTATATGGTATGTTTTATTTTATCCATGCTTACCCTTACTGAGCATTTGAGCTCACCCATTTTATGTTTTATTTTCCCCTGGGATTAAAAGAAATTGTTTAGGTAAGGAAACAAAAATTGGAAGATCTTTATGGGAGATGTTGAAGATCTTTCACCACGATTAAGAGATTACGTTCCATGTTTCCAAAGACACTAAACTATTACGGTCCTTGTGTGTTTGTTTTTGTTATGTATTATGTATTCTGCAAAAGTAATGTAATATCTATGTACATCAAGCTTCTTGTCTCTACAAAGCTCTTCATCACTATGAGGAAGTCTCCAGACAAGCGATTTCCTGGAATAAATCGTATATTTTTTTGGAAAGAGATTTCATGTCAGAAGGAAATCTTGCATTACTACCCATCTTTGAATTAAAGAAGGTCTCTTACCTTTCACTTATTTGGGTGTCCCAATATTTTGGGGTCATCCTAAATCAAGCTACTTTTCTAATATCATTTTTCAAATCATAAACCAACTCTCTAATTGGAAAGAGAAATCTCTCTCCATGGCTAGAAGAATATGTCTGGTCAAATCGACCATTGTCTCTAAAATGGTCTACTATATTATTATTTATAAATGGCATGTTGGTATCTTTAAGAAAATTAATACTTATATTAAAAACATCATTTTTACAGGAAGTTTTCTTGAAAAGAAACTTGTCACTATCCCTAGGAAATCCTGTTGTAAACCCCTTGATAAAGGTGGAATTGGTATAAAAAATTTAAAGCTGTTCAATAATGCTCTTCAAGCCCGTCTTACTTGTCATATTATTAATTGTACTTCTAAAGCTTCTGAATTCTTGAACCATAGATTCCACTCTAAACTCATAAATGAGAATTTTAATTACATCAACTCTTCAATATGGCCTTCTATTAGGGGCTCGTACCACAAGATCATGGAAAATTTTAGATGGATGGTTAATGCTGACTCTTCCATCAATTTTTGGTGTGACAAATGGTGTGGTAACCCCTTTATATCTTTGTTACCGCCTAATATTATTCCTAAAGATACTAGTCATTCTATAAAGGATGTTTTACATTTTCACAGACATGTCCTCCCTGACAATATTGCACAGATCATTGATAATCACCCTTTTTCTTCTAATGGTGACTTCCTTGTTTGGGAACCTACTCCAAATGGCATCCTAGACTCTAAAACATCATTAAGCATAACTTTTCTGGAAATGAATCTAATTTTCAATGGGTGAGTCGATTTAACAAGCCTAGGATCAATCCTTCTAGGCTCACCCTCATTTGGCGCATTGCTCATAATAGATTTCCTACTGAAGCCTGTCTGCAAACTTTTAGCATACAAATCTGCTCTAAATGTCACTTGTGTAATCAACACAGGGAGAATGATGATCATATCTTTTTGTCTTGTGTGACGGACTCTGCTTTATGGAATTATGATCTGGAATTATTTAATTTTATATGGCCCCTCTCTGACTCTATTTGTTTGTTTTTTAAAAAATGCATTAGATTTAAAGCCTCTCTACAGGTTAAAAATATATTTCTTGCAGCAATGGAGGAACTCTTGCATGAGATATGGTATGTTAGAAATGATCTTATTCATAATAAACACTCATTTAGTCTCAATGCAGGCAAATCTCAGATTCTTATTGTGATTCATGAAGCTACTTCAATTCAAAAAGACTGTTGCAACAACTCGGTTGGAAACTTTGAGATCCTTCATCATCTCCGTGTTCCTGGCGTATTTCCAAAGGCCAAACGTTCCTTTGAAGTATTCTGGAAATCACCGATGCTGGGATGGATCAAAGTGAACGTTGATAGTGCTTCTAAAGGCAATTCATGCCCTGTCAGTTGTGGTTCCATCTTCAGAGACTCAGGTGGTTAGTGTCAGGGTTGCTTCTATGTTGGATGTGGACATTCTTCATCTCTAGAAGCTGAAATGTTGGGGGTCATCCATGCAGTTGATTTGCGCTTCAAAGAGGTTGGAGAAAGCTCTGGATTGAATGTGACTCTACCAATATAGTTCATGCCATCTAGAATGGCATCATTCATCTTTCCTGGCCACTCACCACTCTTTGGATAAATTGTCCGAACTTGCTCCATGGGATTGATTACGTAGCTACTCATGCCTATCGTGAAGTGAATGTTGTTGCAGATGCTCATGATAACAAAGGAGTTCATCAAAGCATGACTTGGCTGGACACTCTGCCAGCTGACTTATTATATTTGTTTGATAGAGATTGTAAAAAAATCCCATCCTTCCATCTTTTGTAATCTTTTTCTTATCAATAAATTATTATTTGGTCTTTGACCAAATCATTACCTTTTAAAAAATTTAATAATATTAATTAATTTGTTTAGACGTCCTTCTCATCATTTCAGTAAGTAACTTGTGTTTTAAATTAAATAAAATAGTTCACCCTTATTTATATGTATTCAATTAATTAGTTAATTAATTAATTTATAGTTTTTAAAAATTAATTATATTATTTTATGTATGCAGATTGATTTTTAATTCATATTATTATGGTTTCAGTTTACCAGTGAGGTAATTAAGAGCTTGCGGTGACTTAATTGGGTAACCGATGTTTTTATTTTTATTTCACTACTACTTTGAAATTAATTAATTTATTTAGTTGTTTTAATTTAATCTTTTTATTATTTTGGATCATAAATTATCTAGTTTATTAATTTAATTGTTATCAATTAATACTTTTTATTATAATTTCAATGATATATTGGTTTTTAAAAAATTCTGTTTTATTTTTGTGATGCTTACTTTCTTTTAATTAATTATTTACAATATTTATATTTATATTTCTTAAGTTTTAATTTGTAGTTTGTAATAATTTTTGAAGGTCATGTTAGTTATTTATTTTAGTTCTAACAGTGACTCTTAATGCAGTGGAACATTGGCGTTTCCAATTTAAAATTATCGGTGAGGGTCTGATTTTTCTCTATCGGTGACCTTGCCCTATGCGGTCCTTGTTATTATACTCTATCAGTAGATTCCTCACTGATACACCACTCTTATCCTAAACGTTACCCTTTTATTTTCCAACCTTACCGATATATTTTCTTCACCGCTGCTGCTCTTATCTATTCCTCACTGATACTGCCTTTTTTTTCACCCCCTCACCGATATCTGCTTTCCCTTTTCCTCACTCATAGACACCTTCTGACCTCAACCTCACTGTAATTCACTACCTCACCGTTACAACCCCTGCTTTCCACCTTTAATTTACTCTACCAGTGACCTTGCGCTGGTGTTTCATTCTACCGCATCCATGCCGCTACCCGCTGCCCTGCTCAAAGGAGGTGAAGCCGAGGAGCTGTTCACTGTGAACAAGAAAGTTGCGCCACTTCTGTGGATGTGCGCCGGAATGAGGACCAGCGCTGGCCGCCGATGAGGGAGAGACACCAAGGAGGGGGAAACCGCTGCTGTCAGTCATCGTGGTATCCCGGGAGCACTGCTGCTGAAGAGGGAGTCGCCCCACTGCTGGGTTGCTGAAGGTAATGCCACGCTGCTAGGTGGAGCCGGACTGTGCTGAAGCTGGAGACCGAGCCGAGATGTTCCGCCGTATGATAAGTAGAGACTATTGCTGGATGATGCTCTAGCTGGACTGAGACCCGCTGTTGAGTAGAGGATGACCACATCACGCCATGCACTGGATGAGCTGAGAGCCGTCGTTGCAAGGAGCTGAATGCTGTTGAACACTGTCACGACACCGTGGAAGCCGAAGAAGAACATGTTGAACCCGCAACACCCCTTCGCTGCTTCACTGGAGCCGGGGGAAGCCATTATGTCGCTGCTGTTTGAAGTGCGCTGCAGAGCTGAGGAAGACCAGAATCATTGCCCGCTGAAGTCACCGCTGTCCGCTGGAGTTGAGCCGAGTCAGGAGAGGCACTGAACTGTGCTGAAGCCAAGCCATGACGTGGCTTGCATAGTAGGAGGCAGTCTCTTTGTTGGAGTAGACGATCTAGTTGGGCTAAGGAGGAGCTCGGACCCAAGCCTCCACTGAGGGGTAGAAGGCCGCCCAATTTATATTGAAGCAAGAGGGGAGGTTGATGCTATCCACCATCCGGGAGATGCTGCGTGCGCCGCTGCCCTGTTTGGAGAAGAAGACATCCCTCTCTTGCTGTGTCGTGAAGAAAGTGGGAAGAAGAAGACAGATAAAATAATAATAATAATAAATCAATAAAAACATATTATAATAAAATAATAATATAGTAAAGTAAAAAAGAATAAGACAAAAAAATAAAGGTTAAATTTAGGGTTAAATTTAATAAGTCAGAAGTATAAAGTAGAATTTATAAAAGTTTTAAAACAATTAACATTTTAATATATAGATAAATTATAAATTAAAATATTAAACTAAATTAATAATAAATGAAAGTAGTAAATTAATACACTATGAATAGTATAAATATATAATTAATAACAATTATAGGTAAACTAAAATTTTACATATTAATTTAAAAATATTTAAAGATTATGTTTTAATTCTAAATTTTAAATTAAGATAAACTAATTAATGAATTAGTCGAGAAACTTAATTTCTTAAATAGTAATAATTAAATTATTAATAATTTCTAAATTATTTAATTTCTAATTACTTATTTATTTATGACGTCAAATTTTAATAAATTAGTTAAAAATGATAATCTAAAAAACATAGTATTTATATTTATTAACTTAATTTAAATTAATAATTTTTAACTTATGTAATAGTAAGTGAGTAATTTTATAAATAATTTTAAAATCATATAGAAATTTATAGTTATGATATCTATTCATTAACATTAATTACTTTTTAATAATTTTTACAACAATAAACTTAAAATAGAAACTATAAAATATTAATTAACATTCTTTTCATTTTAATTATTTTCTCTTGATCATAACATGTGTAGGTTCATTAAAGATTATAGTTTACATCCATATTCACTTAACTAACTTACCCAGAGTTAGTTATGTGAGAAATTCTAGCGCGACGTGCTTGTAGGTCATGGGTGAAGAACTTTTGAAGATGGTGGAAGACGTGCGATGACATGCAGTAGTTGATCGTTGATATATAAAGCAGAGCAAGCAGAAGAATATGAGGACTCTCATTTTCTCTTGCTCATTCATTCCATGACCATATCTATCTAAGAGCAGACTCTGAGGAGGAGCACTAGAGATGAGCAAGAGACTAAGGATCTCGAAGGCAGAGCATCACTTGGGGAGTTCATCCTTCCCCTTTATTTAATTCCTGTACTCTGTTTTTGGATGTTTTCAATGTTATATTTCATTATGATCATAGGCTGAATTTTTAAACTCAGGAATTTCATATTTTGTTGGTTTATTCTTTAAAATTCTTCACGTCATTCTTTTATGACATTAGAATTGATTGTCGAGATCAATTTTAATGATCATGTTGATTATTCACACCTTACATACTTTAAAAAATGTATAGTTTCAAGTTCAATCAGTGAGACTGACCTTGATCATCATATTTTTTATGCTTTAATGTCATTACAATTAGAGTTTTATGGCGAGTTCATCTTCAAATGCATTCTTTATCAAAACATTAATAGACGATGATCTTTAGAGTTTTGAACTCTAAAAGTCATACTTCTATTTGATGTGTCTTCTGGAAAGGAAGATATATCAATCAATTTCTATGGTGTGATTCAATTAAAATTTGTGGAGAGTTATCCATTCAACCGTCAGGTGTGGAATTCCCAGGAGAACTGTTGATCTTGCTTCTTTGTCCTGCTGCCTTATATTAGTATACTGTATTTCTCTAGTTTATCATACTTAGTGTAAATCTTACATTCTACTAAAAAACACATTTCATCATCCTGTTTCAGAATCATTTTAATAAAGAAATAAAAAGTAACAAATGTTCACTTCCTCCACTTTTGACAATAGTGGAGATTATCTTTGAATTAAACCTAAAAGTCTCGCATGCCTGCTCTGTGGATCTACCCTGCACCACTGCGCTAGTGTAGGAGAAATAACTTTAATTTTGAGGGCCGTGACGATATCTATCCAGTTCAAAATTTGGCATCGTTGCCGAGGAAGGCATGTACTGAGAGTCTAGGGTTTGAAAAATAAAAAAAACAATAAAAAATCATATATATAAAAATCTTCTTTAAAAAAATATGTGTACTGGAACCTACTGTTTGTGTTGATTTTGAGAAATCAGCTTTGCTGTGAACTGTTGTGTGTTTAAAAATGGAAGTTATTGAAAACTGGAATCAACAGGGGCCACATTGTGTGTGTTGTGGCTATTATGGGCACACTGCCTGGAAGTGTGCCTATAACCAGCCACAACATAATGTTTATATTGAAGAAAATGAAAATTTTGAATCTAATCTTGAATTATTAGCTAATCTAGAATTAGTAGAAACCAAACTGGATGCTAGGGAGAATAATTGGAACAATTGGTTAACTAAAACTCATGAAATTCAAATTAGAGATTTTCAAGAGCAAGATAAAAGAATGAAAAGATTGGAAAACATGCTCTTGGAATTACAACAGAGGGTTAATGATGAAAAAGAATTTGAAGAATTTGAATAAAATGAAAATGAAAATGTGTATAAAATATTTGAAAAACAAACTGAAGAAGAAAGTGACAGTGAAATTGGACAAGAAAACATTCTCTTTGAAGAATCTGAAACTATTGAACCTAATTTAGAAATGACCAACTCATTAAATAAAGAACACTTCATTGAAAATCCAATAAAGATCTTTAATGGTGTTGAGTTAGACAAATCTGAAGATTAATTAAAACAGATTGAAAATTATTTCCAAGTTCTTTTCATCATCCCTTCTTTAGAGAAAAATCACTATTTTAGGAGTTTTGAGAATGATGTCACTCAGGTTGAAGTCAAACTTGATTCTGAATGTTTCAATGCTAAAAACTATTCACCCATTTATTGTGACATTGTGAATACTGAATTTGAACTTGAAATTGGGAACACTTTGGAAGAGAACCTTAAGCTGGATAACATGGAATCTGAAATCATTGAACTTGAACTGAAAACCACTCTTCCATGTTTTGAACCTATAAACCCAATAAATTTTCAAATGTTACTGGACAATGAGGATGAGGGAATTATGTTTGAAGAAATACTAACCGATGAGTTCTCCTTTCCCTATTATTTTAGTAATCACTTTTTTGAAACATTGTGTACTGAAATTGAAAACAGTAATCTTTTACATGGGGGTAATTGTTTAAATTGGAACAATCTGGAAAATGAATTTATTGATGCTGAATTGAACATTTATCTTCCCGATTTGAACTTTCTAGAACACACTACATACTTTCTTTGGGAAAGTGAGCTTTTTGACCATGAACTTAAAGTAGAGGTTGAACACACACTTGATATAGGCAGAACTGATTTGATAGAAGCAGTAGATGTTCAGTGTGAGTTAACAGATGAGGATCTTTTGGAAGAGATTTATAATATAGTTAGACCTGAATCTGTTGGTGATAAAATAAATTATCTTCCCTTCCTATCACTTCCATCCTCACTAGTGAAGGTTTCTAAGACTTCACTTGATACTGATAGTAGTTTAGAGGGAGAATTAAACTTGAGTTTCATTGTACATGATTCTGTTCAGAACGTTATTGAATCTCCTCTTGATCCTGCTAATTATAATTTACCCATTTTCACCCTTGATTGTGAGTCTATTAATGTTGAGGTTAATAGAGATAGTTGTGAGGTCAATGTCACACCCTTTGAAGGATTTAGTATTGTGTTTTCACTTCATGTGAACTCAAATATTGATAACCTTGAACATGATATTGAAGTGGAAAAAAGTATGCTCTCAACTGTTAAAGGGTGTTTCTTGGGGATTTTTGCAGCTGATGAGGGTTTAGTTTTTGTTGTGTTAAGTCTTCAACCCCACAATTTTCACTGTTTTGTTAAAAATAAATTGGACAAACACATGTGGTGGTTCCTGTTAAGGAAACCACATCCACATAGTGATTACAGTTAGTTGCTAGGTGAGTCCGGCAGGGTACTATAAAACTAGAGCTACATGGGAGGCAACCCATGGTTTTTTTTGTTTTCATAAATAAAAATTTTGTAATTAAATAAAGTATAATTGTAGACTTTAAAATCAGTGCTTCATGGGAGTCAACCCATGATCCTTTATTTACTTCCTTTTTGTATTGTTTTGTGCTGAACAATGTGAAGCTTTGCTGCCTCTTATATGCACTGTGTCTACTGGTTATTTGTCTGTGGTTTATTTGCTCGGTGTTTTTAGGATGTTGCTTCTTGTGTCAATAAAGGGAGTGGGATTCCCATGCTGCAGGAGTAATGGAAATTTAGTCAGGTAAGTACCTTACAGTGAAATTCTGTATCTTCTTTCTTCTCCTTAATTCTTTGCTGATAATTTTTTGCATATATTTGAATAAAATTCTACTGCATGTCACTAAGTTTAATTAAATTTTTTTGGATGTGCCTCCTTGCTAAAAAAATGAAATAATCTTCTCACTGCTTGAACTTAAGTGTGGGGGGTTCATGCAGTCTGAAAAATCTTGTTTTGAATCTGCTTGTATCTTTGAGGTGTTTAGCATGAACTTTGTCTACTGTATTGAACATTTTATTGAACTCAATCAGTTAAAATTCTTTCACCCAAATCACATTGCACTTACACGTCACATGTTACTTTTGAGATATATTGAAAATTTTATACTGGACTTAAATGTTAATGTTTGTACTTTTCTAATGAACCTGATGTTTATTTATTTATTGTGGAAAACTAATTTTTTCTACTTCATGAGACCCTTATACATGCCATATATCTACTTAATTGAAAATCTGTTTTGAAATTTTTTTTTCTAAATTGTTCTTCTTCATATTTAGAAGTCATCTTTGGGGACAAAGTTAGGTGTTAAGTGTGAGGGAGGGGGTCAATTCTTGATTTTGCTAAACTATGCTTAATTGAAAGCCCATCAATTCTCACTACAACTCAAATTTCTTGTAAAAAATGAATGGATAATTTTTTTTCTAAATTCTTTCATAATTTTAGGCTTTACAATGTACTCCATTGGGTCTTGCCTTAGCACAAGTACCTTGCTGGAAGTTAAGAACTGCTTAAAGTCTGAAATTAAGGATAATGGATAATTGTTCAGTGATCTTACTTAGTGATTTGTTGGAAATTCGGTTTTGGGTATTTTTCTGAAAGTAATATTGGTTACATGTTTGTGGAATTATGATCATACCCATTGGAATTGGAAATTTGATTCTGATTCTAGTGTCCTCATTCATTTTCTTTTATTTATTAAAAGTAATTACTTTAATGAGCCAATGTAAATGAATTTTATATAAATCCTTTCAAACTGGAGTAATTTGGGCATCTGGGATCCCACAGTGAGTCTCTGAGACCGTAGATGTTGGGTACGTTTCTGTTAACTATAAGCCCTCTGTACACTTAAATAGTGAATTGCACAGTGTTTAACAAATGATACATGGCTTGGGAAAAATAAATAAAGTGTCTAGGGTCAAAAATGAGCTCATTAAGGTGAGGGGAATGATGAATTCCAGTTGAAGAAGGGATCAATTGGTTTATATGATAATCATTTAGGTTGTCTCATTGAGGTGATTCACAAAAAAATAATTATTTTTGGAACCTAGGTGAAAAAGTCAAAGTTGAGAGTTCCTTGGTTACGGTCTTAATTCCATTGATATTTTATCTCCTGTCAATTTTGGACTGAGAACCTGAGACTGGATTGAAGTCTGTCATTATGTTGTATCACATATGAGGCATGACATCTTCTTTGAAAGATGGTCTTTTCTTTCTTAATTATCCGGGAGTATTTTTTTATAGGCAAGATTTATAAGAGTAATTCATTTTCATAAAGCCTGCTGTTATGTATTTTCCTCTGTTTTGAGTGCTGAGCATGTTGGATTTTGAGCACAATTAAAAAAACTTCACTGTTTTTCAAAGATAATAAATCATGGGATTGTTTGAGGACAAACACTGTTTATGTGTGGGGGAATTTGATATGGCTCTATTTTTTCACAGTTTTTCCAAATATTTTTACTTAATTTTTATTGATTAAATTAATTATTTAATCACTTTATGCTAAATAATATTACTTTTGTATTTTTATAATTAAATTTTTCTAATATTCATTTTTTATAACATTTTATGTAATTATGGACCCTTAAATATTTGATTTATTCCTTCTTTGTTTTTAATATAATTAATTTCAAATTTATTTAATTAAATCTATATTGTTTTATTTTATTTTATTTTTCATTGTTAATAATTATTGAGTTTTCTAATTAATTTACTTTTAATTTTTAAGTTTATACAAATTAGTTACAGCTTACAAGACTACCGGTTGCGAAGCTACCGAAAGTAGGGTTACATTTTCTCTACCGGTATCCAGGTTACCGGTACTGTCTAACAGTGACCTTCTTTCTTTTTTCTTACCTGTAGCCTGTTTTGAGATGTAATAGTGACCTTGTTTATACCGGTAACCTTTTTCACTGATTTTCATTCCTACCGGTAGCTCTCATTTAACTATAACAGTTGCCTATAATTTCTACCGATGAGCCCTTTAATTTTATCAGTAGCTGTGAGTATTTAGTTTGTTTAAATTAATTCTGCTTGAATTTTTAATAAGTTAATTTTTATTTTAAACAATTAATTAATCATTGTAATTATATTTAATTAACATAGTCATTATTTTAAAAATTAATCTTTTTTCTTAGTTACATTAGAATAGGTTAATAATGTTAATTAATTTGTTTAAACGTCCTTCTCATCATTTAAGTAAGTAACTTGTGTTTTAAATTAAATTAAATAGATTTCCCTTATTTATATGTGTTCAATTAGTTAGTTAATTAATTAATTAATAGTTTTTAAACATTAATTATATTATTTTATGTATGCAGATTTATTTTTAATTAATTTTATAATTTTTTTAGTTTACTTATGAGGTAATTAAGAGCTTGCGGTGACTTAATTGGGTCACCGATGTTTTTATTTTTATTTCGCTGCAACTTTGAAATTAATTAATTAATTTAGTTGTTTTAATTTATGCTTATTATTATTTTGGCTCATAAATTATCTAGTTTATTAATTTAATTGTTTTCAATTAATACTTTTTATTATAATTTCAATGATATAATGGTTTTTAAAAAATTCTGTTTTAATTTTGTGATGCTTAGTTTATTTTAATTAATTATTTACAATATTTATATTTGTATTTCTTATGTATAAATTTGTAGTTAAAAATAATTTTTGAAGTTCACGTTAGTTATTTATTTTCGTTCTAACAGTGACTCTTAATGAAGTGTAACGGTGACCTTTCCCATTTAAAACAATCGGTGAGGGTCTTCTTTTTCTCTATCAGTGACCTTTCCCTGTGCTGTTCCTTTTTATTTTACTCTATCAGTAGCTTCCTCACCAATACACCCCTCTTATCCTCAACGTTACCCATTTATTTCCTGACCTTACCGATATATTTTCTTCCCCGATGCTGCTCTTATCTAATTCTCACTGATAATGCCTTTGTTTTTTTCACCCCCTCACCGATATCTGCTTTCCCTTATCCTCACTGATAGACACCTTCTGACCTCAACCTCACTTTTATTCACTACCTCACCATTACATCCCCTACTTTCCAGCTTGCATTTACTCTACCGGTGACCCGGTGCTGGTGTTTCATTCTACTGTAGCCATGCCGCTACCCGCTGCCATGTTCAAAGGAGGAAAAGTCGAGGAGCTATCTTCCGTGAACAAGATAGCTTCACCACTGTTGTAATGTACTCCGGAATGAGGACCTGCACTGGCCATCGATGAGGGAGAGACGCCAAGTAGGGGGATTCCGCTGCTGTCAGCCGTCGGGGGATCCTGTGAGCACCGCTGCTGAAGAGGGAGTCGCGCCACTGCTGGGTTACTAAAGGTCACTCCGCGCTGCTAGGTTTAGTCAGATTGTGCTGAAGCTGGAGGCTGAGGCGGGCTATTCCGCCGCATGAGGAGGGGAGGATGTTGCTGGATACTGATATAGCTAGACCGAGAGCTGCCGCTGAGCAGAGGAAGACCACATCACGCCACACACTGGAGGAGGCGATAGCCACCGCTGTAAGGAGATGAATGCTGTTGAATGCTACAGTGATACAGTGGAAGCCGAAGAAAAACCTGTTGAAGCCGCGACACCCCTTCGCTGCTACGCTAGAGCCGGGGGAAGCCGTTGTGCCGCTGCTGCTGGAAGTGTGCTGCAGAGGTGAGGAAGACCAAAATCGCTGCCCGCTGAAGTTGCTGCTGTCCGCTGGAGTTGAGCCGAGTCGGGAGAGGCATTAAACTATGTAAAAGCCGAGCCGTGATGCGGCTTGCATAGTAGGAGGCGACCACTTTGTTGAAGTAGACGAGCTAGTTGGTCCAAGGAGGATCTCGGACCCAAGCTTTCGTTGAGGGGTAGAATGCCGCCCAATTTTTATTGAAGCAGGAGGGGAAGCTGCTGTTGTGCATCATCAGGGAGATGCTGCGTGCACCACTGCCCTATTTAGAGAAGAATACCTCCCTCTCTTGCTGCGCCGTGAAGAAAGGGGGAAGAAGAAGATAGATAATAATAATAATAATAAATCAATTAAAAATATAATAATAAAAGTATAATAAAGTAATGTAAAAATAAGAAGACAAAAAAATAAAGTAAGATTAAATTTAAGATTTATTTTAATAAGTCAGAAGTAAAAAAGAAGAATTTATTAAAGTTTTAAAACAATTAAGATTTTAATATATAGATAAATCATAAATTAAAATATTAATCTAAATTAATAATAAATTAAAATAATAAATTAATACACTATTAATAGTATAAATATATAATTAATAACAATTATAGGTAAACTAAAAATTTACTTATTAAATTAAAAATATTTAAATATTAATTTTTAATTCTATTTTATAAATTAAGATAAACTAATTAATGAATTAGTCGAGCAACTTAATTTCATAAATAGTAATAATTAAATTATTAATACTTTCTAAATTATTTAATTTCTAATTACATATTTATTTATGACGCCAAATTTTAATAAATTAGTTAAAAATGATAAACTAAAAAATTTAGTATTTATATTTATTATCTTAATTTAAATTAATAATTTTTATCTTATGTAATAGTAAGTGAGTAATTTTATAAATAATTCTAAAAGAAAATAGTAATTTTCAGTTATGAAATCTATTCATTAACGTTAATTACTTTTTAATAATTGTTACACCAATAAACTTAAAATTGAACCTATAAAATATTAATTTACATTCTTTCCGTTTTAATTATTTCATCTTGTTCATAACATCTGCAGGTTCATTCAAGATTCACGTTTACGTCCAGATTCACTTAACTAACTTACCCAGAGTTACTTATGTGAGCAATTCTAGTGCAACATTCTTGCAGTGCATGGGTGAAGAACTTTTGAAGTCGGTGGAAGATGTGCGGTGACATGCAGCAGTTGACAGTTGATATATAAAGCAGAGAAAGCAGCAGAATAGGAGGACTCTCATTCTCTCTCGCTCATTCATTCCACGAACACATCTATCTGAGAGCAGACTCCGGGGAGCAACACTAGAGATGAGCAGGAGACCAAGGAGCTTGAAGGGAGAGCATCACATAGGGAGTTCATCCTTCCCCTTTATTTAATTATTGTACTCTGTGTTTGGATGTTTTCAACGTTAGATTTCATAATGATCATAGGCTGAATTTTTAAACTTATGAATTTCATATTTTGTTTGTTTATTCTTTAAAATTCTTCACATCATTATTTTTTAACATTATAATTGATCGGTGAAATCAATTTTAATGATCATGTTTATTGCTCACACCTTACATAGTTTAGAAACTTCATAGTTTCAAGTTAAATCAGCAAGATTGAACTTGATCATCATCTTATTGCTTCTTTAGTGTCATTATAGTTGGAGTTTTATGGCGAGTTCAACTTCAACATAATTCTTTATCAAAATTTTAATAGACGATGATCTTTAGAGTGGAAAACTTTAAAATTCATACATCTGTTTGATGTGTCTTCTGGCGAGGAAGATATATCTACAAATTTCTAATGTGTGATTCAATTAAATTTTTTGGAGAGTTATCCATTCAACCATCAAGTATGGAATTCCTGAGAGAACTTTTGATCTCACTTATTTTTCTTGCTGCTTAATATTAGTATAATGTATTTCTCTAGTTTATCATACTTAGTTGAAATTTTAGTTTCTATTAAAAAAATTTCTCATCATCCTGTTTAGGCTTTACACTGTACTCAATTGGGTCTTTCCTTAGGACAAGTACCATGCTGGAAGTTAAGAACTGTTTAAAGTTTAAAATTAATGATAATGGATGATGGATGAGTGATCTTAGTTAGTTATTTGTTGGAAATTCGGTTTATGGTGTTCTTCTGAAAGTAATATTGGTTACATGATTGTGGAATTATGATCATACCCTTTGGAATTGAAAATTTGATTCTGATTCTAGGGTCCTCATTAATTTTCTTTTATTTATTAAAATTAATTGCTTTAATGAGCCAATGTAAATGAATTTTATATAAATCATTTGAAACTGGTGTAATTTGGGCATCTGGGATCCCACAGTGAGCCTCTGAGACCCTAGATGTTGGGTGCGTTTCTGTTAACTATAAGCCCTCTGTACACTTAAATATGTGCATTGCACAGTTCTTAGCACATGATACATGTCTTGGGAAAAATAAATAAAGTGTCTAGGGTCAAAATGATATCATTAAGGTTAGGGGAATGATGAACTCCAGATGAGGAAGGGATCAATTGGTTTATATGAGAATCATTTAGGTTGTGTCATTGAGGTGATTCACAAAAAAAATTAATTATTTTTGGAACCTAGGTGAAAAAGTCAAAGTGCAAAGTCCCTTGGTTAAGTTCTTAATTCCATTGATATTTTATCTCCTGTCATTTTTGGACTCAAAACCTGAGACTGGATTGAAGTCAGTCACTAAGTTGTATCACATATGAGGCATGACATCTTCTTTGAAGGATGGTCTTTTCTTTCTTAATTACCATTGAGTATTTTTTATATGCAAGATTCCTAAGAGTAATTCATTTTCTTAAAGCTTGCTGTTATGTATTGTCCTCTGTTTTGAGTACTGAGCATGTTACATTTTGAGAAAAATTTAAAGAACTTCATTGTTTTTCAATGATAATAAAACATGGGATTGTTTGAGGACAAACAATGTTTATGATTGGGGTAATTTGATGTGGCTCTATTTTTACATTGTTTTGCCACATCTTTTTACTTAATTTTTTATGATTTAATTAATTATTTAGTCACATTATGCTAAATAATTGTACTTTTGTATTTTTAAAATTAAATGTGTAAAATATTCATTTTTATATATTTTATGTAATTATGGACCCTTAAATAGTTTATTTATTCCTTATTTGTTTTTAATATAATTAATTTCTAATTTTTTTGATTAAATCCATATTTGTTTATTTTATTTTATTTTTCATTGTTAATAATTATTGAGTTTTCTAATTAATTTACTTATAATTTTCAAGTTAATAAAACTTAGTTACGACTTTCCAGACTACCGGTAGCTAAGCTACGGAAAGCAGGGTTACATTTGGTCTACCAGTAGCCAGCTTACCAGTACTGTCTAACGGTGGCCTTCTTTGTTTTTGTTTATGGGTAGCTTGTTTTGAGATGTCATAGTGACCTTGTTTATACCGGTAACCTTTGTCACTGCTTTTCTTTCCTACCGGTAGCTCTCATTTAACTATAACGGTTGCCTTTAATTTCTATCGGTGAGACCATTAATTTTATCAGTAGCTGTGAGAATTTAATTTGTTTAGATTAATTCTACTTGACTTTTTAATAAGGTAATTTTTATTTGAAACAATTATTTAATCATTATAATTATATTTAATTAACTTAGCCTTTATTTTAAAAATTAATCTTTTTTCTTTATTACATTAGAATAGGTTAACAATATTAATTAATTTGTTTAGACGTCCTTCTCATCATTTAAGTTTGTAACTTGTGTTTTAAATTAAATTAAATAGTTCTCCCTTAATTATATGTGTTCAATTAGTTAGTTAATTAATTAATTAATAGTTCTTAAACATTAATTATATTATTTTATGTATGCAGATTGATTTTTAATTCATTTTATAATTGTTTTAGTTTACCAGTGAGGTAATTAAGAGCTTTCGGTGACTTAATTGGGTCACCGATGTTTTTATTTTCTATTTCGCTTCTTCTTTGAAATTAATTAATTAATTTAGTTGTTTTAATTATTGTTTTTATTATTATTTTGGATCATCAATTATCTAGTTTATTAATTTAATTGTTATCAAATAATACTTTTTATTATAATTTCAATGATAAAATGGTTTTAAAAAAATTTAGTTTTAATTTTGTAGTGTTTAGTTTCTTTTAATTATTGATTTAAAATATTTATATTTATATTGCTTAAGTTTTAATTTGTAGTTCAAAATAATTTTTGAAGGTCACATTAGTTAGTTATTTTAGTTCTAACAGTGACTCTTAATGCAGTGTAACAGTGACCTTTCTCGTTTAAAACTATCAGTGGGGGTCTGCTTTTGCTCTATCAGTGACCTTGCCCTGTCCTCCTCCTTTTTATTTTTCTCTATCAGTACCTTCCTCACCGATACACCCCTCTTATCCTCAGCATTACCCATTTACTTCCCAACCATACTGATATATTTTCTTCACCGCTGCTGCTTTTATCTAATCCTCACTGATACTGTCTTTGTTTTCTTCCACCCCCTCACCGATATCTACTTTCCCTTATCCTCACTGATAGACACCTTCTGACCTCAACCTCACTGTTATTCACTACCTCACCATTACAACCCCTACTTTCCACCTTTCATTTACTCTACTGGTGACCTTGTGCTGGTGTTTGATTCTACCATAGCAATGTCGCTACCTGCTGCCCTGTTCAAAGGAGGCGAACCCGAGGAGCTGTCCGTCGTGGACAAGAAACTCGTGCCGCTGCTGTGGATGTGCGCCGAAATGAGGACCTGCGCTGGCTGCCGATGAGGGAGAGACGCCAAGGTGGGGGAAACCGCTGTTGTCAGTTTTCGGGGGATCCCACGAGCGCCGCTACCGAAGAGGGAGTTGCGCCACTGTTGGGCTGATGAGGTGACGCCGCGCTGCTAGATGGAGACGGACTGTGCTGAAGTTGGAGGCCGAGCCAAGCTGTTCCGCCGCATGAGGAGGGGAGGGTTTTGCTGGATGCTGTTGTAGCTGGACAGAGAGCCACCGCAGAGTAGAGGAAGACCACTGCGCGCCACGCACTGGAGGAGCCGAGCGCCACCGCTGCAAGGAGATGAACGCTGTTGAACGCTGCTACGACACCGTGGAAGCCGAAGAAGAACCTGCTGAAGACGTGATACCCCTTCGCTGCTAAGCTGGAGCAAGGGGAAGCCGTTGTGCCGCCGCTGCTGGAAGTGCACTGCAGAGCTGAGGAAGAACGGAATCGCTGCCCACTAAAGTCGCTGCTGCCCGCTGGAGTTGAGACGAGTCGAGAGAGGCGTTGAACTGTGCTGAAGCCGAGCCGTGATGCGGCGTGCACAAGAGTAGGTGGCCGCTTCGTTGGATTAGATGAGCTAGTTGGGGCAAGGAGGATCTCAGACCCAATCCTCCACTGAGGGGTAGAAGGCCGCCCAATTTTTATTGAATCAGGAGGGGAAGCTGCTGTTGTCCACTGTCCGGGAGAGGTTGTGTGCGCCGAAACCCTGTTTGGAGAAGAAGACCTCCCTCTCTTGCTGAGCCGTGAAGAAAGGGGGAAGAATAAGATAGATAAAAATAATAATAATAATAAATCAATAAAAAATATTATAATAAAAGTATAATAAAGTAAATAAAAAAGAAGAATACAAAAAAATATAGTAAGGTTAAATTTAGGGTTAACTTTAATAAGTCAAAAGTATAAAGTAGAATTTATTAAAGTTTTAGAACAATTAAGATTTTAATATATATATAAATCATAAATTAAAATATTAAACTAAATTAATAATAAATGAAAATAATAAATTAATACACTATTAATAGTATAAATATATAATGAATAAAAATTATAGGTAAATTAAAATTTTACTTATTAATTTAAAAAAATTTAAAGATTAAGTTTTAATTATAATTTCTAAATTAGGATATACTAACTAATGAATTATTCAAGCAACTTAATTTCTTAAATAGTAATAATTAAATTATTAATACTTTCTAAATTATTTAATTTCTAATTACTTATTTATTTATGATGTAAAATTTTAATAAATTAGTCAAAAATGATAAACTAAAAAATTTATTATTTATATTTATTAACTCAATTTAAATTAATAATTTTACACTTATGTAATAGTAAGTGAGTAATTTTATAAATAATTTTAAAAGAAAATAGTAATTTTTGGTTAAGATATCTATTCATTAACTTTAACTACTTTATAATAATTGTTACAAAAATAAACTAAAAATAAAATCTATAAAATATTAATTAACATTCTTTGCGTTTTAATTATTTCATCTTGTTCATAACATGTGCAGGTTCATTCAAGATTCAAGTTTACATCCAGATTCACTTAACTAACTTACCCAGAGTTAATTATGTGAGAAATTCTTGCGCGACGTGCTTGCAGTGCGTGGGTGAAGAACATTTGAAGTCGGTGGTAGACGTGCGGTGACATGCATTAGTTGATAGTTGATATATAAAGCAGAGCAAGTAGCAGAATAGGAGGACTCTCATTCGCTCTCGCTCATTCATTCCACAACCACATCTGTCCGAGAGCAGACTCCGAGGAGCGGCAATGGAGATGAGAAGGAGACCAAGGAGCCCGAAGGCAGAACATCACTAGGGGAGTTCATCCTTCCCCTTTATTTAATTCTTGTACTCTATTTTCGAATGTTTTCAACATTAGATTTCATTATGATCA
Organism: Viscum album; assembly: GCA_963277665.1. Classification (NCBI taxonomy): domain Eukaryota; kingdom Viridiplantae; phylum Streptophyta; class Magnoliopsida; order Santalales; family Viscaceae; genus Viscum; species Viscum album. Next base: position 1,968,625,413 of record OY728143.1, read on the forward strand.
TAGACTGAATTGTTAAACTCAAGAATTTCATATTTTGTTGGTTTATTCTTTAAAATTATCCACATTATTCTTTTCTGACATTAGAATTGATCGGAGAGATCAATTTTAATGATCATATTGATTGTTCACACCATTCATACTTTAAAAACTTCATAGTTTCAAGTTCAATTGGTGAGATTGAACTTGATCATCATCTTGTTGATGCTTTAATGTCATTACAATTGGAGTTTTATGGTGAGTTCATCTTCAACTGCATTGATTATCAAAATTTTAACAGATGATGATCTTTAGAGTGGTGAACTATAAAAGTCATACTTCTGTTTGATGTGTCTTATGGAGAGGATGATATATCAACCAATTTCTAAGGTTTGATTCAATTAAAATTTGTCGATAGTTATCCATTCAACCGTCAAATATGGAATTAACGAGATAAATGTTGATCTCGCTTCTTTTTATTGCTGCTTTATATTAGTATACTGTATTTCTCTAGTTTATCATACTTAGTGAAAATTTTAGTTTCTATTAAAAAAACATGTTTCATCATCCTGTTTAAGCATCATTTTAATAAAGAAATAAAAAGTAAAAAATGTTCACTTCCTCCACTATTGACAACAGTGGAGTTTATCTTTGAATTAAACCTAAAATTCTCATCCGCCTTCTCTATGGATTGACCCTACACCACTGTGCTAGTGTAGGAGTAATAAATGCAATTTTGAGGGCCATGTCGACCTCCGACCTGTTCAAAATTTATGTAAACCAGGAACAAAAAATCAGTAGAGACATAACATATAGAAGATAACAAGAAACACTTTATTCAACACTAAATTGTGCTTAATTGAAAGCCCATCAATTCTCACTACAACTCCAATTTCTTGTAAAAAATGAATGTATAATTTTTTTCAAAATTATTAAATAATTTTAGGCTTTACACTGTACTCAATTGGGTATTTCCTTAGGAAAATTACCTTTCTGGAACTTAAGAACTGCTTAATGTCTGAAATTAATGATAATGGATGATTTCTGAGTGATCTTACTTAGTAATTTTTTGGAAATTTGGTTTAGGGTCTTTTTCTAAAAGTAATATTGGGTACATGTTTGTGGAATTATGATCATACCCTTTAGAATTGGAAATTTTATTCTGATTCTAGGATCCTCATTCATTTTCATTTATTTATTAAAATTAATTGCTTTAAAGCCAATGTAAATGAATTTTATTTAAATCTTTTGAAACTGGAGTAATTTGGGCATCTGGGATCCCACAGTGAGTCTCTGAGACCATAGATGTTGGGTGCGTTTCTGTTAACTATAATCCCCCTATACACTTAAATAAGTGCATTGCACAGTGCATAGCACATGATACATGGCTTGGGAAAAATAAATAAAGTGTCTAGGGTCAAAAATGAGCTCATTAAGGTGAGGGTAATGGTGAACACCAGATGAAGACGGGATCAATTGGTTTATATGAGAACCATTTAGGCTGTGTCATTAAAGTGATTCAAAAAAATTTATTATTTTTGGAACCTTGGTGAAAAATTTAAAGTACAGAGTTCCTTGGTTAAGGTCTTAATTCTGTTGATATTTTATCTCCTGTCATTTTTGGATTGAAAACCTAAGACTAGATTGAAGTCAGTCACTATGTTTTATCACATATGAGTCATGACATCTTCTTTGAAGGATGGTCTTTTATTTCTTAATTACCATTGATTATTTTTTATAGGCAAGATTGTATAACCCCAAGATTTCATAGTGTGTTATTTTTTCAAAATAATTCAATAACATGCACTACACGCAACACCGAGTTAAAGCGCACCATGACTTTCCAAACAAGCTGTTCAAAAGAGGGTATGAATAGTATTAACTGAATTTTAAACTTAATATAATCCTTATAATTTTAGAATCCATATTTTGAGTTTCTTAGACATAATGTAAGAACAAATTCATTTTCAGTATTGCACTTTTACCAACTTTTAATAGTGAACCCTTTTTAAATACAATATTTTAAACTTTTTGACTAAATGGGGACATCAAAAATTTAAAATAAAACATCCCAAGATTCCACGGTAAGCATTCCTTTGAATAATACAGTAGTGTGTGTTGTACACAACTTTGAGTTCTAACACACACCACAACCAATCAAACTAGCCGTTATGAATTGTAATACCTAATTTTTGAAACTATATATATTTTATATTTCAAAATGGACTTCATTTTTGGATTCGTAATATCGAATTTATCCTAGGGTGAAATTTTGGAACTTTTCGGATAACACTTATATTTTGATGAATAATGAAAATTACTAAATTTTAATTAAAAACAAATTTTTTAATCGAAATAATTAATATTGATAAATTATGAATTTGAGTGGTTTTAAAGTATATTTAGAATATATTTTTACCATTTAATATAATTTTGATCATTGTACACAATTTTACAATTAAACCGGACATAAACAAGTGTCAATCTTTTGATAGTTATTATCTCTTAAAAACACGCTTTTTATTTTAACAACGGGAATTAATTTTAAATTAATTTCTTTCACTTATGTGTTTTGAATTTGGAAAAAATAGATTCCATATTTGGAATCAGGATGTTCATATTGTGTAAATAGGTAACTTTTATTTTCAGATATTTTGAATAATTACTGCAGTAAATATTTTATTTACCATGGTTAAGGGTAAATCCGGTAAATAAGGGTTAAAAAATAATATTATAATAATACTAAATTACCCTAAAACGTTTCCTAACCTTATTGGTGGATACATGTCCGACTGTGGGAATATTTGGGTCGATTTTGGGGCCCCATGGAGCCACTTGTAGGTGATAGGGACACTTTATTTTAATTAAGTTAAAATGAATACAAAAATGACACAAGCATATATCTTTTAGAAAAACAATTTTTACATAGGGTTATATATGTTGGATTTTCGACAATAAATATTCATTAGAAATATACAACTATTTCCTACATAATGGTATTTTATTTATAATTTTTATAAATTAAATAAGATAATTTATATATGACACAATGATGATGCAGTAATTACCATAATAGTGAAAAATTAAAATAATTGATATTATTAATACCCAAATAAATATTATTTGAGACTTTTAATGAATTAAACTAATTTTCTAGGATATTATGACATATTAGGACTGTTTTAATTGACTTTGGTCTAAGTAATCATTCTGTTATGATTTTCACAAAAATGAGGTATTGAATAGTGTCAAAATTGACATAAAAGAGTTTTTAAAACAAATATTATATTATTAATTGATATTAAATTCCAAAAAATTTAAGGATCATCCAAGTGACTTATATCATTATAGGGTTATCATTAATGGACCACTTGGGGGGTCTCTTGTAGGTATATAGTAAGTTTATTAACTATATAATATAAAAATACAAAGTGACATGGTAAGTGTCAAACTAATTAACTAGGAGTTAAAACTAAAAGATAAGGATAATATAGTAACCCAAACCTGTCTAAATTCTATTGGTTGAGTGGATTTAGACCTATCCCCACCTTAACCTTTAAATAATCCACTTTTTAGTGATTATAAACCGAATATGAATTTATTATAAAATAATATTTCTATCTTTTCTAAAGGTGCCCCTCACCCCTCTTAAAAAAGGGAACTCTCCCTTCTCATTAACTCACACCTTCAATGCCTTTTAGATCAGCCAATCTCTACCCAAATACTCTCTCAACTTCCATAAATTCATCTTAGAGGCCTTCCTTTAGTCAGAAAGCCATCCTATGGATCCTTTTTAATCAAATCAAAAGGAAGAACACGAAGAAGAGGTAATGATTTCACCACCCTTTTTCAAATTCCTTTCTTCTTCCACTTATTATTTCTTTGTTATTACCTTTATAAAATAATGAATCCAGTATCTCCTATATACATTAATATTATTATAAATATGGTACAACCATATTCATTATTCTATCCATCCTTTGAATGACATGTCACCATACATGCGTACGTACGACTTACCGTCTGCATGTCGTGGTGTAATTGTTATTCAATATATTATTATTTGGATGGATATAATAATGATTTTTAATTCATGTAAATAATAAATATAACATGATAATGATTCTGTATATATGATATACCATCCAATTATATATTATTTTAATATCAAAAGAATGATATTTTTGCTCGTGCGTACGAATGGATTACCATCTCCATGACGCAATGAGATTCATTTTTAAGTTCAGCATTCATCAACGATTATAAAAATATATATTACTAATTAGTATGTAATATATGAAATAATAATGCTACTGGAGATATATATATATATATAAGGATTTATGTACTTACATTTATCTTATTCACTTACTTCCGTTCAGTACTATATGAAAACAGAAACAGAGTTTATGCGTACGTACGGACTACCGTCTCCATAAACGGTATTTTCCATTTCCTATATATGTCTATTATACATATTTATATTCTAAATATATATGATATATTTATCTTGTTTTATATTCTGGAAGTATTTAAATCATGATCTAAGTGATACAACCAAGAGTGACAAGTTAAAACATGTACGATAAAGAAAGTGATTATTACTTGAAATGTTAACATAAAATGGAAATTATTATTAAATGGGTAATATAAAGTAATAAATGAATCATGTATGATATCATAAATATTAATATGGTTCTATTATAATTTAATAACATACTATGATCTTCGTACAGTAGGTTAAACATACCCTCGACTAAAGGAAAGTGCAAGGTAAGGGGGTTTCATCTCACTCCTTATTCCCGTGAGATTCATGCCATATTGCCACCATTACCTTTTGTGTGGTGTATGTACTGCCCATAATTTTATTCTTTGTGTCATACACATTAATTTATGTGTATTTACATATTCATTGTATGATACCTCTTTCATGGGTTGTACATTTCGTAAGTTACCAAATTGGTAAGGGTTTATTTCACAATCTCTTCATTATCCGAGGTTGTATATACGTAATAATCTACTGGGATATCTTTATCATCCACATCCATGTTTCTTAAAAATGTATTTCAAAAAAAATTACTATTTACAATAATATGGGTTAAAGACATTTATACCCTTGTTTGAATTTTTATAAGATTTTTATAAAGGAATCTTTCCGTCGTTTTCCAAACAAGGTCCTTTTTAACCTTTTGACAAAATTAAGGTAAGAATTTCTTTTTTTAACTTATACGGCGGGTGCAGTTATTCTTCGCCGTTATTAAACCTTTGAATCTCCCTTCACAATATTATAAAGATATTTTCAAAATAACGGTTTTCTCTATAATTATGTGACTTTAAAATGATTTCAAAAAAGACATATTTCTCTCAAATAGTTTTGATTTCATATATGTCAACATCCTTTGAAATATTTTACACTTGTTTGAAGTTGATTTATTATGATACAAATCTTCCATATTGTATTTATGGTTTTATGATATGATTGACTATGGATGAGTTATCTTTATTCCATTAATGGTTTATGATTAATGTTTTGTCATTTCTTATGCTAGTTTTAATATGAATGTTTGTATTATATTTCATCCTCTTTTTAAGATGAATGTGTTGGACTAGTATGTTCCGGGTTGGGGACCGGTAAAAGTAAGCCCTCCGGGTTGGTGTCCGGTCATTAGAGGCACTCCGGGTTGGTGTCCGGTTATTAGAGGCACTCCGGGTTGGTGTCCGGTTATTAGAGGCACTCCGGGTTTGTGTCCGGTTATTGGAGGCACTCCGGGATGGAGTCCGGTTACAGAGGCTCTCTGGGTTGGGTTCTGGTTACAGTTATCCCTTAGGTCTTGGCACGAGGCCTCGACATAGAAATTAATGTTTGGCATCATGCATTCTGTCATTATGAAAGTGGTTAGTGATATTTCATGTGATTATTCGATTAGTAGAATATCCATGTGAATAAGTAAATGGAATTATTTCATTTTATTTCTGCCATATTATGCTGAAGTTCAAGTTTAAAAGGCTTTTTTTAGTTTTATACATTTCCTTAAATGTTTATGCTTATTTTTGAAAGTTTCCACTGTATTTCATACCCTTACTGAGCATTTGAGATCACCCCTTTCTATGTTTTATTTTTTCTAGGATTCCAAGAAATGTAATGTGATTGATATGCAGGGTTAAGCCAAGGGAATAATGGTATTCATAAAGATTATTTATGTTGTTTTGTACGTCATAAATTGCAAAGGTACCATTTATGTATGTGATCTATTTTTCCAAGACTGATAATCTGATCGGTCCTCCGGGACTTGATTCCTTGTAATCATGCCAATGTATTAAAATAATGCACTGACTCTAGGTAACTGGGGTCGGGGGGTTACATTTGGAATCAGAGGAAGTTTAGCAATAACCTTGGAAACTAGATTTAGATAAAATCTGATTAAAGCACATAGCCCTAAGATAGACTTTGAGGATTAGTATAGAAGAACTTCCTAGAATTTTGGTATTGTAGAGATTTTGTGAGTTTTCCGAGCAATACATCCCTGTCTAGATATGAGCAGGTAGAGGTGGCTGTGGAACAGATGTACCTAGGGGTAAAACCTAAAAACACCGCTTCGAGCTAGACTCGAACGGGAACTGGTGCACGACAACGGGCCTTGCTGCACTCTTGGTTACGACACTCCCGGGGTATATGCTTAGGATAATTATCATTTTATTTACAAACCATTATGAAGGGATCATGATTATATACTTACTCAAAGAAAACATTTTTTATGATTATGGATTATATCCATAAATTGTTCAATTTTCATTAGGAATTCTTTATTGAAATTCATAAACTAACCTAGTTTATGCTATTGTAAAGAAATGGCACCCAGTAGAATGAATGTGAACTCCAGTAATACGTATGATCCAAAGAGTAAGAAAAATCGTATCGTTCATGGTATTAAGACATCATTTAGAATGGAAATAGTCTCCCACTTATTATCATCATATGAAGAAATAGTATCATGTGTGGAAAAGATAACTAAAGAGTTTACTGAGTACTATGGCCTTGAAGGGAAGCAAGATAAGAAAAGGATAGAAGAGAGAAAGATGGATAAAGGGAATAGGGAAAAGAAGAATTTACCCATATGTGATAACTGTGGACAGAAACACCCTGGAACTTTCCTGAAAGGAATGTGAGTTTGTTATAAGTGTGGATGAAAAGGGCACAAAGTACGTGACTGCAAGGGTAAGAAAATGGTTTCAAATGTACAATGCTTCATTTTCAAGGAGTTTGGACACTACGCAAACCTATGTCCCAGTCATCAGATTATGCCGCAAATGATGCTATTGGATAATAGTCATGTTATGATACTACCACAGATGAAGAGTAATGATTAGAGTTCTTGTGTTGATTATGTCATTTCAGTGTTGTATCAACAATTTACTTGTTATTATAATTATGGAGTATATAAGGATTGTACTGCAGTACTATTTCATTAAGGACTTGAGATTGTGTGGAACAAAGAAAAGTGACTCAATAGCAGGATAAATTTTTGGAAAATATATGGTTGAGAGAATGATAAACCATAATATAGTTTTGATACTCAGGTAGGGATTTTGGAATAATACATGATTGATTTGGATAAATTATATTGGATATTATAGACTACCTTGAAACTGATTAATGATTTGTATATTCCATCGTTGTTGGGGTTTAAAACATTTTTGGATTGAAGGAGTATATCTATTATTCTTTAAGGAATAAGGGATCATAAATGTAATCAATAAGGTTTTATGGTAATTCAGGATGTTGCAGTGTTTTAAAAGAATACATGATGAAGATGTTCACATTTTATTACGCGGAAAAAAGGATCTTTATTGTGTTTACCTTCCTTATAAATTTTGGACTGAAGTATTTTGGATAGTTCTAGTTTGGATTATTTTGGATTGCCATAAATGGACAACCTGTAGGTCGGGCGGTAACCCGTCGCGTCCGGCAAGGCCGCGAGACTTGAACCCACAACCGAAGGGAGACAAGGGTGTATCACCTACCACTGACCCACGTGATGTCCGTGATTAAATAATGTAGTTTTTTAAAGATCTGTTAGATGAATTATAAATTCATTTTTTTGGAACCCTATACGAATAGGATAAATAGAATATTTTTTTTACGTTCTATTATCTTTTAGAGTGAAAGATTAGTTTTTAGTAAAAATTAGTTAAAGGATGGAACTATACTTGTCAAGAATATATTTTTCTTCTTCTCTTATTCTATGAAGAAATTAATTCTTATACTTTATTTAAGGAATCCTAAAACAAAAAACGTGTTATCCTAATACCATATGTTTTGTTGAACCGATGGTATTTCCAATCATCATAGATTGATAAATTTAAGGACCTCAGTTTTACACTTGTTTGTGATTGATGACCTCAATCACTACCTATAAATATTTACCTTTTTCCTCCAATTATATGTCTCTAATTGCCACCAATGTTCTCCTAATTGAGATCATAATTTGGTGGTGTCCCTTTCATTTATCTTTTCCTCATATTAAGGCTAAACTTTAGTAACCCAATTTCCGATTGGAGTTTTCCAACAAAGATATTTTATATTTTCAACCTTTTATTTTCGAAAAACAATTTCAAATTGTGAGGACGCAATTTATTGAAGGAGGGGAGAATGTAACACCCCAAGATTTCATAGTGTGTTATTTCTTTAAAATAATTCAATAACTTGCACTACACGCAACACCGAGTTCAAGCGCACCATGACTTACCAAACAAGCCGTTCAAAATAGGTTATGAATAGTATTAACTAAATTTTAAACTTTATATAATCCTTATAATTTTAGAATCAATATTATAAGTTTATTAGACATAATGTAAGAACAAATTCATTTTTAGTATTACACTTTTACCAAATTTTAATAGTGAACCCTTTTTAAATACAATATTTTAAACTTTTTGACTAAATGGGGACATCAAAAATTTAAAATGAAACTTCCCAAGATTCCACGATACTCTTTTCTTTGAATAATACAGTAGTGTGTGTTGTATGCAACTTCGAGTTCTAACACACACCACAACCAATCAAACTAGCCGTTATGAATAGTAATACATAATTTTTGAAATTATATATATTTTATATTTCAAAATGGACTTCATTTTTGGATTCGGAATATCGAATTTATCCTAGGGTTAAATTTTGGAACTTTTCGGATAACACTTATATTTTGATGAATAGTGAAAATTACTAAATTTTATTTAAAAACAACTTTTTTAATCGAAATAATTTATATTGATAAATTATGTATTTGAGTGGTTTTAAAGTATATTTATAATATATTTTTACCATTTAATATAATTTTGGTCATTGTACATAATTTTACAATTAAACCGGACATAAACAAGTGTCAGTCTTTTGATAGTTATTATCTCTTAAAAACACGCTTTTTCTTTTAACAACGGGAATTAATTTTAAATTAATTTCTGCCACTTCTGTGTTTTGAATTTGGAAAAATGGATTCCATATTTGGAAACATGATGTTCATATTGTGTAAATAGTTAACTTTTATTTTTAGACATTTTGAATAATTACTGCGGTAAATATTTTATTTATCATGGTTAAAGGTAAATCCAATAAATAAGGGTTAAACAATAATATTATAATAATACTAAATTACCCTAAAACGTGTCCTAACCTTATTTGTGGATACATTTCTGACCATGGGAATCTTTGGGTTGATTTTTGGATCCCATGGAGCCACTTGTAGGTGATAGGGATACTTTATTTTAATTAAGTTAAAATGAATACAAAAATGACACAAGCATATATCTTTTAGAAACACAATTTTTACATAGGGTTATTTATGTTGGATTTTATACTATAAATATTAATTAGAAATATAAAACGATTTCCTACATAATGGTATTTTATTTATAATTTTTAGACATTAAATAATTTAATTTATTTATGACACAATGATGATGCAGTAACTACCATAATAGTGAAAAATTAAAATAATTGATATTATAAATACCCAAATAAATATAATTTGAGACTTTTAATGAATTACAATAATCTTATAGTATAATATTACATATTAGGATTTATTTAATTGGATTTTTTCGAAGTAATAATTTTGTTATTATTTTCACAAAAATCAATTATTGAATAGTGTCAAAATTTACATAAAAGAGTTTTTAAAACAAATATTATATTATTAATTGATATTAAATCCCTAAAAATCTAAGGTTCGGCCAAGAGAATTATATAATGATAGGTGTATCATTAAAGGACCACTTGGGGGTCTCTTGGAGGTATATAGTAAGTTTTTTAACTATATAATATAAAAATACAAAGTGACATGTTAAGTGTCAAACTAATTAACTAAGAGTTAAAACTAAAAGATAAGGTTTATATAGTAACCCAAACCTGTATAAATTATATTTGTTGAGTGGTTTTAGACCTATACCCACCTTAGCCTCTAAATAATCCTCTTTGGAGCCGTTAGAAACTGAATATGAATTTATCATAAAATAATATTTCAAGCTTTTCCAAAGGTGTCCCTCACCCCTCTTATAAAAGGGCATTCTCCCTTCTCATTAACTCACACATTCAAAGCCTTTTGGATCGTCAAACCTATGCCCAAATACTCTATCAAATTCCCTCAATTCATCTTAGAGGCCTTCCTTTAGTCAGAAATCAATCCTAAGGATCCCTTTTGATCAAATCAAAAGGAAGAACCCGAAGAAGAGGTAATGATTTCACCACCCTTTTTCAAGTTCCTTTCTTCTTCCACTTCTTATTTCATTGTTATTACCTTTCTAAAATAATGAATCCAGTATCTCCTATATACTTTAATATTATTATAAATATGGTACAACCATATTAATTATTCTATCCATCCTTTGAATGACATGTCACCATACGTGCGTACGTACGGCTTACCATCTCCACGTCGTGGTGTAATTGTTATTCAATATATTATTATTTGGATGGATATAATAATGATTTTTAATTCATGTAAATAATAAATATAACATGATAATGATTCTGTATATATGATATACCATCCAATTATATATTATTTTAATATCAAAAGAATGATATTTTCGCTCGTGCGTACGTACGGATTACCGTCTCCACGACGCGATGAGATTCATTTCTAAGTTCACCATTCATCGACGATTATAAAAATATATATTACTAATAAGTATGTAATATATGACATAATAATTCTACTGGAGATATATATATATATATATATATATAAGGATTTATGTACTTACATATATCTTATTCACTTACTTCCGTTCAATACTATATGAAAACCGAAACAGAGTTTATGCATACGTACGGACTACCGTATCCATAAACGGTATATTCCATTTCATATATATATCTATTATAAATATTTATATTCTAAATATATATGATAGATTTATCATTTTCTATATTCTGGAAGTATTTAAATCATGATATAAGTGATACAACCAAGTGTGACAAGTTAAAACACGTACGATAAAGAAAGTAATTATTACCCGAAATGTCAACTTAACATGGAAATTATTATTAAATGGGAATATAAATTCATAAATGAATCATGTATGAAATCATAAATATTAATATGGTTCTGTTATAATTTGATAACATACTACGATCTTCGTACATGAGGTTAAACGTACCCTCGACTAAAGGAAAGTGCAAGGTAAGGGGTTTTCATCTCACTCCTTATTCCCATGAGATTCGTGCCATATTGCCACCATTACCTTTTGTGTGGTGTATGTACTGCACATAATTATATTCTTTGTGTAATACAGTTTAATTTATGTGTATTTACATATTAATTGTATGGTACCTCTTTCAGGGGTTGTATGTTTCGTATGTTACCAAATTGGTAAGGGTTTATTTCGCAATCTCTTCATTATCCAAGGTTGTATATACGTAATAATCTACTGGGATCTCTTTATCATCCACATCCATGTTTCTTAAAAATGTATTTCAAAACATTTTTACTATTTACAATAATATGGGTTAAATACATTTTTACCCTTGTTTGAATTTTTATAAGAGGTTTATAAAGGAATCTTTCCGTCGTTTTCCAAACACGATCCTTTTTAACCTTTTGACAAAATTAAGGTAAGAATGTATTTTTTAACTTATACAGCAGGTGCGGTTATTCTCGGCCGTAATTATACCTTTGAAGCTTCCTTCACAAGCTTATAAAGATATTTTCAAAATAAAGGTTTTCTCTATAATTATGTGACTTTAAAATGATTTCAAAAAAGAGATATTTCTCTCAATTAGTTTTGATTTCATATATGTCAACATCCTTTGAAACATTTTACACTTGTTTGAAGTTGATTTATTATGATACAAATCATCCATATTGTATTTATGGTTTTGTGATATGTTTGACTATAGATGAGTTATCTTTATTCCATTAATGGTTTATGATTAATGTTTTGGCATTTCTTATGCTTGTTTTAATATGAACATTTGTATTATATTTCATCTTCTTTTTAAGATGAATGTGTTGGACTATTATGTTCCGGGTTGGGGACCGGTAAAAGTAAGCCCTCCGGGTTGGTGTCCGGTTATTAGAGGCACTCCGGGTTGGTGTCCGGTTATTAGAGGCACTCCGGGTTGGTGTCCGGTTGTTAGAGGCACTCCGGGATGGAGTCCGGTTACAGAGAATCTCTGGGTTGGGTTCCGGTTATAGTTATCCCTTAGGTCTTGGCATGAGGCCTCGACACAGAAATTAAATTTCGGCATCATGCATTCCATCATTATGAAAGTGGTTAGTGATATTGCCTGTGATTATTCGATTAGTAGAATACCCATGTGAATAAGTAAATGGAATTATTTCATTTTATTTCTACCATATTATGTTGAATTTCAAGTTTAAAAGGCTTTTGTTTTAGTTTTATACATTGCCTTAAATGGTTATGCATGTTTTTGAAAGTTTCTATTGTATTGCTTACCCTTACTGAGAATTTGAGCTCACCCCTTTCTTTGTTTTATTTTTCTCAGGATTCCAAGAAGTGTAATGTGATTGATATGCAGGGTTAAGCCAAGGGAATAATGGCATTCATAATGATTATTTATGTTGTTTTGTACATCATAAAGTGAAAATGTAACATTCATGTATGTGATCTATTTTTCCAAGACTGCTAAACTGATCGGTCCTTTGGGACTTGATTCCTAATAATCATGCCGATGTATTAAAATAATGCACCGACTCTGGGTAACTAGGGTCGGGGCGTTACAAAGATTCATAAGAGTAATTCATTTTCTTAAAGTCTGTTGTAATGTATTGTCCTCTGTTTTGAGTGCTGAGAATGTTACATTTTGAGAAAATTAAAAAAACATCACTGTTTTTCAAAGATAATAAAAATGGGATTGTTTGAGGAAAAAAATGTTTAAGTGTGGGGGGGGGGAATTTGATGTGGCTCTATTTTTGCATAGTTTTTCCACATATTTTTACTTAATTTTTAATGATTTAATTAATTATATAATCACTTTATGCTAAATAATTGTAATTTTGTATTTTTATAATTAAATTTTTCAAATATTCATTTTTTATAACATTTTATGTAATTATGGACCCATAAATAGTTGATTTATTCTTTCTTTGTTTTTAATATAATTAATTTCAAAATTGTTTAATTAAATATATATTTGTTTATTTTATTTAATTTTTCATTGTTAATAATTATTGAGGTTTTTAATTAATTTACTTTTAATTTTTAAGTTTATAAAACTTAGTTACGGCCTTCCAGACTACCAGTAGATAAGCTACCAATAGCAGGGTTACATTTGCTCTAATGGTAGCTAGGTTACCGGTACTGTCTAACGGTGGCCTTCTTTTGTTTTGCTTACCGGTAGCCTGTTTTGAGATGTAACAGTGACATTGTTTATACCGGTAACCGTTGTCACTGCTTTTCTTTCCTACCGATAGCTCTCATTTAACTATAATGGTTGCCTTTAATTTCTACTGGTGATCCCTTTAATTTTATCAGTAGCGGTTAGTATTTAGTTTGATTAAATTAATTCTTCTTGACTTTTTAATAAGTTAATTTTTATTTTAAACAATTATTTAATCATTGTAATTATATTTAATTAACTTAGTCTTTATTTTAAAAATTTATCTTTTTTCTTAGTTACAATAGAATAGGTTAATAATATTAATTAATTTGTTTAGACGTCCTTCTCATCATTTAAGTAAGTAACTTGTGTTTTAAATTAAATTAAATAGTTCGCCCTTAATTATATGTGTTAAATTTGTTAGTTAATTAATTAATTAATAGTTTTGAAACATTAATTATATTATTTTATGTATGCAGATTGATTTTTAATTCATTTTATAATTGTTTTAGTTTACCGGTGAGGTAATTAAAAGCTTGCCGTGACTTAATTGGTTCACCGATGTTTTTATTTTTATTTCGCTGCTAATTTGAAATTAATTAATTAATTTAGTTGTTTTAATTTAAGATTTTTATTTTTTTGGCTCATCAATTATCTAGTTTATTAATTTAATTGTTATCAATTAATACTTTTTATATAATTTCAATGATATAAAGGTTTTTAAAAAATTCTGTTTTAATTTTGTGATGCTTAGTTTGTTTTAATTAATTATTTACAATCTTTAGGTTTATTTTTCTTATGTTTTAATTTAGAGTTCAAAATAATTTTTTAAGGTCACGTTAGTTATTTATTTTAGTTCTAACAGTGACTCTTAATTCAGTGTAACAATGACCTTTCCAGTTTAAAACTATTGGTGAGGGTCTAATTTTTCTCTATCGGTGACCTTGCCATGTGTTGATCCTTTTTATTTTACTCTATCAGTAGCTTCCTCACTGATACACCCCTCTTATCCTCAACATTACCCATTTATTTACCAACCTTACCGATATGTTTTTTTCACCGCTACTGCTCTTATTTAATCCTCACTGATACTGCCTTTGTTTTTTTTCTCCCCCTCACTGATATCTGTTTTCCCTTATCCTCACTAATAGAAACCTTCTGACCTCAACATCACCATTATTCACAACCTCACTGTTACAACCCCTGCTTTCCACCTTGCATTTACTCTACCAATGACCCTGCACTGGTGTTTCATTCTACCGTAGCAATGTCGTTACCCGCTTCCCTGTTCAAAGGAGGCGAAGCTGAGGAGCAGTATGTCGTGAACAAGAAAGCCGCACGGCTGCTGTGGATGTGCACCGGAATGAGGACATGCACTGGCCGCCGATGAGGTAGAGACGCCAAGGAGGGGGAAACCGCTGTTGTCAGCCGTCGGGGGATCCTGTGAGCACCGCTACCGAAGAGGGAGTCACACCATTGTTGGGTTGCTGAAGGTGACGTCGCGCTACTAGGTGGAGCCGGACAGTACTGAAGCTGGAGGCTGAGACGAGCAGTTCCGTAGCATGAGGAGGGGAGGTTGTTTCTAGATTCTTCTGTAGCTAAACCAAGAGCCGCCGCTGAGCAGAGGAAGACCACATCGCACCACCCACTGGAGGAGCCGAGAGCCGCCGCTGCAAGGAGTTGAATGCTGTTGAACGCTGCTGCGACACCATGGAAGCTGAAGAAGAACCTGCTGAAGCCGCGACACCCCTTCGCTGATGCGCTGGAGCTGGGGGAATCCTATGTGCCGATGCTGCTGGAAGTGCACTGCAGAGCTGAGGAAGACCGGAATCGCTGCCCGTTGAAGTCACCGCTGTCTGCTGGAGTTGACCCGAGTCGGGAGAGGCGCTTAACTATGCTGAAGTTGATCCATGATGTGGCTTGCACAGGAGGAGGCAACCGCTTTGTTGGAGTAGACGAGTTAGTTGGTAAAAGGAGGATCTCGGACCCGAGCCGCCACTGAGGGGTAGAAGGCCACCCAATTTTTATTGAAGCAGGAGGGGAAGCTGCTACTGTCCAGCGTCCGGGAGATGCTGCGTGCGCCGCTTCCCTGTTTAGAGAAGAAGACCTCCCTCTCGTGCTACACCGTGAAGAAAGGGGGGAGAAGAAGCTAGATAAAAATAAAAATAATAATAAATCAATAAAAAATATAATAATAAAAATACAATAAAGTAATGTAAAGAGAAGACGAAAGAAAATAATGTAAGGTTAAATTTAAGGTTAACATTAATAAGTCATAAGTATAAAGTAGAATTTATTAAAGTTTTAAAACAATTATGATTTTAATATATAGATAAATCATAAATTAAAATATTAAAATAAATTAATAATAAATGAAAATAATAAATTAATACACTATTAATAGTATATATATATAATTATTAACAATTATCGGTAAACTAAAAATTTACTTATTAATTTAAAAATATTTAAAGATTAAGTTTTAATTCTAATTTCTAAATTAAGATAAACTAATTAATGAATTAGTCGAGCTTCTTAATTTCTTAAATAGTAAGGATTAAATTATTAATACTTTCTAAATTATTTAATGTCTAATTACTTATTTATTTATGCTGTCAAATTTTTATAAATTAGTTAAAAATGATAAACTAAAAAATTTAGTATTTATATTTATTAACATAATTTGAATTAATAATTTTTAACTTATGTAATAGTAAGTGAGTAATTTTATAAATAATTTTAAAAGTGAATAGTAATTTTCGGTTACGATATTTATTCATTAACTTTAATTAATTTTTAATAATTGTTACAAAAAAAACATAAAATTGAAACTATAAAATATTAATTAACATTTTTTGCATTTTAATTATTTCATCTTGTTCATAACTTATGCAGGTTCATTCAAGATTCAATTTTACATCCAGATTCACTTAACTAACTTTCCCAGAGTTAGTTATGTGAGAAATTATAGCGCGACGTGCTTGCAGTGCGTGGGTGAAGAACTTTTGAAGTCGGTGTAAGACGTTCGGTGACATGCAGCAGTTGACAATTGATATATAAATCAGAGCAAGCAGCAAAATAGGGGGACTCTCATTCGACATTCCACACCAGACAATTCGAGACTAGAACACTCGAGAGACACCAAGTGTGATACTCGAGACTTGGAGTTGCGGGAGCAAAGTAGCAGTACACGATCTTCATTCTCAGAGGGAGGATCTGTCTTCCTCTGTTATTATATGTTTTACATTGTACATTCTACTAATATGTTGTCAATTATCTTAGTTTAATTTATTTTTCTCGAGAGTTTGGAGACTTATTGGTTGAAACTTTTATCTTCAACTAATTTCTTCAAATGATAATCTGATTCTTTCTGCGAGATTGAATCAGGTTCTTGAACATAAAAATTGAATTAACACCTTTAAGATCTTAATTCTAAATCGATGATCTTTTGGCGAGATCAACCATCGAGACATTTCTTCAAACATTCAAATTCAAACTTCAGAAACTTTTGGAGAGATAGCTTTTTGTTGTCATCTTAAAATAAAATTGCTGAATGTGGTTGTTGAAGTGGCGAACTTCAAGAGCTATAATACAGAGTGTTAATTCTTCTAGCGAGGAAGGATTACCAACTCATTTTTAAGGTGTGAATTTAATAAAATGAGGATCATCCATTTAAACCAGTAAGGTTCATATATCTCAAGAAATCTTTCGATCTACCCTCAGTACTCCTGTTTCCTTCTTAGATATTTTTAGTTGTTAGTGTTTCATTCTTGATTTGCCATTTCTAGTATAGGTTATAGGGAATTTTCAACTTTTTTTATACTGCTTTATTAAAAATAAAAAAAAATAAAATAATGAAAAGTTAAAATTTGTCTTCCTCATTGCTTACAACAGTGAGGTTTTAGTTTTAAAACCTTAGAACACTCATCTGCCTTATTTGTGGTTCGACCCTGCACCACTATGCTAGTGTATGTTAATAAATTTAGTTTTGAGGACCATGATGACCTCCATCTAGTTCAGTATGTAACTCATACACGGTTCTTGGCCCTTATCATTCCAACAATATCAAAGTTAAAATGAAGAAAATTTCTAAACTTTTTGTCAGCTCTATATCATAGTTATGCACCTCTTTGATCTTCACTTGGGTAGATTGTTGAAAATTCAATCGAGAATGATAATATATTCTCCCTTCATTCAGTAATTACAAATCCATCATTTTCAAATACCAAAAATAGGATATTTTATTATCCTCTTCTTGGATAACCTAGCATGATCATGTCGACTCAATGGATCAACCACCATGTTCACATTACCATGGTGGTGATGAATTTGGCATTCATAGTCATTAATATGCTCTATCTATATTCTATGGAACAAATTCATATTCTTATATGGGATTATATACATAATAAAACTTAATTGATATATATAACTCTTTTCACCGCAAAGATAATTCCACCACATCTTTAATGAAAAATTTATCACAACAATCTCGAAGTCATAAATTCGGTAATTCTACTCATGAACCATCAATTTTTAGGAGGCATAAGCTATACTAATGACATTTTTTATAATAAAACATACCTTCCTTGATTCATCACTATATATTAAAACCCCCTATCCACCATAAGCGATACTGATGACATTTTTTAGGAGGCATAACCCTTCTTTGATACATCCCAATACCTTCTTTGAGTTATCTTGGTTTAAGAATTATATAGTCAAGGTAAATTCTCCACAAAGAATCAATAATATCTTGCTAGAAAAATAAAAATTGATCTCATTCGCCCTGGTTGGTCTATGCCAACATTCAATATCCTTCATATCTAATTTATCTACCGATTTACCCTCTCTTGAGATTATATGAGCCAAAAATAAAAACTGTTTTTATCAAAAATTAAAACTTTAATAATTTGGAATATATTTTACCCTACCTAAGGTTCCTTAGTAAAATTATAAAGTGATTTTCATTCTCATCCTTTCTCTTTGAATATTTATGAATATCAACTACAAATATTTTCACAAACTTGTCAAGTTGATCTCCAAAGACTATAATCATTTATTCCATGAATATTGTAGGGGAATTGGAAATATTGAAAGGATTAAAAATGTATTCAGAGTATCCATACCTTGTATGGAATGTTGTATTAGGTATATCATCTTTCTTGAACCTCCATTGATGATATCTAAAAAAATTCAATCTTGAAAATGTATTTCCCGCAATGTAATAGATCAAATGATTCCTCAATATATGTAATATGATAATTTTACATAATTATGATCTCATTCAGCTCATGATAATAAATGTAGAGTCACATCAAACTTCCCTTATTTAAAAAAAGAACTGGTGAACCCTAAGGTGACACACAAGGCCAAATGAATCCCTTTTCAAGGATTACCTAGAGTCTCTTCTTAAATTATTTCAACTCAATCGGGGCCATTTATAGGGAGTCTCTGAAATTAGTGTGCCACTAGGTATGTGTTCAATTGAGAACTCAAATTCAGGTTTTGGTAGAAGACTAGTAAAATATTTTCTAAATGCATAAATAAATTCCCAAACAATAGGCATATCATCTATGATGAGCTTCTCTCCAACCAATTGATATAAAAACCACTTATAAATTAGAATTTAGTCCTTTATAATCGATATAATCTATAAATAAAATTCATAATTATCATCTAATTGATTGATTATTGATGGATGGTTTGGAATATCAAATGTGACTTCCCTTCATCAAGAATTGATGTGGGATTTATATTGAGAAATAAAATCCATGACTAAGATGACATCAAATTCCACTAAAGGAAGAGTGGAAATATTTATAGGAAGCACATTCCAACTAATGCCATCTCGAGAGGAATCATTGACATGAGTTATGATCAGCGTACCATTAGGGATTTGTACTGCTAATTCCACTTTTAATCATTTGGGTGGATTCTTGATACGGTTATTAAATTATTTAGATTTGAAATAATTAAACGATATGAATTCAAATAAGACAATAAAAGTTATAGAGTGGATGGAAAGTATAACATTCAACCCATATTTATCGCAACCCTCATCAGACATAGTCATAGCATGAGATTGTTCCTTTTCTTTCGTCTTATGAAGTTGTTGATGTCGACCATCATCATTAACTCGCTGGTATGGGAACTATTTATCATAGTTCTCATTCTTCATACACTTGAAACACTAATGTGTGGGAGGTGTATTATATACTGTTTTATCTCTATTCACATCATTTGTTAGATTCTCCCCATAACATTGTCAATCTTTTTCCCTATGACCTTCCCTTTCACACATAAAACATTTATCAGTCCCCTTAATTCAATTTTCTTTAGGATTCTTCCTACACTTTGAGAATAAAGGATATATCATATTCTTCCCTCCATGGTGTATATATTTTCTTTTTAACTATGTCTTTCTTTCTTGTAAAAAAATATGAGATTAATATATAACTACAACCTCTATTTCAACCTTGATAGAAAATCAAACAAGATCATCATAACTACTACAAAACCTTAGTGTAATTCCCTTAAGATTATTTTTTTAATCCATTTATCATAAATCCTAATGTAAGATACAATAATTACAGTGGGGAACCACATACTATTCAAAACCACTTATAGGATGCCTGAATCACTATACCTTATTTAACATATGGACCTGTAGGATTATCTTATTTTATTTATAGTTTTATTATATTAAAATCCTTCATTATGAATGCTGCAAATCCTTTTTTTGATTATCTGAAGCCGGTTTAAGGGAACTCGTGCCCAAACATACAACCACAATCCCAAACAAGTTGAACACAAACTCGGCCACCCATCCAACATAGAATTACGCATCATAAAAACCATAATCATCTCCACATCCCCTGTCGGATTCGTCTTCACCAGTAGCCGTAGCCGATTCCCATTCTGGAGACCTCTAGTAGCTTGCACTTTGGACCCAACACCTGAGTTGTTCCAGTGCTGACGGATCTGGAGAAGTCCCCTTGATCAAGCTACCCTTCCTAATAGCCACGGTCACCTGAGAGTGTCAAACCAGGTTTATTAAGATTATGTGAATTCACAAAGAATATCCCTTGAGAGTGTCAAACCAGGTGTAAATCATAGCCCATTATTGTGCACCAGTTCTTGATCGATTCTAGCGCAATACATTTTTTGGGTTATTTCCCATAAGAATATATATTCAAGATCCACCTACTCTTACAGTAACTAGAAAATTATGCATTTATATGAAACCACTCTCTCTATACCTTACAAAAAATCCCGGATATTTCATATGCATTGTATAATCTTTAGAATTGTACATAGACTTTTCCTTAGGGATCTCACTAAGGTGTTCTCATCATATAATCCAAATATTAACTACAAATATCCTCTGATAGAAATTATAGTGGCAGAGGCTTAACATATATACACATGACAACATTTTTTCTAAATATCCATTTCATTACACAAAAACACACCCGAGGACCATAATAGTTTAGTGCCTATGGAAACATGGAAACATAAACACTTTTTCTTGAGTTTGGAAGAACATCTCCCACTAATTTCTTTGCAACTATCACCCATAATAGAAATATATAATATAATACATATATCCATATCTTAGGGAAGGAAAACATAAAAAAAGGGTGAGGTGAGATGTTTGGTAACGATAAAAAGGGAGATACATAAGTGTAACAAGAACATAAGGGTGTGCGAACATGAGAATAACCTTTTAGAACCTTATATACATGTCAAATAAATTAATTTCGAGTCATGAGATAAGGAATATAATCTCATAAGACAAAAATTATAAGGTAATCAAAGAACATGATCTATGAGAGCATAACTTTAGTGGATAACAAGGAATTTTTTTATACCTGTAGGAATAGTAAATCCATTCCATATAAATATATCCTCACTCCCAATAACATCATAGTGGAAAAATCATATTATGGAATCGATTTAACTCTATGCTCTAACCCTATCTTAGTAAACTAAGTTCAATTCCCATTCTAGCACTAACATTCTGAAATGTGTTCACTCCCCATTCAATCCATGTCTTACAGAACTTGGTTCACATACAATTCATGTCATATCTATCTCATGATATATAAATCTATACCCAATTTATTAGAGGGAGATATAGGTTCCACCTGCCACATAATGAAATCATACATATGTGTTCCCCAAGATCATTAACATTCATCATATCATAACCTATGAAATTAATTTGGTATCATAATCATTTTATCATATCATAACCTAGGGAAAATTTATTGTTTTAATAATCATTTCATATTAGAAAATCCCATGAAATGAAGCACATTTCTTATGAATTTTATCATAGTTTCACCCCTTGAAGAGAAACGGGTTACATATACAAATTTTCATTATAAAAATTAACCATTGAGATAGAAAATTACAATTGTTTCCATTTTTTATATCCCCATAAAGGCATAGTTTTAATCAAATGGTGGCATCTTAGATGGAGATTTATTTTGGTAAATCATTTAAAACATTTCTTGAGGAAAATACCCTTTTTGTTTCGAAAATACTATTTAAAATAAAAGAAAAATGTAACAATTTTTTCATTAAAAAGTATATTTGAAACATGTAATGGAAAATTTGAATCAATGATCGGTCATGATGTTAGAAAATTCAGTTCATGTTTTACATGTTAAAATCATGTTTTCTTTAAAATTTATGGTAAATGAAAAATGGGCATCACTTGGAAAACAACATGATAATTCCTTTCAAAAAAATTAAAAAAATTAAACATATTTAATTTTTTTTTAATAAATTATAAGATACTAATAAAATATTTTTTGAAAACATTTTTTTAAATATTTTTTCTGGGCGAGAGAAAATTTTTGACTAAAGAGGGAAATAAAGTCATATTTGTTTTAAACATTTCATTGAAAATTATAAGTAAACATTAATGTAAAAAATTGTACCATTACTTTAGAATATCATAAAAAAAATATGATAATTTTTTTTTTCGATTTCATGGGAATTATATAATTATATTTCACCATTGGAGACTAAATCATAAACAATCCTGATAGATTATGAGATTGTAACACAGAATCTTTGCCACTTTGGTAACATTGAATCATAAGGCCCATGATGGATTAAAATAAAATTAAACTTATAATATAATAATTATTAATAAATTCATGATATTACATGTAATATGGTCTTTATATACTCCTCATGAAATAATATAGGTTTATAACATAACATACATCTCAAAGAAGGATAATTGAGACCAACATCCCTTACCTTAAGTCTTTACTTCAATCGTAATCTTTCAAACATCCTATATAATAAAAATAATTTTATAATATATATATTAAAATAAAATATTCATATATATAATAACATATATTATTTTATTATGATATTTTATTACATTTTTATTAACAATTCCATGTTAAAGTTGCTTTTTGTTTTATAATCACTTTGTTTTTGTATGTATTTTGATTTTTTTATATTTTTTATTATATTACACTGATAATGTTTCAATAATATCCAGAAGGATACAAATGATATAAATATAATATATATTCATATTATTTGTTTTTATAAAAATCTATAAAATTTATAGATAGAAGATGACATGCATTGTTCATGGAAACAGTTCGGAATGCATACGTATGAACGTTGTTTCCATTTTTTTATTGGATTGATAAAGATAATGATAAATGATATATTATCCTTAAAGAATCTTGGGGTCCCTTGATAAATGATATTTTCTTCCATGTCCTTAAAATATATTGAAGGAAAACCAAAATTAGATTTATAATGATTTTTCATTAAATGTAATATCCTCTAAACCTATTGGAGCTACTCTTCGTATTCTTGGGGTCCCTTATAACCATGGAATACAGATAGATAATTCTTAGTAATTTCATAGTTGTGATCCACTATTTTTCACTAGTTCCCGACACCCTCTTGGCCATGTGTTTTGATTTTTCAGATAAAACATTCCACCAATGAAGGTTATATAGAAGTATTTACCTATGGAACTTTTCTAATAGTTTCCTCTTATGGACTTTGAAGAGTTATTTCAAGAATAATTTTCTGATAACCACAATAGAAAACATCCAATAATCTTAAAAGAATGTATCTGAATCAAAAGTTGAATTCAAGAGTCAAAATTTAACTTTGTAAATAAAAAATAATTCATGAAATCATGGACTCAATGAATTAAGGAAAACCTATAATAAAATAGGTTCCTATAAATTTAATAGTAACCATGTTAATTCAAATAACCTAAAAAATATGGATCATGATTAAAAATAAAATTCTTAACCACCTAAGGTAACTCGAGTTCATACATGAAAGTGAGCTATTCAGGACCCCATATACACTTTATAGTGGTTCATGCATAAAATAAATACAAATTAATTCATTTTTTGTGCATATTCATGTCACACAAACAAACTCCTGGGGATTGTAGTAGTTCAGTACCTATGGATACTAGGAAACAAAAATGTTGGTCCATAAGTGAGCTACATAATCTCCTAGTAAGTAATTTACAACAAAAATCCTTATTTCATATATCAAACAATATATATATATTCATAATCTGGGGAGAGGAAACCAAAGATAAGGTTGAAATTTGATGCTCATTTACAGTAAAAAAGGAAGATATATAATCATAACATGAACATAAGTGTTTTAGAACATGAACATAACATTTGAGAACAACACACTACATATAAATGGTAATAGTATTATATCATGGCATAAACATTGGTAGTTAATAATATATGAATCATAAAAGAATAAAATAACACGGTCCTTGAGAGAATAACATCTTCATAAGGCATAGAATATTTAGAATACACATAATAATAGAAAACCAATTCCATATTTCTCAAGTATCACTACCAAGACCATCATAGTAGAGAAATTCCTTTATTGAACCGAGTTAAATCCCCATTCTAGACTTATCTTATAGAATGGATTTGACTACCCCTTCTAGTCTTATTTCACCATGGTTCACTTCCCTATCCATCCTTCCCTTACTGAACTAGGTTCACTTCTCATTCCAGTCATATATATCTCATGACATATAAATCCATACCCAATGTATTGTAGGTAGATATAGGTACCACCCAAAACATATTGAAATCATACATATGTATTTTACAAATATCATAAAAAACCATCAAATCATAACTCAATAAATGAAATGGGTTTCATAAACATTTCATCATATCATAACCAGTGTGAAAGTGACATGTTTTATAATCATTTCATTATTCAAAAACTCATGAAATGATGTTGTATTCAAAAGAATTTTATCATGGAATAACCCATGGAATATAAATGAGTTTAAAAAAAACTTTATATCATAAATATAATCCTTTCATATAAATAATTAAAATTGTATTCTTGGATTATATTCCTACTAATTAATTGGTAACATGAATGGGCGTCATCTTATATGGAGAATGATTTTTTTCCGTCATTTAAAATATTTATTGAGGAAAATTAGTTTTTCAATTTTAAAATATTTTTTAAAACATAAAAACCATTATTGTAAATTTTTTTAAGAAATAATCTGGAAACTTAATAGAGGAATATTTGTATCAATGATTTTTCCTGATGTCAGAAAATTTTGTTCCTTCCATATTTGTTAAATTGAAGATTCCTTTAACATTTTCTGTAATGTCTGTATAAGATATGTTTACAAAATGACATGAATATTATTTTTAAAAATTTTAGCTAAAAATTTAAACATGTGAAAAATACCATTTAAAAATAATAAGAGGGTAATAAAATATTTATGATAACATTTTTTGAAAAAATGGTTTTGGAAGGAAACATATTTCCGACTGAAGATAGAAATAGAGTCATATTTTCTTAATAATTTTTTGTACCAAAAATGGAAAATAGAACAATTACACAAGTATATCATGAATAATTATAAAAGAATAAATTAATTATAATTAATTATTGGTATATATCATGATATTTAAACATTTGATACTTAATCATAAATAATCTACACAATTGTTGAGATTGTAACATATAATCATTACCACTTTGGTAACATTGAATCAAAAACCCAAAGAAAGAATAATGTAAAATGATAATTATAATATAATTAGTATAAATAAATTAATGATATTAAATTAATAGGTTCTGTATATACACATCTTGAAAGAATACCGATGCATAATATAACGTAAGTCTCAAAGAAGGAAAATTGAGAAAAAACTCTTAACTTAAGTCTTGACTTCCATCGTACTCATTCGAACCTCTTGGATAATAAATAAAAATTCATGATAAATAAATTAAAGAACCATATTAATATATATAATACCATATATGATTTTATTATGACCTTTTATTACCTTTTTACTAACGATTCAATTTTAAAGTTATGTTTTGGGTAATAACCCGTTTGTTTTTCATATATGTTTTGATTTGTTATATTTTAAGAAATAGTAATTTGATCATGGTTCTATAGTATATAGAATTATAAACATGATATATATAATATATACTCATTATATATATATATTGTAATCCATAAAATTTTGAGATAGAAAATAAAATGCATTGTTCATGGAAATGGTAGGTCATGTGTATGCTGGAACACTATTTCCATTTTAATACAAGATTGAATGAATGAAATATTATATTTGTATTATAATTAAATATTAATTTTTATATAATATATATCACAAATTTTTATTAATCCCATAAATAATACATTCCATCTAAAGTATAAATGAGTCACATCACTTCATGAGGTGGTAGTCCACCGTACACACGAACGAATTTATCATATTTCCAGAAATTGTAGAGTACGAAGGTACTTGTAATATAATATTATTATTATAATAATAACATAATAAATATAATATATACAATATATAAACAATAAATAAATTATTATGACCATATTTGATTGGTTTAAATGTAAAAATGAATGTCATTAGTTCATGAGGCGGTAATCCGTTGTAAATACGAATGATAATTTTGAAACCCATCTGACGGAAGTGTAGACAGTTTTAGGTCATTAATTTGACATAAAAACATATAATTATATGTAATATATGTATTTTATTATATAATTTTCATATAAAATGAATTTATGCGGTGGTTGACAAAATAAAATAAAATCCTTTATGGATGATTGTTACCTCATATTTGGGTATCCTCCTTTTGTTTGCACTCAAAAAGTCCATATGATGGAATTATATCCAAGATAATATTTATATAATTAGAGGATGTAATTTTGGAAGTAATGTTTTTAGGAAATGGATAACCATATTTTTTTTGAAGTTACAATGAAGGGAGGAGAGGTGGTGGCCTATTATAAGTTGGGGTGAGGACACACTTAGTATTTTTGAAAATAAATAAGTACTCCCACATTTTTTAAATTCCACAAGGGTACAAAATGGTCCATTATCTTTCCATATAGGTTTAATGGTCATAATACTTCCAAAACAGAGGTTTTATAAAATCTTATAGGTAATTTGGGCCCTTATATTTTTTTAACCACCAGTAAACTCATTTTTACCTTAACAATGGTAATTAACTTTTACTGCATTCACAATTCATTCTGGTCAAAAATTAAGTTGGTATGATTACACATATTAAATAATTATAATTATAAAAATTGAATCAACTTTTAAAAAATCCATTCAAATAAGTGGAAAAAAACTATTTAAATATTAATCCCTCCTAAGTGATGAGAAAGCAGATATTTAATGCAAAAATGTTCAAAAGTATAAAAAGTTTTTCTATCAAATTTAAATATAATACTAATTAAAATTACTTATATTGGATAAATATATGTATAACTGAACAAATTATTCTTTTAAATTAATTTCGGACATAATTTTACTTTATATATAAATTAAATGAAATTGTAGTTTTCAATTAAAATACAGTATTTTTCAATGTTCCTCAAAAATGAATCTTTTCTAACCAAATCCAAAAAAATAATCCTATGAAAATTTTTTAAATATAAATAAAAAATGATGGTTATTTTATAAAATAAATTTTCTAAAAGATTCAAAAATTAAAGTTATTATTTTTCATAAAAAGACATAAAAACATGTTTTTATGTAAATTTTAATTTTGAACCATATAAAGACTTTACCAAAAATTACGAACAATTTTATAAATTATTATTATTTATATAAATAAATTATAATTAATAATTAATAATTAGTAATAACTTTTAATGTCAATAATTTTAATGTCTAGGTTATAAATGTTTCATTTAAAGAACTAAATTAATAATATAACAAGATTTTTTGAAAGTCTATATTTCGTAAAATACAAGATAAGATAATGTTTTAAGTAGTTCATTTTTAAATTTTTGTCACATATAATTTAATATTAACTTACTGTATAATGAAAATAAATCCATCAAAGAAATATAATTTATTTAGATAAGTAATTCATAAAAACTATGGGTGTTATATTTTACTCCCCCCCTTAAAATGAATTTTTCCACTAAATCAAACATTATAAAACAAAACAGGGGATACTTATGCCTCATAATATCCTCAATTTACTATATATCTTACTCAAATTGGTGGTTTCATACAAAACATTGACCAGATGATGGGGAATTTTTGTAAAAAATTATTCGTATGATCCAGAATCTTCATCAGTTGTTCCTCATAAGAAAGATCTTGATCTAGCAGTACGGATTCAGAATTTAGTAAATGTATAAGGTTAGGTATTTACTTAATAAGGAGATATACATGGAACAGTTCATGGAATTGAGATAGTATATGTGGAAGTTCCAATATAATGGAAATCGCCCCTGTATAATCAATAATTTTAAAGGGACCAATATACATAGGACATAGTTTCCATTTATTATGAATATTATAACCCTATTCCTTGGAGAATTTATTAGAAACATTTTATCTCCAACTTGAAATTATAGATCACACCATTTATTTTCAGTATAAAATATATATCGACTTTAATCTTCCTTGATATTCTACTAAATGGATCTAATCTTCTCTATCAGTTCTCTATCTATCTCATCTCCCAATATCATTCATTCTCCAAATTAATTTGAGTGCATTTTATATATAAATTTGTTTCTATAGAGGTACTCATAAAGATCCACATGAATTCTTGAGTGAAATAAATTCTTGAATGAAAAATAAACTATCAGAAGGTCTTTATCCCAACCACCATTGAAATCCATAGATCAACATCCCAATATATCCTTTATGGTTTGAACTGTTCTTTCATATAGACCATCTATTTTAGGATGATACACTATGTGGAAACTGAACATTGTATCAAGATCATGGTGAATACTACACCATAACATTGAGGTAAACCTTAGAACATGATTGGATACAGTGCAATATGTTACTTCATTCAACATTACCACTTCCTTAATAGATAAAATAAAAATATGATCTATATATAAGTCTTCTCCAATAGTGATTAAGTGTTTTTAGTTAGTAATGTTATCATCTACAACCCAAATATATTTATTCCCTTTAAAGGCTTAAGGGGAGTTAAAAATAATATCTATGGTGATGTTTTCCCATTTCCATTTTTTGTATGGGTAAAGGATGGATCATCCCAAAATACTTTTGTCTCTAAGAATTAACTTTTTTTCATACCAAACATTGAGATTCAAACTTTGGTGTATAATGTTTCCTGACTTCCCACCAGAAGAAATCCTTAAATTCACTATTCATATTCATATTTCCATGATAAAATGACAATGAAGAACTATGAGATTTATACAACAAATATTTTTTCTAGTCTGGTAGGTATGTAACTCATACACGGTTCTTGAACCGTATCATTCCAACAATATCAAAGTTTAACTGAAGAAAATTTCTAAACTTTTTGTCAGCTCTATATCTTAGTTATGCGCCTATTTGATCTTCACTTGGGTAGATGGTTGAACATTCAATTGATAATGATAATATATTCTCCCTTCATTCAGTAATTCCAAATCCATCCTTTTCAAATACAAAAAAATAGGATATTTTATTATCCTCTTCATAGATAACCTAGCATGATCATGACAACTCAAAGGATCATCCACCATGTTCACATTACCATGGTGGTGATGTATTTTACATTCATAGTCATTAATCTTCTCTATCTATACTCTATGGCACATATTCATATTCTTATATGGGATTATATACATAAAATAAATTAATTGATATATATAACTCTTTTCTCCACAAAGATAATTCCACTATATCTTAAATGAAAAATTTATCACAACAATATCCAAGTCATAAATTTGGTAATTCTACTCATGAACCATCAATTTTCATGAGGCATAAGCTATACTAATGAAATTTTTCATAAGAAAACATACCTTCCTTGATTCATCACTATAGATTAAAATCCCCTATCCACCATAAGCTATACTGATGACATTTTTCAAGAGGCATAACCCTTCTTTGATTCATCCCATTACCTTTTTTGAGTAATATTGGTTTAAGAATTATATAGTCAAGGTAAATTCACCACAAAGAATCAATAATATCATGCTAGACCAATAAAAATGGATCTCATCCGCTATGGTTGGTCTATGCCAATATTCAATATCCCCCATATCTAATGTATCTACCGATTTAACCTCTCTTGAGATTATATGAGCAAAAAAATAAAAACTATTTTTATCAAAAATTAAAACTTTACAAATTTGGAATATATTTTACCCTACCTAAGGTTACTTAGTAAAATTATAAAGTGATTTTCATTCTATTCCATTCTCTTTGAATATATAAGAATACCAACTACAAATATTTTCACAAACTTATCAAGTTGATCTCAAAAGACTATATTCATTTATTCTATGAATATTGTAGGGGAATTGGAAATATTGAAAGGATTCAAAATGTATTTAGAGTATCCATACCTTGTATGGAATGTTGTATTTGGTATATCATCTTTCTTGAACCTCAATTGATGATATATAAAAAAATTAAATCTTTAAAATGTATTTCCCTCCATGTAATTGATCAAATGATTCCTCAATATGGGGAATATGACAATTTTTCATAATTATGATCTCGTTCAGCTCATTATAATAAATGCTGAGTCACATCGATCTTCCTATATTTAAAAAAAGGAACTGGTGAACCCTAAGGTGACACACAAGGCCAAATGAATATCTTTTCAAGGATTTCCAAGATTCTCTTCTTAAATTATTTCAACTCAATCGGGGACATTCTATAGAGAGTTTATGAAATTAGTGTGGCACTAGGTATGTGTTCAATTGAGAACTCAAATTCAGGTTTTGGAAGAAGACTAGTAAACTCTTTCAGAAATGCATTAAGAAATTCCCAAACAATAGGCATATCATCTATGTTGAGTTTCTCTCCAACCAATTGATATAAAAACCCCTTCTAAATTATAATTAAGTCCTATATAATCTATGTAATCTATAAATAAAAATCATAATTATCATCTAATTGATAGATGATTGTTGGTTGGTTTGGAATATCAAATGTAACTTCCCTTCATCAAAAATTGATGTGGGACTTATATATAGAAATATATTCCATGACTAAGATGATATAAAATTCCACTAAAGGATCAATGAAAAGATTTATAGGAAGAACATTCCAACTAACGTCAACTCCAGAGGAATCATTGACCTAAGTTATGATCATCGTACTGTTAGGTATTTTTACTTCTAATTCCACTTCGAATCATTTGGGTGGTTTCTTGATACGATTATTAAATTATTTAGATATGAAATCATTAGAAGATATGAATTCAAATAAGACAATAACAGTTATAGAGTGGATGGTAAATATAACATTCAACCCATATTTATCGAAACCCTCATCAAAAATAGTGATAGAATGAGAATTTTCCTTTTCTTTTGGCCTAAGAAGTTATTGATGTTGAACATCATCATTAACCTGCCGGTATGGGAACTGTTTATCATAGTTCTCATTATCCATACACTTGAAAAATTAAAAGTATGGGAGGTGTATTATATATTTTTTTCTCTCTATTCACATCATTTGTTATATTCTCCCCAAAAAATCATCAATCTATTTCCCTATGACCTTCCCTTTCACACTTAAAACATTTATCAGTCCCCTAAATACAATTTTCTCCAGGATTCTTCTTACACTTCGAGAATAAAGCATATATCATATTCTTCCCTACATGGTTTATATATTTTCCTTTTAACTATACCTTTCATTCTTGTAAAAAATATGAGATTAATACATAACTATAACCTAAATTTCAACCTTGATATCACATCAAACAAGATAATCATAGCTACTAAAGACCCTTATGTGTAATTCCTTTAAGATTCTTTTTTTAATCCATTTATCATAAATCCTAAAGTAAGATACAATAATCACATTGGGGAACCACATACTCTTCAAAACCACTTATAAGATTCCTGAATCGTGACACTTTATTTAAACTATGGCCCCTTAGGTTTATCTTATTTTATTTATAGTTGTATTATATTAAAATCCTTCATGATGGTTTATTAAGAGTTTTTTAATTCACAAAGCATATCCCTCGAGAGTGTCAAACCAGGTGTAAATCACAGCCCATTGTTGTGCACTAGTTCATGATCAATTCTAGGTCAATATATATTTTTGGATTATTTCCGATAAGAATATATATTCAAGATCCACCTAATCGTACAGTTAATAGAAAATTATGCATTGCTATGAAACCACTCTCTCTAAAACTTTTAAAAAATCCATGACATTTCATATATATTGAATAATCTTCAGACTTGTACATAGACATTTACTTAGGGATATAACTAAGGTGTTCTCATCATAGAATCAAAATATTAACTAAAAATATCATCTGATAGAAATTATTGTGGCATAGGCTTAACATATATATTAATTATAACATTTTTTTTCTAAATATCCAATTCATTACACAAAACACACCTGAGGACCATAACAGTTTAGTGCCTATGGAAACATAGAAACATAAACACATTTTCATGAGTTTTCAACATCATCTCCCACTAAGTTCTTCACAACTATCACCCTTCATAGAAATATAATAGATAATACATACATCCATATATTGGGGAAAGAAAACATAACAAAAGGGTGAGCTGCGATGTTTGGTAATGGTAAAAAGGGAGATGCATAAGTATAACAAGAACATAAGGGCGTGAGAACATGAAAATAACCTTTTAGAACCTAACATGCATGTCAAATACATTAATTTCAGTTCATGAGATATGGAATGGTAGCACATAAGACAATAATAATAAGGTCATCAAAGAACATGATGCACAAGAGCATAACTTTAGTGGATGCCATGGATTTTTTTATAACCGTAGGAATAGAAAATCCATTCAATATAAATATATCCTCACTCCCAATAACATCATAGTGGAAAAATCATATTACTGAATAGAGTTAACTCCATGATCCAACCCTATATTAGTAAATTGAGTTCACTTCCCATTCAAGCACTAACATTCTGAAATGTGTTCACTCCCAATTCTATCCATGTCTTACTGAACATGGTTCACAAACCATTCATTTCATATCTATCTCATGATATATATATCTATACCCAATGTGTTCGAGGGAGATATAGGTCCTACCCATTACATAATGAAATAATACATATGTTTCCCAAGACCATTAACATTCATCATATCATAACCCATGAAATTAATTGGGTATCATAATCATTTTTTCATATCATAAACTAGGGAAAATTTATAGGTTTAACAATCATATCATCTTAGAAAATCCCATGAAATAAAGCACATTTCTTATGAATTTTATCATAGTTTAACCTCTTGAAGAGAAAAGTGTTACATAAAAAAATTTCATTATAAAAATTAACCATTGAGATAGATAATTACAATTGATTCCATTTTTTATATACCCATAAAGGCATATTTTTAATCAAATAGTTCCACCTTAGATGGATAATTATTTTGAAAAATCATTTAAAATATTTCTTGAGGAAAATACCCTTTTTGTTTCGAAAAAACATTTTAAATCAAAAGAAAAATGTAAAAAAAAATTCATTAAGAAGAATTTTTAAAACATATAATGGAAAATATGAATCAATTATCGATCATGATGTGAGAAAATTCAGTTCATGTTTTACATGTTAAAATGATGTTTCCTTTCCAATTTTTAGTAAATGAAAAATGGGCATCCCTTTGAAAACAACATGATGATTCCTTTCAAAAAAATTTAAAAAATGAAGCATGTTTTGAAAAATATTTAATAAATCATTAGATAATAATAAAATATTTATTGAAAACATTTTTTAAATATTTTTTGTGGAGGAGAACGAATTTCTGACTGAAGAGGGAAATAAAGTCATATTTTTTAAACATTTCATTGAATATTATAAGTAAACATTAATGTAAAAAATTGTACCATTACTTGAGAATATCATCAAAAACAATATGATAAGAAAATTTATTCGATTTCTTGGGAGTTATATAATTGTATTTCAACATTTGAAACTTAATCATAAACAATCCTGATTGATTATGAGATAGTAACACAGAATCTTTTCCACTTTGGTAACATTGAATCATAAGGCCTAAGAATGATTAAAATAAAATTAAAGTTATAATATAAAAATTATTAATAAATTCATGATTTTACATATAATATGGTCTTTATATACTCCTCATGAAATAATATAGGTTTATTACATATCATACATCTCAAATAAGGTAAATTGAGACCAAAATCACTTACCTTAAGTCTTGACATCCATATTAATCTATCAAACATCCTATATAATAAAAATAATTTTATAATATATATATTAAACTAAAATATTCATTTATATAAAAACATATATTATTTTCTTATGATATTTTATTACATTTTTATTAATAATACCATTTTAAAGTTACTTTTCGTGTAATAATCACTTTGTTTTCATATGTATTTTGCTTTTTTTATATTTTTTGTTCTATTACATTGATAATGTTTTAATAATATCCAGAAGGATACAAATGATACAAATATCATTTATATTCATCTTATTTGTATTTATTAAAATCTATAAAATCTATAGATAGAAGATGAAATGCATAGTTCATGGAAACAGTTCGTCATGCGTACGTATGAATGTTGTTTCCATTTTATTGTTGGATTTTAAAATAGAATGATAAACGATATATTATCATTAAGGAATCATTACTATGTAATATATATCAGTAATTTATATTAAATACATATTTATTTCTTTCCAGGTAAGGAATTAACAAATCAAAAGGCATCACATGACGGTAGTATACCATACAGGTGAACGATGTTGTCATATTTACACAAAATAATGATTATTAAGATATGTGTGATGTAGTAATTATAGAATAAAAATAGAATCATAAATTTCAAATATAAAATATAAAAAAAATCCTTCATTATTATTATCTTTGATAGGTGGTAATGAAAAAAATGAACAAAATCATTTCGGGAGATGGTAGTTCGGCTACACATGAACTATGATTGCATAACACTTTTGATTGAAGTGGACATGGTTCTAGGTAATTACCTTAACATAAAAATATTTTATTATATGAAAGATACTATGTATATTATATAATCATGATGTAAAAATAAATGAATGGGTAAAATAAAATCACTTGTTGATGAATGTTATCTCTTAATCAAGTATCCTATTTAGGTTTTCACTAAGATCCACCCTATATTGGATTTATTCTTAATACAAGGTTGCTTAAATGATTCTATGGAATTTTGGAAGTGGCTTTGGTAGGTATTCTCTGGAAAATAGGTTTGAAGGTGTGAAGTCGGGAGGATATTCGTGGCCTTTTTAAAATGGGCTATAGGAAAAATGTTCTACTTTTGAAAAGAAAGAAGTGCTTCCACATTTTTCATATGTCACAAGGATCCAGAATGGAATATTATCAAACCCTAGTGGAGAAATAGTACAAATATATCCATAAAATAGTTTTTAATAAATTTTATAGGTTGTATTTACCCATAAATTTTATTTTAACTCCCTATAAACCCATTTTTACCTTAACCATGGAAATAATTATTTTATATTATTCACTATTTAATTAGGTAAAAAATTAATTTGGTACTATAAGAAATTATAAATTATTATAATTGAAAATATTAAATCCATTGTTATAAATTCCACTAATATAAGTGGAAAATTTTAATTCAATATTAATCCTGCATACGAAATGAGAATACAAGTTTTTAAATTGAAAATGAGGAAAATTATTCAATGTTTTTATATACAATTTCAATATTAAATTGATTAAAATTACCTAAATTAGATTTATATATGTATAATTGAACTTATTATACTTCAAAACCAATTCAAAAAACTAATTTTCTTAAAAAATAAATTAAATTAAAACGATGTTTTCAATTAAAATTTTGTATTATTCATTATTCATCAGAAAATGAAACTTTTTAGAAAAAACCCAAAAAATCACAGTCAGTTAATTTTGAAATTATGAATTAATTTTTTTTTTATAAAATTAAATTTCTAAAATATTTTAAAATTATTTTTATTATTGTTCATAAAAATTTATATTTTGTTTTGAGAAAATTTTATTATTGGAACATAAAAAAATTTATAGAAAATTATGAATATTATTATAAATATTTTCTTTTTTATATTTAACCATTATAATTATTATTTAAAAATTATTTATTAAAATTCATATCTAAATGTTTAAAATCTATGTTATAATAATCATATTTAATTAAATAAATTAATAATATAATGTTATTTTGTTAAAAGTTACTGTTGGTTCTAATGCAATTTAAGACAACATTGCTTGGAGTGAATGATTAAATTAGTGTTTCATATAGTGAATGATTAACTTAGGGAAGAATTTAATTCAATCCCTCAAGTAAATTTAATTTATTTTGGAAAAAATAATAAAAACTCGGACTGTTACAAACATACTACTCGAATTCAAACTATTCTAAGTCCTCTGTACCACATATCATCAACCAAACCTAGGCAGTGTCACCTCGTTCACTGGTATTCTTTAATTAGAGATTATTTTGTACATTATGATTTTATAGATTTTTTCTTTAGTCAAGGGTTTTTAATTTGTAGATATTATGAAAATAGGCTAGGATCATGGTCTATGCATGGATTGTAAGAATAATCATGTAACTATATTGAATGGATTTATATGTTCTAAAGGAAACTTTTAGGGATTGGGCATGGTTTGAAAAACCATGAGAGTCTCCAAAAAAACCATCACAATGATTGGGGGTTTTTTTAGTGGTTTTCACATGTCTTTAGGACTATTTGACTTACCATATCACTATCCCCAATTTACTATGTGGTTTTGTTCTCTGAGGGGAAATGGATACCATATAGTTAACACATAGTTTTACTAACCATGAAAACAATCATTTCACCTGATACATGATTCTTAAAATAAATAATTTTCCTTAGATACCCAAATTGTTTTAAATCTTATCATCTTATTAATCTATCTTAGTCTTGAACTAACCTCTACCCTACACTCTTGAGGTTTCCTTGTATAATATGTTAATTACCTTCATTCATGGTGGGTCAATCCAAGGTATGTTTTTTTATCTAATTTCTACCCCTCTTCCTATATCTTCTATTAATATCATTATTTAACATTGAATCGGGACATAAATAGGCTATTAATACTCAATCTAGTGGGTTTTATATGGAATTGATATTGTTCTATGGATATAGTCTTGTGAGGATCGCATCTCCTCATCTCCAATCATTTTTTCATAGAGGAGACTAGTTTTCCTCACTTCAAAAGGCAAATTGCTCTATATAAAGGTCCTAACTCATGAATGTAATGATGTAATCATAAGTTAATTTTGATTATTTTGTGAAATTTATTGATTTGTTTCAATAAATAATTGTTTCATTACATAAAAATTACAAATAAAGAAAAAGGGGGTTTAATGGGTTTTACATAAAAAATAGTTCATGGACTTTATGTTTTTGATAAAATGCATCAAAGTTGTTTTTGACTCAAAATGGATTTTTTAGCATGAGAGTGATGGTGCTTTTATGTGAAAATGTTTTACAAATTTTAAGTTGGTATTTTTTCAAAAAAACAAAAACAAAAAACATTTGGAACCTTGGTCATGTCGGGGGTGGCCATATGAAAACCTTAGATAGTTTGGAACCACTGGGGGTTATTCATTTATTGATGTCTTTTGGAAAGACTCGATATCAATAGGGTTTACAGTATTATTGGTAAACTATTATTTCATGTTCTTGAGCACATACACCCATGTTTTTTATCCTAAATTGTACTTAGTTTTAGACTCGATGTTATAGTTTAATGTTCGAGTACTCATATCTTTATCTTATGAAATTTCAATGAATAATTTATTTATTCATTTCTATTATCTTTTAGGTAATTTTCATATATTTATTTTACGGGAATAAGAAATTATTTTAGGGAAACCAAAGGAATCTAAACTAAAATGATTTATCTTTATATTTATCTTAATAAACTAGTTTTCTTATAATTCTAAAACTAACAATTTTATGAAGTTATACTTTTTATAAATTCATTGGTGGTATCACAATAGGATTTATTTCTCACACCCTACATTTTTTATTATAAATTTATTGATCTAGTTTTTTATGGCTCAGTTAAAGGGAAGGGTGTCAAGTAGTTCATCGTATTCACTTGGTTATAGTCATCTTTATAATAGATTGTGATGGGGGTGATGGATGATCAAATATATAAATGGATGTTTTCATGTTTTATTTTACTTCATGGTTTCCCCTTTGGGATTAATGTTGTATGTATCTCTATGTGTACTCTTCATCTATGTTATATTCTATTTATATAACTATTTCTCTTTACTCATCAGATTTTTTGGGATTATGTGTTCATATCTAAATTGTGGTGGGTTATATTGGGAGATGTATCATATTAACTTGAGTTGGTTCATTACAAATGGTATCAGAGGTTGTACTTATCAAGAATTGTAGTGGAATTGACAAGGTTGAAATATTGGGTCCACAATGGTTTAGTTGTGCTCTAAAGTGGGGGATATTGTGACACCCCATAAAGATAAAGGGTTAAAAGACCAAATGTTACTACCCATGTCAATAAGGAATACCATCATTTTTGGGATCATAAATAATTAGAACTCCAAATTTTAGTAGGGATTGGATTAGGGTGGTGTTTTTTTAAGAGACATTATGAAAGATTTCCCAAACTATGTGTGTATGAGGATAAAAGATCACTGAAAGAAACTGTGTTATCATAGGGGGATATTCATTATTCTGATGATCTGTTCTGGAATTTGGATTGTCACAGGGATGGAATAATACATGTTTATCACTTCAAAAAAATAATATTTTAGAAGCTATTTTTAAGAGGGGGTTATGCACAACCCCGTATAAATTGTCTACCATTGTTTTATTAATATTTGGTTTGAATTAAGAGGTGTTTATTTCAAAACATCCTGTAATTAAATAATTAGTAGTGTTATATATTCAATTGGATTTTATATATAATATATATATATATGGTATTTGTTTGGATATATATATAATTAGTTTTTTAATGAAAGTAGTGGGGGTTCACAACCCCCTCTAATTTAGGATATTAGAGGGGGTTCATGAACCATTACTAATCACTTATATTAGAGAGGGTTGTGAACACCTTCTAATTTTAAAAATTAGAGTTTGTTTTGACCCCCTTCTAATTAATGAAATTAAAGGGAGTTGTGAACCCCTTCTTCTCATGTATGAAATTAAAGGGGGCGGTGGAACCCCAACTAATTTAAGAAATTATATGGGGTTTGAAACCCCCTTTAATTGATGACAATAGAGGGGGTTTTGAACCCCCTCTAATTTATGAAATTAGAGGTGGTTATTAACCACCTCTAATTCATGAAATTTGAGGGGTGTCATGAACAACTGCTAATCCCATTGATTATAGGGGGTTTTAATCCCCACTAATTTTTTGGTTATTTTTTAAAATAAATATCACTTAAATTAAAATTTTATAATATATGCATGTGTGAGAATGTGTGTGTATATATATATTACATAAAAACATTATATAATGTATTTAAATGCATTATAAAAGTATATTTATATAAGGACATTATATAAATACATACACATATAAACAAATTATACATATATAAATATTGGTATACATAATATAAATGTAATTATAAATATATTTATACAAATCTATGAAATTTATATATGGTTTTATAAATATTATAAATTTATATTATGATTTATATTATACATATATTATATTAAAACATTTTTATTGTGATGTTTTTTCTAAATACATATTTATTATATTATGTATTCTAATATATATAATATAGACAAAGTTAATATATTTATATAATATAATTATATTATATATGTTATATTATAAATATTTAATTATATATAGATTTATATATATTATACAATTATTATATATATATCTATATATATTATATTATAACATATTAATTAGAAATTAATTTAGTAAATATATATATCATTTAATTATTATATATATTTCATATTATAAGAATGTATTTAGTTTTGTGTGTCTGTGTATATACATATATGATATAATATATATGTATATAACCACATACACAAATATATAATATAAATGTATTAAATATAATATATGTTTAATATAAATCATAATATATATCAATTTATGGTATTTATATGATATACATATAATTTTTATAATAAAAAATTAGGTGTAATAATAATAATAATAATATCATTATTATTATTGTTATTAATTTATAATATTATTATTGCACACACACACATACATATATACACATATATAAAAATTATTAAATAAATAAATATATTATTATTATGTTATATCTATAAATAATATATTAATACATAAATACACACACACACAAATATATTTATATTTAAAACTATATGTTTAATTATATTTAAATATATAGATATAATTATATATATTTATTCACACATAATATATATATATTATACAAAAATATATTATATATTATCTAATATTTATGTATATAATATTATATATATATATATATTGTCAAATATATACATTATATATTATACAAAAATACAATATATATATACTATCAACAAACATATATATATATATATATTATACACAAATATATCATATATGTACAAGTAGATTATATTATTTATATTTCCATAATATATATATATATAACATTTTTATGTAAATAAATAAAAATTATTATATATAATATTCAAAATGAATTATAGAATAGTGGTAAAGTGCAGGATGGAAGAGTTTTAGTTCCGGGTTCGATTCTATTAGGAAGTTTTTTGTCGGGGCTTGTGGGGTGAGGTGGTGGACTCAATGGGCAGAACCTGTCCCTCGCATATTGATGGGGGTGAGGTGGTGGACTGGCCGAACTCCACGCATAATGAGGGGGTCATCATCCTACTTGTCCGACCCTATAAGGGAGTATGTCAGTGATTGTCTTTGGGTGTCTGGAGGGTGTGAAGGGTTCTCAGGTTGGGTGTTGGGTGTTTATGATGGGTGTCAGGTGTTAGGTGGGTGTGTCTAGGATGGAATTTTTGGGTTGGGGGTGTCGGGTGTTAGGGTTGTTCTTTGATGTTGTGTTTGGGTGGGGAGAGGTGTCTCATTAGGTTGTTTTGTGGATAAAATAAATATGGAATGCTTAGGGATTAGGGGCAGTTATGACCACCACTAAAATTGAGATTCAGGACATGATTATGGGGGGTTACAACCACCCCTAATATAAACATAAATATATGTGTAATTAAAACCGACCATAATAGGATGTTTATTGTGGATTTAGGGAAAAAATAGAGGGGGTTAAAACGATGGGATTCAGGACATGATTATGGGTGGTTACAACCACCCATAATCTAAACCTAAATATAGGTGTCCTTAAAACCAACCCTAATAGGCTATTTATTGTGGATTTAAAGAAAAAAAGAGGGGGTTAAAACCCATTCTAATCTAACTATCTCTAAATTCATGTTCACTTTACCAGTAATTCTCAAGAATTGCCTCTAATCCTATTTGGTGAGAACATTTGTGGTGGTTAGGGGTAACCACTTATATTGTGTTTATAAGGGTTATAACCCCAACTAATCCCCCAATTTTTTGTAGTTTATGGGGAAAGTGGTGGAACCGGGTAGGACAAGACCAGAATACCATGTTATCCCAGGGTGTATGTTCTATAATCACATAATATCATGCCAAGACCACCATTTTTTCACATACACATGTTATCTCTCCCTAGGGCTCACCCAAATTATCCAATGGATCACCAGTCTAATAAATTCCCCCATACACCAACACATGTTGTTACAATTTGCTTTTTTTCCTCACTCACACCAACCTCATGAAACGTTACAGAATGTCACCCATCCTGACGCAACTCCAGGACAAGCCTAAAAAAGCTATAGAGTTATAATTAGTTAGGCTCCTAAAAATAATAGATTGTCATATTGAAAACAATATTAAGATATGTTATTTTTACCCTCTATATTTATGGTGTATTACACTATCCCCCAATATAGAGAATAATATCTCTATTGTCGACCCTATATTTCTACTCAGGTAGTTCCACTGCACTTATGGTGGGTTAACACCATTGAAACAATGGTGAAAACTGGGCCCTATAAACAGCATGGGAACCCCACCATAAGATGTTCGCTAGGTCCTGGACATCCTGATGGCACCATCTACCCCACAGAAACATGTTTTCCCCTCCTTTGGTCACACCCATGTGCCTAAATGAATCAACAAAATAACGATTTTTCCCACATTCTAACACATTCTCCTTCAGTGTTATTTTATCCTGACTCACACACATATTAGGAAACATACCATAAGGTCACTAATCCTATCACTACTCTAGTTCAATCATTTCTAAATTTTTGAGTTCTAATCAAGTAGGCTCTTAAAAATAATGGTACACCTTATTATCATTGGTAGTGACATTTAGTCTTTTAAGTATCTTTCATTCTATGGTAATATATATTTTATATTCTATATTACTCAAAAAAATTCAATGATTATCATAGTAATAATATAATTCATATTTCTTTCTCCAATTTTAGTCATTATCTCAACAATTTCCTCCTTTTACTTGGATTTTTAAACCTCATAATATCCCTTCATCAGCATGGGACTTCCTCCTCTAACATTTCACAAAATTAGTAATCCTCAAATATCACATCTATATATTGACATGTAGTTATTTTATAACAGTAATGACTCCATATTTACTCATACAATGATGAAATATCTTCTTTATCACACATTCCATCATATAAATCCTTTCACATTGTAATTATATTTTCAAAAACCTAGATATATTATTCTACTGAATATAGTCAGATTATGTCAATGTGTGTTGTTTCTCTCTTCTTCACCCTTAATAACATATTACCGTATCATTAATCATGATCCTAACAATAATAATTATCTTTATATCATTTAGTATAAAAACCATCACTTGGTTTATTCTTCTTAAAAATATTTCATTCTACAAAGAATATTTTTTTCCAATGAAATTGACAATTACAAAACATAGATGACCAATAATTTTTTTTTCTTATCATCCTTATAAGATCTCCTTGTATCCATTACTTAAATAGAAGATTAATTTCACGATTTTTATCCATGACCATTATGGTTATATAGAATATCCTTATAATTATCTTGATGACCATTAAAAAATGTTTCTTTTCAAATTTGAGAGTGAGTATTCTGAACGATCCTTATGAATATAGAAATTTACCCATATGTTTCCAAGTTACCACCATACCTTTGAACTATATTTGACATGTAGACTATAAAATGACTCCTGCAAATTATTCATATGACCCTTACATGTATACAATGTCTTTTTCATTTTTCTATCTCCCACCACTAGAAAACAACTAATATACTCCTACAAATTTATTACATATCTCAAGACACATATAGCATTTTTTGTAATTCATTATTCATTGGAAAATACATTACATATTCACAAAAACAATGATTCTGAATTAGCAATATATTACATATTTAAATTCTTTTATGCATTTCCCACATTTTATGTACCTAATATGTGTAAATTTTCATTTACTATATAAATAGAATTCCATATTCCTTTTTAAATATCTATAATAACTTGTAAGAAATATCTTATGTATGATCCAACAAAGAAAATATATATAGGGAATATATTTTCCATTATCATTCTTCTAATACTGAAAAAACATGTGTTAATTATTATTTACATTCATATTATTCTAATGGACTTCTATTGACATGTATCGAATTAAAATCTAGTCTTCTTAAAGAATATCTAATGAATCCCAATCACCTCTAAGTAACTCATACTCACTCCTCATCATCATAATTAGACTCTTTATTGATTTAAAATATCTAAACAAATGTATACCCTAGGGAACTCTTGTCTTATTTCACTTATTCCAAATGTGATAACCTATTTTATATGTTTAAAATCATGTAGAAGATTCTTTATTATTCAACCATATTTTAAAACCAAATATTATTCATGAAATATAAATACTAGAAATGACATAAAAACTCATTCGAAATTATACTTATGTGAATGAATCTCTAATAATACTTGAGGGAGACATCTCACATCAATTTTTATATGATTAATGAAAAGAAACATTAAATATTTTCCATATAAACAGTGATGATAATATACTTCCATGCTCTAAGGTAT
This sequence comes from Viscum album, assembly GCA_963277665.1. NCBI lineage: Eukaryota > Viridiplantae > Streptophyta > Magnoliopsida > Santalales > Viscaceae > Viscum > Viscum album. The sequence goes on from OY728143.1 coordinate 1,968,669,933, forward strand.
CCTTCATTTTATCATACTTGTATGCAAATCCTCATATAATCTTACCTTTAAAAGGAACCTTTATTCAATCACAATATTCCTAGAAAATTATTCTTCCAAGATGTACTCCTTAGTACATATTACATCATGAAACATTGTTCATTCATATTGAAAAAAATAAAAAATGATAACAATTTGTGTTTTGAAATATACCCATTTTAATTTTTTATCAATACCATCATTAAAAATAGAATGTCACTATATATCATTATATCCATAATTATTTTCTTCTTTGTACCCCATATTGATAATAAATAATTAAAAATTAGGAGACTACGGTAAGATTTTTCATAAGTCAATGGGCTATAAATTATTATACTCTGTGTTTACATGTTCAGTTCTCATTTTATAAAATAATATTTTTTAATCTTGAAAAAAAGATTTACCAACCAATAAAATATGACACAATTAAAACAACTTTTTAAGGATTATTCAAATGTTTTTTTGTCTAATACCAAATTATTGGATGCACATTGAAGATGCAAATTGTTAAATAAATTATACCAATACATTACCAATTTAAAATTGATGCACCATTTTTAATACAGAGTTTATGTACATTCATGAAAGCTTCCATGTTATGATATATAAATTTTCCATTTATTTTCACATTTTCATGTCATTGATAAATTTAATTTCATCTCTTAATTTTAGAATTAATTCATTTAATAAATTCATGAGAGATTTTTAATACATAATGTTTCAATTCCCTCCTATCAAGAACAATTAATAATTTCATATTTCTTTGAAATTATGTAACTCTGGTATCTTTTCAAATATTTAAATGTTTCACCAAAATAAGGAAATAATATATCTTCACTCCATCATGATTGATTTTTTTGTGTGAAAATATTCAGAATAATACATATAAATATCATTCAAAGATGGAAAGTTTTCTAATAATATTTCCATGATTTTATATAACATCATTTACTATATTATCCCATTTAAAACATGTTACACTATCAATTCCTTATAAATAATGAACAAATAGTATTTATTGAATAAGTTGAACTCCAATATAATTTGTGAAAATAGGAATGATTGTAGTTTCTTAACAACCAAGATAATATTTCTTTTCTATCTCCATATTTGGGTAAACTCTTAATGTTTTTATATTTATGTACAATGTTTTGTTCTTATTGGGTGTCATGGTATTCTTCTTTTTTCAACTATGTTTTTGGGTGGAATTCCATTTTTAACATTAACTAGTATGGAACAATTTTATTTTAGGGTTATAATTTCATTCAAAATTCCCTCTTGAGATAGTAATATAATGAATAAACACATTGAAATATGTCTATCTGGATTGTATATTACATATGTATTCTCATGATTTCATGAGTTTTTCGATTTTTGAAACCTCCCCTAAAATTTAATTTTTCCAGGTTCACTAGTAATTCTGATGTCTCTTTTTCCCTTACTAATTTTGATAAACAAATTATATCCTACACATTTGAAGAATGGATAAAACTATTAAAACATATAGATGTAATCTCAACATTTATATTCACAAAATTAATCCTTTTATTTCCTATATTGGACTAATATACCTTATTACTCCGTCATTTTTCAAATCGTACCAAAAAACATAGATTTTTTTAAAAGTACCCAATGTGTCCTACATTACCATATGAGAGAAAAATATTTATTATTATTGTGGTACCAATCTTGGAATTCTAGTATTTAATTTGAATACCTTTCATCTTTTTATTATACCCTAAGGATAGCCCACGAGTATTCTCCATTTCATTGTTTAGTATATTTCTTCTTCTGCAATCCCAACGAAGAATATTTATTATTATTTACATGTAGAATTCTATTGTATATATTTTTTTCGTAAATTATTTATTGATTTTGATATGTATGATCAATTATTCTGAAAATATTTATTGCATGTTCTATAGTGATTTCCAACACATTCAATATTTTTTTCCAGATAGATAGATTTTTTTCGTATATTATTTACGATTTTTATAGTATAATATCTTCTCCCCCATGATTTAGGATTACATTATATAAATTATGAAACACACATATATATATATATATATTTCAAAATTATGTCATAGTAAAAAAACTATCCAACATTCACTTCTTCACTTGTGCGGTATTATAGATAGAAATTAATGATTTCTATTTTTATATCGTTCTTCTCACTAGTTGAGATTTTATTAGGGAAAAACTACATGAAAACATTATCATATCCACAACAGATATTATAGTGGTTTCCTCATAAAATTTATTCAACCAATTATATATGTATATATATATATATATCTTAAAACCTTAAATATTAATAATATAAGTATCAGCATAATCATGATTTTCTATAGTAGATCGTACTTTTTCCTTGGACCCTCCTAGAAACTGGTCACTAAATGACCTCAAACTCTTTTTCTACTAATTAGGTATGTTTTACCATAACATTATACCTTCAAATTATGGGTTCCCACATCTCTTCTCTAATATTATTGTGAATACTTAGCTTGTGTAACTTTATGATTTGAATGTTTTATCTCCAATCCAAGACCCTTTTCATATACATTATTTTTCTATTCCTTAAATGATTTTATTTGGTTGTAATTATCTGTTGTAGTCATAACATCAATATACTTGTGATATTTATTAATTTTAGCCTTATATCTCAACATATTTTCAATTTACTTTATCTTATTTTCATTGGATTCCAATTGTGAATTCAAAACATCAATTCGAGCCTTTTTCCTCCAAATCATGATTTTATTCTTCATGAATTTTCAGGGATTCCCTTATATAATGGATTACATTTAGCTATTCATTATCAAAATAGGATCATTTTTTTGAAGCTCAATATTCAAAACACTTGAGGCTCTAACTTGTTTATATAATTTCACCCAAGTTAGAAGTTTTTTCTCTAAATAATTATCCAAACCTTTTCCATCATCGTCAAGCTACGTGATATCCTACATCATGATTTTATTAGAGAAATAAATAAAGTTGACCATTTATGTTTTATATTTATGCATAATATCCTTCAAATAACAAATTCATTCTTCTTTTGAATCCTCTTGAATGTGATCTTCCATACTCATGCCTCTATATTCTAGAAGATAGTTTTCACAAAAAAATCTTATTAAATTATGATATATTAAATTATTTGAAAATTCTAAGGTGGAATGATTTTCCATCCCTTTGTTAGTGTGTTTAGCTACTAAATTTTCTTTTTCTATACCAATACTATCTTCATCATGATTAATACATAGAGAAACTATTTTATTTTTCTCTTTACAAAATAGAGATTCAATCTCATCAAAGTTTTTTCAATAGAAATATTATCAATAGATGTAACATTATTTATTTTAAATTGATTACCTTTAATTATCCAGATTAATTGTTCTACACTTTCATTGATTAAAATTTTTTAAATTTATTTTCAACTGATTAATCAATTGTTTTGAGTGCCTTTCAAAATATCGTTTATGTGGTTTCTTTGATTCGGAACCTAGTGGATTCTTTAAATCTGTACTTCATAAGTCTATTAAAAAGGCAAACTCAAGACAAATAATTTTAATATTGTTTGGAATCCAATACGATATGGAAAATATGATTTTACACCAATTTTTAGTATCATATATGCTATATCCATCGTTGTTAGGGGTTGAATCAGTTTAGTATGACTTATTACTATACAAAAATTATTCATTCATTACCGCTACACTCATTTGGTGAATGGATATTTCTATATGTGTGCCATTTCAGTAAGAATGTATGTAAATATAAATATTAAATAACAAAAAATATATACCATGTATCATTATTAAGTTTCTCCTACAAGATGGATGACGGCATCCCCAATGTATGGATGTTGTTATCCTACTTTCTCCCAACTCCACATTTATTATAAATAAAAGATCATGAAATGAAATATTTGTGGACTCATCTCCTTGAACCTCCTGGTGAAAATGAAGTTACAAACTTCTTGTTCTTTAGTTAAAGAAAAAGAGTTTAAAGTATCATCAATAGTATAAACTCTTATCCATCTAGTAAAATATGGATCTTATTTTCTACATCAAACTATATCAATCACATGGGATACAATAGTTTTTTTAGATCCTATAATATAAATATATCTTATTATGGGAACCTCATAATTTATCTTCATCTTAGATAATGATAAAAAAATGATAGTTTGGTCTCTAAAATAATCCTCTTCTAATTCAATGCATTGGATCAAGCCTAAAAGATTCATTATAACTCTTTGAATCTTGACACATGGAATATAAAAATTGATTATAAGGATATATATCTCACTCTCTAATATGCTCTAGGTTTACAAAATAATTAGTAATAACTTTTTTCTCTTTTCTTCATCAACAAAAGCATTTCTTTTAGTTTTGATATTCTTATTTTTCTTATTCTTATTCTATACCTATATATTTTGATAATCATGTGAATATATTGTCTAAGATCTTAGGAATTTTAAATCTCATTCTTATTCCATTGTGGTTAAATTTATCCATTATTGTCATATATATAATATCATTTAGATTTATGTCTCAAAAAATATTCATTATATCTACAATTTTCTGCATTTATCTTGGAATTTTATTCCTGACAATTTGCATTAATTATAATGGGATCCTATCCTTATTTAATCATTAAAAAATCAATAATCTTCCAATTCCTTTCTCTTATTTTTAAAGTTAGTGATTTTATCATGGTCATGTGTCTATCTATTATTTCACGGAGCCCTCATTTTATGTATCTTATTTTTTATGCACTATAGAATGGAAATATCTTAATGGTGAAATTATAACTCTAATGACACAACCATATCTGGTTTGTAACTCATCTTAGGTAGCGTCATGGTGAACTATTTATCTCTTCTTTAGAATTAATAACTATGTATCATAGATTGAATCATTATCATAAGAATAATCATGATATTAGGATCATTTTGGAATAGCACAACATCACCTAGTTTATTCTTCCTTAGAATGTGATACCATGAAAAACATATATTTTTTATCAAAAAATTGACCCTCATAAAACTTTTATGGCCATTAAAAAAGGTTTTGATTTCCCTTAAAATCACTTTATGGATCATAATGAAATGGAAGATGTCCTAATTAGTTGAGATTAATGTCCCTTAGGATTATCCAGATAACCTTTATCATTGTCCAGAAAACCCATATTAAATGTTACATTTCAAAATTCTATAGTTAGTATTCCAAGTAACCATTATAGATAGAGGAATTCTCACTTAAATTTTTTGGTCCCACCATACCATTTCTATGTTCTATATATATAGTGCAGAATTAAGATTATGAATTCTTTAGATAAAACATTCATACAATAAATTCCTTTTCCATTTTTCATTTTTCCACTAGTCAAAAAATTCCTACATATTGCTCCAAATTTCTTAAATATCTCATATATCCTTAGTCATTAGAAAAAATTACAACCTATTTGGAAATTATTTTATGTACACACTAAAAATTTATTATTTAAAAAAAATTATAACCTATTTTGGGACCCCCTAGACATTGATTATTTATATTGACTTAATATGAAAAAAATTACACTTCTTACAAATACAATATTTGACAAGTCTTTTCCATTTTCTAGCCTAACCTCATTGAAATATATTTTTTATAATAAAATAATGATTATTTGTATATAGGTAAGACCTTTTCTATTTTAAATGTTTTAACACTATAAATAATATATTAAATATCATTAATATTTAATGATTTTTAGTGGGATTATGTCCAAAAAAGAAAAAATAAACACAAGGCATATCCAACGACTCCAAATTAACCTTAATCAACTCGGAACTCAATCCTCAATTTCATCATAAGATTAATCTAAAAGATAAAATATTCATCAATAAGTATGCTCCATTTTAATCTTCACCTATTTTATTATTCAAATTAGCTTAATTTTTTTATATTAGATATCAAGAAACATCTTCCTTAATCTTACAGTAGTTATGCCTATCAATATTCTTCAGTAAATATAAATGTTGGTAGAAAGTAAAATAGTCATTCCAAATTTTTAATATGTGAATGGACCTCTATGAATTTATGATGGAAGTATCTTATACACTTTTTAATAAGATTAATTATGATAAACATGACATATTTTCTATATAAATAATTGAAGTAGTCTACTTTTAGGATCTATAGTTTTTCTTCTCTTTTCAATAATATAAAAAACTGATCTTGTAATCACTATTTTCATGATATCCTTTATTCCATATTAACGTTCATGGGATATTGAACATACTATGATATAGTTCTTAACACATTTTGACATCCTAAAACAATATTTTTATTAATTAAAGACAAATTCAACTACTCATAATGTTGGTCCAGAATCATTAACCTAAGGTATATATTCAAGGATGACTCATTAACCTATAGTTTTATATATAGTAATAACTCATTAACCTATTTATTGTTTATAGAGTGATAACTCATTCCACCAAGATTTAAATATCTAATAACGACTCATTTAAAAATGTTTTATATTTTCAATTATGACTTATTATTTAATAGAATGAATTTTGTTATGAATCATTCACTTATGATTTATTTGCATGGTGATAACTCATTCCCATATTATTTATTTATACTGTCATTAATTTTTTTTCCATTTTTATATATTATGGTGATAACATGTTCTCTTTTAATAATTATAACGGTGATGCATCATTAACCAATGATTTTTTAAATGGTGTCAACTTATTCACCCATTTTTTATTATGGTAATAACTCATTTAACCATTATTATTAAAATGATGATGTAGCATTCAATTGTGTGCTGTTTATTTGGTGACAACTGGTTTACACTTATTTTTTGTTATATTGATAAATAGTTCACTCTATTACTACTTTGGCGAAGCCTCACTCAACTATGAATTGTTTATATGTTGGTAACTCATTAAACCATGTAATTTACTACAATAATAAATCATTCAACATTGATTATCACTATAGTGATACATCATTCACCTATTCATTTCTTATTATGATGATAAATATTTCACTTGTTTATTCATTATGTTGGTGAATCATTATCCATTTTTCTATATTCAGTCCATTAGGATAGTCATCCTATTTTTGAACTTATATAAGTAGGTGCAAGTTTACAGTTAGGGTTATATTTTATGTACCCAATTGTGTGAAAAGTGGTTACATGTGATTTTGTTGTCTTTCATTTCATTTAGTACATGTATGCACATATATATATATATATATTAATTATTGTAATGGAACTATTTCTGTTTTTATAATTATTCTTATTCAAAAACCCTAGAAATGAACCACAATGGATGTGTAAGCCTTATAGCTGGAATTTATGTCATCGAATCAACTAGAATGCAGGAGTGAAGGCTCTAGGATATTGGTAGAATATGGAGACTTGTCAGAGGCAAGGCTAAGGTTTAGTGGTTGGTTATCCATGACCCTTTTAGTATGGGTTTTATTCAATACTATATATTATCATCTATTAGGAAATCTTGCATTGATGTATCCCTATGTGATATATATGGATTTTTCTTATAATTGTATGGTGTAAAATATTAATAACCACTAGCTCACTATTATAATTTCTTATTATTAAACGCTCATGCAATGTATTTATGAATGTTATATGTTTCATTTTTTATTATCTATGATAGTAATGAAGATAAAGTCCCACCATGAGTTTTGTTTCAACACAACCACCTAGTCAATAGTCTATTATATATATAAATATAAGACTAAGATATGTAATTCTTCCTTGTTGTCCTTACAGATAGGTTATAATCCATGTACATTATAAACTCATATGAAATGAATAGTTTTATTTGTATTATTATTTGTAGAAATTTCATATGAAATTAATATTTGTCAAAACAATGGATAAAGGATATATTTTTTTCTTTATAAAATAGGCATGGGTGGAAATCAATGATTATAAATAGTATAGAACTTTGGTATTAATTTTTTATTGTTTAAATGCATTATAAAGATAAGATATTTAGGGTTTATGATTTATGTTTGGTCGTATAAATATTTTCTAGGGTGGTCATAAGGGTGTGTTCATGCATCATACTCGGCATATAGGGTTTCATGAAATTACCATTAAATTATATATAGATCCAATTTCCAATTAGGGTACCACTAGAAGGGTAGTGAATCTGTGGAACCAAAATATTTTCCAAACTATTCCTTTGTAATTTAACCCCTGAGGTAAGAAAATTTCATGATTCGCTCTATTGTTTCTATTCCACACCTGTATGAATGAAATAAATAATTATAACCACACACATGAAATGTTTAGCAGGTTCATTCTTGATATGTTTTTCTACTACTTATATTGTTTCAATTTTATCGAGCAGAAAAATTTTCTTATTCTCATATGATTTTAGAAATCATAAGTACCAAAAATTGGTGCACAATGTTTGAGCAGGAATTATCCAATTCTTTGATATCACATTTTTTTATACTGGGGATTTAATTACTTCAAATATTTTTTCATTATCTCTATAATGAATCAAATATTCAATTTATAATGGAATTGTACTATATCAAATATAATATCATCTTCTACAATCTCTTAGAATATTGGAACAAATGGAGTGAAATGAAAATAAGTCTTACATCTTATTATAAAATGATAATGAACACCTAATTCATGAGAGCATGTCACATTATATTATATTTTTTAATCTTGTCACATATTCACATAATGATCTAAAATATCTCTCTTCACCCATAATATGTGAACAACATTTCCTTCTTCATCTTATTTATATATATATTTATATTATTTTCATGATTAATATATCCAAAATGAAATATGGAAATTACATAAAATTTGGTAGAAAAATTTCTCATTTTTAAAAGACATTAAAATTCATTTTCATGAAAATTAAAAACATGATTTATGTTATTCAACATTTCATATAATTTAAATATTATGTAATATATTCTTCAAAACATCTTGATGAATAGGGTATTTCAAACATTCTATGTGGTGTTTATATTGGAAAGTTCTCAAATTAAATTCCTAAAGGATTCATGGTATTATTTTTTTTGTCAACATTTGTTTTTGAAAATTACTATAATGTTCATTATTTAGTCCCCCAAAACCCCCATTGTTTTTTTAGAATTAAATTTGTGACATGCCTGATATTTGTATCCCAAAGTTGTCATGGATCAATATCCTAAAATATTCATAGTTTTTTTCATGTTTGTAACATGAAATACATTTCACTTCAGGTAGAACCATTATGTAGGTGGATACATTATATAACCATATCATTATAGGATTCAACTGATCGTGGACACAAACTTACCATTACATAACTCATTCATCTAAAGTATCAGAGTTGCACCAGAACTTTCGTATGCATGCTTGATGTCATACTCATATTTTTTATAGATCATGAAATCATGCATGACATAGATCTAGATCATCACATAATGCATGGATGTATGAATCATATTTCCCATCTAATGATTTGTCATCATTAATAGATGATTATTCAACTTTGGTGATGACTCGGGGATAGAGATAGTTAATGTAGTTGATCCAACAAAATAATATATCATTACATATACTTATACTTATACTCATGGTATCTCCTAGATCTGTCATATAGTAGGTTTATATACCATGAAAATACTATTGTTAAATCTATCTCAACTCATGTGGTCGCTTTTATATTTCATGTATAGTAGTGGAATCCATAACTTTACAGATGGTCACAGTCATGGTAGCTTCAGATTATTCATGTGGTAGGATGTCGGATCATAGGGCATCTCAAATCAAATTATCGCAGCTTAAGATTTGTATGTTTGGTAGTTCATGGGTTCCTCATTTGGCTTCTTGGATTCTCATAGTAAATCATCCACTTTTCATATGTTATATTAAAGACCCATTCATATGACAAACAATACACTTGTGGTATGTAAATATTTTTTTATAAATAAACTATATGAAAAAATAATTATGGTTAGTATACTAGACATATGAAAATTAATAAACCTCAATTTTTCCCTTCTATAGCCTTCACAAATCTATACGTACACTTATAGGAGTAACTGATATTCATTTTAACCCTTACACATCATTCACCTACATCTATACAGACAATGGGAATCACTAAATACCACTAAACAGGTCCATAAACACGGTATTTACTCTATATAGGTATAAAATCACCATTACATAGATAGTATTCTTCATACATACCCTTATAAAAAACCTCCTTTCATTTCCATAGGTGGTGTCAGTACACATTACCTATGTACATATTTTGGATTTCTTGTTATACCATTACACAAACTGTATAAACATATAATATATGTAATTAAATTTTTCTCAAAATCATCTTGGAAACTTTTCAATCACTCAAATGGCCTTCCATGGTTCATCCAATGGAGTATAAAGTGATCCATTAGATTCAATTATCTTGAATATAAAAGAAACAATAATCATAATTAATAAATATTCATTTGATAAATAATGTTCTTTGCTAAAATTAATTATAATGTTCATTAAATTTTAAGAACATATCTCTAATCATCAGATATCATATCTCAAATTATTTATAAATGGTGGGGAAAACAAAAAATCCTTCTAAAATTTTAGTGGGTACTTTAAACTCCTCCTTTGAAATTGTTCTCTACTAATTCAAATATTTCTAAAAAACTCAAACAAGTGTCACAAAATCACATACATTATTAAAATAAAAATTCCATGACACCACAGTAGAGGTTATAGTAGTATTTTTTAGAGAAATATATATCTAAAAAGAAAATAACAGTTCATCAATGTGATAAAATTTTCTCCCCCATGATGAGGTCACTCCCCTCTTTAAAGAACTACCCTTTTTTGAAACAATAGTAGCCACTATAAATAAATATTTAATATAATTAGGTCCACTTTCCTCTATAATAATTTTATAAATTTTCTCTCCCTTTAACTATAAAATACAAATCTATATCAGTTTCTTTGTAATGTATCATAATAGAGTGGGAAGGGATGAACATTCATGTTCAGGCTTCGGACATCAAAAGTATTATTAGTTATTTCCATTGTGAAAACTTTAGTATGTTTATTTATGGTAGGTATTACATCATTATAACTCCATTATAAACCTTATCTTTTGGGAAATAAAACATTATATCAATATTATTGGAACATGTACTATTTCCTATGATTCATGGATAGGTCTATAGCACTTTTATTTCCATAATAAATCTTGAGTGACGTGTTGTCTATTACCCTCAAATCACAAAAATTCTCCTCCATCCAAATGGTTTGAGTTTAAGAACTACTAGAATAAATATATTAATCCTTAGTAGATCTCAGTTTTATTGTGTTCTTTTTTCATGTTATACCATTAAACACAATTATCTCCCAAGATAAAATTTCTACTTGATGCGGATCTTCTATCACCAAAATCTCTTACAAAATGAACATCAATATGACCATAAATGGTGAAATTATTTCATTTTTTTATAAAGAATCCCATATATTAAAACCCCATTGATATATTTGAGATAATTTTACTATCCATAAGATGTGGACCATTTGGATTACTATGATAACTATCACCGATAAAAAAACACATAATATATATTTTCTGGAATCCACGAGATACTGTAGGTTTCTAATTTGTATTTTGAAATGTATTTTATTCACACATTCACCTTGAACATATTATGATAATTTTTTCCACATTTGAATATGAAATGATTTTGAATTTGGTTCACCCATCTGAAACTTCATCAACAGTTCTTTATAGTACAAATCTATAGACAAGAAATTACAATTTTCTATTTATATAAGTTACGACCCCAAAAATTTATTCAGATCACCAATCATTAATATTGGATTTTTCTTCTTCTTTTGATTGGAATATTCCCCATAATGTTTTTCATAATAAACTATAAAAAATATATTATCAACATATACTATTAATATAAGTGTACATGTCTTTATTTCATTAATATATATTTTACTTTCCACTTTACCTTTGATTAATTTTAACTCCTTCAAGCAGTTTTTCATCCTTCAATACATGGTCATTTGATCCTATTCCAGACCATATATAGTCTTATCCAATTTTATAACTCTTATTACATAATTATCGTGTAGAAAAACATTTTCCTACTCAATATACACATCTTCCTCAGTCTTACAATTTAAAAATGGTAGATTTCTCATCTATATGATTGATTTTCTTCTGCCAATATGTTGGTATAGTATGGAATTTCCTGATAGCATACAACATTACAACTGGTATAGATTTCACTTCAAAATAAATTCCCTTAGGTTTTGAATAACCCTTTTAAAAAATACTATACTTTCCCCTTATTAACTATCCTTTTTCATTGAATTTATTTTTTAAACACCCACTTGGTCATAATTGTTTTTGTCAACTGGTCTTATAATAAGTTCCCATGTGTAATTCCTCTCTATTTGTTGTAGTATTTCATCCGTATAATAAATACACTCTTTATATATAAAGTATTTCCCCATTTCCTACGGCTAAACCATAGAGATAAGTGATATCTATATTTCAAACCTCAATATTCATCATGTTGATTCTACCACAGGCTTCTCATATAATAGCTCAATTTAATATTTTATATGAGTTCATTAATCTATAATAATATTTTATTCTTAAAAAAACCTTTTAAACCTTTGTTACATACATTTTCACCTCTCAACTAATATGGATTTATTTGTACTAGGACCACTGGTTATTTAAATATTCATCATTTTCAATAGGATAAATCAAATCATCCATGTTTGATTTAATTCTTATACATTAAATATAATACCATATCCAAGAATTTCATTGAATATTATATCAAATAGAGTGAAATATTATCATATCAATCCTTCTATGTCTCTAATAGAATAAACAACTCATGCATGACAGCAGAAATACATCAAGTTATCTTCTTTCTACTCAACACATGTGCACAGAATAATTAATGGTATCTCTCCACACCCAAAATACATGAAAAAAAGTTCCATCATCATAATATATATATATATATATTCACATAATTATCATTAGTAATATTTCCATAAAGAATTATGGAAATTACTTTATAATTATTAATTGGACTATCTATTTTTAAAAGACATTAAAAATCATTAACATGAACATTTGAAACATGAGTCAAGGTATTTGGCATTAAATATAAATTAAAAAATTTAAAATATCTTCATCGTACCCTCATGAAGACTCAAGTATTTCAAACATTCCCCATGGTTTTTAAATATCTATTTTCTCAGCATAAATACCCAAAAAATTTATGATCTCATATATTTTTCAACACATTGTTTTTGAAAATAACACCAAGATTCATTATTTTATCCCATTATTTTTCCTTTATTTTTTATTCTTAAAACTCATTACATGAATTATATTTTCATACAATATAGGTCATGAACCGATCTCTTAAAAAAGAATTTTAGTTTGCATGTATTTCACATGCAATGAATTTAACAATAGGTTGAACTTTTTTGTTGGTGGATAACCTCATATAACCATATCATTTTATAGGTTTCCCTAATGTGGACCCAAACTCACCTTCATGAAACTAATTCATCTATTGAATCAGAGTTACACAAGAACTCTATCATTCATGCACAATTCCACACTCTACTTATCCCACATCTCTAAAAATCATCTGTGGTAGTGCTATATATCTTTAAATAATGCTTGGAAGTACACATAAAATTTATCCTAAGATAATAGATAAACATTTTTGGAGGATTATTCAACTATTGTGAAAAATCGCGGTTGAATATAGATAACATAGTCAATCGAACACACCAATATAATCATGAAGTCAATCAACTTTATACTCATACTGGCACGTAAAGCCTTTGTATTATAGGTTTATCTAATTGGATAATTATTAATGTTTCTAAATTTTAACATTTTTTTATTTTGTATCACTCATATGATAAATTAATCTCATTATGGTTGACTATAGTCTGAGAAACATCATACCATTAATGTTGTGCATCATCTATTCATTCTACATATGAATTCATCTTTTTATAGATTGATATTTTTTCTTGTGGTAGGTCAGAATCTCATCATGTGGTTCTTAGACTCCCAAGATTGATCAACCTCATCCCATGTAGTAGTTTAAAGAATCTTCATATGGTTACTCATATATTTATAATAGGTCAGGATGTTATAAGAAATATACTATATGAATAGCCAATTGTGGTCAGTGTATCAACCACATGACCATTACATAACCTCAATATGTACCCTTTTATAGCCTTTATAACTATTTACTTATAATTACATATGTGATTGATATTATATCTAATAATCATGTATTTCTAATTACCTCTTCAGAACCAATGAGAATCAATTTTAAATAGATATTGGTATTTCTTGGTACCCTTACATAGAATATTTTAACTTTTCATTGGTAGTGTAAGTCACACATTACTATTACATAGTATCTATATTTCATGGATTATCCATACGTATCTCTTATTATCATTGAATTATATTTATATAGGAAACCAAGCTTATTATAAAATCATCTTAACCCTTCCTCAAAAACTCTAAGGCCTTTAAAGGTTCATCAAATGGTGTATAAAATGTCCCATCCCTTTTAATTTTTATGAGGATTAGTTCAAAAATAATAAAAATCAATAAATCTTCATGTTTTAAACAATTTCCTTTTTAAATTTTTCTAGAACATTAATTTTACTTTATTAAAAACATTCTCATAGTTAAATATTACATCTCAACCTAATATCAAACGGTTGAAAACAAATAAAACTACTTCAACAATTCAAATGGGAAATTCAGAATATGATCAAGATAATTATTTTATGAAAATAAATGAACCTTTTATTATTTAATTTATCAATAATAAATTATTTATTATTTTCAAAATTTACATAGTGAAGGTAATTTACATAATGAATCAATCATTTGGTGACGTCATTAATATGCATTGGTGGAGGAAGAAGTTTCCAATATGCACATGGATGTGATGAAAATGGATGAGGAATGTATTGTTATAGTATAAGGATTCTTAATGAGGATGACAATCCTTTGATAGGAATATAGAATATAAATTCCATTATTTAATAGTATATGAAATCGTACATTTTTTATCATGATATGTGACTAATATTAGTGTATAATCATTAGACTATGTTGGAAAGCCTAGTGATGATGAGATTTGTCTCATTAAAATAGTGATTTGTGAGGGTTATAAAGTTATTAGGGAACTTTTCATACTTCCATGTGGAATTGGTTATGATATGTGACAGTATCTCAAGAGAGAGAGGAAAACCTATAAACATGGAAGACTCTGACATGAGATCTTGGCAGATAATTCATATGACAGAAATGTCACATGAGTGACATGTTTTCAAGATATTAGTATAATAATAGAATAATTATTTGGGAAGTTATTAGATATATAATCCCAAATGGTGATGCAAGATGGATGTGGTTCACATTTATGTGGTGAATTATCATCTAATTACTCATGTGAGACTATTATTAATGTGATTCAACTCCCAATTTTATGAGGTTGGATTTATAGGAGAATATCATTTGGAATATTCCTATATTTAATAGGATGTTTTATATGAAATATTGGGTTTTTACACAATTTTTATTATGATTCTTCGATAACCCTATTTCTTTATGAAATAATACAGTGATAATTTTACAATAATACTTGGGGTATAGGATGAGATAACTTAACCTTAACCATGTGATGGTTAACATAGTGATTAATTATATTTTATTATCCTCATATATCATGTAGGTAATAAGTATTGGTGTATTATAGTAAATCCCATAGAAATTTAGACAATTCTAGAGTCAGGGACTCTTTAAATTCCATGTATTCTTAGATTTATGTTTTGGGATTATAATGGGATCTATTAAAATATCACACTTGGGGTGTCATTGGGTGAAATATATCCTATTGAAATGTGTGAGACACTATGATTTGGTTCATTAATAAATAAGGTAGTAGTAAATTTATCTATATATCAAGTATTACTATGAGAAATTTCTACTCTTGTAATGGTGAAAATTTATTAGCTAATGAGATATGGATAACTGAGATATGAAAAAAAAACATGATCTTTATAGTGTAATAATAAAATAAAAAATATTATTTTACCATGTGGATGATGATATTTTATCTTTTTATGAAAGTGAAATATGGTGATATGTAAAATAAATTGTCCGATATATAAGATTTTATTGTACCAACAAGATTGTTGAGAACCTCTAGGGTTACTAAACTGTGGTGGGTTGAGAATTGATGAAATTATAGAACATATAGTATGATGATGGGGCTCTATACGTATTTTAAACACTAGATTATTAAGGTAGTTACTAAGTCAGTTGACTTTAAGGATAAAAATACAAGGAATTGGGTGATTTAGATATTGATAATTCTATGGATTTTGATTGAGGTTAAGTGGAGCACTATGATTATTGTTGACCCTAGGTTGAGGCTTCTGGGATGGGTATCTGGGGTTATAAAGAGGGAATCTTTAGAGTGAGGACTTTGGAGTAATGAAACTATTTTAGAAGTATTATCCTCATCGATTGTGGATAAGAGAAATATAATGGTGGGGAGAACATATTTGAATGCTTTTATGTGTAGTCCTAATCCATGGTGATTTGTGTTAACTGTTGGAAGTGATGTGTATGATGAACCAAGGTTAGTTATTGTTGTTTTCAATTCATTTTTTATTTAAGTGGTTTTGAAATATAAAATTAATTATAATAGACATGAATAGGTATTAATATTAAATGATTAGTAGAGTTGGAGTGATTTATATAACTAACTGGGCAAGAGATTCAAGATATAGGCTAGCATGGTGGTTGATGATGGTGAATATTGAAACTCATGGGATGCTATGATTATTTTTCCAATTAAGTGAGGCTTCATTTAATTGGATGAGTATTTATTTGGGCACTAAAAATTAATTTATGTGTGATAAAGAGATTCCTAAATATTTCATTAAGAATGTTGTGGCCTACAATAGACCATTGATGTCAACCATGGAGTAAGATGTGTGTGATTGGATAAAGAATGAATTTTATTATGTGTAAAGGACTGAATTTTCCATGTAATTTTTTTATTTTATGGAATTATTATGAGTCTGTGAAAATTGACGGCATGTGATTCCGAGGTCCGGTGTACCGGGAATAAATTTCTAAACTTTTTTTTGGTACGTTCAATAAATGCACATTTGGAATTTTCAATCTTTTAAACTAGTGCTCGGAATAAAAATATGAGGGCACTATTGATTCTGCAGCACCAAGATTCTCTTAAGGGAGGCTTCACTTCGACCATAGTAAGTCTGGTGAAAAAGTTAGATTTTGGGACTTTCTAAAGGAATAATAAAATAACTTTGTAGTTTTATTTATTTCATTCTTTTCCTCCAACGAACAAGAGGTAGTGTGGGTCCATCGATGTGTCAAGACATTAAATGGCTTGGCCCATCAAATCCTAAGTAACAGTGTCGTTGGAATTTAAGGTGTTTCCAATTAAATGAACCCCCATGAATTCCATGATCGTTACTTACCTTCCCCCTCTCCTATTTATATGGAGCTTGGGGGGGAGGTATTGACATGAATTTACCAAGTGACGAAGCTCTGGTAAAGTGTCACGACGCCCAACACATTGAGGACATGACCTGTTCTAGAGAGTGGTGATGAGCGACACCGAACACCGAACCAAAGAATGATGATTGAGTGGCATAATTTGTGTCTTGTTGCGGGGGCGATGAATACCGACTCTTCCTCAATCGAGGAAATTCTCAAATAATCTCGACGTATGTTTTTAATCTTGTTTTGGTTTTCAAGATTTGATGAATATTTCTTACTACCCTCTTGTTATCAAGCTAATGCGGAGGGTGCGGGACAAAAGAACATGGTCGAGAACCTCCGCCCTTTTTGTAATTTTTGGTGCATTCTTCGCAAGCATTACCTTCATGTTAGACAAGGCCCTGGATGACAGACGATGGCGCCAGCCCGCACCGAACGACTATGATGGAGGCGGTGTGCCGTAGGAGGAGGCTGTAGCACTATGCTGCGGAGGTCAGCAGAGCAGCCAGCACTGGCCGACCATGGTGGTGATGCGGCATGCCGTCGCGCACCGCCGGAAGAGAAGGTATGCGGCTTTTCATCCGTGGTAGGGTCAAACAGGGTGACCAGCATTAGCTGGACATAGGAGGAATCAGCGACGCACAACGACACACTACTGGAGAATCAGTGGCTCCGACGCCACGGCGGCGAGACCCATAGTGGGTCTCGCGAGTGACCTGGAATCCCAAAAGGGTGTTGCCACTTTGCCTTCTGAACGGGACCCCCTCCCCCCCGGTGGTAGCCCGACAGACACCTCATGATCGGGCCATTGCACCTACGGGCCACACCCCACCACGGGCCGGGTCGTGCTTTCACGAGCCGGGCTGCCCGAGCCCATCAGACTGGGCCTCCTTGGGCTGGGCTGTGCGAGCCTAGCAGGTCGTGCCTCCATGGTCCGGGTCGGATGATCCCAGAAGGCCGCGCCTCCACAAGCTGCGCCTCCACAGGTCGGGCCTCCACAGGCCACACCACCACAAGCCGCACCTCTAGCAGAACATGCCTCTACCAGGCCGTGCCTCCGGCAGGACACAACTCCACAGGCCAGACCGCGGCCCAAAATCCCGAGCCCACCGCGGCCCATCCCAACTGGGTCTGACCCATAACAGGTCTAGTCGACCCAAACCGGATCATACCGGGTCATACCGGACTAGAACCCAACCAGACCCAGTTTCGCTTAAAGGGCCATAACTTGAGAACTGGGCATCCATTTGATGAATTGTCTGCGAAGCTGGGCCCCTTGTAGTAGGACAAGCCTTTTGGTATACTTTACTTGAGATATGGATAATGTTGGAGTATAGACGGGTTGGATCGAATCTAAATCAAACCAATCCCTCGGAACTAAAACACTTACAAGTCACAGACTAGGCGCCAATTGACGTGCCATCTATCGCGTTGTAACCATTACAACATGGAAGTCTTTTAGGATACTTCTTCGTGGAGCCTTGAGGTATTTGAGGGTCACCCTATGTCTTGAAGAGAAGTTATATGAAAATAAATCATACTATGAGCGGGAATCCGGTGGATGGGAATGAGGTGGAGGTTTGTGACAGATTATAAAAAGGTTAGTATCGAGCGATCATGTGTGGGTCAGAGCCTCTGTTGGTCAATGCTTAGTGATCTTGTGTGGGTCAGCCCATACCGATCCTGTGTGGGTATGATCCTGAGTGGTTCAGCGCTCATTTATCCTGTGTGGGTAAGTGCTCATTTATCTTGTGTGGTTCTGTGCATACCGATCCTATGTGGGTCAGATCATGTGTGGATCATTGCGGGGGTTAGTACCTATCGATCCTGTGTGGGTCAAACTCCATATGGTCAGCAGTACTACCTCTTGACAAAATAAGATGATCTAGCTTCGCGAGTAATCATCTGTATTTATGTGCCTTACATATACCAGGTTTGAGTTGAGTCTTTTACCTTTGTGGTGGTATCTTCATGGTGATACCTGTGTTGTACTTTTACCTTCATGGTGATATATTTGTGGTGATTCTTACGTGGTACTTTTAATTTCTTGGTGATATCATTGTTTTGTTACATGTGTGGTACTTTTACCTTTGTGGTGTTACTTGTGTGGTAATTTTACCTTCGTGGTGTTACCTCCATGGTGTTACTTTTGTGATATTATTCCCTGATGTATGAGATGAGTATATATTGATAACTTAGGTATATGTTTGGGAATTTACCAAAGTAGATTTGATTATTGCTTCAAGATTTGTGATTGAGGTCCTGCTTTGTGGTATTTCCTTTATTGAACTTTGGGAGACCTTTGGGGTCTCGAGGTCCCTATTGTGTATTGTTATACTCACCCTTGTATGGGATTCGCCTACACATTTTTATGTCTTGTGAAGTTGACAGACATCATTGATCGAGGTTGAGGGAGCCAATACTGGACAGTGCTTAAAGGTGGACCATTTGATGAGCATGACACAGGACTACTGATCAGGAGAATTACATACCCTTCAGGTAGAATCCTCGGTGGATGATCCCAGAGCTATTTTTTTCTTCTCTCATTTCAGTTGTACTTCTACTTTCCATTTGGACTTGTATTCTAGACCCTTTAATTTCAGCACACTTTTTACTACAGTAGTGTACTTCGTGGTTTCCTCATATTGTGCTCTTGGATTTGTGCGTTTTTACTGTTTTAAAGGTGATTCCCTTCCGTTAAAAGATTCTCCATTTTGGTGCAAGTCGCTGACCACTGGCCTATGGAAGGAGGTCTTGGGGTAGTTATAGCACAGGACCCAAGGGACAAGTCATGAAAAAGTGGTATCAAAGGATTTGGTTCTGTCGAAGAACTAGGGATATTATCTTTTTAAGTGGAAATAGTGTTATGTGTTATGAGTGGGGTTTTTAGTTTGGGGAATCTGGTGTCGGTGCAGAATCTGAAGTATCCATACAAGAGGACCATAAATTCTGATTTCTGACTCAGTGCACGAAAACACAGATTGTGTGTGTTTTGAAAAGTTCTTCTTATGTTTTCTTTGAGGTAGCTCACCAAATATAAATTATTGACCGTGGCACACCTGATTTATCTCCGGATGCCACCATGTAGGAAGAAAACTAGGATTCACAAGTGATTAAACGATGATGGACCACTGAGCGATGAGGCTTTGGTACATGGCCCTCTTACAGTGATAGTACCATCGGGTGGTGCACCAGTCACACCACCACCCATTGGGCAGTAGATGCCACCAGCTCTACATGTAGAGTGTGCACACCAACTGAGCGCATTACATTAGTTTCATTGGAAGAGAGCTCCGAGGATCCAATGTGAGATTGACCCAGAGGCAGTTAAGGACTGGATAGAGGCTATGGCTAGAGTTTTTCACTTAGTTTTGACACTAGCTGATCTGATGGGGATCCTGGTTGCCAGTCTCTTCTAGTGAGAAGCTGGGAGTAGTGGAGTCTGACACTCCAGTTACACGATGATGTGACCCTCACCTAGGAGGTATTTGAGGGCATTTTTAGGGCATATTTCATCCTAGTGACTCTATCCTCAGTGCCTATACTAGAGTTTTTTCACTTATAGTAGGGAAGTATGATCGTGGCCCAGTACTCAGTGAGGTTCACTGATCTCTCCCGCTACTCCACAGACAATGTACGAGACCCATTATTCAGGGTATGAACCTTCGAGAAGGTTCTCTGATGTGAGATCCGAGCATCGATGTTATCAGTCAGCATTCCGACGTAGGCTAGGGTGCTAGAGAGAGCGCTTTTGGTGGAGAGATTCCTAGATGAGCAGGCACCGACACGAGAGCCACCGCAGAACATCAGGTAGAGAAGTCATCCACAGGAGGGAGTAGATGCATGATGCAGGGGCCCAAGCAGGCCAGAACATTTAGTGGGTGACCTCAGGATACAGGGTCGGTGGTGAGGGGCTCACAGGATAGAGGGGGACATTTGAGGATCAGGCAGTGCTACTACTATTGCGGGCAGGGTTACATGGCTCGCGACTGCCAGACCCTCCGTAAAAATGACCAACTTATAGTCGAGGGACCATCGAGCCAGAGGAAGAGGATAGAGTGAGGGGATCCACGTGGTGGCAGACGTGGCAGAGGAGTTGGTCGTACAGCAGGTCGTTGGAGGCTATTCAAGGTTCTGCCGCCACCACCTCTAGGTGGTCCACCCTAACCAGATGGAGAAAAAAGACTGGGATGATCTCAACATCAGGAAGATGAGGCCTATGGACACGGAACTCTGAAGATTATTAGAGGTACGATATATGTCTATTTCACCCTAGAATTAGTACTTATAGATAGGGGTTCCTGTCACTCTTTTATTGCCACTTCCCATGTTCGGTGCTCGGAGATTTTGACAAAGCCATTGTCTCGATCCTTATGGCTAGAGGATCCTATAGCAGACAGTTCGATGATTACACACTAGATTCAGTAGTTTGACCTTATGCTAGGTGGTGAGAGATTTGGCTAGGATCTTCCAGTAGAGGCATCGACGCCTTCCAACATCATCTTGGGTATGGATTGGTTATCCACATTCTATGCTCAGATTGACTGTATTAGGCGCAAGGTGTGGTGTGTCCACAATGACGAGACCAGGTTTTCCTTCACCGGTGAGAAGAGAACCATTGTAGCATAGAATGGACTTACCCAGAAGAGGGTTCATCCAATCACACATCAGTTGGCTAGAATTACCCTCAGAGTAGTTGGTGTTGAGAGTCCGGGGAATCCATTAGTGGTGGACCTGGATGCCGATGGATTTCTTGATGTTGTTCTGGGACTACCTACACGTAGAGAGATAGAATTTCACATTGACATGTACTCTAGGACGACACCGATATCTACACCAGCATATCGGATTTCTCTCGTGGTGCTTAGTGAGTTACGGGTATATTTGGATGACTTACAGAGAAATGGGTTCGTAAGGACCAGTGTTTCTCCATGGGCAGCCCCGATTTTGTATGCTATGAAGAACAATGGGAGTTTGAGACTCCATGTAGACTATTGGTGCCTAAAATAGGTGTCTGTGAAGAACAAGTATCCACTTATGAGGATTGATGATCTTGTTTATCAGTTCAAGGGTGCTTGATGGTTTTCGAAGATAAAACTTAGATCAGGATATCATCAACTCAAGGTACGATATGTGGTGTGTAGAAGACGACCTTCAGATGTTGGTATGACCACTATGAGTTCTTAGTTATGCCTTTTGGTGTGACCAACTCCCCTGCAGTGTTCATGGTACTCATGAACAGGGAATTCCAACCATACCTTGTTCGATTCATTGTGGTCTTCATTGATGAAATCTTGGTGTACTCTGTGATGGAGGAGGACCATGCTTGTCATCTGCCGATAGTACTGGATAAACTCCAAGAGAACCATATTTATGATAAGCTCTCCAAGTTCCTATTCTGGATACAAGAGGTTCACCTTCTGGGACACATTATCATGAAGGCTGGGGTTGTAGTAGATTCGACAATGATAGCGGATGTGTTATCTTGGGAGCGACCCAGGAGTGTGACCGATGTGAGTAGTTTCTTGGGGTTATCTGGGTACTACCGAAAATTCGTACCCAACTTTTCTAGAGTTTTGGAATCCTTTTCAGTGTCGATAAAGAAGGGACAACCCTTCATGTGGACGAATATATGCAAGTAGAGTTTTGAGAAGCTGAGGAAAAAACTGATGAGTGCCCCAATCATGAGGCTACCATAAGAGGGATTTGGGTATGTAGTTTATTGAGGCGCATCAGGGGACGGACTTGGATGTTTCCTGATGCAGGAGCGAGCAGTGATCATGTATGGCTCTATGCAACTGAGTCATCATGATAAAAACAACATGACCCATGACCTGGAGTAAGCAGTATGTGGGAAAATTACATGATGGGAGAACGTTTTATTGTCTAATATGATCATAAGAGTCTCATGTTTATCTTCTCTCAGATGGAAGTGAACCTGAGACAATGGCGATGCCCAGAGTTCCTCTAGAACTAATACTTTGAGATTTTTTATACTCCTGGGAAGTGGAATTTGGTAGCAGATGCACTCAACATGGGGTCTGGTTTGCAGTTGCTGAGTGAGGCGACAGAGTAGCTAGTTATGTTGCTGATATCCTTGGTGGATAGATATGGAATAACTAACCTCCAATCTATGACTGTCACCCCCACTTCTTTAGTGAGTTCGGGGGGGCCCAACTTGGGGACGTTGACTGTGAGGCATGGTGTGCTTAGATATCTATTGAACATGCACCTGATGTTATTTAAGAACCTGGGGATCATGTAATCCCATTTAGAGGATGCACCCTTGTACCAGTGGTACTATGGGAGGATATTTTGATGGAGTTCCATAAATCCCCTCTGGCGGTATATCCTGGTGTGGTGAAGATATACCTGGACCTCTAGCGTCAGCACTGGTTACCGGGGATGAAGAAGGTAGTGGCAGAGTTTGTTTCACGACGCCTCACATGTCAGTAATTAAAGGTTGAGCATCAGGTTTCAGTAAGCATAGCATAGCCACTAGAGGTGCTGTAGTGGAAGTGGGATGGTATCTCTATTGACTTTGTGACACAGATTTCATGTACATCTATGGTACATGACTCCATCTGGGCAATCGTTGACCAACTCAATAAGTCGGCCCTCTTCTTAACAATCCGAGAGCATGGATCAATAAAGGCATGTGACACCTCTATGTACAAGAGATTTTACGAATTCATGGGGTGCCATAAATGATCATCTCTGAACATGACACATGATTTACATCCAGGTTGTGGAAGGGATTATAGGAGGCATTTGGGACTCAACTACATTTTAGCACCGCCTTTCATCCACAAATGGATGGTCAGACAGAGCAGACCATTCAGAAACTAGAGGACATGCTTCATGCTTGCATCCTAGATTTTGGACGTAGTTGGGAGGATCACTTTCCCTTGGTGAAGGTTGGGTACAATAATAGGTATCACTCCACCATAGATATGGCACCACGTGAGGCCTTATACGGTCAACCATACAGATCACCTCTATGCTGGATAGGCCCAGAGGAGTCAACACTTTTTGGTCTAGAGATAGTATGGGCTAGTATTAAGAGTTGCAATTCATCCAGGGGTGGATTAAGACTTCACAGAATAGGAATAAGTCTTATGAGGACCGGAGACAGAGACCTTTAGAGTTCAAGGAGGGAGACCATGTCTTTTTACGGGTCTCACCTCGACGATGTTTGTGGAGATTTGGTCGGGGCGACAAGCTATCTCTAGGGTTCTTTGGATCTTTTTAGGTTATCAACAAGGTTGGAGAGGTGGCGTATTTCTTGGATATTCACCTATAGATACACATAGTGCATGATGTTTTCTATGTGTCGTAGCTGATGAGGTATATTCACGATCTAATGTATTTCATCGACTGGGGCGACCTCAACATTAACTATTGGGAGAACATTACGAAGGTTACAGTGGAGATTGAGGATCAAAAAGAGTGGGTCCTTTGTGGATGATCGATACCTCTAGTGTGTGTTTTCTATTAGGAAAAGAATCTCCAAGAGAGGACATTGGAGCGGGAGGCTGAGATACGTGCTAAGTACCCCAATTTGTTTCCTTAGCCTATGTTGTGTATTTTAGGGAAGAAAAGACCTATGGTGGGGAGAATGTAAAACCCAAATTTTCCATGTATTTTTTTAATTATACTGAATTATTATGAGTCTGTGAAAATTGATGGCGTGTGATTTTGAGGCCCGATGTGCCCGGAATAAATTTCAGAACTTTATTTTTTTCATTCAGTAAACATGTGTGCATCATTTTCTATCTTTTAAACCGGTGCTCAGACTAACAATTTGAGGGCACTGTTGAATCCGTAGTGATGAGAATTGCTTAAGGGAGGCTTCAATTCAATCACAGTAAGTCTAAAAGAAAATTTAGATTTTGGGACTTTTTAAAAGAATAATAAAATAATTTTGTTATTTTATTTATTTTTTTCTTTTCCTCCAACGGACAAGAGGTAGTGTGGCACCCGCAACGTGTAAAGCCATTAAATGGATTGAACCTTTAAATCATATGTAATAGCATCATTGAAATTTAGGAAGGTACCTATTAAATGAACCACTATAAATTCCATGATTGTTACTTACCCTCCCTCTCTCCTATTTATATAGAGCATGGGGGGGGGGGGGGTATTGGCATGACATCACCAAGAGACGAAGCTTTTGTACAGTGTCGGGATGCCCAAAACATTGAGGACAAGACCAGTTCTGATAATTGGGGATGAGAGACACTGAACCCCGAACCGAAGAATAATGACTGAGTGGCATCGTTGGCAGCTTGTTGTGGGGGTGATGAAAAATGACTCTTCCTTAATCTTGGACGTTCTTAAACAATCTCTATGTAGGGTTTTAATCTTGTTTTTGTTTCCAAGATTTGATGAAGCTTTACTACTACCCTCTTGTTATCATGCTAAAGCTAAGGGTGTGGGCCAAACGAACCTGTCCTGGACCCTGCACCCTTCTTGTAATTTTTTTTCATTCTTCACAAGCATTATCTTTCGGTTGGACAAGACCCGGGACGATAGACGTTGGCAGAAGCCGGCACCGGTCGGCCGCAATAGAGGCGGTGCACCTTCATGCGCCATAGGAGGAGGATGCGGCACAATGCCCTGATGGTCTGTAGAGCGGCCGACACTGACCAGCATCCTCTTGCTGGTTAGGCTGGACCGCGGCCCAGCATTCCAAACCCACCACGGCCCCACCCTGTCGGGTCCGACCCAGAACCGGTCAGACCCGGACCGGGTCGGGTCAGTTTGGCCTTGAACCCATCCAAGACCAGTTTCTCTTAAAGGGACATAACTTGAGAACCAAGCGTCTATGTGAAGGACCATCTACGGTGTTCGGACCCTGAGAGTGGGAAGGTCCCTTTGGTATACCCAACTTGATATTTGGATAAAGTTGGAGTACAGCTGGGTTGGATTGAATCTGAATCCAACCGGGCCCTCGGAACTAAAACACATATAAGTCACAGACCTAGCATCTGATTGAAGTGTCGTATATTGTGTTGGAACCCTTAAGACATGGAGGTCCTTTGGGATAATTCTTCATGGTGCTTTGTGGCAGTTGAGGAATGAACGATTGCTTGATGAGCGGTTCTACAGTAATCAAGCATACTATGAGTGGGAATCCAATGGCTGGCAGTGAGGCAAAGGTTTGAGACAGATCATATGGAGGTTAGTATCAAGCGATCTTGTGTGGCACAAATCCAATGTGGGTTAGCGCTTAGTGATCCTATGTGAGTCAACACACACCGATCATGTGTGGGTCAGCACTCAGTGATCCTATTTGGGTTAGTGCATACTGATCCTACGTGGGTCAGATCCTATGTGGGTTATTGCGGGTGTTAGTACCTATCGACATTGGGCTGGTCAGATCCTGTGTGGATCATTGTGGGGGTTAATACCCATCGATCTTGTGTGTGTCAAACTCTGTATGGTCAGAAGAAGTTCCTCTTGACAGAATAAGATGATCTAGGTTTGTGATTGATCATCTGTACTTTTGTGACTTACTTATATACATTATTTGAGCTGAGTCTTTTACCTTCATGGTGATATCTTTGTGGTGATACATGTGTGGTACTTTTACCTTCATGGTGATATCTTCGTGGTGATGCCCATGTGTTACTTTCACCTTTTTGGTGATATCTTCGTGTTGTTACTTGTGTTGTACTTTTATCTTCGTGGTGTTTTCTTCATGGTGTTACCTATGTGGTATTTTTCCTTTCATGGTGTTACCACTATGGTGTTAATTTTTTTATATTCTTCCCTCATGTATGAGATGAGTATATCTTGATAACTTAGATATATGTATGGTCATCTACCTAAGTAGAGTTGATGGCTGCTTCGTGCTTTGTGATTATGGTCATGCTTTGTGGTTTTTCTCTTTTGGAACTCTGGGAGACCTTCGAGGGTCTCAGGGTCCCTATTGAGTATTGTTATACTCACCCATTCATGGGATTCACCTTCAACTTCTGGTGTGTTGTGAAGACGATAAACAATGTTGATTGAGGCTGAGGGAGTCAAGACTAGACGGTTATTAGAGGTGAACCATTTGACATGGCGTGACAGATGACTACTGATCATGAGCCATACCTACCCTTTAGGTAGGATCCTTTGTGGATGATCTAGGAGTTGTTTTTTCTCATTTCAGTTATACTTGTAATTTTCAGTTGTGTTTGTATTTTGGTCCCTTTACTTTCAGCACATTTTTTATTATAGTAGTTTACTTCGTGGTTTCCTCTTATTTTGCTCATGGATTTGTGTATTTGTACAGGTTTAAAGGCAATGCATTCTTGTTAAGGGATACGCTTTTCCTGTTCTAGTTTCCAACCCCTGGCCTATGGAAGGCGGGCTTGGGGTAGTCACGGCACGGGCCCCGAGGGACCAGTCATGACATTATGATTTGGATATTATCACTGAATTAGTGAATTTTGTAATAATATCAATGTGTGAGTTGATGGATTTATACAGTTGGTTGGGGTTATGGGGTACGTATTAGTACATTTCACATGATATCATGGGAGATAGAATGGAAATATATTTGAACATATCAATTGAGGAAGGGTTAATGTATATGATGAACCCGAGTTAGAGGTTTTTCAAGGTCTCATAGTTACACAAGTGATGTTATAATTTTTTCCATTCTAACCTATAAATGTATTGTGTATAATAATATACATTAAATATTTGTGACGAGCACAACTTATGAGAAATGTACAAGGATGCTCATTGGGAATGTGAAGTGGTATGACCAAATTTTTATAAGGACCTATGAAATTGAGTTTTAATGGAATTGAAAAACATAATTGGAACTAGATATAGATTGAAATTTCAATTTTAGATTCGCAATGGTATATTGAGTTTAGAAAATAATTTTCAAATACTATAATGAGTGTTATGAGGTTTCTGTTCTGGATTAAAGCAACCAAATAAAATTTTAACATGTTAAAAAATAGGAATAGAAGGGTAGATACAACTTCTTTGAGGTAACTAGTGATTTTTCCTACCATTTTTAAAAAGGCTTTTAAGAACCCTAATATTACGATACCCCCCCTATGCTAAAAGGATTTGGAATCAAAGGGTTATTAGGGCGGTCCATTTAGAGAACTCATCTCCTCTCTCTTTTTCGGATTAATCCTCCTGGTTTGGTATAAATTGTTATTTTTATATTTACTATAATTTTATGTAAATATCCCTTCCATCGTAATTATTAGATCTACCTTCACGTTTACTCAAATTTCTATGGAATGGGATTAGGAATTTCAACATTATTACACTATATAATGATGTAATTATATAAAGAGAATAAAAGTTTTATGTATGAACTATAGTGGAAATCGAGCAACGATGAACTAATATAGTTATTTAATATTTCACATTCGTTAAGTCACTTGGTTATTTATCCATTGAATATATTTAATTCTGTAAGAAATTTATTGATTAATCAGGAACTTTTTATGACGGCTTTTCAGTTTCGATTCTTTCAAGTAATGGTATGTGCCTTGTTTCTTGTGGCTTTAAAAAATTTACACTGGTTGGTTAGTTTATTGTGGTTAATAAAAATTCAATTAACTGTTGAATTAATTGGTAAATTAATTATAGTGTTGTTATGATAGTTTATTGATAAATTATTTTGAGATAAGGCCTCCTAGGTTTTTGTATTATCAATGTGGTCTTTGTTAAGAATCAATAAATTGGTTGAATGTTTCTAATATACTGGATAACTCTGTATAATGGTATATTGAACCAAATTTTACCAATTTATTTATAAATTTTTAAATTTTTTAATGTGTCAGTGGGGTGATAATATATTCTCAACTTAATTGTTGTGTAGGGATTAATGTGACTATAGAGAGGCAGAAATGGAATAGAATGGTCAAAGACATGATATAACAGACATTGCCATAGAATTTTGTTGCTTTGTGACACTAATTAGATGATGGATTTCGATTAAATAAAAAGTTAATCTAATATAAGGGTTAAAACGTTGATATAAGGATCTACTAAGATATAGGGATGTGCTATATTATAGTATGAAATTCCCCTTTAGTTATAGGCTATGAGTGAGTTTCGTATTTATTTTTTGGAGTGTCCCATTTTGGATTTAGGTAGATAGGATTTTTTGCCTTCAAGGGGGGCTTTTATTAGTAAGGAAGGGTATGAGGGGTCTAGAGAATCTATGATAAGAGATTATCCTTGGGTGGATTAGTTTACTAAAACCTCGATTAGTTATCTATTTCAGGATTTAGAGAGTGGTTTTGGATAATGGAGAACTCTTTATGATTTCATCGAGTGATGGATGAGTATGGTATGTGACTGTTCAAATCAATTAGGAAAAGTTTTCTCATGTATAATTTAGAGTGATAAATGAACAAGGGTTGGGATCCAATGAAATTTATTGATGATAAGACTACTTTTTGACTATAGGGATTTTGTGTTATTGCATTGGTTCTTGTAATCACCATGTGGTGGGTGCCTTAGTATTTTGTGATGATTGGGATGGTATATCCTTGGTATGTATATTGGTTTAGTGATGATTGTGATGCTTTTAATGATATTGTGAGAACTCTAGGAACTAGTTCATCAGGAATACTTTTTCATGAGATATGAAAAGATATAATTAATGGATATGATTTGGGTATGTTTATTCCCATGAATATTCATGTGATTTTTATAAGGGTTTTATTTTTTTACATACTGATAGACTCAAGGAATGGATAAAGGTGATTCCTTCTATTTGGTGATAATTAAGGAATCCAAAACATTGGAGTTACTCACATTTATATACTGTTTCTAGACATTATAAATTTATACATGATCTTATGAATGTTTTTTATATATATGGTTACAACGTGTTCACCTAGGTGTCATATATACTACTATAACTCATTCCCTTACAATATGAACTTGGGGATGAATCATTTAACATGAATTATGTATATGATGATGAATTATTCACCTACTGTTTATATATATGATGATATTCCATTTACCATTAGTTTATTTATCTAATGATTACTTTTTCACCTAGGGTAAGTGATAACTCATTCACCAATAGTATGTATCCCATAATGACTCATTCAGTTATGGTTTATTTTTTCATGATAACTCATCCAGCTGTACATTATTTATTTGTTTATAACTACTTCATACTTGATTATTTTAATAGTTATGTATCATTCACCAATGATTTTTCATATAGTGAAACTCATTCAATATTATATTTTAGTATAGTGATTACACATTCACTATTGGTTATTATTATGGTGGTGTGCTGTTTAGTTTTTATTTTTTATAGGAAGATAACATGTTCTCCCTTATAGTTTATTATAATGATAACTTGTTCACACTAGATTATTACTATGGTGATATATCATTCTTATACTCTTTTTTTGCATGGTGAAAACTTCTCAAGTATTGTTCATTATTGTTGTAATATCTCATTGAATCGTGATTACACAAATAGTGATTCATTGTTTTGTTATGAATTTTTTATTATGGTGATAACACATTCTCTAGAATATCTAATATGGTAATAACTTCTAAACCGTTTTATTGAGTTAAGACCTTTGAAATACCCATCCTATTATTATACTAAATAAAATAGATATTAATTAATTTGTAAATTTAATTTTATAGTACCCAAGGATGTGATAAGTTTATGCATGTGATTGTTAATGGATTATATTTCTTTCAATTCAAGTATGTGCATGTATATTATTTATGTTGCTAAATGTTTTTCTTGGCGGTAGTTATTATATTTTGGGTTGTTCTATTTATTAATAAATCATGATGAAAAACTTATGATGTTGAAAAGATATTTTGGAGAAGGATCTAGAGAAGTTTGGAAGAATATTATAATAATTTTTATTTCTTTCTAATTCTTCAGGATTTATTTTTTAAAGGAAGCATTAAAAGATAGAAGTTGAAGGAATTCTGCATAATATTTAAACAAACTATGTAATTTCAATTTAAAAATTATTAGTATTTATGTGGGAAATATTTTTTCCCAAAAGAGTTTTGTAATAAATAGTATCATTGTAACATGTATATAGTGAATATTTTTTTCCTAAGAGGTTTCAGGGAGCATTATCCACCTAACAGTTATGTGGTGAATAGTTTTTCTTTTATGTGTTATGTGGTGAATAGTATATTCTTAAAATTAATTCTAGAAATAGTTTTGTGACTAATAATTATGTGGTGACTATGGGGGTTATTTGGTGTCACTGAGTGGTAAGGCTGTAATTTCAGGTAAACCATGAAAGTAGAATATTATATGGTGAACAATGATTCTCTTGAAGGTCATGCGCTAATACAGCCTTAATTCTAGGTGGACCATAATGGAGAGGATACAAAATGATCAATATTCTAACTAAGTATAACATGTTCATGTAAATGGGATTAACCAAATGAGTGAATAGTAATTATATGATTACCATATTTTTTATATCCCTTTTCATATATAATGACCCTAGTCACTTCATTAAAAGAAGATAAGAATATTAACTCATATTATCATTTTCATAGTTTCAAGAGTCAAGAATGATTTTTCAAAGAGTACTAATGGAAGAGTGTGAAGAGAAGTTGATAAAGGGAATATGGCCATGTAGGGAATTTTTAAATCACTCAGGATTCACAATGGGAGCAATACCAACCATAAATATCACACGATGAATAGAAACCATTTTAAAAATTACATAGTGAATAATATCTTTCTTAAAGGTCATGTGTTGAGTAGTTCTCCACATTAAAAAGGTTCATGATGAGATAAATCATCAGATTACTATTCTGAAGGAGCAGTGCACACTCTTAAGTTGAGATATCAATTATCATTCAATTTATGAGTAGTTTTAAACCAAGGGGTTAGTTTGTATACTCTAAATATTTAAATAGTATTGCACTTGGTGAATTCTGTCACATTGAAACCATTCCTTTGTATAAACCTTAGATAAGCCCAGTTGGGGTGAATAAATTTTAAATCCTGTGATTCTTGTATGCTTTAATTTTCTATTTTATGTATTGTTTTGACAAGTAGAGAGAATAGGTATTTTTAATAATTAATTAATATTAAAAGATTTTTTCTTTAATTTTTCATACCTTGATTCACCCAAATATGTTATTTAACACTTTGGGCCAACAAGTGGTATCATAGCTAGGGGATAAGTAGATGTATCTCTAATTGTAGATGTGATTCATGTAATTAACCCCAATGGGATTTTATTCTTTTATGGGTACAATTACCTGCTAAGGAAGAATTATATGTCTCACTACTTTTAATCCTTAGTAATGAATTTTCTTATAATTGTGATGTGTGGTATATCAATCGATGTAGATAGAGGAGAATTATCTAAATTAGACCAAATAGAATTGAATACATAAACTAGAGTAATTAATTATATAGGGGAGTCTTATAAAACACAATATATAAGAAGGTGATGTTATGTAAATCCTCACATGTTTTATGGTAAAATATGATCAATATATATGAAGGTGATTCAAATGTTTGAGATGATAAATTTTAGGTTCATTATAATATGAATGATTACTTGAGGATGAACCCAAATGAAATAATTGATTAATTCTTTAATCAGGTGAATTTTATCCTAGAGGAAATGTGTTATATCATATAAACCCTCACAGATGTAATGATGATCAAGTGGATCCTGAGAAGGTTTCATCCCTAGTTCAATATTATAGTTTCTCTACTTGAGGATAAATATCTAAAGGATTTGACATTAAATAATATATATAGTATTATTTTTTCATAAAAAATGAAAACTAATTTTAATGAGGTTATTAAAAATTAGAAGACTAATGCGGTGGAATTTGAGCGCATCAAGAAGCTGGACATAGAGGATAACCAGGATGAAGGAGAAATTGATTATGTGATATCATTTTTATCCTCAAATATAAAAAGAGTAATGGAAAACTTTTAAAGTGAAATTTACAAAAATAATATTTTAATGTTAAATAGTTGGGAACCTTATATGAATGTGTACCATGAATGTTTATGGTGATGATGTGGATGGTGATGAATTTATCAGGAATAAATCATCAACCAATTTGAATGGTTAAAAAATAACTATGAAATATACATTGATAAGAATAATAATATTTCATAATAAATTGATATTATATAGTAAACTATAATATAATAAATATAAGACTATAACAAGAATAAATAAAATTCTGAGGTGAAGAAAAAATTGAAAAACATATGTCTTCAACACCAAAGAACTCAGAGAAGGTTGGTAAGACAAATATAAATGATTAATAATAGATTAGGGTTAAGAATGATTTGACTAAAATAATTAATGAATAAATAAATTATATTGAAGGAATTGGGGAAGTTTTTTGGCCTATGAATAACGTTAGAATATCAATAGAGACACTGTAATCCTAGTATGACATTGTAATAGGCAGTTACAAAA
The DNA here is from genome assembly GCA_963277665.1 of Viscum album. Taxonomy (NCBI): domain Eukaryota; kingdom Viridiplantae; phylum Streptophyta; class Magnoliopsida; order Santalales; family Viscaceae; genus Viscum; species Viscum album. The sequence continues at coordinate 1,968,704,031 of OY728143.1, forward strand.
AACTATAAAAAGTAAAATTATATCATAAAGGTCAATAAAATATTCATAAATTGTTAGGAAAAAAGCAACACAACAAAAATACACAGGTGGTATAGGGATTTATCATAAATAAAAATTATTTATGATTGATTCTAGACCAAAATGACTCACTCCAAGGATAATTATTGACTTGGGTATGAATCAAAATCAAAAGAATTAGATAACCCCATGGAAAATTATTGTTACAATAAAAAATGATAGGAATGAACTTAATATAAGTTTTTATTTTTTTTAGATATATGGTATGTTCACAAAATGTATATTCTATAGTGAAAAGGTGCTAGAGGGAATACGAAAAACAAAGGATGTAAAATAGAGATCAACATTCGAGGTATGATATTGATGGAAATTATTTTTATTTTAGAGGATTTGGAAAAGGTCCATATATTTCTCATTAACATTTCAAGGGAATGTTTCAATAAAGACCCTATCTGGGAATTCACATTCTCTCAAGTATTAGCAATAATTTTAAAAATTAAATATAGATTTACATATTTCCATGATAATATTGTTCCATCATACTCTTTGGAAGGTTAGGAATATTAGTCAAAATCGAGTATAAAGTAGGATATGTGGATCAAAAGGGAAAGATACGAGTAGGTAGTGGTTGTAGAGATTACCTTTAAATCATGTTATCCTACTATGTAATATATTCTTGATAGTGTATTCACTTAACACATGACGAGAAATATGTATATGTTCAAAGGAATCATGTATGACAATGAGGGTGTCCTCAACAATCAAATTGATGAAGGCTTCAAGATTACTGACAAGGAAGAATCTCTATTTGGGGGTAAATATATGAGACCCACATATGTCTTGGTCATTGAAGGTCATAGTCAAAACATGATTACTATCAGTAAACACTGTGACTCATGATGTGAAATAATATTTACCATGAAGATATGTATTATTGAAGGAAAATATGGTATATTTGTGATTAAGGGGAATTTCACAAAGTGGAATTACTACCTTGTGAGTGGAAAAGAAAATAGTAATTTCTTTCCAAGGACGAAGAAAATAAATTATAACATAAATGACATGTCTATTTGATATAACGATCCTTATAAGATCATATAAAATGTGATGTGGCCCAAGATTTTCATAAGCGCTCACATCATCATATTCACACATGTGATGATTTTTTATAAGGTAAGATATCCCAAAATATGTATTAGAAGAAATTTAAAAGGCAACTAAGAATACACAAACTAGATCATATTTATGTGTGTGGACCAATATCATCAATATTTATTGATTTTTAGGGATACTATATTCTTTTTATAGATGATTATATTATGACATCATGTTTGTAGTTCAACACCCACAAGTCCATGGTGTTCAGTTGTATAACACAATATCATAGGTAAGTTGAGAATATTCATGGATATAGAATTATAAAATTATGAACTGATAATGGAATGAAGTTTACCAACATACTTCTATATGATAATCTTGATAAACATGGGATAATGAACACAGTTTTAGAAAAAAAAATTCCAACTAAAATGTTGTGGTTGTAAGGAGAAATTGGATCATAGACAACATATTTGAATGATTCTCGTTGAAAATCAACAACTAGAGATGTTTTGAAGGAAGTAATATTAAAATTGGGATATATCTCAAATATATATTTGTTTTGTCCTAAAAAATTAAATACATAGTACAATTTATCATATTAAAATAGTCAAATTTTTAAATACTTTTGAGTCTTTAGAAGAAAATGTTTCATTCTAAATATTGAGAAACAATGGAAGTATGAATATTGTGGCGATGAAGATATATTTATTAGATAATCAATAAATATACTCTATAAATTTTTAAATTATTCTCTAGTATAGTTATGGTGTACAATGATGTTGTTGTTGGGTAAAATGCAAAAAATAATCAACAAAAAATGATCATATTTCAAAGGGAAATGATGAGAATTTAAGGCATCCCAGGGTTATATAGGCTGAAAATTATAAATTATAAGAACATATATATCCTGATAAATATAAATTTATACCTTTGTTGGTAAAAATATAATAATTTGAGCTAAAAATATTTGGTAGAATATCATTAGTGATTAGACAAGGTAGTGGAAATATGGAGAACAAATTATGTATAGGAAACTGCATTCCTATCATAGGTTGAGAAAGAATGATATGAAAAACCAATTGGGGATGAAAATTTTGTTCTAATGATTAATAAAGATATTTGAAAATTTTAGAAAAATTATATATGGGTTATTTTTTCAAGGATGTAAGAAAAGAATGTCATCGAGACCAAATAGGTTTTCCAAAAATGAACTGAATGAATATGGAATAGTAATTTGAAAAAAATAACAAATGGGGTGAAAGGGATTCTGACAAATCAATGTAATTGAAAATATGGACACTTTTACACCCTTGAAAAGTATAGTGACTATTTAAAAATCCTGATCAATAGTCCTGAAAAGGAAATTTAATGTTTTTTTTTTGGATATTAAATCAAAATTTCAAAATGGTGTTCTACCAGAATAGTACTAAATCAATTATCCATATGGTTTTCCTATTCATTATTTTCAAAAAAATCATTTCGTTAGAAGGAGTAATTTTATAGTCTGAAATAGGATCTAGTAGTATGGAATTTATCAATTGATTATTACTTTAAGAAGCTCAGTTTCAAACATGGGGAGATAATTACAATATCTATTTAAACAATTAGATTAATCATAGTTCGAGTATAATGGTGTATGTCAATAACATAATCTTTGGTGAATTGAATAAAGTGTAGTGAAAACATTGTAGTGTTCATGAAATGTAAGTATAAGTGTTAAGTATTAGTGAGATTATATTTTTATTTTGTTTATAGCTGATATAATGAAGGAATGGTACATTTATTTCTCAATACCAATATGTAAAAGGTGTACTAAGAGTATTTATAATATACAATTTCATAGAGATAAAAACTCTAGTTTCCTCCCAGATGAAATTTTCAAGAGATGGTGAAGGGAAATAGGCCAATGACACCAAATACAGTCAAATAATTAGGAGATTATTATACTTAACAGTGATAAAACCTAATATTTTTTCTTGAAACATTCTAGAAGCATGATATCACTGTTATTCCAAATAGATCTCCATGATTTCAATTAATATAATGATACGATATATCAAAATAATAGTTGATTTTATCTTCCTTTACATTGGAACATCAGAAAATAAGTTATTAGAATATAAAGATGTTGATTGGTCCATATTAGAAGATTATAGAAAGAAAACATCATGTGGTCTATTCCAAATCAATGGAATATGTCATTCTTAGTTTAGAAATAAAGAAGTTTGTACTTCATAAAAATTATAGGGAGATAAATATATTATGGCTACTCAAGTTTTCATGTAGTTATTGTGGATGAAGCAGCAGCTTAGATACATTGGAGTTTAAATGAAATATCTTATCAGAATCAATTAGGATAATTCTATTTTGAAAAATATTAATAAAAGATATAATTTATCAATGATAAATTGGAGCCTGGGTTATTGGAGTTAGACTATGTTCCAACTGAATTTCAAGTTAATAAAATGATGATGAAATACATAACTAAGGAATCTTTTTATAGGTGTAAATCGACTCTTCAATTTTATTAAACTCCCCACAATTAAATAATATGAGTTTATAATCCCCCAAACTCCCTTAGGTTTAGTGTGTCTTCCTTATGTACTGATATATGTTCATTATATTTTTGTAATCAAAATAGAGTGACCCTTGGGTTCATTTAAGAAGGAGTTAAATCATTTTTAGGAAAGGGGGAGAAGTGAATAATTGTAGTCGAAAAATAGGGGGAGTTTTGTTAATCATAACGATTTTGAGTTGTTCATGCACTACTGAAATATAAGTACGGATACCATTGGTGTTCATAATTCAAATATTTAATGGTTTGTGGTTATTGACCATTCATGTTGAAAATGATTTTGAGTAGAAAATATTTTATGGATAAAGAAATGGAGAGTTTTGGGGGAATATGATGATTATTATAATTATTTTACAAATTTTTTTGTAATTAATTATTATAGTAAATGTCAAAAAAATGAAATTGGTGGAGGTCGAGATAAAAGTTTCATAGACCACATCATTTATAGGTGAACCTACATAAGTTCTATATAAGAAATATTTTTTCATAAGTGTTATTCAGTGAAAAATGTCTACCTAAGAGGTACGTAATGAAAAGTTGTTTTCCTAAATTCTTCATGGTGAATAGTTTCTTCCTGAGACTTACAGGGTGAACAATTTTTCTCGTATTTGTGGAAAGTTAAACCATGTCTTCCTAAGAGATATAAGGGAAATATTTTTGTGTTAAAGAGTCACCTGGTGAATATTGTATCACATACGTTTGATACATTCGTATGGTGGTAATCCAAGGTGGTCCATGAAAAAATAATATTACAAGGTGAACAGTGATGATCCTAATTTTAATGTGGTTATAAGGTGCAAATTCTGGGTAGATTGTGAAAAAAAATATTAGATGGTGAATAGTGATGTGCCTAAAGGTCAAATTGTCATATGGTGGTAATTCTAGAAAGACCACGAAGGAGAGTATTACATGGTGATTACTGTTTTGATAAATTATTGTATGGTCTTTCAATGTATGAGTGGTTATAAACTAGGGGTACTATGTGTTCACTCAAAATATTATAATTTTATTGCACTCAGTGAATTCTAATATATCATAATAACGCCATTGTATGCTCCTTGAACAAGACCATTTTTTTGTGTAAAAAAGTAATATTTTTGTGTCACTTTGATGTTTATTTTATTATATATATATATATATATATGATAAAAAAAGATAATTCAATTAAAACTGATAGTTAAATAATATAAAAATGTTTTTCTAGTTTCTCATACTCTGAATCAGCCCCACCCTTCATACTTTTTAACCGAGTGGGTCCAAAAAGTTATTATTAGATGATTTATTTTCCGTTCCATATTAATTCTTATACACACACTCTAAATATAAAAATTAGTGGATGTACTAGCCCTACGATTGGCATGAATATTTTTATGTAAGATCTATTACTGGTAATTTATGTGGAGGAGTTCAACAATATATCGACACAGAGTCGACAAAATGTATATGAATTTTAATTTATCCTTCTTTATCAATTTATTTTTGGTTTCCTTATTATAATATATGACATTTAATTAAAAGGTATTTGTTGATATATGGATTTATGGGATACTATGATTCAATTAGTTATAGTTTTGTGTATCGTTTTATTAACAACAGGATCACCTCTATATGTTTTTTGTATTTTTTTCAGTCTTGTGTCATGTTTTTATGAATGTTATGTGATTTATATATATTATTTTCTATCAAAATATAGATAATAAAATATCATCAAAAGATTTTTATCGAACTAAATAATATTAGTAATCCTTTTTCACATGAGGATACAAGACATAGGCATAGATCACTCTGGTAGGAGTCATTTGGAAGGGTTTGGGCCTGAGGTAATTACACTACATCTGTGGAGTTCTTGGTGAGATCCATCAATATCAAAATTGAATTTTTTTTAAATATTTAATACCAATGAGGATGATTAAAAAGAATATGATAGGGGTTTATATGTACAAAAATTAGTTGTAAAAGAGAAAATTGGGAGAATGAAATCCCTAGTATATAGAAATTGTTGAAAAATAGACCCTAGTGTGTATTGAGTGGGATTCAGATTTCTCTTATGGGAAAAAGAATGATGATATCAATATCATGAGTGTATAGTGAAAATAAAAGAAACAAATGTTCAACTAAAAATAATGTTGGAGATACGACATTATTTAAATCATTATTCTATGAATATTGGATATTTATCTAAAAATTAAGATAAAGATCAATGCTGATATCTTTTTGTTAATATAGAGTATGTTGAAGCCTTAAATGATGTGATAATAGGTACATTATCCATAACCTTTATATTTTACAATACATTATATGAATTTTGTTATATGTACTCATATATTTCATTATAGTTTAAATAGAATATTGAATCCCCCCTAATATTTTGAAGAACTGTTTTTTAGTTAGAACACCCTGAAAGGCCTCAATTTCGTTAAAAATATGTTTTGTTATTTAAATTAAATTATATTTTTATAAAATAGTTGTAAATAAGGTTGTTATACCAATGCTAGATCTTGATGTAATTTTATAAATGTATTGAATCTCAATTTTTCATCCCCAGCATCACTACAATGAAATTACAATTTATTATAAGGGTGTAATATACCTTATTTTTTGGGGAGAAATATTTCAACTTTTGTTTAGTCCATGACCACCTCCAGTAGCTTATCATTGTGAAATTATTAGTGAATAGATTAATAATATAAAAATTATAATGGATTATAATGTCATCAAAATATAATATCCACCCATAAAATTTTAATATATAAACATGTATTTCTATAAAGTATATTTTAATTTCCTGAAAAAAAACATCAATACTTTATTAACCATATTCTTTATGAATAACTCATATCAAAACAACCATAATATATGATTTTACTATAATAAATGGTTCTAAAAATTATATTAAAAATATTTTGATGAGGGATTCATTCATCAATGGATTTCATTATAGATAATAATTTAATTATTTTTGAAGAATAAGGGTTTTTTAATATGGTAATATAAAAATTAATGAAAAATCAATACTATCACTATAAAGAATAACAACCCATTTTCCTATGAATATAACCTATTTGATCAACATAATAGTGATCTTTATTTTTCTAATATTTATATTCAATCAAGGTATCATTAGCTATGTTTAATAAATTGAATATTTCCTTTCATAAATGTTATACACATTGTCAGTTTATATTTAAACCATTTTAGATAACAAATTTCTCTTTTCTATTTAGTTTTCTGGTGAGTAGAATCATCAATGAATATCTACGTGAAATTTTGGTAGATTTTATTAATTAAACTCTTATCAATTTAATGAATCAGGGGGATTATTATACTTATATACAAAATTTTCTTAAAAAATTAAGTGAAAATTAATTAAATGGAATCTTTATAAAGTGTTAGTTCTATTAGAAATATCCCACTTTAATGGTCATGTGGTTTCAATGGATAGTATATTCATTGACAGGTCATAGAAAATAATTTTTAGATAATTGAACATACCTATAAATAATCAAAATATATAGTTTACTAGGATTAATGGGATACTATAGTTGGTTTATTGAAAATATGTCACAATTAGAAAATTCATTAACCAAGATAACATGTAAACACATGGAATTTATAGTCAATATATTGTGAATAATGTTCTCATGATCTAGATAAGATATTAGTAAATAAACCTATATTGAGGTTGTTTTGTTGAATATAGTATTTTGTATCTATATTAATACAATAAGGAAATCATTTTTATTTGACCTTATAAAAAATGATAGAGTAATAGGAAATGAATCTGGGTATCTAAATACCAATGATAAATGTTCTCTAGCTCTTTAATTATAGTTGGTGGTAGTAATATTAGTATTAAATATTTACTGACACACTCTATACTTAAAATTATGATGTATACATGGGCCATAAGAGTTTGAAGTATATATTCATTCAAATAGTGTTAACCATGAGGTGAATGGTTGTATAAAACTACACCGATATTACAACTATGTGATAAACTATCACTCTATTCATGTAAAAAAGGTTTCTAATGTATTTATTAAAGAAGTATTGTGGTGTATTATCCAAGATTGTGATTGATAATGATCATATAATCAATGACATAGTTTGGATTGTGTTGGAACCTTGACCATTTAAGAGATGAATAATAGATCATGGAGAACATGTTGATGGGTTATGTTTAATATGTGTTATAATTGTTATAATTTGATTTCAATTTAAATTTAAGGATGATATATGAATTGAAAAAATTATTGAGAATATATAAAAAGGGAACAAGACATGGGTAGAGGTGTAGCTTGGAAATCCCATGTGGGTTTGTATAGCCCCCCCCCCACTCCTACCCACCCTCAAGCTGAATTAAAATGGGTTCGTTGAAATTTCAATAAAATTATATTTTCAAACATTTGAAAACATACAAAGGGTTCTTGATGAATATGGAGATTCCATATTGTAATATGGTTCACTATATTAGGGTTTTTTAAATCTTGATGTGGCATAAAAAACAAAAACATGTGGAAGTTATTTTTAGGAATGAAATTCTTAGATTCCATAGGATTATAAAACATTTCATTATTAGTGTCATGGTCTAGAACAAAGTAGTAAAATGATCATGAAACATAGAGGACTCTCTATTCAGGTTATACCTGATTTTCTTTCAAAAATAAGAATTTAGAAATGACCATATTATGGTGGAGAATATTTTAAGATAAAATAAATTTAGAGTTTTCAAGAAAAAAACATTGAAGATAATAAACGAATATCTAGAAGGATCCTTTGAAAAGATGCGATGTTCGTTATGGTGGACATACTTATGCTAGAATTGTTTACTTGAGGAGAATTATGGAAGTTATTGGAGTGATAAAAGTCTTCATCCCATCATTTTTTGACACAAACCACACAATACTGATGTAAATATTTATAATTTGAAAGATAAAAAAAATTCTCAATATTTTTAAATTTTTAGGTTATTTTTTTGGAGTTTACCATTTGAGTGTGGAAAAAATGAATTCTTGGACACTATCACATCATGGATGGGAATATCTTAAAAAATATTACATATTTGTTTTGATTTCAATTCACGGGAAGACATTATAACATAGGGGGTCTTAACTCAAACCATGTCATAGTTTTTTAATACCAGAGAAGAATGTTAATCCATAGAGGATAATTATAGAAGAAAAAATTTATTGATTAAGGAATGACTATTATAGGATTAGAAGAATAACATAATATATATAATATTGATATAGTATTGATAAAAGTATACATAATATTTTTAAATAATGAGGTTGGGATGAAATTAATTAAATATTGAAAATTGATAATGATACTAAGGTTAAAGAGAAACAACACTTTTTTATTTTGTTTTGAATAAATTTTTTTAAATAAATATAAGATACATTCCTTTCAACATTTTAGGAATATATTCTTTGAATAAGTTTTTATATATCGGGAAACATTATTTGGTCGATGTTTTATTAGTGAGACACACCTAAACCTTGTGATCACATATAATAAATTGTGATTTTATGATATATCAACACATCATTGGCGTATACTCCTTATATTATATCTTACTATAGAACCATTCCAAATAATCATGTTATTAGTTTAATTATTACATTTAAATGTTATGTATTTAAGTGATTGGTTATAACAATTTTAAATCATTCTTACTAACATGAAAATAAGATCTCTAAACAAGAAGAAATTGATATACTTGTTCTTGGACCTATGTGGTTTTTTCTACCTCTAATCATATTTAGTAATTCTAAAATCCATAATGAGGTTTAGTAAAAACAAAAAAAATACACATAAATACCAAAAAAATTAAGTGTTACACTAAGAGAACATATTATATTTTATTCATATTTCTAAAGAGTTCCAATATTGATATAAATGTATGGCCTTTTATAGTATACAAGTCAACAATGTATCCAGAAATGCTTCAGTGGTGACACACAGTTATACTCTAAATGGTCCCATATACATTTTTATTTTCTTATTATTTATACAAGTATATTTATTCTATACATAATCAAACTATCCATGATCTTTTTTTTTCAAAATATAAAATTAATTATTATGAATAAATTATTTAAAGATAATGTCTATAACTACAAGAAAAAGAGGATAAATATTTATGATCCAACATTACACTTAATACATATTATGATACCACAAGATCCCAAGAAATAGATATTTTTTAGACACTTCTAAAATTTATTATTTTATTTTTCACCCAAAAAAAATTTGAATTATTTACAATTATCTCTATAAACTAAATTTGGAAAATAATATTCTCCTAATCCATCATATTTCAACATAAAATAGGTGTACATATCATTCTTAGACATCAAAATTGATTATGTACCTATAGAAATACAATAATAGGATAATAGATATAAAATAGGAAAATTAAAATATAACACTTATAGTGAGCACAATAAATAATCTCGATGATCTAATTATTGGTAGGGAGCCCATGATCACTTATTCCAACACTTAATTGTTTAATATTATCTTTATCAATTATAATTTTATTTTTCTTCGGAAAAAACAATTTTTTACTGAAATGTCTATATTATGTGTAATAATATATACTCTATCCTAATATTTACTATCTAAAACAGCATCAAAAACACTAATAGAGACTCCATGTTTTTACACTATGAAAATTTCATCAGTACCCTTATCAATATCTACTCTTAAATATTTATGGAATTTCAAAACACTTGGCTATACCATCTTTCAAAATTATTCAATTATATATTTGATTTAAAACAGTAAATAAATCTTAAATATGTATAGAAAATGAAGTCTCCACATATAAATATATTTTTAACTTATATTTTAGTGATATATAGTTATTTTCACTTTGATTTTATTATAAATGGGGGATTTTAAATAATTGACTGTGTAAAAGGAAAACCATTAGGAAAAACGTTTATTCAAAAGTTAATGAATGGAATCAAAATAGCACACTCACGATAAGGGTTATTTGGTGTATAATTTAGAGGTTTATACAATTAAATAAAAGTAATCTCAATTATGAGGGATTATATGGTGTTTTATGTAATTTTAATGTGATTCATATGTAGTAGCGAAGACCTAAAAGATAATGGTAAGCATTAAACTAGATAAATCACTGTTGAACGCTTTATTTATACACTATTATTTTATAAATAATTTATTAGATTTATAGTTTAGTAATTATATTTATATTTCTATTTATTAGAGTTTACAGATTACTTAATCTCATTTATGATTTCTAATAGACCCAAAGGGGTAAAATGTTAGAACCTAGGTTACTAAAGAGAATAATGATAGATCATAAAGAATGTACTGATTGATAATATTCCTGTTTTTTTTGTGTTTGTTTGAAATTGATAATATTTTTGGTTAAAGAATTATATGTAATTTTGATAGGTGATAAAATAGGTATGGAGTTGAATATACAATGGAAAAAGTTTCTTTGATTAGGACTGGATAACCATGTCATAATGAGGTGGGCCACATCATAGTTTTAGGAATCACAATTTTTGATCGAAACAAAACATGTGGTGAAATAATATTTATTGAATGAAATTATTGGATCCCATTGGATACTAAACCACATAATGTATAGTGTCATGATTCAATGAGAAAAATAATATATCATGGGACATAGAGGATTGGTTTGTCACAATATATATGAAAGGTTTCAAAATTGGGAGTTGAATATGGATACATATTGGTGGTGACTCTTTAAAAATATAATAATTATTATTATTTTAGTAAATGGAAAATCAAGTTGAAAAGTTAATCTATTGAAGATGTCTTAGAATATTTTTTGATATTCATCATGGTGGACGTCATGGAAGTAATCATTTTTAGGAGAATTTTTTTCTAATATACTAGAATGATAGAGGACTTGTAATAGATATGTTTTTGGCTCAAAACACACCATAGGGAAGACAAGATATGGAATTTGAATATTATAAAAATTAATATTAATTGATTGTTTTGAAATGAATGGTTGTGGTTTTCAAATTTTACACTTAGATGATAGATCCATGGTTTATTGGGAATAAACATTCCATGGGGTGGTTAATTTTTAATGATATTGAATTTGTTTCAAATTATAATTTTTTGGAAGGATTTATTACATATATGGATAATAACTAGATCCATGTAAAATATTTTATAAAAATTATAGTAGATAAATGTTGAATTTAGTCGAGGAAGACTTTGGAATAAAAATTTGGCATATTACAAAAATATAATTTTGAGTGTTTGAAGAATAATGAAATAAATTTTTTTAGAGTATTTCTACACATCTAAAGTTTCTATGTGAATGAATATTTTGGGATGAATATTATTTGATATTTGGAATTAATCATGGTGTTCGATTTTAATAGAAACATCTTTTTTGTCATGGTGTTTTGGTTAATTGTTTGATATTTTTTCACTGAAATATTGTCCAAATATTATTGAATCTATTATTTAGTGATGTACATGGATTGTTGAAAGGGGATTTGAATAATGGTTTTGTAGTGAGACATACCTAAACATTGTAACCATTTACTATTCATTCTTATTTACCAGTACATCATTACAATATTAGTTTATTCTCCATAGATTATCTCTTAGTGAGGTATCAAGTAAAATCATCATGCTATAAAATATTTATAGATTTTTATGTCTTGTATGTGTGATTGTTTTTGAGATGTTTGAATTTTTCTTGAGAATGTTAGAATGATATATATTCAATGAGAAGTGTTTACGTATTAATTCCCCCCTATCAGGGTGTCTTTAGACATGTGTTTAAAACAATTTTTTAGGATCAATATAGGAAATACCCAACACTAGATGTGGATGTAAATAATTATTGGGGTATTTTGAATAAATTAATATTATTATACCTTTATTTTAAAAATTAACTGTTAATTGGATAGATCTATAATTCTCTCACATTACATTCATTTTAAAACACATCCAAATACACACACGCGCACAGAGGATAATATATTTACAAGGTTCACCTTTAAATGTTAAAACATGATCCTTAGTGTGCTTTGTAAAAAATTGTCAACACATCACCAAAAAGTAACATATCCATGAGATATAAGGAGCTGGAGTATCCTAAACTATTATTATGCATACCCCAATAGTTAATAATTCATCTCACACAATATATTGATATAAAATAAGATTACCACAAAAGATTCTATCATCACTGTAGACTATAGTTATATTGTTTATGTAATAATTTTTATTTTTCTTATTCTTGTCTTGTATTAAATGTTAGAACATCTATACCCTATCATGAAGGAAGAATTCAATGTAGGAACTAGTTCATTTTCTATGCATGAAAAGTTACTCCGGGACGTCCTAAACACTAGAAGCTGAGGTGAAACATTATTGGGGTCTACTGAAAAAATATTTTTGTCCTATTCTTTAGAACCTGCACTATTAAGTGAATGGATCACTCATTATCTCACATTACTATGAATGTAACACACATCAAAACATAGACACACACGTAATGATGAAAATATATTTACAAGGTTCACATTTCAAATTAAATGGATAGTTCACAGTGTGATCTAAAATAAAACCATGATCAAACCACCCACTAGTAACAAAAATATGAGATAAAATAATCTTGGAGTATTCTAAACTCTTTTTAGACACCCCCTAATAGTTTATATTCCATATCACACTTTATAATGACATGAAACTGATAACAACTAAAGATTCTATCACTTCTTTATATGGTAATCGTATTGTGGATGTACTACTTGTTCTTCCAAAACGTATTATCTTAATTTAAAAGCATATATAAAGTAACACTTATTATTTTTATACTTATTTCATAAGGGAAACTCACCTTTTCACTTTTTATTCTATGAAAATGCAATGGTTCCCACAAAGTTTCTTCCATTGAGATAGTGTATTATAGAATTGAAAATTTTCTTCACTTTCTCTTCATTTTCATGTCTTTCACTATGAAAACACGTTTTCACTCTTATTCCCTTTATTTTATTTCTCATATGAAAAACCATACTTCCTCATATGTGAAATATATTTCAAAACACTTTATCTTCTTTCATTTTCTTAAAAAATTTATTTATTAAATTTATAAAATATACACAGGTTAATCGTCACTAATTTTTTTTAATATTAGACGAATAGAAATTATTTAGAGAATAAGTTACGTCAGGTCATTTATCTTCATTGACACTAAACAAATTTTTATTTTTATTTTTTATTGAAAATTCATTTCACCCTTATTCTACAATTTTTTTAATTTATATATTCACCATTATTATTATTTTCTCATTTTCTATTTCCCAAACCACATAAAAATATTTTTCTATAATTATAATCATTCAAACTCCCCAAAAAAATATTTTTGATAGAATAAAAAACTTTTTATGTGGTGAAATAATTATTATGATCTTATTTAAATAATATATAATCCACCAACTTATCTAATTAAGATCACTGCACGAATTTTTGATGTATGCATGATTATTGAACAATACAGTCATGGTGGTCCTTACATTTCAATGCATGACTGTCAATGGTATTCTTTCCATATATTGAATCATTTTTTAGTATCTTGGTTAATGGAATCTTGATATATTAATTATAATGAGTGACTTACTTATGATTCAAGAATTTGTAAATTATATATGCATTACATTTTCATAGAGTTGGTTATACCCTATGTAACTCATTACAGCTTACAAACTCATCCACATTAACTATAAAAACATTCACTATAAATTCCTTAATAAGTAAAATTAATGATATAAATAATAATATATCATATATCTAAATAATATTTTGAGTGTACCCTACAATGTTGTATAACATTCCCCAAAACTTCTCCCATATACTCTATGAACTTGTACAAACTTACAAAGTCTTCATAAAACCAAAAAACAATTTCATATACATTATAAAGTTTGGTAGCTTCATATACTATTTCTCATTAATTCATTTTAACTCCATATTAATTCTTCACATGATTTATCTCTACCATTTTTCTTCTTATACGTGATCAATATTTTATTTGTGAAATATTACTACATTTACCTCTTTTGAATTAACTATGTAATACATGATTTTTGATGTCTATAATAGTTTCTTATGTGTGTTCCACATGACCATTGTGAACTCCCATATATAGAGTATCATTGCGATTCTATTATTATTAAAATCAATAGACTTAGCAATGAAATTATTGATTTGTTGTGTGACCAGTTGCATAAGGTTGAGGATAACGGATAACAATGTTGTATGACTCGATGTACTAAAATGTTAAAAAGTGAATAGTGTCATTTATTGTAGATAACACATCGCATTATCAATAGAGATGAGGATTTTTTTTATTAAAACGGGTTTTTTGTGAGACACTCATTCAAATCGTTTAGGGCCTCTATTCCTGAAAGATATTTTATTCCACCCCACATGATATCTCAACTTCTTTAGTATACTGTCAACCCCCACTAGAATCTTATACCACTTCAATGTTGCTTATGGATACCTGACCTTTATGATTACCAAACATTATCCATGAAATGACCAAGAAACTATGGTTCTTGATATGTGTGGTTTTAATAATATTTTTCACCTATTATATAATTCAATTATCAATACAAGTAAAATATAATAGCCTCAAGTACCAAACCATCATCCATTCTACTTCACATCTTCTCTTCTTTTTTTCTTAAAACATAAAAACCTCATCAATGTTTTCTATACTTCATATAAACTACTAGTATGTTACATTGAAAATTTATTATTTATAGAGATATATAATTATATATTATAAATTCTCAATGGAACTCAAATACTTTGACCAACTGTTTCCTTCATTGAAATGGATATCGAAAACTCCAAAGGAAAGAACTCTAAAAAAAGGAATCTTCAACCCTTATATCAACATAATACTCAGAAAAACCTTCTTTGAGAACAATGATTATCCACTTACATGGTTTATATGCTAAATTTATATGTAATTATTTATCATTATATTTTCATTACACTCTTGTGATACTTCAACATTATTGAAAAAATATATGATATACACAAAGTGAGATAAAAAACTACTCCATTATATTTAGTTACTATATCTAAAAATGACACATCAATATGGGTTATTTATTTATCATTCATCCTTCCTTTTCTACCTAATTCTCACTCCCCATTAGTGTTTTATTTTCTCCCCCCCCCATTATAGACAAGAAATAAAAATTTCACGAGAGAGTATGGTATCATTTAATACAATAGAAATTCACCATAAGTCATTCCAGTTTAATTCTTTTTGAGACAACATTGGTGTATAAAAAAGGTTTCTTAAGAAAACAGTGGTATAAAATATTAAATAATATGATATATACATTAATGAGACCACATATCACATTTCTTAAGAGTATTCATTCTATTTTTAGGTTAAGATAATTGATTATTACCAATTATAAATGATATTGTCATAAAACTTTTAACATAAATTTATCAATATAAATTTATCACATGCATTTAAATAAAACATGTAAAAATAATAGGCTTAAGCCTTTAGATAACCATCTTAAATATTCTAATTTTTTTTCATTTATTGAGATCAATATCTCCCTCCTAATATTAGCATCTATATTTTATGAACCAGAATGGAATAATATTAAATGATACATTTTCAATGGATAATTTCCCAGAACCATTCCAAGATTCATATTTTTATGATGTTACACTTCTTTAATAATCTCAAGTCATTATCTTATTATCTCCCCATCAAGAATACACTCCACTGCTCTTTATTATGACTAGTTAACTTCCTCAAGAGTACTAAATATGATATCAATGTCAAGATGGGTAACTCCACCTTATTGTTTGGTTAAGTTAGTTTTCCCATATTTAAATGTATGATATTTTCAACAGTTTTTATTTAGAATACCAATAGATAAACCCTTCAATAGTTTTTCTTTTTTCATTTATCATTCAAATTGTTGAGAATGTACACCCAAACACTAGTTATCTATCACGAACCAACTCGGGTCGACCTTGAACCGGTCACCCGAGCCGGCCCGCGACATGGCCCGAGAGGCGTTCCCGATCCTCCCGGGCTGCCGACAAGCACCAGGGAATCAACAGAGGCTATGGGAATGATTTCACCCAGTAAAAATAAATAATTAAAGCAGTAGAAAATAAACAGAGCAACGCAAAGTAAATAAACAAAGTAAAGTAACTAACAAGAACAAAAGAAAATAAAACTAACCGAAAGAGACAACCACTATCACCGTTTGACCTCGCGGGTCACTCTCCATCTCACGACCAAACGTCACCCAATGCGACGCACCCAAGCTGTAACTTGCACAAACACTAAAAACAGAAAAGATCTATAGGCATGAGTATTAAAACTAAGTAGGTAGGCCTGACTAATTTCTTTCCCAAAGAAAATACCATTAAATAAAGAATTTATCAATTCCAGGTTTGAACTAAATTATATAAAATATTAGTTTTCACACACACTTTCATTTATAAGACAAGTAACAGTCCATTGCCCTTTTTAATTTAAAAACAATTTTTAATGTTTGAAAGAAGTAGGTGCGTTGCATTTTTAAAACATTGTTGCGAACAATTAGAAAACCAAGTTATAGTTATTAGCCAAAAAGTAAAACTACATGTAACACACAACACACACCAAGGGAAATGGAAAAATGGCACACATGGGTCAGAAACCGAACTAGACCTCTCATCCGTCCACCACATACAAATAAACGCAAAAAGAAACATGGGTCGAACCTAGGAGATCGTGAACAATCCAGAGCATACTATACATCTAACTCATCCTGAAGGCATGCCCTAACTAGATGACATCATAACGCCCTAACGCCTGGCATAGCCCTACATGGCCTAACCGAGGGGCCCAATCTTCATAGCAGAAATAACTCAGTATTCCCCTGCTATGGGGCCACTAGCCAGTGCGTAATCTAAACTAGTGCAGCAATTGTTCTCAGAAGATTCACTCACTATGCCAGGTTCCCATGTCAACACAAGCAATAAAAAGGGGTGTGTCCACAATGTAAATCAATCAGTCACGATGCACAAACATCACATACAGCTCACACAATCAACACACACAAAATATCACCCCTGAATGGGTTTTCCAAAATAATTTATTCTATTAAAGTGCAAAACGGGCCTTTACAAATTTTAAAACAAAACCTCATTTCTCGTGAAAACCTAAAACATTTGTTCAGAAGAAATCACTTATCTTGAAAACTAGAATTACGTTTGAAATTCCGTGAATTATGTTTAAAGCCTAAACAGGCATTCTTTCAAAATTGGGTGTCCTCCCATCAAGAAGATGTTCCAAGTTTTCGGTATAAAATAAACAGATCTTTTCACACTAAATAATCATTTAAAATTTTATTATCTAATATTATTACTTATTCATTAAAATTAATAAAACATCAAGCAATTAATAAATTTTAAATTTAAAAGTGAGTGCAGTGGGGGACCTACCATGGCTTGCTGCTCGGTTACAACGACGACGTGACACGTCTCACACTCACAAGCAAGAACGTGCAACCCACTGAAGACCACAGTATCACAGGTTTTCTTCGCCAAAGCACTGCAACAAACACAAAACAACTAAAAACCCATAACCACAGACTTTGAACAATCCAAGCGAACAAACAACACAAAAACCCCTTCGACATGTTTCCAAAACATCACATCAAAACACATATGAAAACACAACCAAACATTATATTAGAATCCAACCAAGACCTTTAGACACACCAACTATCTTACAAACATCCTACGCACCACATGATTAATGCAATAATCCATTTGAACAATTTATAAAACATATGCAAAGGTGAAACCAAGGTTCACATCCAAAATTACTCAGTTCCACATAAGAAAACATTTTAAAATAAAACACAAAACATCATAACACCAAAACATGACTCTCACCTAACACTCAACCCATAAAACAATTTTATAAAATAACGCACCCGATTGCACACACATAAAACCTCACCGCTTTCCATTAAAATGTAAAGTGCATTTCACACCTTCCAAACACTCTTAAAATCCATTTTGAAACCATTCATACACCGCTTTAAAAATCGTTAACCAAGTCTACCTTTTAAATCAAGTGCGCCTCAAAATACTCCCAAAAAAACACAATCTGCACCACATAAATAAATTAAAGAACATAGCAGATTAACCAAAAAAACAAGCCAATCAAAGCAGAAACATGCAGACACGAACCAGGAACTCACTCCAAACATATTTTTAACAAATTCATAAATATTCAAGAACATCATAATCAACTAATTAATGGTATAACGAAGATGTGAAACCAAACAACGGACATAGAACTATACCTTGGTTGGTGGTGGCGAACCAAAACATGCGGCGAGGCCAAACACGCCCCGCGAACCACTATGGACGATCTGAAGCGATTTGAATCACTTCGCCTTCGGCGGCGGCGAACGAAAAGGTATCCAACATGACCCGAGACACCATTCGCGAACCCAACGAGGGAATTCGTGGCCACGTCGAAGCACGTTGAGGCGATGCACCACGAAATTCGGATTTGTGTCGGAATATTGTCGAACAGCAGGGGCGAGGTTTTCCGAAAATGCGCTGAGAAGGGGGAAAATGGGCCACTGCCGGTGGGTTGTGCCAAGCAGAAGGGGAAGGGGGCTCTCGTTCCGGCTGGATAGGGAAGGGGATTACGCTGGGTAGTGCACTGCTAATGAAAGAGGGGGGGGGGGGTCCAGCGCTGGAAATGAGGAGTCGGTTGGGGTTTCAGGCGCTGGAAAAGAGGAGGCACCTGGGGTTTCCGGCGCAGGAAAAGAGGAGGCAGCTGGGGTTTCCGGCGCTGGCAAAGAGATCGGGCTCAGCGGTGGGGTCACCGAAGCAGCAGGGCGACACGACGGGGTGCCGTAGGGCAGGGCGGCGTGGTCGGGCATCGGGGCGGAGTGAGGCTGGGTGCGGGAGCCGGCTGCAAGAGGGAGACTGGGGCGCAGTGCGGGATGAGGGCGCCAGGGGCTCGCTGTGCAGAAGAGAAAAGGGAAAGGGGGGAAAGGGGTGCCACCGGGGATAACTAGGTCTAGGGTTTTTTTCCAATTCATCTTATAATTAAATTTTATAGTAAAACCAAGGATAATAATAATTATAATAATAATAATATAATTATTATTATTTTTATCAAAAATTTATTTATTTATTTCATTTTATTTAACCCTCCCTTATTTTATTGTATTTTTAAAGAAGCGGTTGTATTATTTATTCTTAAAACTAGGTAACCCCACGGGCCGCGCACGATTACCTGCAGTCAGACACACAGTTGAGTAAGTCGTGCTCAACCCGCGTCACCCGACACTGCGCGCTTACAGTTCCAAGCCATGTGCTCATCACACGACTAAAAAAAACATGCGCACTTGCACGCCACAACCCAATGCACATGGGTATCCATGCGGGCTGACCGCACAACAGTTAAAAGAGCATCCAAAATTTTAAAACTCGACCCGTCTGCTACTGGAACTCAAAATAATTATTAAAACAATTAAAAATAATAAATCAATCAGGTCGTGGTGTGACAATTCCCCCCACCACAGACACTTTCTTCCCCCAGAAAGTCACCAAGCTAACATTCGACCCAACTTGATTCCCTTCCCAGACAAAATCATAGGGAACCGAGAATCTCAGGGTGACCATTCCCAACGAATGTTACACTCGACCAATTCAAGAGAAAATCGAAGCCCGGGGTTGAGGGGAGAACACGGGAGGGTTCTCCCCACCACAAGAATTTACTAATATGGAAACCTTGACACCTAATTACACCACCCCTGAGGGGGCCAACATGGGAACTCCCAAACCAAACCCATTTAATTTCTCTACGTGGACCGAACTACACCTAGAGACTTAACCGAAAATCTTGTTACGAAATGACCCAACAACCCGAGGATAAGGAATTTACTCAACTCCTCACACACCGACCGAATAAAATCCTCACCGCAACCAGAGACTAGGAAATTCCTAGCCCGAACTCATAAAGGACCCCGAAACACCGCCCATTAATTTCACGAAACCAAACATCCCCTTAACGAGCACAATTGAGACCCAACTCAAAATTAGAACAACCCGTTAATTCACGGGCCCAACACCCTTCAAGAAGAACCGAACGATTTGAAAACACAATGAGAACAGATAAGACCGCTTAGACTGCGGTAGAACAAGTTAATCACATCACCACAACTATGATGATCTTACAACGGTGACAAGAACAGAACAAGAGAACTTTGGATATATCCCTCCAAAAGCAGAAAACATTACTCGGACCGAGGCTCCACACACCCTCGGCAACTTCTGACTATGCGCGAGCTTCACCCCGAGACCTGTGGCTGGGGCCCTGATGGCTGAAGCATCTCCTGCCTCACAGTCAGGCATTTCCATCTTGTGGTCTCTAACTCCTTTCGTTCGATGGTTCAAACAATCACGATGGTCATACCTTTTCAAAGGAATGCATCATGACAACTTATAATGTCAGGATAGGCCATACCGGTGGCGCACAAGAGAGCGGTCCGATGAACTAGGAGCTGGTACCGACGAGGATGGTTTCTTGGAGACAGGTTCCACCGACCCGCACTCCTTTCCAGGTGGGGAACCTTCGCGGAAGTCGACCACCGTTAATCACACCCAAAACTCCAACGACGATGAGATATTTCATCTATACTAGTCCAGAAGTAAACCCTCAAATAACTCTAGGGAAGTACGAACCTTAACTATCCTGGGAGTTCCCAACAACCTGAAGACACACTATCTTTCAGAACTATACAACTACCTCTAATAGGCTTCGACTACCTCGATAAGCAAGAAACACACAAAAGGAACAGAGAACTGAGAATAACTCATTGACAACTTTTTGAGGCTTTCTGGGCGGAATACTCATAACAACACGAGAAACACCATCAAAATAGTCATCAGGCCAAAACTCAATCAAAGCAACAACACAAGCTAAGGGCAATAAGCCCATAATCCAAACACATACAACACAATGAGAAATCACTTTTCCAAAACCGTTATTTCTTTAAAATTTTTAAAACTCACCTATGGCACTTTATGAACCGTCACACGTGCGTTCATTCAATCCTGCTCACATCATCTGTGAACAAGTGCCACCACGCACTTTCCACACATAACCACGCACGTGGGACCCTCAATAAGGAGTGCCAAGGTTAAAACACTTATTTTACTTACCAAATCCAAACACATACCATGTTTTTACAAACCGATACACCTCTTTAAAAACCCACTTTAGTAATTTCAAAAATAATTCGGAAGAAACAGTTTTCCATTAAAAAACAATTTCACTTTTAACGCACACTCAAATCAACTGAGACTAAAACAAAACAGAAGCCGTAATAACCCAATGGAATGAGAAACTAGTGCATATGTCTGACCCCGCAACATGGTGGTGAGTCATGACCCAGGTAAAGCATAACACTAAGAGGACCTTGAGTCAGACACTTTGACTCCACATGGGTCACCACCCCATGTGAGCCTGCAAAGTGAACTGATTCGCCTCCATTGTCATCCCTTAATCCAATGAAACCAAAGAAAAATAAGAGACTCAAATCCCGAACTAACCCTGGTAACTCAGGTCTCGTCACGAGCGGTGGTGATCAGGCACCGACCCTTAACCTACCTCCTGAGATCCGGCAGTCCTAATCTCCTTCTATCATACATCCTAAATAACAAAAGGGCGCTCTGAAAAGCGAGGTCCGCTAAGAGCCGACCCGCTCTGATACCATTTTGTCACGAACCAACTCGGGTCGACCCTGAACCAGTGACCCGAGCCGGCCCGCGTCATGGCCCGAGAGGCGTTCCCGATCCTCCCGGGCTGGCGACAAGCGCCAGGGCATCAACAGAGGCTATGGGAAAGATTTCGCCCAGTACAAATAAATAATTAAAGCAGTAGAAAATAAATAGAGAAATGCAAAGTAAATAAACAAAGTAAAGTAACTAACAATAACAAAAGAAAATAAAACTAACCGAAAGAGACCACCACTATCACAGTGTGACCTCGCGGGTCACTCTCCAACGCACGACCAAACGTCTCCCAAGGTGATGCACCCAAGCTGTAACCTGCACAAACACTAAAAACAAAAATGATCTATAGGGATGAATATTAAAACTCAGTAGGTAGGCCTGACTAATTTCTTTCCGAAAGCACATACCATTAAATAAAGAATTTATCAATTCCAGGTTTGAACTAAATTATATAAAATATTAGTTTTCACACACAATTTCATTTCTAAGACAAGTAACAGTCCATTGCCCTTTTTAATTTAAAAACAATTTTTAATGTTTCAAAGGAGCAGGTGCGTTGCATTTTTAAAACATTTTTGCGAACAAGTAGAAAATGAAGTTATAGTTATTAGCCAAAATGGAAAACACCACGTAACACACAACACACACCAAGGGAAATGGAAAAAATGGCACACATGGGTCAGCAACCGAACTAGACCTCTCAACCATCCACCACATACAAATAAACACAAAAAGAAACATGGGTCGAACCTAGGAGATCGTGAACAATCCAGAACATACTATACATCTGACTCATCCTGAAGGCATGCCCTAACTCGATGACGTCATAACTCCCTAACGCCCGACATAGCCCTACATGGTCTAACCGAGGGGCCCAATCCCCATAGCAGCAATAACTCAATATTCCCCTACTATGGGGCCACTAGCTAGTGCATAATCTATACTAGTGCATCAATCATTCTCAGAAGATTCACTCACTATGCTAGGTTCCCATGTAAACAAAAGCAATAAAAATGGGTGTGTCCATAATGTAAATCAATCAGCCACGATGCACAAACATCACATACAGCTCACGCAATCAACACACACAAAATATCACCCCTGAATGGGTTTTCCAAAATAATTTATTCTATTGAAGTGCCAAACGGGCCTTTACAAATTTTAAAACAAAACCTCATTTCTCGTGAAAACCCAAAAAATTTGTTCAGAAGAAATTACTTATCTTTAAAACTAGAAGTACGTTTGAAATTCCATGAATTATGTTTAAAGGATAAATGAGCATTCTTTTAAAATTGGGTGTCCGCCCGTCAAGAAAATGTTCCAAATGTTTGGTATAAAATAAACAGCTCTTTTCACACTAAATAATCATTTAAAATTTTATTATCTAATATTATTTCTTATTCATTAAAATTAATAAAACATCAAGAAATTAATAAATTCTAAATTTAAAAGTTAGTGTAGTGGGGGACCTACCATGGATTGCTGCTCGGTTATAACGACGACGTGACATGTCTCACACTCACAAGCAAGAACGTGCAACCCATTAAAGACCGTAGTATCACGGGTTTTCCTCGCCAAGGTGCTCCAACAAATGCAAAACAACTAAAAACCCATAACCACAGACATTGAACAATCCAAGCGAACAAAAAATGCAAAAACCCCTTCGACAAGTTTCCAAAACATCACATCAAAACACATATCAAAACACAACCAAACTTTATATTAGAATCCAACCAAGACCTTTAGACACAACAACTGTCTTACAAACATCCTACGCACCACATAATTAAATCAATAATCCATTTGAACAATTTATAAAACATCTGCAATGTTGAAACCAAGGTTCACATCCAAACTTACTCAGTTCCACATAAGAAAACATTTTAAAATAAAACACAAAACATCATAACACCAAAACATGACTCGCACCTAACACTTAACCCATAAAACAATTTTATAAAATAACGCACCCGATTGCACACACAAAAAACCTCACCGCTTTCCATTAAAATGTAAAGTGCATTTCACACCTTCCAAACACTCTTAAAACCCATTTTGAAACCATGCATACACCGCTTTAAAAATCGTAAACCAGGTCTACCTTTGAAATCAAGCACGCCTCAAAATGCTCCCAAAAAAACACAATCTGCACCACATAAATAAATTAAAGAACATAGGAGATTAACCAAACAAACAAGCCAATCAACGCAGACACATGCAGACGCGAACTAGGAACTCACTCAAAACATATTTTTAACAAATTCATAAATATTCAAGAACATTATAATCAACTAATCAAGGGTATAACGAAGCTGCGAAACCAAACAACCGACAAAGAACTATACCTTGGTTGGTGGTGGAGAACCAAAACATGTGGCGAGGCCAAACGCGCCCCGAAAACAACTACGGACGATCTGAAGCAATTTGAATCACTTCGCCTTCAGCGGCGGCGAACGAAAAGGTATCCAACATGACCCGAGACACCATTCGTGAACCCAACGAGGTAATTCGCGGCCACGTCGAAGCACGTTGAGGTGCTGCACCACGAAATTCGGATTTGTGTTAGAATATTGTCAAACAGAAGGGGAGAGGTTTGCCAAAAATGCGTCGAGAAGGGGGAAAATGGGCTGCTGCCGGTGGGTGGTTCCAAGAAGAAGGGGCAGGGGGCTCTCGTGCAGGCTGGATAGGGAAGGGGATTCCGCTGGGTAGTGCACCGCAAATGATAGAGGGGGGGGGGTCCGGTGCTGGAAAAGAGGAGGGGGTTGGGGTTTCAGGCGCTGGCAAAGAGGAGGCAGCTGGGGTTTCCAGCGCTGGAAAAGAGGAGGCAGTTGTGGTTTCCAGCGCTGGCAAAGAGATCAGGCTCGGCGACGGGGTCACCGAAGCAGCAGGGCGACGCGGCGGAGTGCCGGGGGGCAGGGCGGCGTGGTCGGGCGTCGGGGCGAAGCGAGGCTGGGTGCGGGAGCCGGCTGTAGGAGGGAGAATGGGGTGCAGTGTGGGATGAGGGTGCCAGGGGATCGCTGTGCGGAAGAGAAAAGGGAAAGGGGGGGGGGGGGGCTCGCGCAACGTTTTGGGAAAAGAGAGGGGGGGAAGGGGTGCCTCTGGGGATAACTAGGTCTAGGGTATTTTTTCCAATTCATCTTATAATTAAATTTTATAGTAAAACCAAGGATAATAATAATTATAATAATAATAATATCATTATTATTATTTTTATCAAAAATTTATTTATTTATTTCATTTTATTTAACCCTCATTTTATTGTATTTTTAAAGAAGCGGTTTTATTATTTATTCTAAAAACTAGGTAACCCCACGGGCCGCACACGATTACCTGCAGTCAGACACACAGTTGAGTAAGTCGTGCTCAACCCGCCTCACCCGACACTGTGCGCTTACAGTGCTAAGCCATGTGCTCATCACACAACTAAAAAAAACATGCGCACATGCACGCCACAACCCAATGCACATGGGTATCCATGCGGGCTGACCGCGCTACAGTGAAAAGAGCATCAAAAATTTTAAAACTCGACCCTTCTGCTACCGAAACACAAAATAATTATTAAAAAAATTAAAAATAATAAATCAATCAGTTCATGGTGTGACATTATCCCCCTAAGAACTAGATTATTCTTCAATACCTTGCATTGTTAGCACAAAAATACCACACAAATGATAAGGAATTAGGATTAACTTCTTGTTACCCAATGTGAACCAAAATATTGAGGCAATTTTTGCAACCATGTTTCTGCATTATTTCCCACCTTTATGATTGAAAATATAGTTTTAAATATAATAATTATTTAGGAATTAGGTTATACTTCAATAATTAAAATTATTTTTCTGTGATTTATAACCTCTTTATAGGTCATCGAACTAAAGAAATATAACTTATAATATTCTACTATCACTAGTATAGCAAAAATTGGGCCTAACCCAAGATATTGACGGTGAGTGAACAAATAGATTATTTTATTCTCTAAAATACTAAAGCATTAAAAGAAATTGATAATTAATTAAAGGGGTCGATGTGAAAAGAAGTGCAATGAGGTTGAATGAGAGGTGTATGAATGTTAGATACTAAATTTAAGGGTTAAATTCATGATACATTCAATAGGGATATTAATAGGGGGTATAATTCAGGTATATAGTTCAATAAATAAAACTCTCAAATTTTGGTCCAAAAAAAATTATAAATGAGATGACTCATCCACGTAATTATCTATCATTAAACCTAGTAGGGTTAATTATTCAAATTCCCAAACCAATCTATAGATTAAAGAAATGATAAAATATATTAAAAAGATACACAATTCAAATTTTCATCTATCAACACATTAATAAAATATAATATTAGTATCGAATAATAATCTTTGAGAAGAATAAATTAAAAAATTGAAGTAAAAATATCAAGGGAATTAAATGATGAAAAAATAAAAACCATTGAATTCCCCTCTAAAATTTAATGATTGTACAAGTTTAAAAATAAGGAAAGTAAGATCAATAAACTAAGAATATGAATATAATATAAATATATTCCTAAGAAGATAGATCCTTACCTATAGAGGTGGAAACTCCACTTTCCCATTCATTCAATCATTCATCCTCATTGAAGTCTGACTCAAGACTCCCATATTATAAACCCTGTACTTAGGATGTTAGTTCTTGTTTATACAAATAATTTGTTCTTTAATTATTTAATTGACACCCAAACATGTCACTCATAGATAGTGGCTCTGATATCATCTCCCTTGTCTCTATATAGGGGACTAAAATTATTATCATATCTTACATGGGATATTGTAAAATATCTCTAAAAAAATTTACTCTAACTACATGAGCCAATATTCAACTCCAAGCATTCTGATCCAAGAAATTACGCAAGATATATTCATTCATATCTATCATCTCCAACAATATTCATCATCTTCTAATGAAATATTTCTCATTTTCTTGAAATCATATTTTATTTGAAATAGATTTGATCATTGGAGTGCCAAATGAACTAAAATTACAACTGGCCATTACACATGTCTTGTGTAACCTTAATATAGATTCTATGAAGCTCATGATACCCTTACACTATGGAATTTTGACCTTCGTGAGGGTTTATTAAACTATATACTATCTTTTTGTGAGTCTCCTTAACTATTGTGATACTCTGATATATATTTGTGATGCACTAGATGTACCATTATATGCGTTTTCTTGGCCCTAATTTAGAACTATTAAGATATCAGAGTATCCTTAAATAGCTCAATAAAAAAATTAATTTCCCTTATGTTGGTCCTTGATCGGTTGTGCTACATTTATGTCAGATCCTTCATGGTAGGATAAAAATATTGTAAAAGAAATATTAATTAAAGAATATAAAAATATAAAAATATAAAAAATATAATATAATGAAATTACAAATTTTAATTGATGATTATAGTAAAAAATAATGTCTTTAAAATTGTACAAAAATAAAAAATAAATGAAATAAATCCAAAAAACACTTTTATAAAACAAAATTAGAATGATAAAACAATGAATGTACTTTTAAAATCATAAAACAAATTCATCCTAAATTATATATAAATTAAAATAAAGTTAAATTAAACTATTGAACAATAATAACCCTCGTTTCCCTTAAAATATTGAAATAATTTCCATTTCCACAAAAAGTAAAAAAAATCAATTTTTTATTTTTGAACTACATTTTGAATGTATATTAATCAAAATATAATCGAAATTATGTGATAAAAATTCATAAAATGAGACCCCATAAAATTATCCCCCACTTAAGATATTTCATGTCATCATGAAATCAATTTAAAAAACATATTAGAAGTAAATGCATTTCAAAAATGAATTTATTATTATATCAAAAAACATGTGATTTCAAAAAAACCAATGAAATATTTCAAGTGAAAAGTTTATGATTTATCTTATCAAGATTTAATGTTCTGTGAAATATTCGGTTCTAATTTTACAATGATGATTGAGTTCAAAAAAATTGGAAAACAGTTAATCCAACATAACTTTTCATTCATTTTTTAATTAAAATTTAATTATTTTCCATTGGTGGACTAATACACTTAAATTTTGGGAGAAACTATATTTTCTATGATGTGTGGAAAATTTTATTTGTTGGTTCATTTCATTAATTGTTTCTTTATGAGAGTGACTAGTGGTATTTTGGAGGAAATGAGGGTGTCAAGATATTTTACGAAGCTCGAATTTTTGGAGGAGGCATTTGGGTCGCATGGTTAGTAGACTTTGTACAGACTAGGCTAAAAATATGATAAAACAATTAGGGGTGATCCAATCCACTGTTATGGGCCGCATGCTATGGGTAAACAAAGCAACCCAATATTAACACCCTTGAATTATTCTAAAAATTCCTATATAGATAAATGCATGGTCAGTGTACATTCTGTCTAACCAAGTGCCTTTTTCTTGAAAGGTGGGTCTTTGAGTAGTTCATGCACATGGCTTAAAATGGTTTGGCCAACCATGTGACCAAATCATGTTGCCTCGTAATTTTTTTCAAAATGGCTATTTTCCTCTTAAAATTATTAAAACTTAAACCCCTTATTATTTCTCCTTTTAAAACATATAAGAGGTTCTCCCCTCTTCCATTTCAGTGTCCCTCCAAGATTCTCCTAGGGATTTAAGGAACTTAACCATTATAATACCAATAAATATTTCATCGGTGTCATTGGATAGCTGCTGGTGAGTTCTTCATTACTTAGGCTCATTTTGTAGTTTCCTTTCTATCGGTGATGCTATTATGGTGTAGGATCTTATACCATATTTTATGTGTTTTATTCCATTCTTCTATTTTAATCTAATCTAGGCCAAACTAGTGGCTAATAATGGATGAGTTTTCTTATGAATATTTAAGATAGGTGGTCTATATCCTTTTCCCACAAAGTATAATTATTTATACCATTTTTTCATTGTGTCATGTGCCATAAATTCTAAGAATTTCTTCCTAAATTAATAAACCCCTCAGTTAAATGCTAATTTCATGTTTTAGACATTTCATTATATATTAATATAAGGTTGGAGGTATGTTAACTCAACTGGAACCACCCATGGGGTCGGTTCTTACCTTTAACCAAGATTATGCCACCACTAGGGTGTGTTGAGATTTTATTACATCATTGGTAATTGATTATGGAAATTATTTGGATTTTTAATGGTTGTAAGAACCTTCTAGAACCATTAAATCTTATATAAATGGTATGAAATGGGTTATCCCTTATCTTTTATATGATTATGATGGGATGAGTGAAATGATTGATGGAGTGGTTTATGAAATGGTAAATTTTATGTTTATGATAATAGTGGGGTTCATGGTATGGAACTAAGGATCCACAAGGATGAATTCAAAATATTAACTCTAAGGATCCATCATACTAGAATGTCTAATACATTTATACTCTTTAGATCTAAAATTCTAGGATTTCTTATAAATTTCTACTCCTTGGATCTTGTTTACATACCTTACATGGATGTCTCCAACATTTCTAAACCTTAGATGTGATTTACTCAACCAAATACAATTTACCTGACCCATTAGGATTCCTTGGACATTTCTACACAATAAATCTGATGGCCTATTAGGATTCCTTGTGTATTTCCAATCCTTTGATCCGACCCACTATGATGCCTCATACATTTCTACTCCTTGGATTTAGTTTTCGTGATTTACATAGCCTACATAGATTCCTTTGACATTTATACTCCTTGGATCTTATCCCATGCAGTCTTAGTAATTTTTAATCAGTATAGTTTGTTGTTGATTCTTACTATGCTTACAGATATCCCTTATGATTTAGTTTTTTATCATAGTGATATTTTATAGACTAGAAAGTATCAATTATGCTTTTATTATTTTTACTCATATTATATCATGAACCCTACATCAGATTATATACACAAACTTAACTAGTTAAAGACACCATTCTTAGTAGCTTACTGAGTGCTATCTCACACCCTATTTGGGCTATAATTTGGAACCTAGATAGACTTAATGGATTCAGGTCGATTCATGATAAAGCACCTAATTAGTGATGCTTGATTAACTGTTGCATATCTATTGGGTAGCATAGAAATAGTGTATGGATCATGATACAACATGGGGATAGTTTCTATTGGTATTTTTTACTTTTGATACATGTAATGTATTTGATGTCTGTCTCTATGTATTTTCTATCTTTTGTATAGAATAACATGATCATCATATGTTTGTAACACTATTTTATGTGATTTCAAGGTTATTTTTATGTTGTATTTTTATTATTTAGTTATTTAGCAGTCTTATATGATTACTATATTTATTCATATTATTATACCATTGTATTAACTCTGATCATGAGGGTATAATCTCTCCTTTGTACCACTATGGACCTTAATTTCTATTTGGAAACATATGGTGTATTAGGGGATGTTCCTGAGGCTATATGACCCACAGATCGAGGGAACCATTCTGTGGTACCCAAATCAGAATGTTACATAGTGGAATTAGAGAGTGTTTCATTCTTTTATTTCATTTTAAATATTTATTATTTTTGGATAGTAGAAAGGATAAATAGGATATGCCAACATTTGGTCATGATTTTATGCTTGGATGTAGCTAACCCCTATACATTGAAAATACAAATTATGTGGGATGTGACATGTTGTTTGGGATTGTTCTTATCAAAGTCCCCATGATTTCACCATTGGGTCATGCACTTAATGATTGATATTTCTTTTTACTATGTATTTTTATCTTTGATGGTATGGAAATGATGTGTTTAATCTTGCATCCTTATAAGAACTTTTTCATTTATATTTCATTCATTATGTCACGCGACTTTAAATAACTACATGCATTCCATGTAGCATGTTTTGGTGCCTTTAATGATATGTCATTGAAACTATGATACTATTTTATATAGGGATTTCATAAATGATTGGTTCTGGTAAATTAATGTCACACATCAATTTATAAGGTGTCTTAACCCTTATAAATTGGAAGTGTTAATCTATATAATTCAATTATTAATGATATTTGTTATACAAATGAGTATGAAACTAAATGAGATTGAATTTAGAAATGAATTTTTACCATTAAATAGGGATTCCAATTGTAGTTGAAAGGGAATTTTCCTCTGTAAATTTTTATTTATACTCTGTATACTGGGACAATATACTTATAGAAGATAACTTGACCCTAACCTAACCCTAGTAGTGGGAATTAGGTAGTGTTAGTTGTTTTTCATAAGATGTGCATGTCACCCAGACCTATATTTATGAGTAAGAAGAGGGGTGTGACTCATTTACAGAAAAGCATGTACATGTCCTATTTGAATATCTCTGATAATGTTGTTACTAAATCTTTTATGAGGCATTTTCATATAATTTTTAGAGATATTCCACCATGATGGCCTTTATTTGTGTTCCATGAGGGTGGTGATTCCTATGCTCAAGATTTGGTGGTCCCAAGCCCACTTGTAAAAACTCCTATAGTGAAACTTTTGGTTCCTCTAGTTATACATGATGTGGGTATTGATGCATTGTTTTGTTAGGGGTTTCTACGCTTCATGAAAACTGTTTAGGGAGCCCCGAAACCAGCCCCAACTATGGAAGAGATGACGCATAGGTTTCAATAGCATTATCCCCCCATGTTTTCTAGGGATGGAGGACTAAAGGTCGTGTAGTCTTGCATAGAGACTATGAAATTGACATTAAAACATCTCAATATGCCTCCCAAGAGGTGATTGATTCTCAATATATATATGCTTCGAGATTCCACCAACATATGTTGTGATGTTATGAATCGGATATATCATAATAAGGATATAGCTTGGAGGGATTTCCAAAAAACATTTTATGATTATTTATGTCTCGGGACATTGAGAGCCAATAGTTATTGATATTTTATACACATGGAGTAGGTATTCATATTGGTGATGGACTATTATTTTCATTTTATGAAGATCCATAATTTATCCCCTTTGTTATAGATGGTGGGTTACCTACAGCTACGATATTTGAGGAAGGTCTTAGTTATGACATATGATCCCAGGTAAAAATATTTTTGAATAATACTATATCTAAATTAGTAAATATTACATTCATTACTGAACATAACCTAAGGGATTATAGGGGTGTATAGAAGATACGTTCAGATTCTTGACATAGTTTCTCAATGTTATGTGGAAGGAAGAGACACATTGAGGTCTCATGTGAGGGGAATAATATCCAATGCCTGAATGATGATTGTTCTTTTTTCTTTAATAATTTTGGTTGGTAGGGACACATGAGGAGAAACTGGGATAAGATCCTAGTTGAGTGTTGAGCACCTGGTGGGATAGTCCATATACATAAATTTTTTAGACCTTTCCCCTTTCAACCATTGAGAGAGGTTCTCCACTGAATCCATGTTCAAAAGTGGGGTCATCAACTTCTCATTACGCAGGGAGCTAGAGTGAAAATAATAGATCAAGCTGAGGTAGAGGCCATGATCGAGCCAGCTAGGCACCCAACATACAATTCTATAAAATCATACTTGATCCCGGTGGATAGGCTATATACCAATTTTGTGGATCACGACAGATATATACAGTGAAAACGTTACCTAAGGAGATGAGTTCGACACCTTCTATGGTGAGTGTAACTATTCCGGTAGCCTCAACATTAGTATCTTCAATTTTGGATATAGAATATTATCATTCCTTCATATCTATAACTATTGTGGAGATCCTTGGGCTCAATTTTTAGTTTCCCAATGGAACGATAACACTTAATACTCCATTGGGGATTCAATCATAGAGTGTATTATAATGAAGAGAGTTTCCCCTTGAGGCAAGTGGGTGTCACTTTATAAGGGACCATATTCTCTTTGAGATGATAGGTTTTGACATCATTTTCATGATATACTTGTTAGTTCCAATCATGCTTATGTTTCTTTCTATAACTTAAGGGAGACATTCACAAAACTATAAGGTGGAATTTTTATTCCCAAGGGTAAATTGGATCCCATCGGGAGCTGAACTGGACCGACCATCATGAGCTAAGTGGGGTGACTACCTAAATTTCTAACCTATATCTAAATGATTAGGTAATGAATCAGGTGGACTTACCTCATGTGTTTTATCATTTTAGAGAAGTTTTTTGGGATGATCCTACAATACTACCTCCTTTGTGAGATGTAGTGTTTTTTATTGGTCTAGTACTAGGAGATTCACTTTTATCAATTCCTTTTTATAGGATTTATAGTTGCTAGAAATTAAGAGGTAGAAATAGGATTTGGAATAAAAGGAGTTCATATAACTCTGAACATCTATGTGGGGTTCACTGATCCTTTTTTCATAAGGGAAATATAACCCCCAATTTATGTGTGGATTACTGAAAATTAAATCACATTATGGTTAAGAAATAGTACATTTTTTCCCATATAAAGTATCACTTCAACGAGGTCTAATGAGAATGCGTGTTCTTGAATATTGATATGAGGTTAGGTTATCATCAAGTGTATATTATACAATCATATACACCATTTAAAACATTAAATTATTGATATGGATTGTATGACTATTTGTTCATGCCCTTGATTCTCACAAATTCACTGGCTATGTTTATAGTAGTAATGAACCACATTTTCTATCCATATTTGGATTCAATTTTCTTTGTATTTGTGGTTGATTTCTTGGTATTCTATCTTACTTTAAAAGACTATGCCAAACAAATTTATATCTTATTTGATAAATTATAAGCTCAATAATTTCATTATAATATCATAGTGACACATTCTTATGGATAAAATTTTCATCATGTGTCATGCTATATAAAATAATTGAGTATAATTTGAAGTATAGAAGGTGGGAGTTTTGGTTTATTTCAGTATATCCCATGAAAAACATTTATATATGGTGTTTCTTGGGGCTATCTACTTAATACACACACTTCATTTAGGAATTTTAATTTCTAACAACACATATTATGGTATTAACTAAAAATGTTTTGAAGTTATCCTAGTTTGAAGCATATGAGACAACCTTTTAGAAGTTGAAAGGGAGACATACTTCATCAATGGTCCAAATTATACCTAATCCTGGAATAAAATATACATTATACTATGATTCATTTGACATTGCACTGGAAGAAGTTCTCATACATGAGGATCGAGTTATGGTAGTCAGGTCTCATTAGTCGAGGCCACATGAGATGAACTACTTGAAACTCGATCATGAGTTATCCATTATTTTTCAAGCCTTGATTTATTAAAGGCCATGCTTATAGGGAGATTTTTTTGTGGTGTTTATGAACCATATAATCTATAAGTATGTCTCTACACAGTGTGACTTGAATATATGGATATAATGGTGGGTTGAATACCTATATTCTTTTGACTTCATGGTTATTTGTATGCTCATAAAGGGAGATACAGTTGTCAATGATCTAATCAAGAGCACTACGACACTGATAGTTTAATATGGTAGTAGGGAGTGCATCTTATGGCCATGTTTTTTGATATACACATAGAGGTTTAGGACCATCATTACATGCATCATTATTAGTGACCAAATCACTTTTTGAGAGTGTGTAGATGTATCATCTATCATATTATGAGGGTTTGGTCCTAAGGGAGAGTATTACAATAGATTCTCTACCTCTGGGTTGGGTCGCTGAGGATAATATGATCTTTCACATTCATAGACGCATTTGGGTTTCTATTTACTTCAAAGAGGAGTTTATAGGAATGTCTCATGCCTTTATATGGTATGTTTATCATGGTATGACCAATATCTATCATGAATTATACTATTAATAATTGTGGTTGGGGATGAAGTGGGAGACATCTAGACTCGTTACATAGTGTCCCACCTGTCAGCATGTGAATGTGGAGCACAAGAAACCAGAAGGTCTTTTATAGGTTTTTCCTATTCCTAGGTTGGAATGTGATGATGTCCCCATCGAATTCATAATGGAATTTCATATATCACCTCAATGTAGTGATACCACATTGTTAATAAACGATAGG
Organism: Viscum album; assembly: GCA_963277665.1. NCBI lineage: Eukaryota > Viridiplantae > Streptophyta > Magnoliopsida > Santalales > Viscaceae > Viscum > Viscum album. Next base: position 1,968,739,585 of record OY728143.1, read on the forward strand.
TTGATATTGGTCCCTCATTTCATAAATATTTGGTAGTCCCATTCATTGGATGCTCTCTGGGGGATCTATATTTGTGAGCTCATGCTCCTCCATGGGGTTCGATGTCTGATCTTGTCAGACAGAGAAGCTTGATTCCCATCACAGTTCTGAATGAAGTTACAAAGGGAACTGGGTTCACATGTACTTCTAAGTATTTCTTATTACACATAGTCTAATATCTAGTTTGAGCATACAATATAGGATTCAAAGGACATGCTTTGATAATATTTCCTTGATTTTGGAGGTTCCTGGGAGAAAGACTTACCTCTCACCAAGTTCTCTTATAATATTGAATTACAAGTGACCATACGGATGGCTCATTATGAGGACCAATATGTTTCGTCATTTCATTTACACATGTGTTGGTTAGTGGTGGTAGATGTATCCATAATGATTCTTCTTCTCAATTAAGAGACTTCAAAGAAGGTTTAGCATTTTAAGAAGTGGATATCTACAACACAGTCTAATAAAATTAATACATTGATCGTCATCATCGACCACTAGAGATTGTGGTGGGGAGTCTCGTTTTCATGAAATTCATTCCAGGAATGAGTAACATACAGAATCAGAAACAATTTAAGCAATCTCATTATTATGTTGTCCCCTTTAATATTATAGGGATATTTGGGATTGTAGCCTGTCGGTTTCAGTTTCCTTTTAGGTAAAGGTACATGTGAAAAATCTTTAGTCTACTCATCTTTTCCATTGTCATTCTGATTTGTCACATATTCTTTAGACTGATGAGGATGATTTAGTGGTATATATGTACTTTTATAAGTATCCTATTTTTATTGTTGATCACGGTATAATAGTTCTCCAAGGTCAGTCAATTCTTTTAGTATCGGTTTTATGGAAACACAACCATGTATATAAAAAGACTTGGGGGAGGGAGGTTGACATACATGCCTAGTAAATAGAGTTATTCTCAAATGATGATTTAACACCCTTGGATGGGAAAATTGGTGAAAATAACATTATTTTGGGAAGATGATAAGAAACTTTATTTTCTATGAGATTTGGGGCCTTTTATTTTTCAGTTCAGTTCCTTAATTTTATCCTTATGACAGTGACTAGTGGGGTCATGTAAGAAACAAGGGTCTATAGGGATTGTACATATCCTAGAGAATGATTTTTAGGGGTAGCTAGCTGGGCTACATGGTTAGTAGAAACAAAGCCTCCAAGCCCATATGATTTTATAAAACCATTTGGGGTTTTCAATTCAACTATCGAGGACCTCATAGTTTGAGAAACCAATAAAACCTAGGTCACACGCCCATGAAATGTTTTTAGACATTTAATAGAGTAAAAAGGAATGGTTGGTAAATGGTTTGTCTAACCACACATTTTGACTCTCTGAGGGGGATATTGGAGCATTATATGGTGCACAATTTGACCAACCACGTGGCCAAACCATGAAGCCTCCAAAATTGTAATAAATGACCATTTTCATTTAAAATACTTATAACCTAATCCCCCTTCTTAATTTTTCTTTTCTAGTGTACAAGTGGTCATCCCGTCTTCCGTTTGAGATTCCCACATAGATTATCCTAGGGATTGATGGAACATCTCCGTTTGGTATATGATTGCATTGCCATCAGTCTCATTGGATAGTCCAGGATTTTCTCTTAATTCCTTAGGATCCATTAATTTTTTGAATTTCTATTGGTGATGCTATCATAGTACAAGATATTTTGCATTATGTTCAGTATATTCATCTGTTATTAAATTTTATTTCAATACATACATAATTAAAGGCTGATACTAGACGAATTCTCTTTCTATGGGATTATAGAATGCGGTATATACCTTTTCCATAAATGCATAATTTTCTGTCACCTGTTGTCAATGTTCCACATGTCGTACTTTTCTAGAATTTCATCTTACATTAATAATCCCTTTAGGTAAATGTTATGTTTTTGTTTTGTACATGTTGGGACACCTTTATATAAGGTTTTATGAAGTTTTCCTCAACCTAAACTACCCATGGGGTGGGTTTTTCACTTTAACCATTATTATGACACCTTGGGGGTGTTTCGATCTGTCTTTATATCTTTTGGAATTGAATATGCCAATATAGTGTATTGTTAAAGGTTGTAAGAACCATATAACACCTTGTCATTTTTATTTTGAATGTATGAAATGGATTTTTACTTTTATTGTATATGATTAGGAAGGGAGGTTCAAATGAATAATTTAGTTCCTTATAAAATGGTAAGTGTTTTTTCTGATTATATTGGGTTTCATGGTATGGAACAAACAACCCACTAGGATTCCATGTACATTTCTACTCCAATGATCTGGAATACTATGATTCCTTGTACATTTATTCTCCTAAGATCTGATTTTATAGGATGCCTTGTACATTTCTACTCTATGGATCATATTTACTAAGATTACATGGATTCCTTGGACATTTATACTCCATCGATATGATTTACATAACCGATTTGGATGCCTTTCCCTTTAATATTCAATGCATCTAATTTACTCTGCCCATTTTTATGCCTTTGAAATTTCTACTACCTGGATCTGATGACCTATTATGATGCCTTGGAAATTTATACTCCTTGGATCTGTCCCATTAGGATTAATTTCACATTTATACTCATTGGATACTACATACTTGATTTACATAGCTTTATTTTATGCCTTAGAAATTTCTACTCCATGGATCTTGGACTATGTAGGCCAGGTACATGATACTGTGCATAGGCTATTGTTCATGCTTATAATTCTTGAAGATAGTCTTTATACTTTAGTATTTTGGTAATAGTGAGCCTTGATATACTACACAATTTCAATATTTATTTTATTACTTTTACACTTATTATTTCATATACACTAAGTAGATAATATATACGGACTAGACATGTTATATTCATTATTGGTGGTGTCCTACTATGTGTAATCTCACACCCTATTTGAGCTATAATTTGGTACTTGCAGACACTTTCGGGATGGAGGTACATATAGGGGAAATCACACTCTTTGTGATGCTTGATTGATTGTAGCATATGAGCAGTGGAGCACAAGACCGAGCTATGGCTCCTAGTGATATCAAGAGATAGTTTCATTTGGAATTTTTTTACTTTTGATACATGTATTTTACTAGATAAATGTCACCATGTGATGTATTTTATTTCTATATAATTCCATGATCATCATTTGTATATGACACTGTTGGGTGAGATTACTTGGTTATTTATATAGTGGTGGTGTATTATTTATTTTTCCGTTATCTCAGATTCTTATGATAAAAATTGATATGATTATACCATTATTATATAATCTTATCATGGGGAAATATCCTCTCCATTGTTCCACCGTATACCCCCACTATTATTTTAAAACCTCATACATACATGGAGGTGCACTTCAGGCTATGTGACCCGCCATCTTGGGTTACCGTTCAATAACAACCTGGATGGGAAATTCTAGACAATTCCAGAAAAATTGATAATAAAGGTATTTATAATGTGTACTTGGTAAAATAAAACTTATAATATTTAAGGAACCCTCTCTTGCACTTAAAGATAGACATTATTCTATATGTTTTAATTCAAATTATATAACAATTGTTTTTGATAAATCATATTATAAAAATAAATAGTTTAGAATCATGAATTATGGCCATAATGAATCATAACATAACATGGTGATATAATTAAACTCACTCTTCCCAAATACATATCAATGGTCTCATTATTTTTGACTAAAAATATAATATTTAATTTTTATATAATTTTTAGGATGTAGCATGCATTAGGAATGACAATGGGAGAATAAGTGGTATATATATGTGATGTTAAAAACTCTCAAAACAAACCCAAAAAAATTATGGTACTAAGAAACAATTCAATTGAATTAAAATGATTTCCAATAAAAAAATTAAAAAAATGTATAATTTCTAGAAATGAAAATAGATTCAACTTCAATTAGAATCCAAAAATATTGAGTAACCCCCCCCCCCCCACTTAATTTCAAGTAAGGATTAATAGTTTTTGAGATAAAGATTCGTGTAAAATGAAAAATATGACTACCCTAACATTTTTTATTTTTTAAATTAGTTTTCATTGAAAATATCATTCTCTTTTAAGATAATCCAACCACCACATGGTATTTTAAATTAAAGTATCTATAAGATTTGAACATATCATCATTAGAACCAATCATTAATTATTAATGAAATAATACCATTGAAAGATGAGAGGTGTAGAAATGAAAGATCAAATTCAACTCATAGGAAAAGTGATTAGTGGTAGAATGATAGTTATAGGATGAATAAAAAAAAAGGGTAATGAATTTTACATGATATACAAGATAAACAAACCAAATATGTTTTATTAGATCATTGGTTTCCCACCATGTAGTACTCATTTTTAAATCCCCAGTCAGACTCTCCAAAGAATATATCCATAATGACATAGAGGGTGGGGTTTGTTATCCATAAACCACAACTTGGGTTCCATTGATTCATTTTTAAAGTGAAAATTTAGTTATTTGGGATTCAAATGAATGATTAAAATAAAAAACTATTATAGATTCACAACAACCTAGAGAGAACACCTTAATAGTTGGTGACAACAAGTTTTCCACTTTTGGAATATTTCAAAAATGCGACACTAAAAGTCTTTCACTGTCTTCATAGAACTCGTCAATAATTTTTAAATAATAATCAATAAAAACTCGGTTGTAATGGGTAAGAATTTAAAAAATAGTTTCATAAACTGAATTTTTGGCACCTATTTAAATTTCATTTATAGCCTTAATAATTTATACATAATTAATTTCTCTAGATAAAATTTACTTAAATAATAGTAAATTTAATTTCTAATATCCCAAAAAAATCAGTAGTTTTATAAATAATTATTGAAAAGATAAAAGTTTTATATTTTTTAAAATACTAAAATATAAATTTGGGGTTTTTTTTGTTATCATTTACTTCAATTATTTTCTCAACTACTAATATACTACCTACATGCACATTCCAAAAACAATTTATCCATAGTTCCAAAATAGTGTGTGTTCGATCATTTATTTATGGTCATTTTTTTGAGAAATAATATAGTAGAAAATTGAAATACATTTTGGGCCTAAAATTTCAAAACTATGGAAGGATCATTCCAATTCAGTCTTATTGAATGTAAAATATGAAATTTAAATATTCAAGTTATCATTGTCTAATTAGTCAATAGTTGATTTACAATCATCATTTAATTACATAAGGTAGTCATTTATGAGGGGATCAAGGAATGATTGTTCTTTAATTGATTGATGTTCTAGTTAAATTGATTGGGGTTTGGCTTAGTGGTAAGCACCCCCTAATTCTACATGAGAAATGGGGGTTCAAAACCCATTGGGCACATGATACTGTAGCAGTACTATAGCATACTGTAGTAGCGGTGGCACTATAGCAACAACATCACTGTAGCGGCGGCGAGTACTATGTGGTACTGTAGCAGTGTGGGTACTGTAGTATTACTATTCACAGAATGGTCCTTGGCCCAAAAAAATGGGCCTACGGGCCATGTAATGGGCTAAATGCCCACTGGGCCCTCGGGCTATATAATGGGTCTCCCTCTACCTAGTTAAAGAGGACTTTTCTTTACATTAACAATAAATGAGGCTTCAGTCCCAACCTTTAAAAAAATTATAAAAAATAATTTGAAAATTAAATGGGAAAACACATTGAATATAAGTAATATAAAAATAGAGATCTATTTCAAAATTTGTATAGTTAGTTATTTCTAGATAATTTCTTTCTTCCAAAAATACCCTATCATCCAGCTCAACATCATTTCCCATCATATTATAAAAAATATTTTTTTAATTTAATTTATCATTCATGATTATTTCAAAGTACTTTATAGTATTCCCATACAACTCCTAAATGTTTCTAGTTTAGGTAAAAAATAACCATGTTGAGAGTCATCTTCATCCGCCTTTGAGAAACCATCCACTAATTTTGATTATATTTCAAATAAAAACTCAAATAATTTCTATTTTTTATTAAATTGGTGTGGTTTTCAAGGAATATTATAGCTACACTACAAATAAATGTTCCCATAACCACCATAACAAATATAGTATTTTTGGTTTAGTAGATATCGGCCACAAATAAGATTAATTTCAAAACCAACCAATAAAATATAATTTTCAAATGGTGATTAATTATCAATAAATAATAGTAATAAATTTTAATATTACTAAAATATTTGGAATCAATAACCCAAAGAAGAAGTATCATATTTATAAATAAATCATAAACAGTAGTAGTGAAAGTAGCTATTTTTTATATTTTATTTTTATTTCAGTTTTTCTATTCCAACCTTAAGGGATAAAATATCATCCTTCTCCAACAATGACACCAAGTTATGATGGGTAGTTTTACTATCACAATTAAATTTATAAACTCCCACTTTTATTAGTGTTGTTAAAGAAGGGTCGAACTGGAAGAAATAAGTGTGATTTAACTAAGTTCATTATTATTCTCTAACCAATTTAAAACCATAAAGGGATGTGATGAGGAAATTAGGTGAGAATATTAGAGTAGGTCAAATAAGGGATAATGCATGATTTTATATTTTTTAGGACTAAATATAATGGTTATATGTAGAATACATGAAATAAATGTATTGGGAGGGAGTCCAGTTGAGGTTTCCTATTTAATTAATGAAACTCTTAGAAATGGGTTCAACTAACTTTAAAATAGATTGATTCATCTCAAAATTTTCTTTCATTAATTTAATAATATTCCTTCATTCATGTTCTAAAAACCAATCCTTTGATTAAATTTATGGTAAAATATATTTTAAAATTCTTGATTCTAATTTTCATCTATTAGAAAATTTTAAAAATTAAGAACAATATTGAAGAATAAATCTCAGGAAGAATAAAATGAAAATTTTAAGTTATAATGCAAGGAGAATGAATTGATGAAAAAAACCTTTAATTCCCATCGATAATTTAATCATAATGAAAATTAACAAATTAAGACGTATAACACAGTCAATTAAAAATATGAATAAAATAAAATGGGATAAAGGGGAATATAAATACTTCCATGTCCAGGTCGACACTCCACTTCCCAATCCATTCTAATTTTCTTCCCCCTTGAAGCTTGTATTGTGCCTCACAACTCATATCCTTTTAAATCATATGCTAGTTCCTAGTTCCCAAAAAAATTCATTCCAAAATTAGGTGATAGATCCCAACCATTATCAGTCATAAAAAACAATTTCAAACTTCTTTCCCACATCACCATGTGGATTATAATGCTTTTTATCATTTCATACATGTGACTCAATCAAATCTCTAAAATAGATTATATTCCCTCTACATGCGTCAGGAATTAACTCTAATCCATATCATCCAATATGTGACTTGGGTCAATTAATTTCACTCAAGATTATCCATCAGTCTTCTAATTATTGTCTAAAAATATTATTCACCTTTTTAAGATATCAATTTATTCAAAAAAATAATTCTTTATTAGAAATGAAATTTTATTAAAATTCTTCTTAACCATTATAAAAGTCCTCTAAGATATTTGCATAGATCATATAATGTTTAGGATGCCCTTATGTTGCTTACATCTAACCATTTTATGGTTCTAATTAAATGAACAATACCATTATGTGGGTATAATCAATTGTGTTGATACCCTGATGTAGGTTTTAGATGCACTAGATATAACCTTACATGAGTTTTCATGACTATAATGTAGTGTTTTTGGAATGTGTGGAACCCCTGTGTAGCTTAATTAAAAGAGGAATTAACCACATATAGGACCTTGATCGGTGGTGTTATCACTACACAGGACCCTTTGCAGTATATTAAAATAATCAATGAAAGTTAAAAATTACATATTTTAAAATTAAATAATATTAATAGAATTAAAAATTAAATTTCATATTTTTAATGATGAATGTGTTCGGAAAAATTCCACTAAAAATATAAAAAAGGAACAATGAAATAATTATATAAAAAACATGTTCTAAGAAACAACATTAAAATTATAAAATAATAAAAAACCCACTAAAATCATGTAAAATTTATTACATTAAAATAAATAAAATTTAAATAAAATATCAATTAATCTATAGACCCCAAAATACCCATTTTCATAAAAATATTCAAATAACTACTATTTCCAAAAAAAGTAATAAAAATTAAATTATTTATTATTTAAATAATATTTTGAATATTAAATCATTTAATTCTTATATACAAGGTGTGGAAAAAATGTATGAAAATGTGGAAACATAATGCCATCATGTCACATGCATCACATAATGAAATATTTATCCTCTATTGGGCTTCTTATTGTATTAGAAGTAGAATTCAAAAATCATTAGTTGTAAGTACAACTATATACCATTGTCCTTATAGTAGGCCACTAGCACCACGATATTATCTACTTTGGAATTCAGCCTATAGTTTTTTATTTCACAGGATATGGTTTAAGAATCCCCTCAAAAATTCCTAATGATGGATGAGGTATCAATGCATATATATAAATTGTTGCTTCATTGTCTATTATATCTGATGTGGGAACACCTCATAGATCCTCCCACCATGTAAAGGCCCAATATCATAACTGGTAGAAAAGGCATGCCCTATCCCTGACATGGGTTGTAATATACCACCCACAACATGATATTTTAAACCTTGGTATTCACGATAATGGTTTTATCTTTCACAAGGAATTGGATACTATTCCCCTAAAAAGTCCATGTTAGAGGTGGGATTTCTACACCTACCTATAAATGTGTGTTTCATTGATAATTGGTATGTTACTCTTGGAATTTAAATTTTTTTATGAAACCATTAGTTCCATAAAATCTCAAATATGTTTTTATTCCATTTTATAACTATATTTAGTGAATATGATTCTTATGTACTGATTTCATTTCTTTTAATATCACATGAAAATAATTTTTCTCATTAAGTCAAATATTTAAACGACTTATTACTTGTATTGTTTCACTCTATGTGATCGATGAAATACATAGAGTGTTTTATTCCTTCATATATTTAAAATATCATATATTGATACCTCTACCATAATTTTTAAAGTATTTATTACTATTTATTGTAACCTAAACCATGAAAAAATGATGTTTTCATACCTCATGCTTTAAATAGAAAAATCATCTAAAGAGACTTCTTTAACATTGACCCATTGATAACTTATTTATAAGTGAAAATGGAAGTCAATTACTATATATTGTGTAGAATGATGAACCAATTTCTACATTGGTATGGTTATCTCAATAATAAAGAGGGATTATATACGGGTGTCTTATATCATATCATTTGAAAAAAAAGTATATGAACGTACCCAAATGATATAATATTGTCTTGGTAGTGGTCTATTATGATTTTTATTATATCAAGGGATTGTCTAACTTTTTAATGATTATATTAGGCCCTGATGGGGTACTACGGAAAAATCCCATTGTATAGATGGTAGAGAAAGAATCACCAATTTATAGTTTGGTGTGGGTATATCATCCATCATGATGACTTTTCCATTAAAATATTAGTCCATAGAATATGAAAACAATAGTGAGGGACATGCCAAAAGTGGAAAAATATCTTAGTGTGCATGGTTTGTAACATTTCACACAACACCTGTAAAACTCACGGGTCTTATTTGTTTTGAAAATATCTCATAAAATTAAAGGTACTCATGTGGAATTGTTTCTCTCACTTTCAAACTGGGTTTAACTTTTTCTTCTTCTATCTTCTTATCCCTTTCCCAATCAGCATACCAAAATACTAAACACTCATTATGTAAATAATTATCCTTTTTAGAACTTAAATATCACTTCCTAGGATTTATTTATGCCAATCTAGCCCTTTTTTATGTCAACAATTCAATTTTCCTCAACACGCATTCATTTTTCATAAAAATTCTTGATCTTTCATTTTGACCATATCTATTAAAAATGTTTTTATCTCCTTGATCCTCTTATATTTAACCACTAATTATGAAATAATAACATTAATTTTTTTTTGAGTTACTTTAATTGAACAAAACATATCTTAAACTATCTTCAGGACTTCTTCCTTGTATTAATTTTATTTAAGATATTTTCTCTCATATGTAACGTGTATCACTTCAATACCATTATTTTACCTACTTTGGATAAAACAATTAGACAGATTTATAAATGATAAATTTTCTTCTCCTAAGGCTTTATCCAGGTTCCCTACCTCTTCATCAAGGTGATTAATTTCATCCACCTTGCTATGAAATGTCGCAAAAATTAACAATAAAATTTATTTGGAAAATTATGAACCATATATATTAATACATCAAGGAATATATCTTGTTAATATCTAGAAATCTGATCACTGTCATGGATGTTTTGGTCTTTTTTAGAACAATTTTGAAACAAAAGTTTTCTTAACTTCTAGTCACATGATAATATAGATTATTATAAGAAAAAAGGAATGTTCATCACCTTGCTGGTATATTCAAAAACTTCTTGTATTCCCATCAATATAGATATACTTTTTCTAAAGTCATTAAATGTGGAAAATAAAACATATTATTCCATAAATGAGTGGGATAACTTGTTAAATCATTTATTATCTTTCATTTTCCAATTAATCATAGTCTTCATAGAAATTGAATTCTAATTAGATGCGGATATATAACCTCTGAAACTGAACTATATTTTAAATTCATATTGAGACTAAAATATTTAAAATCAAAATAAAATAAATGATTCCAATAAAAAATGTATCGTGCTCTAGTACTACTTATTTTTCCCTTTGGGATATGCATAACATTGAGAGTTAACTATTACAAAATTGGGTTTTCCAAGAACTAGGTTGTAAATAGTGTTAGCAAAAAACATTGTCAAATACCCCCTTCAGTAGCACTAAAACAAATAATGTTAAATTAGGGTTTTCATTACAGCTTATAAAAAACACTGATAAATGGGGTCCATTCTCACCATTTGTAAAAATTAATTTATAGGGGGTATGGACATTTTTTTAGAAGCACTGGTAAAAGTCCCACCTTTATCAGCTATTTTTAACAAACACATATATAATTTTACTTCAAATAAATTCATTAAACATAATATATTAATATATAAGTATATTTTTATTAATATAAATATAATATATATTTTTTTTAAATATGTTTTAGATAATATAAATTTGAATTTAATCATAATATATATGATATTTAGTGGAAATAAATTATAAAAAAATTAAAAAATTAATTAATTAATTGTAAATTATTATAGAGTAATAATCGTCAAATAACAATTTGAAGTCACAAAAAATCAAAAAATAAATAAAAGATCTAAAATAAGTTGAAAACATATCTCAAACTTTAAACGGCCATAACTTTTTATCTAGGTGTATTTTTGAGATCTAGCACATATCAAATAGAAGCTGGGAATGAGATATTTTTCCTTAATGAGAGAGGTAATCCTCTATCACATTTTTATGTGCCAAAAAGGCTCAAAAGGGCTCCAAAACTGAGGTTTTTTCAGGGTGCCCTAATTTTTTAACATTGGATGAATTTTCAACCTCATTTATGGGGGTATTATTTCCATTTTTGGGGAGACTGAATTTATTACTAGGTCTTACATTCATTCTGATAATATGGTTTTAAGATTTTATCATTTTTCACAATGTACTATTATTAATAATAAAATATATAACAATAAATGCCTATTTTTATATATTCATACAAAAATTAATGATTTTATAAATAAAAAATTAAACATATTTATATATTAAATATATTTATTAATATATAAACATATATCTAAATATATTGATAAATAAATGTAACGAAACACATTTAAATATATAGATACATCATAAAATCTAAAACAAAAAAGTATAGGGGGTGGAACAGGCTTTGATATGTTTGTTAAAGGTCAAGGGTTCAAAATTTACTGGATGTAGGGGCATGTACGAGAGTGTGGGATTTTCTGAAGTGCTAATAAAGGGGTGGGGGATGTTCTGATAAAGGGTTGGGGTGGGAATCCCTGATGAAGGGGGTGGGTGGGCTGTGAAAAAATATATACCCTTAATCAGTGGGGCCTTCATTAGAACTTTTTTAGTGCTGGTAAAGGTCCCCATTAACAGCTAAAAAAGATGAAAAAAGGGGCCTTTAACAGTGCAAAAAATAACTGTTAAAGAACCCTTTTAAAAGAGAATTTTTCAGCACTATTAAAGGATTCCTCCTACAATTATTTTTTATTAATAGTAAAAGCTTTGGTCATTTAACTGCACTCAAATTATCGATGATTTTTTAGGACTGATAAAGGCCCAGTCTATATCTGTTAAAGTCCATTTTTGAAGTAGTGATGGTGGATCAGTATTACTGTTTTTTCAATTAGTTTATCCTTTTATTCCTTAATTTTAACTCTATGATATTAATTAAAAAAATATATCATTTTATCAACTTATCATCATTCATTAGAACCAAAAAAACACACACATAAAGAGGATAATATATTGACAAGTTCCACCATTCAGAAATAAAGGCTAGTCCTTTATTTAATCTAAAAAAACCTATGATCACATGGCCCACTAATAACAAACCTACGTTATATAATTATTAGTGTTTATACTAAACTCTTGTTAGAAATATATCGATTATGTATGTTCCATCATACCCTATAGTGTATCTCATACATTATAATGATATAAAATAGAGTAAAAGTGATGATTTCTTCACGACGTTATAATGTAATCAGGTTGGTGATGCACTACTTGTTCTTTTCCATCTTCTTCTCTTAATTAAATAATAAGTACCAGGTGACACATATTATTATTCTTCAATTTCATTTGTAAGTGAAAGTCATATTTTCTTTTTTTTGGCGCAACACAAATACAATTTACCATACTATCTACTTCAATAATGATATGATATAAAAGCATGTAATTAATCACATCCAATCTCTTATATTTATTCAATTTCACTATGTGAAAATTTTTTCACTCCTCATATTATTCATATTCACTTTCATATATTGAAGATCTTTCTACTTTTTTTCTAAATTGGATTACACTGTACTCTCTCTTCTTCCCTCTTATTCTTATTCTTCATTCACGTGTTCAATAGATTCTCTTTATTTCTTCTTCCATCATTTTTTATTATCTTCAATATAATATAAATATTAATAGAATAATTAGTATTGGTTCTTAAAATTTTTTAGTACTTAAATTATTTTAAGCTTGATATATTGGTATCTCTTCTTCACACACTTCTTATATAAAATTTAGAATTTATATCTTCATTATTCTTCTTTTTTATCCTTTGATATATTCATATCAATATAAATATCAAATTCTATAATTATTTACATTAACCCTCTCCATTAATTTCAATGGTGTAATCAGTATATTATACCCATAATAACAGAGTTATTATGGTCTTATATAAATTCCTAAGAATCTTCTTCTATGTTTTATTAAAATTTCTTCAAGAAAATTCCATATATCCAAAAAATAAATCATAATACAACCATGGTGATATTTACATTATAGTAAAATAATCTATAGTATATTCTATCCTATTATTCCATCATTAACTTGAATCAAGATTAAATAAATCATAATATTTTTATTTAAAATAATTTCTCTCTTGGAATCATATAATTTATGAATTTTCAATGTCTATATGCTCTATGATTTAATAGAGATGGTTTAACCCTATATACTTCATTATACCTTACAAACTGAATCAAACAAATTATACAAACATTCACTATGTGTACCATGTGAAGACTTCTTCATAAACCCTAAAAATATTTTACATGTATGTTTTGAATATTTTTTGTATACCCAATGATTCTTCCTAATGAGCATTATGAACTCTCATATTCACTCTTTTTATTGGTCCAACCATTTTATATATAATTTAAACCTTATAAACATTTCATATACCTTATGAATATTTTTTGTTTCATATGATCATTCTTGTTATTTCACACATACTCCATGTTCAATCTTTATGTTCTCCATATCTTTATTTTTATACTCATGCATGGTTAATCCATTGAATATGAATTAATATTACTTTAATCTCATTTTTAGTGATTTTTTTATTTAATAACATTTATGGATATAACTATTTTATCTATAAACACCATATGAACATAATAAACTCTTATACATAGAGCTTTAGTTTCTCTTTTAACTATAATGGATAATTTCAGAAAGAGTGTTACTAGTTTAGTGTTTGACTTTCACGTGAGGTAGAGGAAGATCATGAACTACATAATATCACATAGAACCACATTAATTTTAATTAGTGAATAGTTTCAGTTGTTGTTGATCAAACATTAGTTTCTTATTGAGATAGGTAATTGTTTATCAACATGATCTATCCATCTATCTATAATAAATGTCCATTAGGTTCTTCTTTTCCAGTGAGACTATCATGTATCCCATTTATTATCTCTAATATTTCATTCTTGTGTTGACCAACTTTTTCCATTAATAAAACCTTCATTACAATATTGGTTATCTCACTTTTGTATTTATTGGATATCTCCAAGAGATATCCTAGTAACTCGGGTTCCCATCTGGCCTTGAGTTTGCCATATTTATTCCACTAACACAACAATCACTTCATCAACTATAGAAATATAATTACAATATCAAGACCCCAACCAAAAGACATACACTATACCTTATTCTCTTGAAATTTTCTTCTATTATAAAAACATTATCCATTTTTATTTTATACTTATCATTAACCACAAGGATGGATCTTCAACAATATCTTATTTCTAAAACGATAGAACTCACCAGTATAAATTCTCTATGTATCTTAAACGATTCAACACAACTTTTCTTTAATGGAAATGAATCTACAAATATCCAAATGTAAAGCTCCTTCAATGATTCAACATCAAAAATTATATCACATTAATACTCAGTGACACCTTCATTGGGTATAATTCTCCTTTTCAAAATTCTGGGGTTCTACATCCAACTTTAAAAAAAATATTCAAACCATGTTTACTATAAATGTTCAAGAATGAATAGTAAGATGAAATTGTATGGAATAAGTTGATAGAATATGTGAAAGGTGGAAACATACATGATTTTAATTTGGATGGGGATATAGTATTAAGGATTTTATGATGATTATGTGTTTAATCAGAATAAGATCTAAAAAAGGCGTTGATTGATATATCTAATTTATTTAAATTATCTACATATCTAGATAACATTAATATATATAGGGTTCTCCAAGGAAATTTTTAGTGGAAGAATAAAAATTGATAGATTTTGGAATATTCAATTTTTTCATTATATGACAAAAATTAATGGATGAAAAGAAACTACCGAAATGATAAATGAATCCTCTACATATACTAGTGTGGAAATGGGAAACATTATAATGGAATTCTTTATTAGGGTCCATTAGTTTTACAACTCAAATAAATCTATATGACTAATATTTTTCTATCTTACAAATGTTGTCTATTTAATAAAAATTAATGGGAAATTTTTATTAGATAACCATTATAGTCTCCATATTAACAAGGTAGTGAGACTTTATGGTGCACCATTATCTATATTTTATGATCATTATCCATCTTTCATATCAATGTTTTTTAAATTTATTTATAAGGTTATTTAAAATGATGTTTATCATAGAAATACTTATCACCATTAGGTAGATGGATAATCTAAAATGACTACCAAAATATTATAGGATATGTTATGGTTATTATCTGATTAATTTCATGGGATTTGGAATCAATATCATCTATTAGTTATCATGTTTTTTATAATGGGTGTTTACCCCTATTTATTGTTTAGGCTCCCACTAAAACCGGTGATCTGGAATCCCTATGAATAAAAATTATTGGATATATAGTTTCCACTAAATCAATAAAAAGATACGATATGAGGATTTATATAAAATGAATTTTTAAACCCATGCCTATAGGGATAAATTTGTTGAATGATAATTTTGGGAAATGAATTTTTAGAGGAGAAAATAGAGAAGGTAGAATCCATTTAAAAATATGTTATGGTATCAAATTTCCAATAGAAGAGTCATGATTATAATCAAAGGAAATATATATAATTCTAGATTAGTGACCTTTTCTCAAAAATATATCCATTTTAAGGGAGTGATGAGGTTTATAAATAAATAGAATACACACTTGTGATTCATTGGTTTTTTTGAGATATTATAAGTAGTAATATTTTTTAATATTTTTTATTCATATCTATTAGTATTTCTAAATTATATGACATAATTTATGTCTTGAATATGAGGATAAATCTTTCAGACCCAATGTATGTTCAAAATAGTGAAGGGATTTTGTGGAATCCTAAATTTTGATATAGTTATGAGACAATAAATATCAATGAAATGAATGTTTTTATTATCCAAAACCATAAAAATTTGTTAGTTAAATTGTTATAGAGGAATAAAAATTGGATGAAGTAGTTATAAAAATTTGTATATATTTATTCATGGATAAATTTTTGACTTCAAATTTCAGGATGAAATAATTTAAGAGAGTAAATATATGAAAAATGACATTATTATAGATAAATAAACTAGATCAATGCATGAATTTCATTTATAGGAGTACAAATGAACCCATTATTACCTAATAATGATACAATAAAAAACTAGAGATATAAATTAACCCTAACATATATAAGGAAGATTTTATAATGAAAATATATGAACACCATGACTGTGACATTGAACACTCATGGATTATAACCCCTATTAAAAAATATGCGAGAAATGGTATAAAAGATAATGAGGTAAAATACATGGAATTGAATTATTTTAATAGAAGTGTAATTCCACTATTAAAATATGTATAATTAATATAATTTTATATAATATAATTTTTTTACACATTACCATTGGGATGAAATAATATATTTATAATAAATATATTACAGTTTTTAGAATATAAATATAATTGTTCTGAATAATGTGTGTGAAAAAAATCATTTCCATTATATACATATTTAATTATTAAATTACTCATACTTATATATGCAATTTAATAAAATGGGGTCAAAATTTAGAATATTCAAGTTGATGTTTCCTTATATATCCTATTTGGATTGGTTTCATGGGGTGTACAAGATGAATGTGATAGTATGTTAGGTCATGTTGTCCCATAATGATTCATGTTGTCTATCCTGGGGCTCCCTTTTATATTTAAGTCATGTTTAAAAGATCCTTCCATGTAACATTACCGATTACCCTTTTTAAAATTAGATTGATTAACACTAATGCATTAAAAATTTCTATAAAAGGAAACTGTGTTTTATTGCGGTTAATTTAAGTTATTTTATTTTAAAATTTTGTAAAACTGTATAATCAGGAAATTTGAAATTTAAAACATTCCAAGAATGAATATAAAGGGAAAGTTGCTAGATGTTATTTTTATGGGAGGATTAATCCCTTGAATTTGGTTTCCTATATATTCATGTGAAGAAAATCCAAACCCATAGAGTTTGAAGTCACTGTGTAAAGCCATGTGATAAGGCATCTCATACCATTTAAGGTTTTTTTATAAAGACCATAAATGGGCCATTTAATTTCATAAATCTATAAGAAGTGTTACTCCTTTATCGATATATATATATATATATATATGAGCACTAAATTTATTACTTTTTTCATGTATCTAGGACCATTTTGTCTTGTAGAATATGGTTATATCACTAGGGAAATAGTGAAAAAGGTTCCTACCATTTATTTGGGGTAGGGATTACACAATATTAGCCATTGTATTTAAAATTTCCATATAAAGTAAATGATAGGGGGAGTAATATACCTAGTCCAATTCCAATGATAAGGAATGCCTAGTAATCACGTTTAAGGTTGATCCTATGTATGAGAGTTGGATGAAACTATACCTTTTGGGTTGTAACTATGATAATTACTTCTAAAAGGGTAAAAATAGATTCATCATGGAAAAATAAATTACATTAACCCAAGATGGTGACCTAGGAAAGGTTTTAGACTAGGGTATGTTATGAGGGATAGAAATAACCATCTTCTTTGGGGAAAACCTGAAAAAAGGTGTCAACAAGTTCATAAATTACCCTAGGGATAAATAATAGTTCTTCACATAGGATGATGACTTAGATGAGTTTCATAGCTGAGTTAAGACTTAATAGCTAGGAACAACATTAATTCATTATATATACCTTGTATCTCTCATATTTTTAACTTATATCATATACTTAACCTCCATAGAACTCATTCACCATTGTTTATTCATATGGATTGGGAGAAGTGGTCTATCATAAGCTTTCTATGTTTTAACCACTCTATGAAATCGAATACCCCTACATTCCATCACATTATCTTAGATTGATTTTTAGAAAAACATGTTTTGGAGTTCATGTAGTATTATGGATATTAAAATATGGTTTTGTTCCCACTTACTTATAAGGTATCCTTTTGTGTAAAAGATAATGTTTATGGGATCCTTTTATAGATAAGACAATTTTCGGAACCCAACCATTATGGTAACCATTCTAGTAACCTGGGTCTCTATAGGGGCACGTACAGTACTCTACACTAGAGGTCATATGGTAACACATTATATTAAATAATCATATGTTCATTTTTTCGGTTGTGGAATATGTTTCAGGTCTTCTGAGGGTGTGGGTTGGGACTTTGAAAAAGTTTCTTATAATTCATTGATATTGGATGAATGGGGTTCCTAGAGTATCTTATTAATTTAGGATTCATTATCAAAATAATCCCTTACTTTTTTCATGTTAACCTACAAAATATTGATAAAAATCTAAAAAAATCAACTTTAAAAAGTCAATAGTATTTTAAATGGGTGTCATTTTTGGATACATTTTCTGTCAAATCAATATAAACCTAATGATTTAACATATATTTGTTGGATATACCCATATACTATTATTTCAATATCAGTAATACATCTATAATACCATGAAAAATACATCCATGATTTTGTTTTGATCTATATAATATTCCAAATTGGAGGATCTCACCCCACACCATTATATTAGGAAACATTTTTTGATAATATTTATTCCTTAATGTGTAAGAAATAATTTGGAATTTATATATCCTTTTCTACTTATCTGTATTGATTGGGATAGAATTTTAGGCTAGTCACATCGTATGTTATCTAATTAAGGATTATATTTTAGTTTCCTTTAAAAGTGAATCAAATTTATTTTGGACACAGATAAATGAATACCATTATAATTAGATTCATTTTGAATGAAAATAATCTTATTCAAATATGTTATGTACACTTCTAAACATTAAATTAACATAATATAAGTTTAGGGAGAAAAAATAAGAGGAATATTTTGCTGGGGAGAAACTTCAGGCAATGAATTTTTCAACAAGAGTAGGATCTCTAATAAATGTATTTTTATGACCATGAGTAGGATCTCAACTCAAAATTTTTGTTAGGAAGAGGTGAATCTAAAACTAATGTTTTTTTATAACCAAGAAGAGGATTTTGTCTCATGGTACTTTTTCAATTAGTTAAAAATATATATTCAATGCAATATTCAAGAACCAAGAGGTAATTATTAACTAATGGAGTTTTCTAACTAGGTGGAGTATCGAAAAGAATTGTATTTTTCAATCTAAGAGGTAGATCTCAACTCAAGGAATTTTTTGGAACCAATGCATGGATATAAAAACAAGGATTTTAATCCAATATTGGTATTTGGAATCAAGGGATTTTTAGTAACCAATTTTTGGATCTTAGATAGTTTATTTTGGGGGGGAAATATAATTTGGACTCATGAAATTTATGAATCCAATAGAAGGATCTCATATTGTACTATTTTTTTAAATTATGAGTGGATATTCCATAAAGGACTTTGGGAAATAAGTATACTATCTAGACACCTAGAATCTATTGAAAAAAATATATTATCTCTACTAATGAGTTTTTCAAACCAAGAAGAGTATCTCAACATTAAAAATTTGGGAGCCAAGTATAGTACCTAAATTCATATAATTTTTATATAACCAAAAGGGGAATATTGACTCATGCCATTTTTGTGAGCATAGATAAAGATCTTAACTCAAGGAATGTCTCTATTATGAGGAGTTGGATCTCTACAAAATGATGTTTTTACCAAGTAGAGGATATTCACTCATGTAATTTTATGTTGACAAGGTGAATATATTGAATTAAAGAACTTATTATAAAGAGAGGGATTTTGAATTATGATTTTTTATTCATTCAGTTGTGTGCCCATATATGAGATCATGAAAGAGTAGAATATCATAAATTTTAATTTAATGGTGTTAATGATTATATAATATCAGACATGGAATAAATTTAGATCCACAATAATAATGGGAATATGGAGAAGGTAAATCAAAGATTAATTATTTTTTAGTAAAAATGGGATATGAAAACTATTGGATAAAATTGAATAATGGTAATGTCAATATGGCCAATACAATATCAGAAAATATCAAACAAAATTATGGGGGCCTACTCCTTAAGAATATGAAAACAATCTGGGTTGATTAATAGTAGATAATAATAAGTTGTGTTGTTTACTATATTAAGGGTGATCCATTTATATTATTCAATGAACTTGTTTCCAATTATTTTAAAATGGTTTTTACAAATTATAAAATATCAGAAATTTAATTAATGGATCTTTCCATCAAGGATATAAAACTTTTATGGGTGGTTACATAGTTATTCAATGGAAATTATGATATTCTTTGTACCAAGGATGGTATGTTCAAATAAAAATATAAACACATAATAATCTTATATCAAATGTTTCAATTAATGATAACTCATAACTCAATGATATATAATGTATTTATGAGTAAATGGATCATTGTTCATGGTTTGAGAAACCAAAAGGTTATATGATATTGAATTGATGTCATTTTAATGGAAAATTGATATTAAATTAAATGATAATGGTAAATAATCCCCCAATATGAACGGATTAAAAATTTTAACATATATAAATTAACACCTGCAAAAGTGTATACTAATTTTATTAGAGTAAAGATTATTTTAATTAAATTTTTCTTACACCCACATTTCTAGAATGTATGGATGTAAATTTTGTAATACCAAATATTGATTTTAAAAGCCCTATAATTTCTTGATTTATACTCTAATTTTTTTCTAACGCTATAAAGGATTGGGATTTACTTGAAATAACATTGATTTTTCTCAAATAAAACATTTTAGTGTTTTTAAACTAGAAATTTCTTGGTATTTTTTGTATACTCTAACTTTTCCTTATTACCTCATATGTTAATGTCCTAGTGAGAAACTTATTCTATTTTTCTATTTAAAACCTACAAAATTATTCAACCTAACATGTTTTATCTCTTTTTTTCCTTGATTTTTTAAGCTATGAAATATTAAGAACATAAAGAGAAAATACTTGAATTTTTCTAAATCCATATTTTATAACTACTCAAAATTATTATTTGTTTATTTTATTTATTCCGTAAATTTTTCTTAATCCTTAAAAGAGAAAATTATTGATGGTTAATGGCCTAAATATTTCTCTAGAATCCCATTATGAGTTTTAAAATAGATATGTTTCTGTCTCATTAATTTAAAGTTTAATATTATATAATTTAGACTAAATAATTGTGTCTAGGTTCTATCCTCGCAAAACATTAGCCAAAATAAAATTGCATTCCCAACCTAAACCCAACTAATCTAATATTAATTAAAAAAATAAGAGTTTAAATTACTTGGTTTTATCATATGGAAAACATTCTAAATGTTAAAGGTTGTACACTATTGTCCAAAGTGGAGATCTTACATTATGGTTATGAATATTTGAAAAAATGGGTTTCCTTTATAATATAAAATCCAAAATAAATCGTAAAAGAAGATAAAAATGTTAAAGTGGAATAGTAAATGGAATGGTGAATAATTATTTTGTTGGTCCCATGAGAGGGGATATATGAGAAACTAAATTTCATACCATGGTAAAAGAAATTTGTAAAACCTAATGTTAATCAGTAGGCCCACAAACAATGACAGTTCCAATGTGGTAAGGGATTAAAGGGGAATTTGGTGTCTGGTCTCTGCAAAATAGGCCCAAATGTCACTAAATATATAATGATAATAGGAATCATACCATACATAGTTCTAGAAAATAACTCTAACATAAAAAAACATTATATTTTGAGAAAAAATGGAAATTTCCGAGTATAAAGAAAAAATTATAGTGTAGTGAAAAAATATAATTGTTTGTTAATGATAGAAAGGCTTAATGTGAATTGGATAAATCTAAACACTATGGTTCAATTAAGGAATGAAAAAGGAAATTATTTTTCATATGGTCCTTGGATTGGATATCCAATTATCAAAAAAATATAATTTTAAAATATAAATAATGTCCTGCATTTTTATTGTGAAGCATCCCATTGTGTAAGGATAATGAATGAAACCAAACATGAATGATATCCCATACACCGTAGTATGAATGGAAAATATAATATATGAAGAGTTATTGGTTGTAAAATGATAAAAAAATTATGGTAGTCACTACATATAACATATTAATATGAATCAATCCGTACACAGTTCTTGAAAATGTTTTTTTCTAGGGTGGGTGAATTTTATCACTATATAAGAAAATTTTCACTCTAACCACTATGTTTTCTAAGGAATTTGGCTCTTACATAGATCATTATAATGCATAAAGAAGGTAAAATATCTTTAGGTCACATAATTTATACCACTAAAATTAATTTAATGTTATGAATCTTAGGCTATTTCATTTAGTTTAAGGCCATGTGGGTTAGACCAATCCAAGAAATTTAAGTCCATACTTGTTTGGTCACTTGAATAAGTCAAAGGACACGAAAGTCAAAAAAAGATTATATATTAGATTAATTAAACTATTATGGAACACTATATAGTTTAAATTAAATTATTAAGTATCTCATGATATACTATTTAAGATCATATAGTAAACACCAATGTATGTATTTTAATGTCATATAAGATGGTCCATATGTTATGTATTTTAAGACTCTAAAATAAATACCATACAAATTATAGTTTAAGGTTGTGTGGTATCGACCATATTTCACATAGTATATGGTTATCTAAAAATGAACGATGGAATATAATATGAATTATCTATAACGATACATTCCAATGAGGGTAAAGACGGGTTGAAGACACGATTCAAGCCTTTCAAGATTCTGAAATTATAGAAAGACATTATTTACAAACATTTAAATCATGTGATTAACAATAATTAATTAATGGAGTTTATATCATAGGATTAAATGATTTTAGAAATAATGTTTGTAATATTTGAAAACTACATCCATGAATTTCTATAAATTAATAATAATTTGAAAATTATACTGTCCAGAATATATTATGTAGACAATAATCTACTTATACTAAAAGAATGTACAAAATTTATTTTTCTATAAGATATGGGTGATACTTTTTCCACTTGTATGCATTTTGAGTTTTTTTCAATCCACTAAAGTTGTTTAAGTTGGGATTTAAGTATCCCTAACTTTATTTTCCAATTCATCTATCCATTTCTTAGGCCATCCCTTAAAAAAGAACTCTGGGATTTTATAGCCTAAAATTTGATAATCTGGATAGTAATTAGAATGTAACTTAATTTTCACCTGATAAAATATCATGATCTTGAAGAGATTAATAAAATTATTCTCCAAGGAGATATTGAAGTACCTAAGAAATTTCTAAAAATTAAATAAATATAACTAATTTTTTCCATTATTAAGTTGAAATATTCATTTCCAAGTATATTCTATATGATTTGGTCAGAAAGAGAACATTGAAAAAACTAATATTTTTATATTTTTCCATTAAATTATATTGATTGTTAGTTTGAATTTATTAATAATTTATAAAAAATTTGGTTTTCCCAGAGCATTGATAAAACTCTTAGTCTTGGTTCTGAAGTGGTGATTATTGAGGATCGTCAATGATTTGAATGAACCTGAGGAGGGGTGAATCATATTGAAATTACCCCAACCCTAAGTGTTTAGTTACTTTATCACAAAACAATTGGCTAGTCTCTATTATGAAGGGTTATCTAGTGAATGTGTTTCATCTTCCCAAATATCATTGTAAAGATGAATTATTATTTGAATAGTCATGGGATTGTTTTTATAGATATTTTTTCGCTTTCCTTAAATATGTTCTTTTTTCTTTAGTATTAAATTCATTAATATCTTTGGGAGGGTATAGGATAGAAGACATGATGAATCTCTTAAAAATTCCAAAAGTAAATGGGTAACTAACGATGGAAATTCAAGCCAGGACCCTAGGGGTTCAATATTCCTTTTATGTTACAGACAAAATCCTTCTTTAAAAATTAAATATGAATAATATTTTCCATAGATGTATCATGCTTAATTTTATCATTGTCAACATCAGGTTTTATACTATGATAGGTTTGGAAACCACTTCATTTCATTCTATTGATGTATATTTACAATCATTCCTATTATCACCACTATGGATAGGTAATATATGAACCTTTTGAGCATTAGAAAATTTAATAGGAATTTTATTTCATAATTACTGTTATGCCCATCAAATGTAGGAAACATTTCTTTATAGATGTTTGATACTATATTAATGATAACTGAACATCTATTTTCTCATTTATTCTATAGTCATTACATCTCCATATTAATAAATTTCTTCATTTTGGTTGATTGGGTCTTAGTCTAGTCTATTTTTGGGTGTATATACTTAAAGAAATGATAAATTTTCATTTATCTCATACGAATATTTTCTATTGGAGATCGGGATGGTATAAAATTCATGTATGCTTCCCGAACATAGTAAAAGAAGTTGATTTAGTGATTTTTCCTTTTTTTGAGATGGATATATGACATTCTAAATACAACTTAATTAGTTTTATATAATTTATAAAGAGTAATAAAACCTCATTTTCATCATTTAAATTTCAAACATGTGTTGCATTATACACATTATGGACTACAACATATGTTGTCTCTTTTAACAATGGTCGTTTACCCTCTATCTTGTAGTATATCACATCAATTTATCATGTTTCATTGAAATAGAAAATAGAACATTAACTATTAAGTAATCAATTTTTTAATCAATTTGATATTTAAAGAATTTGAGTTATGGAGGGGGATAATTTATAAATTGGTAAAACCATGACCTTCCTATCAAGTCATTAAATTTGTTATCTATTGAAAAACCATGAAATTAGATTTGGATAAAAAATCCCTAATTAGGGACTTTAATCAGGCCTTTTAATGGATTTTCTATTCACACATTTCATATCCATAAATCATCAAATCAAGTGGAGTAATATTAGCTTCCTTATATCCCAAATGGTTGAGGGTTTAGAAAAGATTGAGGTTGATTCTAGAAATAATGTTTATCTAGGTTTTATGAATGTTGATATCATTGAGTTTCCAAAAACCATATTAAGGACTAATGTGAAACTATACAGATGTATCATAGTTTTGATCTAAAAATGAGGTTTCTAGTTGATATTTACTAGATCTAATTTTGGAATTATATAACTTATTTATAGAATATTATGTTTTAAATTCTTGGGGATTTTGTAAAACCATAATGAGATCTTCTATAAGTTCATTAGAGGGACAATGATCATCAAAAATTTAGATTTCTTCCAAAATAATATATTTTTGTTTTAATAAATCATATTTTTGAGATAAATACCTTTTTTTTATGTTATTTTTCTTGAGATTAAGGCTTATAAGGATTTTCTAACTAATGGGATGACATACATAAGGAAAAATTAGGTTAGTATTTTTACAACTAATGGGATAGGCTAAAAATTGGTCCCTTTAATCTATGGTTGATTTAGTGATTTTATAATAGCTAATTTATCAACTAGTTTAATAGGTTTTGGTTAGTATTGGAGGATCCAATATTTGAATGATTCTTTGGTTAAAATCACCAGATCTCATTTCTCCTTTGTTTGGGTAGTGTGAATTATGTATTCATTAATAACTCTTATCTCCATGTTATACCACATGTATTCCATCCTCAATCCTGAATATATCCTAGATAATATCTAAGGGTTTTAAATTCATAAAATCATTCCTTCTTAGTATACTTATATGTTATTTCTGATAACATTGATAGGAGAAACCATATGATATTGATTATAAGAAGGTATATTTGGTGAAATTAAGAAATAATTCAAGTGTAAAGGGTGTTACTTGACCACATCATGGTCATGAGTTAAATCCTTGATGGACCCCTAGGGGGGATTTTTTGTTTCCTTTTGAAAGAATATATCATCGTCTATGTAAGCATTACCTTCAAGCATGAATGCAAAGAGGAGTGTATGAGAGAAATTGAGTTCCTTTATTCCAATTGATAAACCAACATGTAGTGACTGGACATGGTTTGTGATAATGTATTATGTCATTGATTTTAGTGGAGATATTGTTTACAAAATGATATTGACAACATATTAAGCCATCAGAAAAATGATGTGAGATGGACCTTCTGGGATGACACACATGTTAGCACTGGAAGTTCCGACAACATAGAGGAGGCTGGTATCGGCCCCATTATTCATTAATTAATATTATATATATCTATAAAATCATATATTATATCTATAATATAACCATGAACCACATAAATAAGTTTAAGATTGGTGGGGTGTTATTCATTATCTCAATTATGGGTTCATGAAGTCCATGATAGTTTGGACGGGCTAAGGAGCCTATTGAGGGTTTCTCTTCCTACTATTTATTTTACCAATATTAATGTTGTATGTACCTCTATGTGTACTCTTAATCTATGTTATATTCTATTTATATAACTATTTCTCTTTACTCATCAGATTTGTTTGGATTATGTGTTCATATATAAATTATGGTGGGTTATATTGGGAGATGTATCAGATTAACATGAGATGGTTCATTAAAAATGGTATCAGAGTTTGTACCTATCAAGAATTTTAGTGGAACTGACTAGGTTGAAATATTGGGTCCATAATGGTTTAGTTGTGCTCTAAAGTGGGGGATATTGTAACAACCCATAAAGATAAATGGTTAAAAGACCAAATGTTACTACCCATATCAATAAGGAATACCATTCTTTTTTTGGATTATAATTAATTAAAACTCCAAATTTAGTAGGGATTGGATTAGGGTCGTGTTTTTTTAAGAGACATTATGAAAGATTCCACAAACTATGTGTGTACGAGGATAAAAGATCACTGAAAGAAAATGTGTTATCCTAGGGGGATAGTCATTTGTCTGATGATCTGTTCTAGAATTGGGATAATCACAAAGATGGAATAAGACGTGTTTATCACTTCAAAAAAATAATATTTTAGCAGCTATTTTTAAGAGGGGGTTATGCACAACCCCTTATAAATTGTTTACCATTATTTTATTAATATTTGGTTTGAATTAAGAAGTTTTTCTTTCAAAACATCCTGTAATTTAATAATTAGTAGTGTTATATATTCAATTGGATTTTATATAATCTATACATATATATATGGTATTTGTTTGGATATATATACAATTAGTTTTTAATGAAAATAGTGGGGGTTCACAACCCCCTCTAATTTAAGATATTAGTGGGGGTTCATGAACCATTACTAATCACTTATATTAGAGAGGTTTGTGAACCCCTACTAATTTTAAAAATTAGAGTGTGTTTTGAACCCCTTCTAATTAAAGAAATTAATGGGATTTGTGAACCCCTTCTTCTCATGTATGAAATTAAAAGGGGGGGTGGAACCCCAACTAATTTAATAAATTATAGGGGGTTTGGAACCCCCTATAATCGATGACAATAGAGGGGGTTTTGAACCCCCTCTAATTTATGAAATTATAAGCGGTTATTAACCACATCTAATTCATGATATTTGAGGGGTGTCATGAACCACTGCTAATCCCATTGATTATTGGGGGTTTTAATCCCCTCTAATTTTTTTTACAATAGATATCACATAAATTATAATTTTATAATATATGTGTGTGTGAGAATGTGTGTGTATATATATATTACATAAAAACATTATAGAATGTATTTAAATGCATTATAAAAGTATATGTATATATGGACATTATATAAATACATACACATATACACAAAAAAATTTATATATATAAATATTGGTATACATAATATAAATGTAATTATAAATATATTTATTCAAATTTATAAAATTTATATATGGTATTATAAATACTATTCATTTATATTATGATTTATATTATACATATATTATATTAAAACATTTTTATTGTAAACTTTTGTATAAATACATATATATTATATTATGTATTCTAATATATATAATATAAACAATGTTAATATATTTATATAATATAATTATATTATATATGTTATATTATAAATATTTAATTATATATAGATTTATATATATTATACAATTATTTTATATATATATTATATTATATTATAACATATTAATTAGAAATTAATTTAGTAAATATATATATCATTTAATTATATTATATATTTCATATTATAAGAGTGTATTTAGTTTTGTGTGTCTGTATATATATATATGATATAATATACATGTATATAACCACATACACAAAGATATAATATAAATGTATTAAATATAATATATGATTAATATAAATAATA
This sequence comes from Viscum album, assembly GCA_963277665.1. Taxonomy (NCBI): domain Eukaryota; kingdom Viridiplantae; phylum Streptophyta; class Magnoliopsida; order Santalales; family Viscaceae; genus Viscum; species Viscum album. The sequence continues at coordinate 1,968,768,282 of OY728143.1, forward strand.
ATATATATAAATTTATGGTATTTATATGACATACATATAATTTTTATAATAAAAAATTAGGTGTAATAATAATAATAATCATAATAATAATAATAATATCATTATTATTGTTGTTGTTAATTCATAATATTATTATTGCACACACACACACACACATACACATATATAAAAATTATTAAATAAATAAATATATTATAATTATGTTATATCTATAAATAATATATTAATACATAAATACACACACACAAATATATATGTATTTAAAACTATATGTTTAATTACATTTAAATATATAAATATAATTATATATATTTATTGACACATAATATATATATATAATACAAAAATATATTATATATTATCTAATATTTATGTATATAATATTATATGTATATATATTGTCAAATATATACATTATATATAATACAAAAATACATTATATTTATACTATGAACAAACATATATATATATATATATTACACAAATATATGTTATATATAAATATTACACACAAACATATCATATATATAAAAATAGATTATATTATTTATATTTCTATAATATATATATATATATATATATATAATATTTTTATGTAAATAAATATAAATTATTATATATAATATTCAAAATGAATTATAGAATAGTGGTAAAGTGCAGGCTATAAGAGTTTTAGTTCCGAGTTTGATTCTATTAGGAAGAATTTTTTTTGCAGGGGCATGTGGGGGTGAGGTGATGGACTCAATGGGAAGAACTTGTCCCTCGTATATTGATTGGGGTGAGGTGGTGGACTGGCAGAACTCCGCGCATAATGAGGGGGTCATCATCCTACTAGTAGGCCCTATAGGGGAGTATGTCAGTGATTGTCTTTGGGAGTCTGGAGGGTGTGCAGGGTTCTCAGGTTGGGTGTTGGGTGTCTATGATGGGTTTTAGGTGTTAAAGTGGGTGTGTTTAGGATGGAATTTTTGGTTTGGGGGTGGCGGGTGTTAGGGTTGTTCTTGGATGGGGTGTTTGGGTGGGGAGAGGTGTCTCGTCAGGTTGTCTTGTGGATAAAAAAATATGTAATGATTAGGGATTAGCGGCGGTTATGACCACCACTAAAATTGGGATTCAAGACATGATTATGGGTGGTTACAACCACCCCTAATATAAACATAAATATATGGGTAATTAAAACCAACCATAATAGACTGTTTATTGTGGATTTAGGGAAAAAATAGACGGGGTTAAAACCATTGGATTCAGGACAAGATTATGGGTGGTTACAACCACCCATAATCTAAACCTAAATATAGGTGTCATTAAAACCAACCCTAATAGATTGTTTGTTGTGTATTTAAAGAAAAAAAGAGGGGGTTAAAACCCATTCTAATCTAACTATCTCTAAATTCATGTTCACTTTACTAGTAATTCTCAAGAATTGCCTCTAATCATATTAGGTGAGAACATTTGTGGTGGTTAGGGGTAACAACTTCTATTGTTTTTATAAGGGTTATAACCCCAACTAATCACCCAATTTTTTGTAGTTTATGGGGAAAGTGGTGGAACCTGGTAGGACAAGACCAGACGACCATGTTATCCCAGGGTGTATGTTCAATAATCAAATAGTAGCATGCCAAAACCACCATTTTTTTCATAGACACATGTTATATCTCCCTAGGGCTCACCCAAATTATCCAATGGATCACGAGTCTAATGAATTCCCCCATACACCAACACATGTTGTTACAATTTTCTTTTTTTCCTCACTAACACCCACCTCATGAAACGTTACAGAATGTCACCCATCCTGACGCAACTCCAGGACAAGCCTAAAAAATCTACAGAGTTATAATTTGTTAGGCTCCTACAAATAATGGATCGTCGTATTGAAAACAATATTAAGATCTGTTATTTTTACCCTCTAAATTTATGGTGTGTTACATTATCCCACAATATAGAGCAAAATATATCTATTGTCGACACTATATTTCTACTCAGGCAGTTCCACTCACTTCTGGTTGGTTAACACCATTGAAACAACTGTGACAACTGGGCCCTATAAATATCATGGGAACCCCACCATAAGATGTTCGTTAGGTCCTGGACATCCAGATGGCACCACATACCCCACAGAAACATGTTTTCCCCACTTTTGGTCACACCCATGTGCCTAAATGAATCAACAAAATAACGATTTTCCCCACATTCTAAGACATTCTCCTTCAGTGTTATTTTATCACGACACAAACATATATTAGGGAACATACCATAAGTTCACCAATCATATCACTACTCCAGTTCAATCATTTCTAAATTTTTGAGTTCTAATCAAGTAGGCTCCTGAAAATAAAGGTGCACCTTAATATCATGGGTAGTGAAATTTAATCTTTTAAGTATCTTTCTTTCTAGGGTAATATATATTTTATATTCTATTTTACTGAAAAAAATCAATTATTATCATAGTAATAATATAATTCATATTTCTTTCTCCTAGTTTAGTCATTATCTCAACAATTTCCTCCTTTTACTTGGATTTTTAAACCTCATAATATCCCTTCATCAGCATGGGACTTCCTCATCTTTAACATTTCACAAAATTAGTAGTCCTCAAACAACACATCTATATATTGACATGTAGTAATTTTATAATAGTCATGACTCCATATTTATTCATATAATGATGAAATATTTTCATTATCACACATTGCATCATATAAATCCTTTCATATTGTAATTATATTTTCAAAAACCTAGATATATTATTCTACTGACTATACTCAGATTATGTTAATGTGTGTTGTTTCTCTCTTCTTTACCCTTAATAACTTAATACCGTATCATTAATCTTGATCCTAACAATAATAATTATCTTTATATCATTTAGTATAAAAAAAATCACTTGGTTTATTCTTCTTAAAAATATTTCATTCTACAAAGAATAGTTTTTTCCAAAGAAATTGACAATTACAAAACATGGATGACCAATAATTTTTTTTCTTATCATACTTATGAGATCTCCTTGTATCCATTACTTAAATAGAATATTAATTTCATGGTTTTTATCCATAACCTTTATGGTTATATAGAAGACCCTTTAATTATCTTGATGACCATTAAAAAATGTTTCTTTTCAAATTCGAGAGTGATTATTCTGAATGATCCTTATGAATATAGAAATTTACCCATATGTTTCCAAGTTACCACCATACCTTTGAAATATATTTTACATGTAGACTATAAAATGACTTCTGTAAATTATTCATATGACCCCTACATGCATGCAATGTCTTTTTCATTTTTCTATCTTCCACTACTATAAAATAACTAATATACTCCTACAAATTCATTACATTTCTCAAGACACAAATAGCCTTTTTTGAAATTCATCATTCATTAGAAAATATATTACATATTCATAAAAACAATGATTTTTAATTAATAATATATTACATATTAAAATTCTTTTATGCATTTCCCACATTTTATGTTCCTAATATGTGTAAATTTTCATTTACTATATATATATAATTCCATATTCCTTTTAAAATTTCTAGAATCACATGTAAGAAATATCTTGTGTATGATCCAATAAAGAAAATATATATAGGAAATATATTTTCCATTATCATTCTTCTAATACTGAAAAAACATGTGTTAATTATTATTTAATTTCATATTATTCTAATGGTCTTCTATTGACATATATGGAATTAAAACCTAGTCTTCTTAAAGAATATCTATTGACTCCAAATCACCTCTAAGTAACTCATACTCACTCCTCAGCATTATAATTAGACTCTTTATTGATTTGAAATATCTAAACAATATTATACTCTAGGGAACTCTGGTCTTCTTTCACTTATTCCAAATGTGATAACCAATTTTATATGTTTAAAATCATGTAGAAGCATCTTTATTATTCAACCATATTTTAAAACCAAATATTATTCATGAAATATAAATACTGGAAATGACAAAAAAACCTCATTTGAAATTTTACTTATGTGAATGATACTCTAAAATATTTGAGGGAAACATCTCACATCAATTTTTATATGATTAATGAAAAGAAACATTAAATATTTTCTATATAAACAGTGCTGATAATATACTTCCATGCTCTAAGGTATCCCTCATGTTATCATTCTTGTATGAAAATCCTTATATAATCTTACCTTTAAAAGGAACCTTCATTCAATCACAATATTCCTAGAAATATATTCCTCCAAGATGTACTCTTTAGTACATATTACATCATGAAATATTCTTCATTCAGATTGAAAAAAATAAAAAATGATAACAATTTGTGTTTGGAAATATACCCATTTTAATTTTTTATCAATACCAGCATTAAAAATAGAATTTCACTATATATCATTATATCCATAAATATTTTCTTCTTTGTACCCCATATTGATAATAAATACTTACAAATTAGGAGACTATGGTAACATTTTTCATAAGTCAATGGGATGTCAACTTTTACACTCTGTGTTTACATGTTTAGTTCTCATTTTATAAAATTATCTTTTTTAATCATGAACAAAAATATTTACCAACCAATAAAATATGACACAATTAAAACAACTTTTTAGGGTTTATTAAAATGTTTTTTGTATAATACCAAATTATTGGATGCACTTTGATGATGCAAATTGTTAAATAAATTCTACCAATACATTCCCAATTTAAAATTGATGCACCATTTTTAATATAGAGTTTATGGATATTCATGAAAGCTTCCATGTTATGCTATATAAATTTTCCATTTATTTTATCATTTTCATGTCATTGATAAATTTAATTTCATCTCTTAATATTAGAATTAATTCATATAAAAAATTGATGAGAGATTTTTAATACATACATTTTCAATGCCCTCCTATCAAGAACAATTAATAATTTCATATTTCTTTGAAATTATGTAACTCTGGTATCTTTTCAAATATTTAAATTTTTCACCAAAATAAGGACATAATATATCTTCACTCCATCATGATAGATGTTTTTTTTGTGAAAATATTCAGAATAATACATATAAAGATCATTCAAATATAGAAATTTTTCTAATAATATTTCCATGATTTTATATAAACATCATTTTCTCAATTATCCCATTTCAAACACGCTACACTATCAATTCCCTATAAATAATGAACAAATAGAATTTATGGAATAAGTTGAACTCCAATATAATTTGTGAAAATAGGAAGGATTGCAGTTTCTTAACAACCAAGATAATCTTTCTTTTCTATCTCTATATTTGGGTAAACTCTTCATGTTTTGATAATTTATTTACAATGTTTTGTTCTTATTGGGTGTCATGGTATTCTTATTTTTTCAACTATGTTTTTGGGTGGAATTCCATTTTTAACATTAACTAGTATGGAACAATTGTATTTTGGTGTTATAATTTCTTTAAAAATTCCCTCTTGAGATAGTAATATAATTAATAAACACATTGAAATATATCTATCTGGATTTTATATTACATATGTATTCTCATGATTTCTTGAGTTGTTAGATTTTTCAAACCTCCCCTGAAATTCATTTTTTTCAGGTTCACTAGTAATTCTAATGTCTCTTTTTTCCTTAATAATTTTGATAAAAAAAATTATGTCCTACACATTTGGAGAATGGATAAAATTAATAAAACATCTAGATGTAATCTCAAGATTTATTTTCACCAAATTAGTCCTTTTATTTTTTATCTTGGTCTAATATCCTTTATTACTCCATCATTTTTCAAACAGTACCAAAAATCATTGATTTTTTTAAAAGTACCCAATGTGTCCTACATTAACATATTAGAGACAAATATTTATTATTATTGTGGTACCAATATTGGACTTCTAGTATTTAATTTGAATACCTTTCATCTTTTTATTATACCCTAAGGATAGCCCACTAGTATTCTCCATTTCATTGTTTAGTATATTTATTCTTCTGCAATGCCAAAGAAGAATATTTATTCTTCTTTACATGTAGTATTCTATTGTATATATTTTTTCGTAAATTCTTTATTGATTTTGATATGTATGATCAATTATTATGAAAATATTTATTGTATGTTCTATAGTGATTTCCAACACATTCAATATTTTTTTTCCGATAGATTTTTTTCTTATATTATTTACGATTTTTATAGTCTAATATCTTCTCCCCAAAGATTTAGGATTACATTATATACATTATGACATATATATATATATATATTTCAAAATTCTATCAAAGTAAAAAAAACTATCCAACAATCACTTCTTCACTTGTGCGGTACTATAGATAGAATTTAATGATTTCTATTTGTATGACGTTCTTCTCACTAGTTGATATTTTATGTAAAGACCCGTAAAATTCAAGGGAAATTTTTTCTTAATTTTCTTTAGAATTTTACAAGAGCGCGGTTTCAGACGGCACCTGATTCCGAGGCCCGGAGTGCCCGGAATTAATTTCCGAAGTTTGGCTCGGGTACGTTCAGTGAACGAACGAGCGGGAATTCCTAACTTTTGATCCGGTGCTCGGAATTGAAATCCGAGGGCACCGATGAACTCGCAGCGCCGATTTTTGCTTAAGAGGACTTTTCCCGAAGGTGCGTTTGCTGAGGAGGAGTTGTTAAAAAAAAGGGGAGTTAAATGTGAAGTAATAAAATTGTGTTACAATTTTATTTCATATTCTAAGTTGTTAACCTATGTGTGGAAGTTGGGTGGGACCTACTTGTTGTTAACTACCCTTGAGAGAATAAAGGTGGGGTGGGGCCCACACGAGCCCAACCCCTCACCTTCCCTAACTCCTCTAAACCCCCCCACTTAAGATGTGTAACTCATCTTAACCTTTAAACTTCCCATTAATTGGGTGACTTTCCCTCTCCTCACTTTAATCATGCCAACACACTAATCCAATTAATGGAATTAAGTTTTTGAATTTTGAACTCATAGAATGACTTAATAAAATAAGAATAGCTTATTTTATTTTTGGGGGTTAGTTTGGTTGTGTTGAGATTTGGAGGAGAGAGCTCTAAGTCTCTTGAAGAACTTCATCTTCTCCGGTGAAGAACGTCTTCATCCTCAACGAAGAACGACAACACTTCGTCAAGGATCATCGACTCGGCGACCCGGTATCTTCGGACCCCTTCTTCCTCCTCGGACCTTCTTCGTCGGCAAACGAAGATCCGCCAACGTCGTGTCTCTTCGGGCATAACACTTCATCAACGGATTTGACGAACGACGACCGCGACGCCCGACCTCCGCGACGCCGTCTTCCGCGGGACGTAGACGATTCTTCGAATCTTAAACCCGAGGTAGGGTTTGTCGTTTTCTTTTGGTTTCCTTATTTTATTCTTGATCGTGATTTTATCAAGACTAACGTGTGACTTGATTTAATTTAAGTTGCGTTATTATTTTAACGTGAGGGGGGCCGGACCGCACGAACACGGCCGAACCCCCCTCCATCGTTCTTGTTTTATTCATGCGGGTGGAAGTAAGTGGCGTGGTGCCGTCGCACCACGCGGATGATCGTGCTTATAATTTACGCAACGCCGTCGCGCTACGCCGAGGAAAAATCTTCAAGAACGTGACGCCGTCACGCCGCGTTGAAAAGAATCAAAGCACGGCGAAGGGACACGGTGCAGACGCACCGTGCCGGATGACGAATGTCGCGGCCGGTTCCGGGCCGCGGCGGGACGAGAAGACCGCGGCCGGTTCCGGGCCGCGGCGGGACGAGGAGACCGCGGCCGGTTCCGGGCCGCGGCGGAAGGGAAGACCGGCGGCGTCGGAAGCCGAAGAAGGGGACCGGAAATTCCGGTCCCGTTTGAGAAAACCGGCCGGCCAGCTGGCCGGCCGGATGACTTAAAACCGGGGAATTTAATTCCCCGGCCAACCCTTGAAAACCCCCCTCTTTAAGAGGGGGGCGGTTCTTTAAGGAGGGGGGGGGGCAACAGCCCCCCGGTTCGTGACCAACCGGCCCCCACGTGCGAGGGCCGTCTCTTCAAAATCGGCGCGGCAAAGCCGCGCCGCCATCCAACAGCGGGGGCAATCAAGCCCCCCGCGTGCCACCCACGAGCGGCGCCGGGCGCCGCCGCCGCCGCCGCCGGCCACCGCGCTGCCCAGGGGGGGGGGGGTCGGGCCGGGTCGGCCCGGACCCGGACCCCCCGTTTCGAACCAGAATTGGTTTTTGGCTCATAACTTGAGCCTCGGACCTCCGAATGACGAACCGTCTGCGGCAACGCGATCCTTGGATCGAGACGGTCGTTTCGATATATCGCACTCAAGGTTTCGGATTACTTGAGTTCGGCCGGGTTGGTTCGTTCACGAAACCAACCCGGCCTTCGGAGCGGAAACGCTCATATCTTGAGCTACGGACGTCCGATTGACGCGCCGTCAGTCACGTTGTGTTCCTCTTAGTGAGATGAATCTTTTGGCATACTCCGCCCGAGGTTTGGACGCAGGTGGAGTACGGTCGGGTTGGTTTTGCCTTAAAAACCAACCGGGCCCCGGAGACGAAAATGCCAATAACTCTCAGACCGGGCGTCCGATCGACGCGCCGTCTGTTGCGTTGAGTTCCTGTTGACGATACGGAACTTTTGGATACATCAACTCTGGCCTTCGTGACAGTTGATGTATCAGCCTCTCGGCTCGTGGAGCGGACCCTCCGAACGAGCTTGCTTTGTGCGGGAACCCTAGTGCTGGCTCTGACTATTCTACTGCTACGACTGCTACTGTGACTGCGACGACGACAGTACAGAGATCCTGTGTGGATTCGACGACGACAGTACAGAGATCCTGTGTGGATTCGACGACGACGACTACAGCACTCAGCGATCCTACGTGGATCAGTGCTACAGGTTCTGTGTGAGCCCGATCCTGTGTGGGTCCTTGCGCTCAGCGGTTCTGTGTGAGCCAGCGCCTACAGGTTCTGTGTGAGCCCGATCCTGTGTGGGTCTTCTGCGGGGGTTAGTTACCTATCGATCCTTCGTGGGTCCGACAACTTAGATGGATCAGTGATCATCTTTATCGTCCTTGAAGAAGTATACCTGTGTGAGCTGAATCCTGTTGCTTTCCTGTGTGGATTGTGTTGTACAATCCTGTGTGGGTTATGTTTTGCTTCCCTATGTGGATTACGTATACTTTCCTGCGGGGACTGAGTTGTACTTGGGCTCGGAGGTTGGAGCGTATCTGAATTGATGACTTAGGTATATGTATGGGCATATACCTAAGCAGTGTCGGTTGTTACTTTGTGATTGTACTTTTCTTCGTGGTTTATCCTTTGTGGATTTGAGAGACCTTCAGGGGTCTCGGGGTCCCTACTGAGTAGCTTATACTCACCCCTGCACGGGCTTTGCCCGCACTACGTTGTGTTGGTTGCAGACGACGGACAGCGTTGACCTTAGCTGAGGCTTGCACAGCGGGACGGTACCCGGAGGTGGACCACTGGGCGGGACGTGCTCGGAGCGGACGGCGGGACCCGTGGAGCAGAGGAGCTTTCTGTACCCACCCTTCAGGTGGGATTTCCAGTGGACAGCTCGGAGTAGCGGCTTTTACTTTTCAGTTGCTGTTTTTCCCTTTTCGAGTTGTACTTTACTTTCAGTTTGGGTTTGTATTCTGGCCCATTTACTTTTCCGCACTTTCAGTCGTACTCTGCTTGTTTAGTGTTTACTTTCTGCTTGTTTACTCTGTGGTGTGTGTTTACTTTTCAAAGGCAATGCCTTCCCTTTTTACCGGGATTTACGCCTTGGTGCTAGTCGCCAGCCCCTGGCCTATGGAATGCGGGCTTGGGGTAGTCACGGCACGGACCCCGAGGGCGGGTCGTGACATTTTATTAGGGAAAAACTACATGAAAAAATTCTCATATCCACAATATATATGATAGAGGTTTACTCATAATATTTATTCAACCAATTATATATGTATATATATATTAAAACCTTAAATATTCATAATATAAGTATCAGAATAATCATGATTTTCTATAGTAGATCGTACTTTTTCCTTGGACCTTCCTAGAAACTGGTCATTAAATGACCTCAAAATATTTTTCTACTAATTGGGGATGTTTTATCATAACATTATACCTTGAAATTAGGGGTTCCCACATCTCTACTCTCATTTTATTGTGAATACTTAGCTTGTGTAACTTTATGATTTGAATGTTTTATCTCCAATTCAAGACCCTTTTTGTATACATTATTTTTCTGATTCTCCAATGATTTTATTTGGTTGTAATTATCCATTATATTCATAACATCAATATCCTTGTGATATTTATAAATTTTACCCTTATATCTCAACATATTTTCAAATTACATTATCTTATTTTCATTGGATTCCAATTGTGAACTCAAAACATCAGTGCAAGCCTTTTTCATCCAAATAATGGTTTTATTATTCATGAATTTTTAGGGATTCCCTTATAAAATGGATTTAATCTAGCTATTCATTGTCAAAACATGATCATTTTTCTTGAAGCTCAAAATTCAAAACACCTGAGGCTCTAACTTTTTTATTTAATTTCACCCAAGTTAGAAGTTTTTTCTCTAAATAATTATCCAAACCTTTTCCATCATCTTCAAGCTACGTGATATCCTACTTCAAGATTTTGTTAGAGACATAAATAAAGCTGACCATTTATGTTTTATATTTATGCATAATATCCTCCAAATCACAAATTCATTCATCTTTTGAATCATCTGGAATGTGATCTTCCATACTCATGCCTCTCTATTATAGAAGATAGTTTTCACAAAAAAATTCTTATTAAATTATGATATATTAAATGATTTGAAACTTCTAAGGTGGAATGATTTTCCATCCCTTTGTTAGTGTGTTTAGCTAATAAATTTTCTTTTTCTATACCAATACTATCTTCATCATGATTAATACATAGAGAAACTATTTTATTTTTCACTTTACAAAATAGAGATTCATTCTCATCAAATTATTTTTCAATAGAAATATTATCAATAGATATAACATTATTTATTTTAAATTGATCAACTTTAACTATCAAGATTAATTTTTCTACACTTTGATTGATTAAGAGTTATTTTAATTTATTTTCAACTCATTAATCAATTGTTTCAAGTGCCTTTGAAAATATCTTTTCTGTGGTTTCTTTGATTCGTAACCTAGTGGATTATTTAAATCTGTACTTCATAAGTTTACTAAAAAGACAAACTCAAGACAAATAATTTTTATATTGTTTAGAATCCAACAAAATATGGAAAATATGATTTTACACTAATTTTTAGTATCATATATGCTATATCCATCATTGATAGGGGTTGAATCAGTTGAGTATGACTTATTACTATACAAAACATTATTCATTCATTACCTCTACACTCATTTAGTGAATTGATATTTCCATATGTGTTCCATTTTAGTAAGAATGTATGTAGATATAAATATTAAAAAATATATATATATATATCATGTATCGTTATTAAGTTTATCCTACAAGATGGATGACAGCATCCCCACTGTATGGATGTTGTTATCCTACTTTCTCACAACTCCACATTTATTACAAATAAAAGATCATGAAATGAAATATTTGTGGACTCATCTCCTAGAACCTCTTGGTGAAAATGAAGTTACAAACTACTTGTTCTTTAGATAAAGAAAAAGAGTTTAATATATTTTAAGTATCATTAATAGAATAAACTCTTATCCATCTAGTAAAATATGGATTTTATTTTCTACATCAAACTATATCAATCACATGGGATACAATAGTTTTATTTAGATCATATAATATAAAAATATCTTAGTATAATAAGCCTCATAATTTATCTTCAGCCTAAATAATGATAAAAAATAATAGTTAGGTCTCTAAAATAATCATCTTCTTATTGAATGCATTGGATCAAGCCTAAAAGATTCATTATAACTCTATGAATCTTGACACATGGAATATAAAAATTGATTACATGGATTTATATATAACTCTCTAATAGGCTCTAGGTTTACAATAGAATTAGTAATAACTTTATTCTCTTTTCTTCTTTAACACAAGTATTTATTTTAGTTTTGAAATTCTTATTTTTCTAATTCTTATTCTATACCTATATATTTTGATAATCATGAGAATATATTGTCTAATATATTAGGAATTTTAAATATCTTTCTTATTCCATTGTGTTTAAATTCATCCATTATTATCATATATATAATATCATTTAGATTTATGTCTCAAAAAATATTCATTATATCTAAAATTTTCTGCATTTATCTTGGAATTTTATTCCTGGCAATTTTCATTAGTTATAATGGGATCCTATCTTCTTTAATGATTAAAAAAATCAAAAATCTTCCACTTCATTTCTATTATGTTTAACGTTAGTGATTTTATCATGGTCATGTGTCTATATATTATTTCACAGAGCTCACATTTTATGTATCTTAGTTTTCATGCAATATAGAATGGAAATATCTTAATGGAGAAATTATAACTCTAAAGACACAACCATATCTTGTTTGTAACTCGTCTCATGTAGCGTCACGGTGAAGTATTTATCTCTTCTTCACCATTAATAACTATATATCATAGATTGAATAATTATCATAATAATAATCTTGATATTAGGATCATTTTGGAATAGCACAACATCACCTGGTTTATTCTTCCTTATAATGTGTTTCCATTAAAAACATATATTTTTTTATCAAAAAATTGACCCTCATAAAACTTTGATGGCCATTTAAAAAGGTTTTGATTTCCCTTAAAAATAACTTTATGGATCATAAGGAAATGGAAGATGTCTTAAATAGTTTAGATTAATGTCTCTTAGGATTGTCTAGATAACCTTTATCATTGTCCAGAAAACACATATTAAATGTTACATTTTAAAATTCTAGAGTTAATATTCTGAATGACCATTATAAATAGAGGAATTAACACTTACATCTTTTGGTCCTACCATACCATTTCCATGTTCTATATATGTATAGTGCAGAATGAAGCTTATGAATTCTTTAGATAAACCATTAATACAATAAATTCCTTTTCCATTTTTCATTTTTCCACTAGTCGAAAAATTCTTACATATTGCTCCAAATTTCTTAAATATCTCATATATCCTTAGTCATTAAAAAAATTACATCCTATTTGGAAATTATTTTATGTACGCACTAAAAATGTATTATTTAAAAAAAATTATAACGTATTTTGGGACCCCCTAGACTTTGATTATTTATATTGACTTAATACGAAACAAATAACACTTCTTACAAATAAAATATTTAACAACTCTTTTCCATTTTCTAGCCTAACCTCATTGAAATATATTTTTTATAATAAAATAAGGATTATTTGTATATAGGTAAGAACTTTTCTATTTTAAATGTTTTAACACTATAAAATATATATTAAAAATCATTAATATTTACTGAATTTTAGTGGGATTATGTGTAAACAATAAAAAATAAACACAAGGCATATCCAATGACTCCAAATTAACTTTAATCAACTCGGACCTCAATCCTCAATTTCATCATATGAATAATCAAAAAGATAAAATATTCATCAATAAGTATGCTCCATTTTAATCATAACCTATTTTCTTATTAAAATTAGCTTAATTTTATTATATTAGATATCAAGAAGAATCTTCCTTAATCTTACAGTATTTATGCCTATCAATATTCTTCAGTAAATATAAATGTTGGTAGAAAGTTAAATAGTCATTGCACATTTTTAATATGTGAATGGACCTCTAAGAATTTATAATGGAAGTATATTATACACTTTTTATAATATTAATGATAATAAACATGACATATTTTCTATATAAATAAATGAAGTATTCTAATTTTAAGATCTACAGTTTTTCTTCTCTTTTCAATAATACAAAAAACTCATCTTGTAATCACTATTTTCATGGGATCCTTTATTCCATATTAACGTTCATGGGATATTGAACATACTATGATATAGTTCTTAACACATTTTGACATCCTAAAACATTATTTTTATTCATTAAAGACAAATTCAACTACTCATAATGTTGGTCCAGCATCATTAACCTAAGGTATATATTCAATGATGACTCATTTACCTATAGTTTTATATATAGTAAAAACTCATTAACCAGTTTATTTTTTATAAAGTGATAACTCATTCCACCATGATTTCTATATCTAATAACGACTCATTTAAAAATGTTTTATATTTTCAATTATGACTTATTCTTTAATAGAATGAATTTTTTTATGAATCATTAATTTATTATTGATTTCCATGGTGATAACTCATTCCCATATTATTTATTTATACTGTAATTAATTTTTTTCATTTTTATTTATTATAGTGATAACGTGTTCTCTCTTAATAATTATAATGGTGATGCATCATTAACCAATTATTTTTTTACATGGTGTCAACTTATTCACCAATTTTTTATTATGGTAATAACTCATTCAACCATTATTATTAAAATGATGATGCATCATTCAATTGTGTGTTGTTTATTTAGTGACAACTGGTTTACACTTAGTTTTTGTTATATTGATAAATTGTTCACTCTATTACTACTTTGGCGAAGCCTCACTCAACTATGAATTGTTTATATGTTGGTAACTCATTAAACCATGTAATTTACTAAAATAATAAATCATTCAACATTGATTATCGCTATGGTGATACATCATTCACCTATTAATTTTTTATTAGGATGATAAATATTTTACTTGTTTATTCATTATGTTGGTGAATCATTATCCATTTTTCTAAATTCAGTCCATGAGGATAGTCATCCCATTTTTGAACCTATATAAGTAGGTGCAAGTTTACAGTTAGGGTAATTTTTTATGTACCCAATTGTGTGAAAAGTGGTTACATGTGATTTTTTTGTCTTTCATTTCATTTAGTACATGTATACACATATATATATATATTCATTATTTTAATGGAACTATTAGTGGTTTTATAATTATTCTTATTCTCAAACCCTAGAAATGAACCACAATAGATTTTTAAGCCTTATAGTTGGCATTTAGGTCATCGAATCAGCTAGAATGTAGGAGATCGGGCTATAGGATATTGGTAGAATATGGAGACTTGTCAGAGGCAAGGCTAAGGTTTAGTGGTTGGTTATCCCTAACCCTTTTAATATGGGTTTTATTCAATACTATATATTATCATCTATTAGGGAATCTTGCATTGATGTATCCAAATGTGATATATATGGATTTTTATTATAATTGTATGGTGTAAAATATTAATAACCACTAGATCACTATTATAATTTCTTATGATTAAACACTCATGTAATGTATTTATGAGTGTTATATGTTTTCTTTTTTATTATCTATGATAGTAATGAAGATAAAGTCTTCCCATGAGTTTTGTTTCAACACAACCACCTAGTCAAATAGTCTCTTATATATATAAATGTAAGACTAAGATATGTAGTGATTCCTTATTGTCCTTATAGATAGGTTATGATCCATGTAAATTATAAACTCATTTGAAATAACTAGTTTTATTTGTATTATTATTTGTAGAAATTTCATATGAAATTAATATTTGTCAAAATAATGGATAAATGATATATTCTTTTCTTTATAAAAAATGCATGGGTGGAAATCAATGTCTATAAATAGTATAGAACTTTTCTATTAATTTTTTATTGTTTAAATTCATTATAAAGATATGATATTTTCGGTTCATGATTTATGTTTGGTCGTATAAATTTTTTCTAGGGTGGTCATAAGGGTGTGTTCATGCATCATACTCGGCATCTAGGGTCTCATGAAATTACCATTAAAGTATATATAGATCCAATTTCCAATTAGGGTACCACTGGAAGGCTAGTGAATCTATGGAACCAAAATATTTTCCAAATTATTCCTTTGGAATTTTACCCCTGAGGTAAGAAAATTTCAGGATTCGCTCTATTGTTTCTATTCCACACCTGTATGAATGAAATAAATAATTATAACCACACACATGAAATTTTTAGTAGGTTCATTCTTGATATTTTTTTCTACTACTTATCTTGTTTTAATTTTTTCGGGCACACAAATTTTCTTATCCTCATATGATTTTAGTAATCATAAAACCAAAAATTAGTGCACAATGTTTGAGTAGGAATTATCCAATTCTTTGATATCACATTTTTTTATACTGGGGGTTTATGTACTTCAAATATTTTTTCATTATCTCTATAATGAATCAAATATTAAATTTATAATGGAATTGTACTGTATCAAATATAATATCCTCTTCTACAATCTCTTATACTACCGGAACAAATGGAGTGAAATGATAATAAGTCTTACAACCTATTATAAAATGATAATGAACACCTAATTCATGAGAGCATGTTCACATTATATTATATTTTTTTATCTTATCACGTATTCACATAATGATCTAAAATATCTCTCTTCACCCATAATATGTGAACAATATTTCATTCTTCATCTTATTTATATATATATTCATATTTTTTTCATGAATAATATTCCAAAAATACAATTTAGAAATTACATAAAATTTGGTAGAAAAATTTCTCATTTTTAAAAGACATTAAAATTTATTTTCATGCAAATTAAAAACATGATTTATGTTATTCAACATTTCATATAATTTAAATATGAGGTAATATATTCTTCAAAACAACTTGATGAATAGGGTATTTCAAACATTCTATGTGGTGTTTCTATTGGAAGGTTCTCAACATAAATTCCTAAAGGATTCATGCTCCTATTTTGTTTGTCAACATTTGTTTTTGAAAATAACTATAATGTTCATTATTTAGTTCCCCAAAAACCCCGTTATTTTTTTAGAATTAAATTTGTGACATGCCTGATATTTTTATCCCAAAGTTGTCATGGATCAATATACTAAAATATTCATTGTTTTTTTCATGTTTGTAACATGAAATACATTTCACTTTAGGTAGAACCATTAGGTAGGTGGATACATTATATAACCATATCATTCTAGGATTCAACTGATCATGGCCACAAACTTACCACTACATAACTCATTCATCTAAAGTATCAGAGTTACACCAAAACTCTCTTATGCATGCTTGATGTCATACTCATATTTTTTTATAGATCATGAAATCATGCATGACATAGATTTAGATCATCACATAATGCATGGATGTATGAATCATATTTCCCATCTAATGACTTCTCATCATTCATAGATGATTATTCAAATATGGTGATGACTCGGGGCTAGAGATAGTTAATATAGTTGATCCAACAAAATAATATCTCATTACATATACATATACTTATACTCATGGTATCTCCAAGATCTGTCATATAGTAGGTTTATATACCATGAAAATACACATGTTAACTTTATCTCAACTCATGTGGTCGCTTTAATATTTCACATATAGTAGTGGAATCCATAACCTTACAGTTGATCACAGTCATGGTAGCTTCAGCTTATTCATGTGGTAGGATGTCGGTTCTTAGGGAATCTCAAATAATATTATCGTAGCTTAAGATTTGTATGTGTGGTATTTCATGGGTTCCTCATTCGGCTTCTTGGATTCTCAGAGTAAATCGTCCTCTTTTCATATGTTAGATTAAAGTCCCTTTATATGACAAACAATACACTTGTGGTATGTAAATATTTTTTTATAAATAAACTATATGATAAAATAATTATGGTTAGTATACTAGACATATGAAAACTAAAAAACCTCAAATTTTCCCTTCTAAATCATTCACAACTCTGTACATAGACTTATAAGAGTAACTGATATTCATTTTAACCCTTACACATCATTCACCTACATTTATGCAGCCATTGGGAATCACTAAATACCACTAAATGGGCCAATAAACAAGGTCTTTACCTTATATAGGTATAAAATCACCATTACATAGATAGTATTCTTCCTACGTACCATTATAAAAAACCTCCTTTCATTTCTATTGGTTGTGTCAGTACACATTACCTATGTACAGATTTTGTATTTTTGTTATACCATTACACAACATGTATGAACATATTATGTATGTAGTTAAAAGTTATCTCAAAATAATCATGGGAACTTATCAATCACTCAAACAGCCTTCCATGGTTCATCCAATAGAGTATAAAGTGATCCATTAGATTCAATTATCTTGAATATAAATGAAATAATAATCATAATTAATAAATATTCCTTTAATAAATAATGTTCTTTGGTGAAATTCATTATCATGTTCTTTAAATTTTAATAACATATATCTAATCATCAGATATCATATCTCAACTTATTTATAAATGGTGGGGGGAAAATGAAAACTCCTAAAATTTTTCTGGGTACTTTATAATCCTCCTTTGAAATTGTTCTCTACTAATTAAAATATTTCTAAAAAACTCAATCAAGTGTCACCAAATCACATGCATTATTAAAATAAGAAATTCCATGACACCAAACTAGAGGTTATAGTAGTATTTTTTAGATAAATCTATCTCTAAAAAGAAAATAACAGTTCATCAATGTGATAACATTTTCTCCCCATGATGAGGTCACTCACCTATTTAAAGAACTACCCTTTTTTGAAATAACAGTAGCCACTATAAATAAACATTTAATATAATTAGGTCCTCTTTCATCTATAATAATTTTATAAATTTTCTCTCCCTTTAACAATAAAATACAACGCTATATCAGTTTCTTTGTAATGTATCATAATAGAGTGGGAAGGGATGAACATTCATGTTCAGCCTTAGGAAATTAAAAGTATTATTAGTTATTTACTTTGTGAAAACATTAGTATGTTGATTTATGGTAGGTATAAATTCCATCATGATATCTCTATTATAAACCTTATCTTTCATAAAATAAAACATTATATCAATATTATGGAAAGTGTACTATAGCCTATGATTCATGGATGGGTCTATAGAACTTTTATTTCCATAATGAATCTTGAGTGTCGTGTTGTCTATTACCCTCAAATAATATAACTTCTCCTCCATCCAAATGTTTTGAGTTTAAGAACTAATAGAAGAAATATATTCATCCATAGTAGAACTCAGTTTTATTGAGTTCTTTTTTCATGTTATACGATTAAATACAATTATCTCCCAAGAGAAAAATTCTACTTGATCTGGATCTTCTATCACCAAAATCTCTTACAAAATGAACATCAATATGACCATAAAAGGTGAAATTATTTCATTTTTTATAAAGAATCCCATATCTTAAAACCCCATTGATATATTTGAGAAATATTTTACTATCCATAAGATGTGTATCATTTGGATTACTATGATAACAATAACAGATACAAAAAACATATAATATATATTGTCTGGAATCCATGAGATACTGTAGGTTTCTAATTATTATTTTGAACTGTCTTTGATTCACACATTCACCTTCATCATATTTTGATAATTTTAGCCAAATTTTAATATTAAATGATATTGAATTTGGTTCACCCATCTGAAACTTCATCAACAGTTCTTTATAGTACTAATCTATAGAAAAGAAATTACAATTTTCTATTTATATAAGTTACGACCCCAAAAATTTATTCAGATCACCAATCATTAATTTTGGATTTTTTTACTTCTTTTGATTGGAATATTCCCCACAAGGGTTTTCAAAATCAACTATAAAAAATATATCATCAACATATACTATTAATATAAGTGTACATTTCCTTATTTCATTAATATATATTTCACTTTACACTTTACCTTTGATTAATTTTAACTCCTTCAAGCAGTTTTTCATCCTTCAATACATGGTCATTTGAGCCTATTTCAGGACATATATAGTCTTATCCAAATTTAAAACTCTTATTACATAATTTTCATATAGAAAACCATTTTCCTACTCAATATACACATCTTCCTCAGTCTTACAATTTAAAAATGGTAGATTTATCATCTATATGATAGATTTTCTTCTGCCTATATGTTGGTACAGTATGGAATGCCCTGATAGAATACAACCTTAAAAATTCTATATATTTCTCTTCAAAATAAATTCCCTTAGGTTTGAATAACCCTTTTCAAAAATAATATACTTTCCCCTTATTAACTATCCTTTTTCACGGAATTTATTTTTTAAACACCCACTTGTTCCTAATTTTTGTTGTCTTCTGGTCTTATAATAAGTTCCCATGAGTAATTCCTCTCTATTGGTTGTAGTATTTCATTCATAGAATCAATACACTCTTTATATATAAAGTATTTCCCCATTTCCTACAGCTAAACCATATAGATAAGTGATATCTATATCTCAAACCTCAATATTCATCAAGTTGATTCTACCATAGGATTCTCATATAATAGCTCAATTTAATATTTTATATGAGTTCATTAATCTATAATAATATTTTATTCTTAAAAAAACCTTTTAAACCTTTGTTACTTACATTTTCAACTCTCAACTAATATGGATTTATTTGTACTAGGACCACTGGTTATTTAAAGATTCATCATTTTCTATAGGATAAATCAAATCATCAATGTTTGATTTAATTGTTATACATTAAATATAATACCATATACAAGAATATCATTGAATAATATATCAAATCGAGTGAAATATTATCATATCAATCCTTCTATGTCTCTAATAGAATAAACAACTCATGCATGACAGCAGGCACACAACAAGTTATCTTCTTTCATCTCAACACATGTGCACAGAATAATTAATGGTATCTCTCCACACCCAAAGTACATGAAAAACATTTCCATCGTCATAATATATAAATATATATATATATATATATTTATATTCACATAATCATCATTACTAATATTTCCATAAAGAATTATGGTTGTTTCTTTGATAATTAGTAATGGGACTATCTATTTTTAAAAGACATTAATATTCATTAACATGAACATTTGAAACTTGAGTCAAGGTATTTGGAATTAAATATCATTTAAAAAATTGAAAATATCTTCATCGTACCCTCATAAACACTCAAGTATTTCATACATTCCACATGGTTTTTAAATATATATTTTCTTAGCATAAATACCCAAAAAAATTATGATCTCATATATTATTCAACACATTGTTTTTGAAAATAACCTCAAGATTAATTATTTTAACCCATTATTTTTCCTTTATTTTGTATTCTTAAAACTCATTACATGAATTATATTTTCATACAATATAGGTCATGGCTCGATCTCTTAAAAGAAATAAGTTTAGTTTGCATATACTTCACATGAAATGAATATAACATTAGGTTGAAATTTTTTGTTGGTGGATAACCTCATATAACCATCTTATTTTATAGGTTTCCCTAATTATGACCCAAACTCACCTTCATGAAACTCATTCATCCATGGAATTAGAGTTATATAAGAACTCTATCATTCATGCAAAATTCTGTACTCTACTTATCCCACATCTCTAAAAATCGTCCATGGTTGTGCTCTATATCTTTAAATAATGCATGGAAGTACACATCAAATTTATCCTATGATAATTGATAAACATTGTTGGAGGATTATTCAACTATAGTGAATAATCACAGTTGAATAGAGATAACATAGTCAATTTAACACACCAATATAATCATGCATCCACTCAAATTTATACTGATAGTGGCACGTAGAGCCTTCATATTATAGGTTTATCTAATTGGATAATTATTAATGTATCTCAATATTAACTTTTTTTATTTTTTATCACTCATATGATAAATTAATCTCATTATGGTTGACTAGAGTCTGGGAAACATCATACTATTAATGTGGTGAATCATCTATTCTTTCAACATATGAATTCATCTTTTTATAGATTGATATTTTTTTCTTGTGGTAGTTCGGAATCTCCTCTTGTGGTTCTTGGACTCTCAATATCGATAAACCTCATCCCTTGTAGTAGTTTGAAGAATATTCATATCGTTACTCGTATATTTATAATACGTCAGGATGTTATAAGAAATATACTATATGAATAGCCTATTGTGGTCAGTATATCAACCACATGACCATTATATAACCTCAATAAGTACCCTTTTATAGCCTTTATGACTATTTACTTATAATTACATATTTGATTGATATTATATCTAATACTCATGTATTTCTAATTACCTCTTCATAACCAATGAGAATCAATTTTAAATAGATATTGGTCTTTCTTGGTACCCTTACATGGAATATTTCAACTTTCCATCGGTAGTGTAAGTCCCACATTACCATTACAAAGTTTCTATATTTCAGGGATTATCCATACGTATCTCTTATAATCATTGAATTATATTTATATAGGAAACCAAAATTATTATAAAATCACTGTAACCCTTCCTCAATAACTTCTAAGGCCTTCAAAGGTTCATCAAATGGTGTATAAAATGTTCCATCCCTTTTAATTTTTATAAGAATTAGTTCAAAAATAATCAAAATCAATAAATCTTCAAGTTGTAAACAATTTCCTTTTTCAAATTTTCTAGAACATTAATTGTACTTTATTAAAAACATTCTCATAGTTAAATATTACATCTCAACCTATTATCAAATGGTTGAAAACAAATAAAACTACTTTTACAATTCAAATTGGAAATTCAGAATATTATCAAGATAATTATTTTAAGTAAATAAATGAACCTTTTATTATTTAATTTATCAATGATAAATTATTTATTATTTTCAAAATTTACATAGTGAAGGTAATTTACATAATGAATCAATCATTTGGTGACTTCATTAATATGAATTGGTGGGGGAAGAAGTTTCCAATATACACATGGATGTGATGAAAATGGATGAGGAATGTATTGTTATAGTATAAGGATTCTTAATGAGGATGACTACCCTTTGATTGGAATATAGAATATAAATTCCATTATGTAATAGTATATGAAATCGTACATTTTTTATCATGAGATGTGACTAATATGAGTGTATAATCATTAGACTATGTGGTAAAGCCTAGTTATGATGAGATTTGTCTCATTACAATAGTGAGTTGTGAGGGTTATAAAATAATTAGGGAACTTTTCATACTTCAATGTGGAATTGGTTATGATATGTGACAGTATCTCAAGAGAGAAAGGAAAACCTATAAACATGGAAGACTCTAACATGAGATCTTGGGAAGATAATTCATATGACAAAAATGTGACATGGGTGACATGTTTTCAAGATATTAGTATAAGAATAGAAGAATTATTTGGGAAGGTATTAGATATATAAGCCCAAATGGTGATGCAAGATGGATGTGGTTCACATTTATGTGTTGAATTATCATTTAATTACTCATGTGAGACTATTATTAATGTGATTCAACTCACAATTTTATGAGGTTGGATGTATAAGAGAATATAATTTTGCATATTCCTATATTTAATAGGATGTTTTATATGAAATATTTGGTTTTTACACAATTTTTATTATGATTCTTCGATAACCTTATTTCTTTATGAAATAATACAGTGATAATTTTACAATAATACTTGGGGTATAGGATGAGGTAACTTAACCTTAACCATGTGATGGATAACATAGTGATTAATTATATTTTATTATCCTCATATATCATGTAGGTATTAAGTATTAGTGTATTATAGTAAATACTATAGAAATTTAGACAATTCTAGAGTCAGGGACTCTTTAAATTCCATGTATTCTTAGATATATATTTTGGGATTATAATGGGATATATTAAAATATCACACTTGGGGTGTCATTGGGTGAAAGATAGCCTATTGAATGGTGTGAGACACTATGATTTGGTTCATTAATAAATAATGTAGTAGTAAATTTATCTATATATCAAGTATTACTAAGAGAAATTTCTACTCATGTAACGGTGAAAATGTATTAGCTATTGAGATATGGATAACTAAGATATGAAAAAAAACACATGATCATTATAGTGTAATAATGAAATAAAAAATATTATTTTACCATGTGAATGATGATATTTTATCTTTTTATGAAAGTGAAATATGGTGATATGTAAAATAAATTGTCCGATATATAATATTTTATTGTACCAACAAGATTGTTGAGAACCTTTAGGGTTACTAAACTGTGGTGGGTTGAGAATTGATGAAATTATAGAACATCTAGAATGATTATGTGGCTCTATAAGTATTTTAAACACTAGATTCATAAGTTAGTTACTGAGTTAGTTGAATTTAAGGTTAAATATACAAGGAATTGGGTGATTTAGATATTGATAATTCTATGGAATTTGATTGAGGTTAGGTGGAGAACCATGATTATTATTTACCCTAGATTGAGGCTTGTGGGATGGGTATCCTGGGTTATAATGAGGGTATCTTTAGAGTGAGGAATTTGGAGTAATGAAACTATTTTAGAAGGATTATACTAATCTTTTGTGGATAAGAGAAATATTATGGTGTGGAGAACACATTTGAATGATTTTATGTGTAGTCCTAATCCGTGGTGATTTGTTTTAACTGTTGGAAGTGATGTGTATGATGAACCTAGGTTAGTGATTGTTGTTTTCAATTCATTTTTTATTTAAGTGGGTTTGAAATATAAAATTAATTATAATAGACATGAATAGGTACTAATATTAAATGATTATTAGAGGTGGAGTGATTTATGTAAATAACTGGGCATGAGATTCAAGATATAGGGTAGCATGGTGGTTGATGATGCTGAATATTGAAACTCATGGGATGCTATGATTATTTTTAAAATTAAGTGAGGCTTTATTTAATGGGATGAGTATTTATTTGGCACTAAAAAATTAATTTATGTTTGATAATGAGATTCCTAAATATTTCACTAAGAATGTTGTGGCCTATAATAGACCATTGATGTCAACCATGGATTAAGATGTGTGTGATTGGATAAAGAATGTATTTTATAATGTGTAAAGGCCCAGATTTTCCATGTAATTTTTTATTTTATGGAATTATTATGAATGTGTCAAAATTGATGGTGCATGATTCCGAGGGCCGGTGTACCGGGAATATATTTCTGAACTTTTATTTGGTAAATTAAATAAATGCACATGAAGAATTTTCAATCTTTTGAACTAGTTCTCAGAATAAAAATATGAGGGCACTGTTGATTCTGTAGCACCAAGATTCTCTTAAGGTAGGCTTCACTTCGACAGTAGTAAGTCTGGTAAAAAAGTTAGATTTTGGGACTTTTTAAAAGAATAATAAAATAACTTTGTAGTTTTCTTTATTTCATTCTTTTCCTCCAATGAACAAGCGGTAGTGTGGGTCCATCGTCGTGTCAAGACATTAAATGGCTTGGAATAACAAATCCTAAGTAATAGTGTCGTTGGAATTTAAGGAGGTTCCAATTAAATGAACCCCCATAAATTCCATGAGCATTACTTACCTTCCCCCTCTCCTATTTATATGGATCTTGGGGGGGGGAGGTATTGGCATGACTTCACCAAGTGACGAAGCTCGGGAAAAGTGTCATGACGCCCAACACATTGAGGACATGACCAGTTCTGGAGAGCGATGACGAGCGACACCAAACACCGAACCAAAGAACGACGATTGAGCAGCATCATTCGCGTCTTGTTGCGGGGGCGATGAATACCGACTCTTACTCAATCGAATGCATTCTCAAATGATATCGAGGTAGGATTTAAATCTTGTTTTGGTTTTCAAGATTTGATTAATCTTTCTTACTACCCTCTTTTTATCAAGCTAATGCGGAGGGTGTGGGCCAAAAAACATGGCCGAGAACCTCCACCATTTTTGGAATTTTTGGTTCATTCTTCGCAAGCATTATCTTCATGTTGGAAAAGACCCGGGACAAGAGACGATGGCAGAAGCCCACACCAAATGACCATGATGGAGGCGGTGTTCCATAGGAGGAGGCTGTAGCACTATGCCGTGGAGGTCAGCATAGTAGCCAGCACTGGCCGGCCACGGTGGTGATGCGGCACGCCTTCGCGCACTGCCGCAAGAGAAGGGTTGCAGCTTTTCATCCGTGGTAGGGTCAAACAGGGTGACCAACATCGGCTGGGCATAAGAGGAAGCAGCGACGCAAAACGGCATGCAACTGCAGAATCAGTGTCTCCGATGCCGTGGCGGCGAGACCCGTAGTGGGTCTCGCGAGTGACCTGGCATCCCCAAAGGGGGTTGCCACTTCGCCTTCTGAATGGGACCCCCCCCCCCGGTGGTAGCTCGACAGACCCCGCGTGGACGGGCCATGCCACCTGTGGGCCACGCCCCACGACGGGCCGGGCCGTGCTTTCGCGAGCCGGGCTACCCGTGCCCAATACGCTGGGCCTCCTCGGGTCGAGCTGTGTGATACTAGCAGGCTGTGCCTCCATGGTCCGGGTCGGATGAGCCTAGCACGCCGCGCCTCCACAGTCTGTCCCTCTACAGGCTGCGCCTCCACAGGCCGCGCCTCCACAGGCCATGCCTCCACAAGCCACGCCTCTAGCAGGCCGCGCCTTTACCAGGTCGCGCCTTCAAAGGCCAGACCGCAGCCCAACATCCCGATCCCACCACGGCCTAGCCCAACTGGGTCTGACCTAGACCGGGTTGAGTCGAACTGAACCGGATCATACTGGGTCATACCGGAATAGAACCCAACCAGACCCAGTTTCACTTAAAGGGCCATAACTTGAGAACTGGGCATCCATTTGACGAATTGTCTACGGAGATGGGCCCCTTGTAGGAGGACAAGCCTTTTGGTATACTCCACTTGAGATATGGATAATATTGGAGTATAGACAGTTTGGACTGAATCTAAATCCAACCGTGCCCTCACAACTAAACCACTTATAAGTCACAGACTAGGAACCAATTGATGCACCTTCTGTCACGTTGTAACCCTTACGACATGGTAGTCCTTTAGGATAATTCTTCGTGGAGCCTTGAGGCCTTTGAGGGTCAACCTATGTCTTGTGGAGAAGTTATTTGGAAATCAGTCATACTATGAGCGGGAATCCAATGGATGGGAATGCGGTGGAGGTTTGTAATAAATCATAAAAAGGTTAGTATTGAGCGATCATGTGTGGGTCAGAGCCTCTATGGGTCAACGCTCAGTGATCTTGTGTGGTTCAGCGCATACTGATCTGGTGTGGGTCAGATCCTGAGTGGTTCAGTGCTCATTTATCCTGTGTGTGTCATCACTCATTTATCTTGTGTGGGTCAGTGCATACTGATCCTATGTGGGTAAGATCATGTGTGGATCATTGCGGGGGTTAGTACCTATCGATCCTGTGTGGGTCAAAAGCCATATGCTCAGTAGTACTGCCTCTTGACAGAATAAGATGATCTAGCTTCACGATTAATCATCTATACTTATGTGCCTTACTTATATACCAGATTTGAGTTTAGTCTTTTACCTTTGTGGTGATATCTTAATGGGGATATATGTGTGGTACTTTTACCTTCATGGTGATATCTTGTGGTGATTCTTACGTGGTACTTTTACCTTCATGGTGATATCATTATGGTGTTACATGTGTGGTACTTTTACCTTCGTGGTGTTACCTGTGTGGAAATTACCTTCGTGGTGTTACCTCCATGGTGTTAATTTTTTATATTCTTCCCTCATGTATGAGACGAGTATATATTTATAACTTAGGTATATTTATGGGAATATACCTAAGTAGATTTGATCATTGCTTCGGGATTTTTGATTGAGGTCTTGCTTTGTGGTATTTCCTTTATTGAACTTTGGGAGACCTTTGGGGTCTCGGGGTCCCTATTGTGTATTGTTATACTCACCCTTGTATGGGATTCGCTCGCACCTTGTTATGTCTTGTGAAGTTGACAGACATCATTGATCGAGGCTGAGGGAGACAATACTGGACGGTGCTTAAAGGTGGTCCATTTGACATGGCATGGCGCAGCACTACTGATCAGGAGTTATACCTACCCTTCAGGAAGGATCCACGGTGGATGATCCTGGATTTTTTTTATCATTTCATTTGTACTTCTACTTTCCATTTGGGCTTGTATTCTAGCACCTTTATTTTCACCACACTTTTTACTATAATAGTGTACTCCATGGTTTCCTCTTATTGTGCTCTTGAATTTGTGTGTTTTTACTATTTTAAAGGTGATCCCCTTCCGTTAAAAGATACGCCTTTCTGGTGCTAGTCGCTGACCACTGGCCTATGGAAGGATGGCTTGGGGTAGTTACGACACGAGCACTAAGGGACGAGTCGTGAAAAAGTGGTATCAAAGGAGTCGGTTCTGTCGAAGAACTAAGGATATTTTCTTTTCTAAGTGGAAATAGTGTTATGTGTTATGAGTGGGGTTTTTAGATTAGGGAATCTAGTGTCGGTGTAGAATACGACGTATCCATACATGCGGACCATAAAATCTGATTTCTGACTCAGTGCACGAAAACACAGATTGTTTGTGTTTTGAAAAGTTCTTTTTATGTTTTCTTTGAGTAAGCTCACCAAATATAACTTATTGACCATGGAACACCTATTTTCTCTCCGGATGCCACCATATAGGCAGCCAACTAGGATTCCTGAGAGATTGAACGATGATGGACCACTGAGCGATGAGGCTTTGATACAGGTCCCTCTTACAGTGATAGTACCATCGGGTGGTGCACCAGTCGCACCACAACCCGTGGGGCAGTAGATGCCACCAGCTCCACATGTAGAGGGTGCAAACGAACTGAGCGCATTACATGAGTTTCAGTGGCAGAGAGCTCTGTGGATCCAAGGTGATATTGACCCACAAGAAGTTGAGGACTTGCTAGAGGCTATGGCCAGAGTTTTTCGCTTAGTTGTGACACCAGATGATCTGATGGGGATCATGGCTGCCAGTCTCTTTTAGGGAGTAGTTGGGAGATAGTAGAGGCTGACAATATAGTTACACGATGAGGTGACCCTCACCTAGGCGGTATTTTAGGGCATTTTAGGGAAGAGTTCGTCCTAGTTACTCTATCTTCAGTGCCTATACTAGAGTTGTTGCACTTATAGTAGGGTAGTATGACCATGGCCCAGTACTCAGTGAGGTTCACTGATCTCTCCCACTACTCCACAGAGAAGGTATGAGACCCATTATTCATGGCCTGAACCTTCGAGAAGGTTCTCCGACGGGAGATCCAAGCATCGATGGTATCCGTCAGCATTCCGACATAGGCTAGGGTGCTAGAGAGAGAACTTTTGGTGGAGAGATTCCTAGATGAGTAGGCACCGACATGAGAACCACCACTGGACATTAGGTAGTGAAGTCATCCACAGGAGGAAGTGGATGCATGATGCAGGGGCCCAAGCAGGCCAGAACTTCTAGTGGGTGACCTCAGGATATAGGGTCGATGGTGAGGGGCTCACAGGACAGAGGGGGACATTTGGGGATCAGGCAGTGCTACTAGTGTTGTGGGTAGGGTCGCATGGCTCGCGACTGCCAGACCTGCCGTAAAAATGACCAACTGATGGTCCAGGGACCATCGATCCAGAGGCAGAGGATAGAGTAAGGGGGTCCATAGGGTGGAATACGTGGTAGAGGAGTTGGCCTTATAGTAGGTGGTGGGAGGCTATTTGAGGTTCTACCGCCACCATCTCCAGGTGGTCCACCCTAACCACAGGGAGCAGAAAGACTGGGATGAGCTACACTTCAAGAAGATGATGCTGATGGCCATAGAACTCTATAGATGATTAGAGGTACGATCTATGTCTATTTCACCCTATCATTAGTACTTATAGACACAGGTGCATGTCACTCTTTTATTTCCACGACCCTTGTTCAGAGCTCGGAGATTCTGACAGAGCCATTGTCTCGATCCTTATGGCTATAGGATCCTACAGAAGACGGTTCGATGATTACACACTAGTTTCAGTAGTGTGACCTTACGCTAGGTGGTGAGAGCTTTAGATAGGATCTTTTAGTAGAGGCTTCAAGTCCTTGCGACATCATCTTCGGTATGGATTGGTTATCCACATTCTATGCTCAGATTGACTGTATTAGGCCCAAAGTGTGGCCTGTCCACAAGGATGAGACCAGTTTTCCCCTCACTGGTGAGAAGGGAACCATTGTAGCATAGAATGGACTTACCCATAAGAGGGTGCGGCCAATCACTCATTAGTTAGCTAGCCTTACCCTCAGAGTAGTTGGTGTTGAGAGTCCAAGCAATCCATTAGTGGTGGACCAGTATGCCGATATCTTTCCTATTGTTGTTCTGGGACTACCTACACGTAGAGAGATAGAATTTCACATTGACATGTACTCTAGGACGGCACTGATATCTACACTAGCATATCGAATGGCTCTCATGGAGCTTAGTGAGTTACAGGTATATTTGGATGACTTACAGAGAAATGGGTTCGTAAGGACCTGTGTTTCTCCATGTGCAGCCCCGATTTTGTATGCTAGGAAGAACAACGGGAGTTTGAGACTCCATGTGGACTATCGGTGCTTGAAATGGGTGACCGTGAAGAACAAGTATCTACTTCTGAGGGTTGATGATCTTTTGGATCAGTTGAAGGGTGATCGATGGTTTCATAAGATAAAACTCAGATCAGGATATCATCAACTTAGGGTACGAGATGAGGATGTGTAGAAGATGGCCTTTAAATGTTGGTATGACCACTATGAGTTCTTAGTTATTCCTTTTGGTGTCACCAATGCCCCTGCATTGTTCATGGGACTCATGAAAAGGGAATTCCAACCATACATTGATCGATTCATTGTGGTATTCATTGATGAAATCTTGGTCTACTCAGTGATGGAGGAGGACCATGCCTATCATCTACCGATAGTTCTGGATACACTCCGAGAGCACCAGATTTATGGTAATCTCTGCAAGTGCCTATTCTAGAAATAAGAGGTTCACTTTCCGGGACAAATTATCACGAAGGCTGGGGTTGTAGTAGATCCAGAAATGATAGAGGATGTGTTATCTTGGGAGCCACCCAGGAGTGTGACAGATTTGAGTAGTTTCTTGGGGTTATCTGGGTATTACTAGAAATTCATACACAACTATTCTAGATTTTTGGACCCCTTTTCAGTGTGGATAACGAAGGGAAAACCTTTCATGTGGACGTATATATGCAGTAGAGATTTGAGAAGATGAGGCAGAGACTGATGAGTGCCCCAATCATGAGGCTACCATAAGAGGGAGTTGGGTATGTAGTTTATTAAGGCGCATCAGGGGACGGACTTGGATGTGTCCTGATGTAGGAGCGAGCAGTGATCGTGTATGGATACTTAAAAATGAGTCATCATGAGAAAAAAAACACGACCCATGACATGGAGTTTGCAGTATGTGGAAACATTACATGATGGGAGAACGTTTTGTAGTCTAATATGATCATAAGAGTCTCAGGTATATCTTCTCTTAGAAGGAAGTGAACATGAGACAATGGTGATGGCTGGAGTTCCTCTAGAACTATGACATTGATATAGTTTATACTCCTGGGAAGCGGAACGTGGTAGCAGATGCACTCAACATGGGGTCTAGTTTGCAGTTTCTAAGTGAGGCGACAGAGTAGATAGTCATGTTTCCGATATACTTGGTGGATAGATATGGAATAATTAACCTCCAATCTATGACTGTCACCCCCCACTTCTTCAGTGAGTTCAGGGGGGCCAACTTGGGGACATTGATTGTGAGTCATGGCGTGCTTAGATATCTATAAAACATGCACCTGATGTTATTTATTATGTTGGGGAGCATGTAATCCCTTTTAGAGGATGCACCCTTGTACCAGTGGTACTACGGGAGGAGATGTTGATGGAGTTCCATACATCCCCTCTGGCGGTATATCCTAGTGTGGAGAAGATATACCCTGACCTCTTGCGTCATCACTGGTTACCAGGGATGAAGAAGGTAGTGGCAGAGTTTGTTTCACGATGCCTCACATGTCAGTAATTGAAGGATGAGCATCATGTTCCAGTAGGCATAACATATCCACTAGAGGTGCTGGAGTGGAAGTGGGATGGTATCTCTATTGACTTTGTGAAAGGGATTTCATGTACATCTAGGGTACATGACTCCATCTGGGTGATCATTGACCAACTCACTAAGTTGGCCCTCTTCTTACCAATCCAAGAACATGGATCAATAAAGGCATGTGACACCTCTACGTAAAAGAGATTTTACGACTTCATGGGGTTCCATCAATGACCATCTCTGACTATGACACATGTTTTACATCCAGGCTGTGGAAGGGATTACAGGAGGCGTTTGGGACTCAACTACGTTTAAGTACCGCCTTTCATCCACAAATGGATGGTCAGATAGAGAGGACCATTTGGACAGTAGAGGACATGCTTCATGCTTGCGTCCTAGATTTTGGACGTAGTTGGGAGGATCAAATTCCCTTGGTGAAGGTTGGGTACAATAATATTTATCACTCCACCGTATATATGGCACCGTCTGAGGCCTTATACGGTCGACCATGTAGATCACCTCTATGCTAGACAGACCCAGGGGATTCAACACTTTTTTGTATAAATATAGTATGGGCTACTACTGAGAGTTGCAATTCATCTAGAAGTTGATGAAGACTGCACGGAGTAGGCATAATTCTTATGAGGACCGGAGACAGAGACCTTTAGAGTTTAAGGAGGGATACCATGTCTTTTTATGGGTCTCACCACGACGAGGTTTGTGGAGATTTGGTCGGGGAGAAAAGCTATCTCCAGGGTTATTCGGATCTTTTCAGGTTTTCAATAAGGTTGTTGAAGTGGCGTATTGCTTGGATCTTCACCTATAGATACACCTGGAGCATGACGTTTTCCATGTGTCGTAGCTGATGAGGTACATTCTTGATCTATTGCATTTCATCGACTGGGGAGACCTCGACATTAACGATTAGGAGAACTTTACAGAGGTTCCAGTGGAGATTGAGGATCAACAGGAGTGGGTCCTTTGTGGATGATTGATACCTCTAGTTTGCGTTCTCTAGTAGGCTAGGAACCTCCAGGAGAGCACATGGGGGTGGGAGGCTGAGATGCATGCTAAGTACCCCCATTTGTTTCATTAGCCTATGTTGTGGCTTTCATGGATGGAAAGCCCTATGGTGGGGAGAATGTAAAACCCAAATTTTCCATGTATTTTTTTAATTATATGTAATTATTTTGACTCTGCGAAAATTGATGGCGTGATATTTTGAGGCTCGGTGTGCCCAGAATAAATTTCAAAACTTTATTTTGTTTGTTCAGTAAAAACGTGTGCAACATTTTCTATCTTTTAAACCAGTGCTCAGACTAACAATTTGAGGGCACTGTTGAATCCATAGCACTGAGAATCACTTAAGGGAGGCTTCAATTCAATCACAGTAAGTCTAAAAGAAAATTTATATTTTGGGAATTTTTAAAAGAATAATAAAAAATTTTGTTATTTTTTTTCTTTTCCTCCAACGGACAAGAGGTAGTGTGCCACCAGCAACGTGTCAATCCATTAAATGGATTGAACCTTTAAATCCTATGTTATAGATTCGTTGGAATTTAGGAAGGTTCCTATTAAATGAACCACTATAAATTCCACGATTGTTACTTACCCTCCCTCTCTCCTTTTTATATAGAGCTTGGGGAGGTATTGTCATGACATCAACAATAGACGAAGCTTTTTTATAGTGTCGTGATGCCCAAAACATTGAGGACGAGACCGGTTCTGGCAATTGGTGATGAGAGACACTGAACCCTGAACCGAAAAATAATGACTGAGTGGAATCGTTGGTAGCTTTTTGCGGGGGTGATGAAAAACCACTCTTCCTTAATCGTGGACGTTCTCCATCAATATCGATGTAGGGTTTGATTCTTGTTTTTGTTTCCAAGATTTGATGAAGCTTAACTACTACCCTCTTGTTATCAAGCTAAATCTGAGGGTGTGGGCCAAACGAACCTGCCCCGGACCCTCCGCCCTTCTTGTAATTTTTTTGCATTCTTCTCAAGCATTATATTCGGGTTGGACAAGACCCGAGATGATAGACGTTGGCGGTATCTGGCACCGGTCGGCCGCAATAGAGGCGGCACACCTTCATGCGCCATAGGAGAAGGATGCGGCACAATGCCACGACGGTCTGCAGAGCAGCCGACACCGACCAGCGTCCTCTTGCGGGTAAGGCTGGACCGCGGCCTAGCATGCCAAACCCACCACGGCCCCACCCTATCGGGTCAGACCCAGAACCGGTCGGACCCGGACCAGGTCGGGTCAGTTTGGACTCGAACCCATCCAAGACCAGTTTAGCTTAAAGGGCCACAACATGAGAACCAAGAGTCTGTGTGAATAACCATATATGGTGTTTGGACCTTGAGAGTGGGAAGGACCTTTTGGTATACCCCACTTGATATTGGGATAAAGTTGGAGTACGACTGGGTTGGATCGAATCTGAATCCAATCGGGCCCTTGGAACTAAAACACATATAAGTCACAGACCTGGCATCTGATTGACGTGTCATGTATTGCATTGGAACCCTTAAGACATGGCGGTCCTTTGGGATAATTCTTCATGGTTCTTCATGGTAGTTGAGGTATGAACGGTTTCTTGAGGAGCGGTTCTACAGTTATCAAGCGTACTATGAGTGGGAATCCAATGGCTGGCAGTGAGGCTGAGGTTTGAGACAGATCATACGGAGGTTAGTAACAAGCGATCTTGTGGGGTACAAATCTAATGTGGGTTAGCACTTAGTGATCCTATGTGGGTCAACACATACTGATCCTTTGTGGGTCAGTGCATACTGATCCTACGTGGGTCAGATCTTATGTGGGTCATTGCGGGTGTTAGTACCTATTGACTTTGGGCTGGTCAGATCCTGTGTGGATCATTGCGAGGGTTAGTACCTATCAGTCCTGTGTAGGTCAAACTCTGTGTAGTCAGAAGAAGTTCCTCTTGACAGAATAAGATGATCTAGGCTTGTGATTAATCATCTGTACTTCTATGACTTACTTATATACATTATTTGAGTTGAGTATTTTACCTTCGTGGTGATATCTTTGTGGTGATACATGTGTGGTACTTTTACCTTCATGGTGATATCTTCATAGTGATGCCCGTGTGTTACTTTTACCTTTTTGGTGATATCTTCGTGTTGTTACTTGAGTGGTACTTTTATATTCGTGGTGTTTTCTTCATGTTGTTACCTATGTGGTATTTTTACCTTCATGGTGTTACCTCTGTGGTGTTATTTTTTTATTCTTCCCTCATGTATGAGATAAGTATATCTTGATAACTTAGATATATGTATGGTCATATACCTAAGTAGAGTTGATGACTGCTTCATGCTTTGTGATTAAGGTCTTTTTTTGTGGTTTTTCTCTTTTGGAACTCTGGGAGACCTTCGGGGGTCTCGGGGTCCCTATTGAGTATTGTTATACTCACCCCTGCATGGGCTTCGGCTTCACCTTGTTTTGTCTCGTGCAGACGAAGAACAATGTTGATTGAGGCTGAAGGAGTCAGGACTAGACAGTTCTTAGAGGTGAACCATTTGACGTGGTGTGACACATGACTACTGATCATGAGCCATACCTACCCTTTAGGTAGGATCCTTTGTGGATGATCTAGGAGTTGTTTTTTCTCTTTTCCGTTGTACTTGTAATTTCTAGTTGTGCTTGTATTCCGGTCCCTTTACATTCAGTACACATTTTACTATAGTAGTTTACTTCGTGGTTTCCTCTTGTTTTGCTCTTGGATTTGTTTAATTGTACAGGTTTAAAGGCAATGCATTCCTGTTAAGGGATACGCTTTTTCAGTGCTTGTTGCCAACCCCTGGTTTATAGAATGCGAGCTTGGGGTAGTCATAGCATGGTCCCCAAGGGACGGGTCATGACATTATGATTTGGATATTATCATTGAATTAGTGAATTTAGTTATCGTATCAACGTGTGAGTTGATGGATTTATATAGTTGATTGGTGTTATAAGGTACGTATTAGTACATTTCACAAGATATCATGGGTGATAGAATGGAAATATATTTGAACATATCAATTGAGGAAGGGTTAATGTATATGATGAACCCGAGTTAGAGGTT
Source organism: Viscum album (assembly GCA_963277665.1). Classification (NCBI taxonomy): domain Eukaryota; kingdom Viridiplantae; phylum Streptophyta; class Magnoliopsida; order Santalales; family Viscaceae; genus Viscum; species Viscum album. Next base: position 1,968,804,103 of record OY728143.1, read on the forward strand.
TTTGAAGGTCTCATAGTTACAAAAGTTATGTTATAATTTTTTCAATTCTAACCTATAAATGTATTTTGTATAATAATATACATTAAATATTTGTGACGAGCACAACTTATGAGAAATGTACAAGGATGCGCATTGGGAATGTGAAGTGGTATAGCCAGATGTTTTTAAGGACCTATGCAAATGAGTTTTAATGGAATTGAAAAACTTAATTGGAACTAGATACAGATTGAAATTTCAATTTTAGATTCGCAATGGTATATTGAGTTTAGAAAATAATTTTAAAATACTATAATGAGTGTTATGAGGTTTATGTTCTGGATTAGAACAACCAAATGAAATTTTAACATGTTAAAAAATAGGAATAGAAGGGTAGATACAACTTCTTCGAGGTACCTAGTAATTTTTCCAACCATTTTTAAAAATTATATTAAAAACCCTAATATTAAGATACCCCCTACACTAAAAGGATTTAGTATCAAAGGGTTATTAGGGCGGTCCATTTAGAGAACTCCTCTCGTCTCTCTTTTTCCGATTAATCCTCCTGGTTTGGTATAAATTTTTATTGTTATATTTAATATAATCTTATGTAAATATCCCCTCCATCATAATTATTAGATCTACCTTCACGTTTACTCAAATTTTAATGGAATGGGATTAGGAATTTCAACATTATTACACTATATAATGATGGAATTATATCAAGAGAATAAACATTTTATGTATGAACTATAGTGGAAATCGAGCAACGAGGAACAAATATAGTTATTTAATATTTCACATTCGGTAAGTCACTTGGTTATTTATGAATTGAATATAATTAATTATGTATGAAATTTATTAATTAATTAGAAACTTTTTATGGGGTTTTTTCAGTTACGATTCATTCAAGTAATGGTATGTTCCTTGTTTCTTGTGTATTTAAAAAATTTACACTGGTCGGTTAGTTTTTTTTGGTTAATCAAAATTCAATTAACTGTTTAATTAATTGGTAAATTAATTATACTGTTGTTATGATAGTTTATTGATCAATTATTTTGAGATAGGGCCTCCTAGGTTTTTGGATTATCAATGTGGTCTTTGTTAAGAATCGATAAATGGGTTGAATAATTCTAATATACTGGATAACTCCGTATAATGGTATGTTGAACCAAATTTTACCAATTTATTTATAAATTTATTAATTTTATAATGTGTAAGTGGAGGGACAATATATTCTCAACCTAATTGTTGTGCAGGGATTAATGTGACTATAGAGAGGAAAAAATGACATAGAATGGTCAAAGACATGATATAACAGACATTGCCATAGAATTTTGTTTCTCTATGACACTAATTAGATGATGGTTTTCAATTAAATAAAAAATTAATCTAATATAAGGGTTCAAACATTGATATAAGGATATTCTAATATATAGGGATATGCTATATTATAGTATGAAATTCCCCTTTAGTTACATGCTATGAGTGAGTTTGGTATTTATTTTTTGGAGTGTCCAATTTTGGATTTAGGTAGATAGGATTTTTTGACTTCAAGGGGGCTTTAATTATTAAGGAAGGGTATGAGGGGTCTAGAGAATCTATGATAAGCGATTATCCTTGGGTGGATTAGTTTACTAAAACCTCAATTAGTGATCTATTTCAGGAGTTAGAGAGTGGTTTTGGATAATGGAGAACCTTTTATGATTTCATCGAGTGAGGGATGACTATGGTATGTGACTGATCAAATCGATTATGAAAAGTATTATCATGTATAATTTAGAGAGGTAAATGACCAAGGGTTGGGATACAATGAAATTTATTGTTGATAAGACTACTTTTTGACTATGTGGATTTTGTGTTATTGCATTGGTTCTTGTAATCACCATGTGGTGGGTGCCTTAGTATTTTGTGAAGATTGGGATGGTATATCCTTGGTATGTATACTGGTTTAGTGATGATTGTGATGCTTTTAATGATATTGTGAGAACTCTTGGAACTAGTTCATCGGGAATACTTTTTCATGAGATATAAAAAGCTATAATTAATGGATATGATTTGGGTATGTTGATTCCCATGAATATTCATGTGATTTTCATAAGTGGTTTTTTTTACATACTGATAGACTCAAGGAATGGATAAAGGGGATTCCTTCTATTTGGTGATAATTAAGGAATCCAAAACATTGATGTTACTCACATTTATATACTATTTCTAGACATTATAAATTTATACATGATCCTATGAATGTTTTTTATATATATGGTTATAACCTGTTCCCCTATGTGTCATATATACTACTATAACTCATTCCCTTACACTATGTACTTGGGAATGAATCATTTATCATGAATTATGTCTATGATGATGAATTATTCACCTACAGTTTATATATATGGTGATATTCCATTTACCATTAGTTTATGTGTCTAATTATGACTTTTTCACCTAGGGTAAGTGATAAATCATTCACCAATAGTATGTATCCCATAATGACTCATTCAGTGATGGTTTATTTTTTTCATGATAACTCATCCAGTTGTGCATTATTTATTTGTTTATAACTACTTCACCCTTGATTATTGTAATAGTGATGTATTGTTCACCAATGATTTTTCATATAGTGAAACTCATTCAATAATATATTTTATTATAGTGATTACACATTCACTATTGGTTATTATTATGGTGGTGTGATGTTTAGTTGTTATTTTTTATAGGAAGATAACATGTTTGCCCTTATAGTTTATTATAGTGATAACTTGTTCACAATATATTATTACTGTGGTGATATATCTTTCTTATAATCTTTTTTTGCATGGTGAAAACTTTTCAAGTATTGTTTTTTATTGTTGTAATATCTCAATGAATCGTGATTACAAAAATAGTGATTCATTGTTAAGTTATGAATTTTTTATTATGGTGATAACACATTCTCAAGATTATCCAATATGGTAATAACTTATAAACCCTTTTATTGAGTTAAGACCTTTGAAATACCCATCATATTATTATACTAAATAAAATAGATATTAATTAATTTGTAAATTTAATTTTATAGTACCCAAGTATGTGACATGTTTATGCATGTGATTGTTAATGGATTATATTTATTTCAATTCAAGCATGTGCATGTATATTATTTATGTTGCTAAAAAAATTTCATGATGGTAGTTATTATATTTTGGGTTGATGTATTTATTAATAAATAATGATGAGAAACTTATGATGTTGAAATGATATTTTGGAGAAGGATCTAGAGACGTTTGGAAGAATATTATAATAATTTGTATATCTTTCTAATTCTTCAGGATTGATTTTTTAAAGGAAGCATTAAAAGATATAAATCAAAGGAATTCTGCATAATATTCAAACAAACTACGTAATTTCTATTTAAAATTTCTTAGTATTTATGTGGGAAATATTTTTTCCCAAAAGAGTTTTGTAATAAATAGTATCATTGTAACATGTATATAGTGAATATTTTTTTCCTAATAGGTTTTAGGGAGCAATATCCCCCTAAGGGTTATGTGGTGAATAATTTTTCATTTATGTGTTATGAGGTGAATAGTATCTTCTTAAAATTAATTCCAGAAATTGTTTTGTGACTAAGAATTAAATGGTGACTATGGGGGTTATTTGGTGTCACCGAGTGGTAAGGTAGTAATTTCAGGTAAACCATGAATGTAGAATATTTTATGGTGAACAATGATTCTCTTGAAGGTCATGTGCTAATAAGGGCTTAATTCTAGGTGGACCATAATGGAGAAGATAAAAATGATCAATATTCTAACTAAGTATTACATGTGTATGTATATGGGATTAACCAAATGAGTGAATAGTAATTATATGATTACCATATTTTTTAGATCCCTTTTCATATATAATGACCCTAGTCACTTCATTAAAAGAAGATAAGAATATTAACTCATATTATCATTTTCATATTTTCAAGAGTCAAGAACGATTTTTCAAAGAGTAAAAATGGAAGAGTGTGAAGAGAAGATGATGAAGAGAATATGTCCATATAGGTAATAGTTAAATCACTTAAGACTCACAATGGGAACAATACCAACCATAAATATCACACGATGAATAGAAACTATCTTAAAAATTACATAGTGAACAGTATCGTTCTTAAAGTTCATGTGTTGTATAGTACTCCACATTAAAAAGGTTCATGATGATATAAATAATCATATTAATATTCTGAAGGAGCAGTGCACACTCTTAAGTTGAGAGATCAATGATCATTCAATGTATGAGTAGTTTTAAACCAAGGGGTTAGTTAGTATACTCTAAAAATTTTAATTGTATTGCACTTGGTGAATTCTGTCACATTGAAACCATTCCTTTGTATACACCATAGATAAGCCCAGTTGGGGTGAATAAATTTTAAATCTTGTGATTCTTGTATGCATTAATTTTCTATTTTATGTATTGTTTTGACAAGTAGAGTGAATAAGTATTGTTAATAGTTAAATAATATAAAAATATTGTTTCTTTAATTCTTCATACCTTGATTCACCCAAATATGGTATTTAACACTTTGGGGCCAACAAGTGGCATCATAGATAGGGGATAAGTAGATGTATCTGTAATTGTGGTTGTTATTCATGTAATTAAACCCAATGGTATTTTATTCTTTGATGGGTACAATTACCAGCTAAGGAAGAATTATATGTCTCATTACTTTTAATCCTTAGTAATGAATTTTCTTATAATTGTGATGTGTGGTATATCAGTCAATGTAGATAGAGGAGAATTATATAAAGTAGACCAAATATAATTGAATACTTAAACTAGAGTAATTAATTCTATAGGGGAGTCTTATAAAACACAATATATAAGAAGGTGATGTTATGTAAATCCTCACATGTTCTATGGTAAAATATGATCAATATATATGAATGTGATTCAAATGTTTGAGATGATAAATTGTAGGTTCATTATAATATGAATGATTACTTGAGGATGAACCCAAATGAAACAATTGATTAATTCTTTAATCAGGTGAATTTTAGCATAGAGGAAATTTGTTGTATCATATAAACCCTTGGAGTTTTAATGATGATCAAGTGGATCCTGAGAAGGTTTCATCCCTAGTTCAATATTATAGTTTCTCTACTTGAGGATAATTATCTAAAAAAGTTGACATTAAATAATTTCTATAGTATTATTTTTTCATAAAAAATGAAGACTAATTTTAATGAGGTTATTGTAAATTAGAAGACTAATGCAATGGAATTTGAGCGCATCAAGAAGCTGGACATAGAGGAAAACCAGGATGAAGGAGAAATTGATTATGTGATATAATTTCTATCCTCAAATATAAAAAACAGTAATGGGGAACTTTTAAAGGGAAATTTACAAAAATAATATTTTAATGTTGAATAGTTGGGAACCTTATATGAATGTATACCATTAATGTTTATGGCGATGATGTGGATGGTGATGAATTTCTCAAGAATAAATCATCAACCAATTTTCATGGTTAAAAAATAACTACGAAAAACTACATTGATAAGAATAATAATATTTCATAATAAATTGATAGTATATAATAAAATATAATATAATAAATATAAGACTATAAAAACCATATAGAAAATTCTGAGGTGAATAAAAAATTGAAAAACTTATGTCTTCGACACCAAAGAACATGGAGAAGGTTGGTAAGACAAATATAAAATATTAATAATAGATTAGGGTTAAGAATGATTTGACTAAAAAAATTAATGAATAAATAAATTATATTTAAGTAATTAGGGAAGATTTTTTTGTCCTATGAATAACATTATAAGATCTATAGAGACACTTAACTCCTAGTATGACATTGGAAGAGGCGGTTACAAAAAAATATAAAAAGTAAAATTATAGCATAAAGGTCAATAAAATATTCATAAATTGTTAGGAGAAAAAGAAACACATCAAAAATACACAGGTGGTATGAGGATTTATCATAAATAAAAAGTAGTTATGATTGATTCTAGACCAAAATAACTCACTCCACGGTAAATTATTGACTTGGGTATGAATCAAAATCAAAAGAATTAGATAACCCCATGGAAAAATATTATTACAATAAAAAATGATAGGAATGAACTTAATATAATTTTTTAATTTTGTAGATATATGGTATGTTCACAAAATGTATATTCTATAGCCAAAAGGTACTAGAGGGAATAATAAAATAAATGGATGTAAAATAGAGATCAGTATTCGAGGTATGATATTGATGGAAATTATTTTTATTTTAGGGGATTTGGAAAAGGTCCATATATTTCTCATTAACATTAAAAGGGATTGTTTCAATAAAGTCCCTATGTGGGAATTTACATTCTCTCAAGTATTAGCAAGAAATTAAAAAATTCAATATAGATTTACTTATTTCCATGATAATATTGTTCCATCATACTGTTTGTATGGTTAGGAATATTAGTCAAAATCGAGTATGAAGTAGGATATGTGGATCAAAAGGGGAATATAGGAGTATGTAGTGGTTGTAGAGATTACCTTTAAACCATGTTATCCTGCTATGTAATATATTCTTTATAGTGTATTCACTTACCACATGACGAGAAATAAGTATATGTTCAAAGGAATCATGTATGACAATGAGGGTGTCATCAACAATCAAATTGATGAAGGCATCACGATTATTGACAAGGAAGAATATCTATTTGGGGGTAAATATATGAGACCCACATATGTCTTGGTCATTGAAGGTCTCAGTCAAAACATGATTACTATTAGTAAACACAATGACTCATGATGTGAAATAAGATTTACCATGAAGATATGTATTATCGAGGGAAAATATGGTATATTTGTGATTAAGGGGAATTTCACAGAGAGGAATTACTATATTGTGAGTGGAAAAGAAAATATTTAATTTCTTTCCAAGAAGGAAGAAAATAAATTATAACATAAATGACATGTACATTTGATATAACGATCCTTATAAGATCATATAAAATGTCATGTGGCCCAAGATTTTCATAAGCGCTCACATCATCATATTCACACATGTGGTGCTTTTCTATAAGGTAAGATGGCCCAAAATATGTATAAGAAGAAATTGAAAAGGGAAATAAGAATACCTAAACTAGATCATATTTATGTGTGGACCAATATCTTCAAGATTTATTGATTTTCAGGGATACTATATTCTTTTCATAGATGATTTTATTATCACATCATGTTTATAGTTCAACGCCCACAAGTCCATGGTGTTCAGTTGTATAGCAAAATATCATATGTAAGATGAGAATATTCATGGATATAGAATTATAAAATTATGAACTAATAATGGAATGAATTTTACCAACATCCTTCTAGATGATTATCTTGATAAACATGGGATAATGAACGCAATTTTAGAAAAAATATTCCAACTAAAATGTTGTGGTTTTTAGGAAAAATTGGATCATAGACTACATATTTTGAATGATTATCATTGAAAATAAACAACTAGAGATGTTCTGAAGGATGTAATATTAAAATTGGGATATATCACAAATATATATTTGTTTTTTGCTAAAAATAAAAGACTTATTACAATTTATCGTATTAGAATAGTCAAATTTTTAAATACTTTTGAATCTTTAGAAGAAAATGTTTCATTCTAAATATTGAGAAACAATGGAAGTTTGAATATTGTGGTGATGAAGATATATTTATTAGACAATCAATAAAAATACTCGATAAATTTTTAAATTATTTTCTAGTATAGTTATGGTGTACAATGATGTTGTTGTTGGGTAAAATGAGAAAAATAATCAACAAAAAATAATCATCTTTCAAAGGGAAATGATGAGAATTTAAGGCATCCCGGGGTTATATAGGCTGAAAATTATAAATTATAAGAACATATATATACTTATAAATATAGATTTATACCTTTATTGGTAAAAATATATTGATTTGGGCTAAAAATAATTGGTAGAATATCATTAGTGATTAGACAAGGTAGTGGAAATAAGAAGAACAAATTATCTATATGAAACTACATTCCTATCATATGTTGAGAAAGAATGATATGAAAAACCAATTGGGGATGATAATTTTATTCTAATGATTAATTAAGATATTTGAAATATTTAGAAAAATTAGATGTGGGTTATTTTTTCAAGTATGTAAGAAAATAATGTCATCGAGACCAAATAGGTTTTCCAAAAATGAACTGAATGAATATGGAATAGTAATTTGAAAAAAAAATAACAAATTGGATGAATGAGATTCTAAAAAATCAATGTAATTGAAAATATGGACACATTTACACCCATGAAAAGTATAGAGACTATTTAAAAATCATTATCTATAGTCCTGAAAATGAAATTTAATGTTTTTTATATGGATATTAAATCATAATTTCAAAATGGTGTTCTAGCAGAATAGGTCTAAATCAAATATCCATATGGTTTTCCTATTCATGATTTTCAAAAAAATCTTTTCGTTTGAAGGAATAATTTTATAGTTTGAAATAGGATCTAGTAGTATGGAATTTATCAATTGATTATTACTTGAAGAAGCTCAGTTTCAAACATGGTGGAGACAATTACAATATCTATTTAAACAATTAGATTAATCATAGTTGGATTATAATGGTGTATTTCAGTAAAATAATCTTTGGTGGAATGAATAATGTGTAGTGAAAACATTGTAGAGTTCATGAAATGTAATTTTAAGTGTTAAGTATTAGTGATATTATATTTTTCTTTGGTTTATAGTTTGTATAATGAAGGAATGGTGCATTTATTTCTCAATACCAATATGTAAGAGGTGTACTAAGAGGATTTATAATGTACAGTTTCATGGAGATAAAAACTCTAGTTTCCTCCCAGATGAAATTTTCAAGAGATGGTGAAGGGAAATAGGTCAATGAAACAAAATATAGTTAAATCATTAGGACATTATTATACTTATCAATGATAAAACCTAATATTTTTTCATGAATCATTCTAGAAGCATGACATCATTGTTATTCCAAATAGATCTACATGATTTCAATTAATATAATGATATGATATATCAAAGTAATAGTTGATTTTATCCTCCTTTACATTGGAACATGAGAACATAAGTTATTAGAATATAAAGATGTTGATTGGTCCATATTAGAAGATTATAAAAAGAAAACATCATGTGGTCTATTCCAAATCAATGGACTACGTGTTTCTTAGTTTATAAATGAAGAAGATTTCACTTCATAAAAATTATAGGGAGCTAAATATATTATGGCTACTCATGTTTTCATGTAGTTATTGTGGATGAAGCAGCAGCTTAGATACATTGGAATTTAAATGAAATATCTGATCAGAATCAATTAGGATAATTCTATTTTTAAAAATATTAATAAAAGATATAATTTATCAAAGATAAATTGGAGCATGGGTTAGTGAAGTTAGAGTATGTTCCAACTGAATTTCAAGTCAATAAAATGATGATGAAATTCATACCTAAGGATTATTTTTATAGGTGTAAATCGACTCTTCAATTTTAATCGACTCCCCACAATTAAATAATATGGGTTTATGATCCCCCAAACTCCCTTAGGTTTAGTGTGTCTTCCTTATGTACTGATATATGTTCATTATATTTTTGTAGTCAAAATGGAGTGACCATTGGGTTCAATCAAAAAGAAGTTAAATCATTTTTAGGAAAGGGAGAGAAGTGAATAATTGTAGTCAAAAAATAGGGGAGTATTGTTAATCATGACGATTTTTAGTTGTTCATTCACTATTGAAATATATGTATGGATACCATTAGGGTTCAAAATTCAAATATTTAAGGGTCAGTGGTAATTGACCATGCATGTTGAAGACGATTTTGAGTAAGAAATATTTTATGGATAAGGAAATGGAGGAGTTTTGGGGAATATGATGATTATTCTAATTATTTTACAATTTTTTTGTAATGAATTATTATAGTAAATGTGAAAAAAAAGAAATTGGTGGAGGTCCATATAATAGTTTCATAGACCACATCATTTTTAGGTGAACCTACTTAAGTTCTATATAAGAAATAGTTTTTTCATAAGTGTTATTCATTGAACAATGTCTACCTAAGAGGTACGCAATGAATAGTTGTTTGCCTAAATTCTTCATGGTGAATAGTTTCTTCCTGAGAGTTACAGGGTGAACAATTTTTCTCATATGTGAGGAAAGTTAAACCATGTCTTCCTAAAAGATATAAGGGAAATATTTTTGTGTTAAAGAGTCACCAGGTGAATATTGTATCACATACGTTCGATACATTCATAAGGTGGTAATCCACATTGGAACATGAAAGAAGAATATTACAAGGTGAATAGTGATGATCCTACGTTTATTGTGGTGGTAAGGTGGAAATTCTGGGTGGATTGTGAAAACAATATTAGATGGTGAATAGTGATGTGCCTAAAGGTCAGATTTTCCAATGGTGGTAATTCTAGGAAGACCATGAAGGAGAGGAATACATGGTGATTAGTGTTTTCATAAATTATTGTGTGGTCTTTCAATGTATGAGTGGTTATAAACTAGGGGTACAATGTGTTCACTCAAAATATTATAATTTTAGTGCACTCCGTGAATTCTAATATATCATAATAATGTTATTGTATGCTCCTTGAACTAGACCTTTTTTTGTGTGAAAAAGTAATGTTTTTGTGTCACTTTGATGTTTATTTTATTATATTTATATACATATATGATAAAAAAGATAATTCAATTAAAACTGATAGTTAAATAATATAAAAATGTTTTTTTTAATTTCTCATACTCTGAATCACCCCCACCCTTCATACTTTTTAACTGAGTGGGTCCAAAAAGTTATTATTAGATGATCTATTATCGGTTCCATGTTAATTATTATACTCACACTCTAAATATAAAAATCAGTGGATGTACTGGCCCTACTATTGGCATGAATATTTGTTTGTAGGATCTATTACTGGTAATTTTTGTGGAGGAGTTCAACAATATATCAACACAGAGTTGACAAAATGTATATGAATTTTAATTTTTCCTTCTTTATCAATTTATTTTTGGTTTCTTTATTATAATATATGACATTTAATTTAAAGGTATTTATTGATATATGGATTTATGGGATACTATGATTCAATTAGTTATAGTTTTGTGTATCATTTTATTAACAAAAAGATCACCTTTATATGTTTTTTGTATTTTTTCACTCTTGTGTCATGTTTTTATGAAAGTTATGTGATTTATATATATTATTTTCTATGAAAATATAGATAATAAAATATCATCAAAAGTTTTTTATCAAACTAAATAATATTAGTAATCCTTTTTCACACAATGATACCAGACTTAGGCATAGACCACTCTGGTAGGAGTCATGTGGAAGGGTTTGGGCCTGAAGAAATTACACTACATGTGTGGAGTTCTTGGTGAGATCCATCAATATCAATATTGAAATTTTAAAATATTTATGTCCAAAGGGGATGATTAAAAAGAAGATGATAGGGGTTATATGTACAAAAATTAGTCGTAAAAGAGAAAATCGGGAGAATGAAATCCTTAGTATATAGAAATTGTTGAAAAATAGACCCTAGTGTGTATTGAGTGGGATTCGGATTTCTCTTATGGGACAATGAATGAAGATATCAATATCATGAGTGTATAGTGAAAATGAAATAAAAAAATGTTCAACTAAAAATAATGAAGGAGATATGACATTATTTAAATCATTATTCTATGAATATTAGATATTTATCTAAAAATTAAGATAAAGATCAATGCTGAGATCTTTTTGTTAATATAGAGTAAGTTGAAGTCTTAAATGATGTGATAATAGGTACATTACCCATACCCTCTATATTTCCCAATACATTATATGAATTTTGTTCTATGTATTCATATATTTCATTATAGTTTAAATAGAATATTGAATCCCCCCTAATATATTGAAGAACTAGTTTTTAGTTAGAACACCCAGAAAGGCCACAATTTCATTAAAAATAAGTTTTTTTATTTAAATTAAATTATATTTTTATAAAATATTTGTAAATAAGGTTGTTATAACAATGCTAGATATTGATGTAATTTTATAAATGTATTGAATCTCAATTTTTCTTCCCTAGCATCACTACAGTGAAATTACAATTTATTATAAGGGTGTAATATACCTTCTTTTTTGGGGAGAAATATTTCAACTTTTGTTTAGTCCATGACCACCTTCAGTAGCTTATCATTGTGAAATTATTAGTGAATATATTAATAAGATAAAAATTATAATGGAATATAATGTCATGAAAATATAATATCAACCCATAAAATTTTAATATATAAACATATATTTCTATAAAGTATATTTTAATTTCCTGAAAAAAGAACATTAATACTTTATTAACCATATTATTGATGAAAAACTCATATCAAAGCAACCATAATATTTGATTTTATTATAGTAAATGGTTCTGAAAATGATATTAAAATTTTTTTGATGAGGGATTCATTCATAAAGGTATTTCATCATAGATAATAATTTAATTATTTATGAAGAATAAGGGTTATTATATATTGTAATATAAAAATTAATGATAAATAAATACTGTCACTATAAATAATAACAAAATATTTTCATATGAATATAACCTATTTGATTAACATAATAGTGAGGTTTATTTTTCTAATATATATATTCAATCAAGGTATCATTAGCTATGTTTAATAAATTGAAGATTTCATTTTATAAATGTTATATACATTGTTATTTTATATTTAAACCATTTTAGATAACAAATTTCCCTTTTCTATTTAGTTTTCTAGTGAGTATAATCATAAATGAATATCTACGTGAAATTTTGGTATATTTTATTAATTATACTCTTATCAATTCAATGAATTAGGGGGATTGTTGTACTTGTTTACAAATTTTTCTTAAGACATTAAGTGAAATTTAATTAAATGGAAACTTTATAAAGTGTTAGTTCTATTAGAAATATCCCACTTTAATGGTCATGTGGTTTCAATGGATAGTATATTCATTGACCATTGATAGAAAATAGTTTTTAGATAATTGAAAATACCTATAAATAATTCCAATATATAGTTTACTGGGATTAATGGGATACTATAGTTGGTTTATTGAAAATTTTTCACAATTATAAAATTCATTAACCAAGATAACATGTAAATACATGGAATTTTATAGTCAATTTATTGTGAAGAATTTTCTCATGATCTAGATAAGATATTAGTCAATAAACCTATATCGAGGTTGTTTTTGTTGAATATAGTATTTTGTATCTATATTAATATAATAATGAAATCATTTGTATTTGACCTTATAAAAAATGATAGAGTAATAGGAAATGAATCTGGGTATCTAAATACCAATGATAAATGTTATATAGCTCTTGAATTATAGTTGGTGGTATTAATATTAGTATTAAATATTTGCTAACACACTCTATAGTTAAAATTATGATGTATACATGGGCCATAAGAGTTTGAAGTATGTATTCATTCAAATATTGTTAACCATGAGTTGAATGGCTGTATAAAACTACGCCAATATTACAACTATGTGATAAACTAACGCTCTATTCATGTAAAAAAGGTTTTGAATGTATTTATTAAAGAAGGATTGTGGTGTATTATCCCAGATTAAGATTTATAATCATCATATAATCAATTATATAGTATGTATTGTGTTCGAACCTTGACCATTTGAGAGATGAATAATAGATCATGGAGAACATGTTGATGGGTTAAGTTTAATATGTGTTATATTTGTTATAAATTGATTTTAATTTAGATTTAAGGATGATATATGAATTGAAAAAAATGATTCAGCATATATAAAAAGGTAACAATACATGGGTAGAGGTGTAGCTTGGATATCCCATGTGGGTTTGTATAGCCCCCCCCCCCACCCCTACCCACCCTAGAGCTGAATTAAAATGGTTTCATTGAAATTTTAATAAAAATACATTTTCAAACATTTGAAAACATACAAAGGGTTCTTGAAGAATATGGAGATACTAAATTGTAATATGGTTCACTATATTAGGGTTTTTTAAATCTTGATGTGGTTTCAAAAACCAAAAAACATGTGTAAGCTATTTTTAGGAATGAAATTCTAAGATACCATAACATTATAAAACATTTAATTTGTTAGTGTCATGGTCTAGAACAAAGTGGTAAAATGATCATGAAACATAGAGGACTCTCTATTCAGGTTATGCCTGATTTTTTTTCAAAACTAAGAATTTATACATGACCATATTATGGTGGAGAATATATTAAGATAAAAAAAATTCAGTGTTTTCAAGAAAAATACATTGAAGATAATAGATGAATTTCTAGAAGGATCCATTGAAAAGATATGATGTTCATTATGGTGGATATAATTATGCTAGAATTGTTTACTTGAGGAGAATTATGGAAGTTATTAGAGTGATAAAAGTATTCATCACATCATTTTTTGACACAAACCACACAATACTGATGTCAATATTTATAATTTGAAAGATAAAAACAATTTTTTCTCAATATTTTTAAATTTTAAGGTTATTTTTTTAGAGTTAACCATTTGAGTGTTGAAAAAATGAATTTTTGGACACTATCACATCATGGATGGGAATATCTTAGAAAATATTACATATTTTTTTCTGATTTGAATTCACGGGAAGACATTATAACATAGGGGGTCCTAACTCAAACCATGTCATAGTTTTTTAATACCAGTGAAGAAAGTTATTCCATAGAGGATAATTATAGAAGAAAAATTTTATTGATTAAGGAAGGATTATTATAGGATTTGAAGAATAACCTAATATATATAATATTGATATAGTATTGATAAACGTATACAGTATCTTTATAAATAACGAGGTAGGGATGAAATTAATTAAATATTGAAAATTGATAATGATACTAAGGTTAAAGAGAAACAACACTTTTTTATTTTGTTTTGAATATATTTTTTAATTAAATATAAGTTACATTCCTTTCAACATTTGATGAATATATTCTTTGAATAAGTTCTTATATATTGGGAAATATTATTTGGTCGATGTTTTATTAGTGAGACACACCTAAACCTTGCGATCACATATAATAAATAGTGATTTTATGGTCTATCAACACATCATTGGTGTATAATCCATATACAATATCTTACTAGAGAACGATTCCAAACAATCATGTTATTAGTTTAATTATTACATTTAAATGTTATGTATTTATGTGATTGGTTATAACAATTTTAAATCATTCATTCTAACATGAAAATAAGATCTCTAAACAAGAAGAAATTGACATACTTGTTCTTGGACCTGTGGGATTTTTTCTACCCCTAATAATATTTATTAATTATAAAATCCATAATGAGGTTTAGTAAAAACCAATAATACACATAAATACCAAAAAAACAATTGTTACAATAAGAGAACATATTATATTTTATTCATATTTCTAAAGAGTTCCAATATTGATAGAAATTTATAACCTTTTATAGTATACAAGTCAACAATGTATCCAGAAATGCTTCAGTGGTGACACATAGTTATCTTCTAAATGGTCATATATACATTTTTATTTTCTTATTATTTCTACAAGTATATTTATTCTATACATAATCAAACTATCCATGATTTTTTTTTCAAAATAGAAAATTAATTATTATGAATAAATTATTTAAAGATATTTTCTATAACTGCAAGAAAAATAGGATCAATATTGATGATTCAACATTACACATAATCCATATTATGATAAGACAAGACCCCAAGAAATAGATATTTTTTAGACACTTCTAAAATTTATTCTTTTATTTTTCACCCCAAAACAAATTTTAATTATTTACAATTATCTCTATAAACTAAATTTAGAAAATAATCTTCTCCTAATCCATCATAGTTCTCCATAAAATATTTGTACATATCATTCTTAGACATAAAAATTGATTATGCACCTATAAAAATACAATAATAGGATAATAGATATAAAATAGGAAAATTAAAATATAACACTTATAGTGAGACACAATAAATAATCTCGATGATCTAATTATTGGTATGGAGACCATGATCACTTATTCTAACACTTAATTGTTTAACATTATCTTTATCAATTATAATTTTATTATTCTTCTGAAACAACGATTTTTTACTGAAATTTTTATATTATGTGTAATAATATATATTCCCTCCTAATATTTAGTACCTAAAACAACATCAAAAACACTAATAGAGACTCCATGTTTTTACACTATGAAAATTTTATCAGTACCCTAATCAATATCTACGCTTAAATATCTATAGATTTCCAAAACCCTTGGCCACACCAACCATCAAAATTATTCAATTAAATCATTGAGTTAAAACATTAAATAAATCTTAAATATGTATAGAAAATGAAATATCCATATATAAATATATTTTTAACTTATATTTTAGTGATATATAGTAATTTTCACATTGGTTTTATTATAAATAGGGGATTTTAAATAATTGACTGTGTAAAATGAAAAC
Source organism: Viscum album (assembly GCA_963277665.1). Lineage (NCBI taxonomy): Eukaryota > Viridiplantae > Streptophyta > Magnoliopsida > Santalales > Viscaceae > Viscum > Viscum album. The sequence goes on from OY728143.1 coordinate 1,968,820,565, forward strand.
CATTAGGAAAAATGTTTCTTCACAAGTTAATGAATGGAATCAAAATAGCACACTCATGATAAGGGTTATTTGGTATATAATTTAGAGTTTTATAGAATTAAATTAAAGTAATATAAAGGATGAGTGATTATATGGTGTTTTATGTAATTTTATTGTGATTGATATGTAGTAGCGAAGACCGAAAAGTTAAAGGTAAGCATTAAAGTAGATAAATCACTCTTGAACACTTATTTTATACACTATTAATTTATAAATAATTTTTTAGAGTTCTAGATTAGTAATTATATTTCTATTTCTATTTATTAGAGTTTACAGATTACTTAATCTCATTTATGATATCTAATAGACCCAAAGGGGTAAAATGATAGAACCTAGGCTATTAAAGATAATAATGATAGATCATAAATAATGTACCGATGGATTATATTCATGTTTTTTTGTGTTTTTTTGAAATGGATAATATTTTTGGTAAATGAATTATATGTAATTTTGATAGGTTATAAAATAGGTATGGAGTTGAATATACAATGGAAAAAGTTTCTTTGATTAGGACGGGATAACCATGTCATAATGAGGTGGGCCACGTCATAGTTTTAGGAATCACAATTTTTGATAGAAACCAAACATGTGGTGGAATAATATTTATTGAATGAAATTATTGGATCCCATTGGATACTAAACCACATAATGTATAGTGTCACAATTCAATGAGAAAAATAATATATCATGGGACATAGAGGATTGGTTTGTCACTATATATATGATAGGTTTCAAAAATGGGAGTTCAATATGGATACATATTTGTGGTGACTCTTTCAACATATAATAATTATTATTATTTTAGTAAATGGAAAATCAAGTTGAAAAGTTAAACTATTAAAGATGTCTTAGAAAAATTTTTGATGTTCATCATGGTGGACGTCATAGAAGTAATCATTTTTAGCAGAATTGTTTTATAATCTACTAGAATGATTGAGGACTTGTACATGTTATTTTTTGGACGTCATGCTATTATTATTAATATTAATTTATTGTTTTGAAATTAATGGTTTTGGTTTTAAAATTTTATACTTGGATGATAGATCCATGGTGTATTGGGAAAAAACATTCCATGGTGCGGTTAATTTTTAATGATATTGAATTTGTTTCAAATTATAACTTTTGGGAACGATTTATTACTTATATGGATAAAAACTAGATCCTTGTAAAATATTTTATAAAAATTAATGTAGATAAATGTTGAATTCAGTGGAGGAAGACTTTGGAATAAAAATTTGGCATATTACAAAAATATAATTTTGAGTATTTGAAGAAGAATTGAATAAAAAAACTTTTCAGAGTATTGCTACACATATAAAGTTTATATGTGAATGATTATATTGTGATGAACATTATTTGATATTTGGAATTAATCATGGTGTTCTATTTTAATAGAAACATCTTTTTGTCATGGTGTTTTGGTTATTTTTTTGATATTTTTTCACTGAAATATTGTCCAAATATTATTGAATATATTATTTAAATAAGTACATGAATTGTTGAATGGGGATTTGAATAATGGTTTTGTAGCAAGACATACCTAAACATTGTGACCATTTACTATTCATTATGATTTACCAGTACATCATTACAACATTAGTTTATTCTTTTTAGATTATCTCTTAGTTAGGTATCAAGTAAAATTATCATGCCATAAAATTTTTATATATTTTGATTCCTTGTATATGTGATTTTTTTTGAGATGTTTGAATTTTTCTTGAGAATGTTGGAATGATATTTATTCAATGAGAAGAGTTTACGTATTAATTATCCCCTATCATGGTTTCTTTAGACATGTGTTTAAAACAATTTTGTAGGATCACTATAGGAAATACCCAACACTAGATGTTGAGGTAAATAATTATCGGGGTCTTTTAAATCAATTAATATGTTTATACCTTTCTTTTAAAAATTAACAGTTAATTGGATAGGTCTATAATTCTCTCACTTCACATTCATTTTAAAACAAATCCAAACACACACACACATAGAGGATAATATATTTACAAGGTTCACCTTTAAATGTTAAAACATGATCCTTAGTGTGCTCTGAAAAAAATTGTCATCACAACACCAACAAGTAACATATCTGTGAGATATAAGGAGATGTGAGTATCCTAAACTATTATTATGAATACCCTAATAGTTAATAATTCATCTCACATTATATATTTTTATAAAATAGGATAACCACAAAAGATTCTATCATCATTGTAGACTATAGTCGTATTGTTGATGTACTACTTTTTCTTTTTCTTATTCTTGTCTTGTATGAAAAGTTAAAATAGCTAACCATATCATTAATGAAGAATTAAATGTAGGAACTAGTTCATTTTCTATGCATTAAAAGTTACTCTGGGACCTCTTAAACACTAGAAGCTGAGGCAAAACATTATTGGGGTTTAGTGAATAAATATTTTTTTCCTGTTCTTTGGAACCTGCACTATTAAGTGAATAGATCACTGATTATCTCACATTACTATCAATGTAACAAACATCCTAACATAGAAACACACGTAATGATGACAATATATTTACAAGGTTCACATTTCAAATTAAATGGATAGTTCACAGTGTGATCTAAAAGAAAACCATGATCAAACCATCCACTAGTAACAAAAATATGAGATAAAATAATCTTGGAGTATTCTAAACTCATGTTAGACACCCCCTGATAGTTTATAGTCCTTATCACACTTTATAATGACATAAAACTGATAACAACTAAAGATTATATCACTTCTTTATATGGTAATCGTATTGTTGATGTACTACTTGTTCTTCATTAACTTATTACCTTAATTTAAAACCATATATAATGTAACACTTATTATTTATATACTTATTTCATAAGGGAAACTCACCTTTTCACTTTTTATTCTAAGAAAATGCAATGGTTCCCACACAGTTTCTTCCTTTGAGATAGTGTATTACAGAATTGAAATTTTTCTTCACTTTCTCTTAATTTTAATGTCTTTCACTATGAAACCACTTTTTCACTCTTCTTCTCATTCTTCTATTTCTCATATGAAAGACCATACTTCCTCTTATGTGAAATATATTGCAAAACACTTTACCTTCATTCATTTTCTTAATAATTTTATTTATTAAATGTATAAAATATCTACATGTTATTCTTACCTAATTTTTTTAATATTAGATGAATAGAAATTATTTACAGAATAAGATACGCCAGGTCATTTATCTTCATTGACACTAAACAAATTTTTATTTTTATTTTTTATTGAAATTTCCTTTCACCCTTATTCTACGATTTTTTGAATTTATATATTCACCATTATTATTCTTTTCTCATTTTTTATTTCCCAATCCACATAAATATATTTCTCTATAATTATAATCATTCTAACTCCCCAAAAAATATTTTTATAGAATAAAAAACTTTTTTATGTGGTGAAATAATTATTATGATCTTATTGGAATAATATATAATCCACCAACTTATTTTATTAAGATAACTTCACGAATTTTAGATGGATTCATGAATATTGAAAAATAAAGTCATGGTGCTCCTTATATTTCAGTGCATGACTGGAAATAGTACTCATTCTACATATTGAATCATTTTTTAGTATCTTAGTTAATGGTATCTTGATATTTTAATTATAATTAGTGACTTACATAGAATCAATTGATTCAAGAATTTGTATTTTATATATGAATTACATTTTCACAGAGTTGGTTATACCCTATGAAACTCATTAGAGCTTACAAACTCATCCACATTAACTATAAAAGCATTCACTATATATTCCTTAATAAGTATACTTAATGATATAAATATAAATATATCATATGCCTAAATAATATTTTGAGTGTACCCTACAATACTGTATAACATTCCACAAAAATTCTCCCATATACTCTATGAACTGGTACAACCTTACAAAGTCTTCATAAAACCAAAAAACAATTTCTTATACATTATAAATTTTGGTAGATTCATTTAATATTTCTCATTCATTCATTTTAAATCCATATTAATTCTTCACATGATTTATCTCTACTATTTTTCTTCTTATACGTGCTCATTATTTTATTAGTGAAATATTACTACATTTACCTCTTTTGAATTAACTATGTAATACATGATCTTTGATGTCTATAATAGTTTCTTATGTGTGTTCCACATGACCATTGTAAACTCCCATATATAGAGTATCATTGAGATTCTATTCTAATTAATATCGATAAACATAGCAAGGAAATTTTTGATTTGGTGTGTGACTAGTTGCATAAGGTTGAGGATGATGGATAACAATGTTGTATGACTCGATGTAATAAAATTTTAATAAGTGAATAGTGTCATTTATTGTAGATACCACATCAAATTATCAATAGAGTTGAAGATTTTTTATTAAAATGGGTTCTTTGTGAGACAATCATTCAAATAGTTTAGGGCCTCTATTCCTGAAAGATATTTTATTCCACCCCACATGATATCTCAACTTCTTCACCATACTGCCAACCCCCACTAGAATCTTATACCACTTCAATGTTTTTTATGGATACCTAACCTTTATGATTACCAAACATTATCCAGGAAATGACCAAGAAACTATGGTTCTTGATTTGTGTGGTTTTAATTATATTTTTCACCTATTATATAATTCAATTATAAATACAAATAAAATATAATAGCCTCAAGTACTAAACTGTCATCCTTTCTACTTCACATGTTCTCTTCTTTTTTTATAACTTCAAAACCACATCAATGTTTTCTATAATTCATATAAACTACTAGTATGTTACATTGAAAATAAATTATTGATAGAGATATATAATTATATATTATAAATTCTCAATGGAACTCAAATACTTAGACCAATTGTTTCCTTCATTGAAATGGATCTCGAAAACTCCAGAGGAAAGGACTCTTAAAAAGGAATCTTCTACCCTTATATCAACTTAATACTCAGAAAAACCTTCTTTGAGAACACAGATTATTCACTTACATGGTTTATACACTAAATTTATATGTAATTATTTATCATTATATTTTCATTACACTCTAGTGATACTTCAACATTATTGAAACAATATATGATATACACTAAGTGAGATAAAATACTACTCCATTATATTTAGTTACAATATCTAAAAAAATGACACATAAATATGTGTTATTTATTTGTCATTCATCCTTCTTTGTGTCCCCAATTCTCACTCCCCGTTAGTTTTTTATTTTCTCCCCCCAATTATAGACAAGAAATAAAAATTTCAAGAGAGAGTATGGTATCATTTAATACAAAAGAAATTCACCATAACTCATTCTAGTTTAATTGTTTTTGAGACAACATTGGTGTATAAAAAAGGTTTATTAAGACAAAAATGTTATAAAATATTAAATAATATGATATATACATAAATGAGACCACAAATCACATTTCTTATAAGTTGTCATTATATTTTTAGGTTAATATAATTGATTGATACCAATTATAAATTATATTGTCATAAAAATTTTACCCTAAATTTATCAATATAAATTTATCACACAAATTAAAATAAAACTTGTAAAAATAATAGGCTTAAGCCTTTAGATGACCATCTTAAATATTCTAAAAAAATCTTTTTTCATTTATTGAGATCAATATCTCTATCTTCATATTAGCATCTATATTTTATAACCCAGAATGGAATAATATTAAATGATACATTTTCAATGGATAATTTCCCAGAACCTTTCCAGAATTCATATTTTTATGAAGTTACACTTATTTAAGAATCTCAAGTCATTATATTATTATCTCCCCATCAAGAATACACTCCTCTGCTATTTATCAAGACTAGTTAACTTCCTCAAGAGTACTAAATATGATATCAATGTCAAGATGGGTAACTCCACCTTATTGTCTGGTTAAGTTAGTTTTCCCATATTTAAATGTATGATATTTTAAATAGTTTTTATTTAGAATACCAATAGATAAACCCTTCAATAGTTTTTCATTTTTTAATTTATCATTCAAATTGTTGAGAATGTACACCCAAACACTAGTTATCCCCCTAAGAACTAGATTCTTCTTCAAGACCCTACATTGTTAGCACACAAATACCACACAAATGATAAAGAATTAGGATTAACTTCTTGTTACCCAATGAGAACCAAAATATTGAGACAATTTTGCAACCATGTTTCTCCATTATTTCCCACCTTCTTGATTGAAAATATAGTTTTAAATATAATAATTATTTAGGAATTAGGTTATAATTAAATATTTATAATTATTTTTGTGTGATTTATAACCTCTTTATAGGTTATCGAACTAAATAAATATTATTTATAATATACTACTGTCACTAGTATAGATAAAAGTTGGGCCTAACCCAAGGGATTGAGGGTGAGTGAACAAAGAGATTATTTTATTCTCTAAAATACTAAAGCATTAAAAAAAATTGTTAATTAATTAAAGGGGTTGATGTGAAAATAAGTGTAATGAGGTTTAATGAGAGGTGTAAGATTGTTAGACCCTAAATCTAAGGGTTAATTTTATGATACATTCAATAGAGATAATAATAGGGGGTATAATTCAGGGATATAATTCAATAAATAAAACTCTGAAAATTGGGTCCAAAAAAATATAAATTAGATGATTCATCCACATAATTATCCATCGTTAAACCTAATATAGTTAATTATTAAATTTCCAAAACCAAATCTGTAGATTAAATAAATGATAAAATATATTCAAAAAATACTCAATTCAAATTTTCATCTATCAACACACTAATGAAATATAATATTAGTATCGAAGAATAATTTTTGAGAAGAATAAATTAAAAAAATGAAGCAAAAAGATCAAGGGAATTAAATGATGAAAAAATAAAAACCATTGAATTGCCCTTTAAAATTTAATGATTTTACAAGTTTAAAAATAAGGAAAGTAAGATCAAGAAACTAAGAATATGAATATAATAGAAATATATTCATAATAAGATAGATCCTTACCTATAGAGGTGGAAAATCCACTTTCCCATCCATTCAATCATTCATCCTCATTGAAGCCTGACTCAAGACTCCCATATTATAAACCCTGTACTTAGGATGTTAGTTCTTTTTTATACAAAGAATTTGTTCATTAATTATTTAATTGACACCCAAACATGTCACTCATAGATAGTGGCTCTGATATCATCTCCCTTGTCTCTATATAACGGACTAAAATTATTATCATATCTAACATGGGATGTTGTAAAATCTCTCTAACAAAATTTACTCTCCCTAAATGAGTCAATATTCAACTCCAAACATTATTAACCTAGAAATTACTCAAGATATATTCATTCCTATCTATCATCTCCAACAATATTCATCATCTTCTAATGAAAAATTTCTCATTTTCTTGAAATCATATTTTATTTGAAATAGATTTGATCATTATAGTATCGAATGAACTAAAATTAAAACTGGCCATTACACATGTCTTGTGTAACCTTTATATAGATTCTATGAAGCTCATGATACCCTTACACTATGGAATTTCTACCTTCGTGAGGTTTTATTAAACTGTATACTATCTTTTTGTGAGTCTCCTTAACTATGGTGATACTCTGATATATATTTTTGATGCACCAGATGTACCATTATATGAGTTTTCATGGCCCTAATTTAGAGCTATTAAGATATCCGAGTATCCTTAAATAGTTCAATTAAAAAATTAATTTCCCTTATGTTGGTCCTTGATCGGTTGTGCTACATTTATGTCACATCCTTCATGGTAGGATAAACAGATTGTAAAAGAAATATTAATTAAATAATATAAAAATATAAAAATATAAATAATATAATATAATGAAATTCCAAATTTTAATTGATGATTATATTCAAAAATAATGTTATTAAAATTGTACAAAAACAAAAAATATATGAAATAAATCCAAAAAACACTTTTATAAAACAACATTAGAATGATAAAACAATGAATGTAATTTTAAAATCATAAAAAAAATTCATCATAAATTATATATAAATTAAAATAAAGTTAAATTAAACTATTGAACAATAATAACCCTCATTTCCCTTAAAATATTGAAATAATTACCATTTCCACGAAAAGTAAAAAAAATCAATTTTTTATTTTTTAACTACATTTTGAATGTAGATTAATCAAAATATAATTGAAATTATGTGAAAGAAATTCATAACAATTAGACCCCATAAAATTATCCCCCACTTAAGATATTTCAGGTCATCATAAAATCAATTTAAAAAACTTATTAGAAGTAAATGCATCTCAAAAATGAATTTATTATTATATCAAAAAATATGTGATTTCAAAAAAAACAAATGAAATATTTCAAGTGAAAATTTTATGATTTATCTTATCAAGATTTAATGTTCTGTGAAATATTTAGTTCTAATTTTACAATGATGACTGAGTTCAAAAAATTTGGAGAACAGTTAATAAAACATAACTTTTAATTCATTTTTTCATTAATATTTAATTATTGTTCTTTGGTGAACTAAAAAACTTAATTTTTGGGAGAAACTATATTTTTTATGATGTGTGGAACATTTTATTTGTTGGTTCATTTCATTAATTGTTTCTTTATGAGAGTGACTAGTGGGATTTTGGAGGAAATGGGGTGTCAAGAGATTTTACGGAGCTTGAATTTTTGGAGGGGGCAACTGGGTGGCATGGTTAGTAGACACTGTACAGACTAGGCTAAAAAATATGATAAAACCCTGAGGGGTGATCCAGTCCACTGTTATGGGCCACATGCTATGGGTAAACCATGAAACCCATTATTAACACCCATGAATTATTCTAAAAATTCTTATATAGTTAAATGCATGGTCAGTGCACATTCTGTCTAACCAAGTGTCATTTCCTTGCAAGGTGGGTCTTTGAGTAGTTCATGCACATGGTTTAAAATGGTTTGGCCAACCATGTTACCAAATCATGTTTCCTCGTAAATTTCTTCAAAATGGATATTTTCCTCTCAAAATTATTAAAAATTAAACCCCTTATTATTTCTTCTTTTAAAACATATAAGAGGTTCTCCCCTATTCCCTTTTAGTGGCCCTCCAAGATTCCCCTAGGGATTTAAGGAACTTAACCATTATAATGCCAATCAACATTTCGTCAGTGTCATTGGATAGCTGCTGGTGAGTTCTTCATTACTTAGGCCCATTTTGTGGTTTTCCTTTCTATCGGTGATGCTATTATGGTGAAGGATCTTATGCCATATTTTATGTGTTTTATTCCATTCTTCTATTTTAATCTAATATAGGACAAACTAGTGGCTAATAATGGATGAGTTTTCTTTTTAATATTTAAGATAGGTGGTCTATATCATTTTCCCTCAAAGTATAATTGTTTATACCATTTTTTCATTGTGTCACGTGCCATAAATTCTAGGAATTTCTTCCTAAATTAATAAAACCCTCAGTTAAATGTTAATTTAATGTTTTAGAAATTTCATTATAAATTAATATAATATTGGAGGTATTTTAACTCAACTTGAACCACCCATGGGGTCGGTTCTTCCCTTTAACCAAGATTATGCCACCACTAGGGTCTGTTGAGATTTTATTACATCATAGGGAATTGATTATGGAAATTATTTGGATTTTTAATGGTTGTAAGAACCTTTTAGAACCTTTAAAGTTTATATAAATGGTATGAAATGGGTTGTCCCTTAGCTTTTATATGATTATGATGGGATGAGTGAAATGATTAATGCGGTGGTTTATGAAATGGTAAATTTTATGTTTATGATAATAATGGGGTTTGTGGTATGGAACTAATGATCCACAAGGATGAATTGAAAATTTTAACTCTAAGGATCCATCATACTAGAATGTCTTATATATTTATACACCTTAGATCTAAACTACTAGGATTTCTTAGAAATTTCTACTCCTTGGGTGTTGTTTACTTACCTTACATGGATGCCTCCAACATTTCTAAACCTTGGATGTGTTTTACTCAACCAAATACAATTTATTTAACCCATTAGGATTCCTTGGACATTTCTACACAATGAATCTGACGACCTATTAGGATTCCGTGTGTATTTCCAATCCTTTGATCCGACCCACTATGATGCCTCAGACATTTATACTCCTTGGATATAGTTTTCGTGATTTAATTAGCCTATATGGATGCCTTAGACATTTATACTCCTTGGATCTTAGCCCATGCAGTCTTAGTACTTTTTACTCAGTATAGTTTGTTGTTTATTCTTACTATGATTTTAGATAGCCCTTATGATTTAGTTTTTTTTATCATAGTGATTTTTTATAGACTAGAAAGTATCAATTATGCTTTTATTATTTTTAATCCTATTATATCATGAACCCTACATCATATTATATACCCAAACATTACTAGTTAAAGACACCATTCATGGTAGCTTACCAAGTGCTATCTCAAACCCTATTTGGGATATAATTTGGTACCTAGATACACTTAATGGATGCAGGTATATTCATGCTAAAGCACACAATTAGTGATTCTTGATTAACTTTTGCATAGCTATTGGGTAGCATAGAAACAGTGTATGGATCATGATACAACATGGGGATAGTTTCTATTGGTATTTTTTTCTTTTTATACATGTATTGTATTGCATGTCCATATCTATGTATTTTCTATATTTTGTATAGAATAACATGATCATCATATGTTTGTAACACTATTTTATGTGATTAAAAGGTTATTTTTATGTTGTATTTTTATTATTTAGTTATTTAGTAGTCTCATATGATTACTCTATTTATTCATATTATTATACCATTGTATTAACTCTGATCATGAGGGTATAGTCTCTCCACTGTACCACTATGGACCTTTATTTCTATTTGGAAACCTATGGCGTATTCGGAGATGTTCCTGAGGCTATATGACCCACTGGATCGAGTGAACCATTCTGTGGTACCCAAATTATAATGTTACATAGTGGAATTAGAGAGTGTTTCATTCTTTTATTTCATTTTAATTCTTTACTATTTTTGGATAGAAAAAATGATAAATAGGATATGTCAACATTTTTTCATGATTTTATGCATGTAAGTAGCTAACCTTTATACATTGAAAATACAAATTATGTGGGAAGTGACATATTATTTGGGATTGTTCTTATTACAGACCCCATTATTTCACCATTGGGTCATGCACTAAATGATTGATATTTCTTATTTCTATATATTTTTACCTTTGATGGTATGGAAATGGTGTGTTTAATCTTTCATCCTTATAATAAATTTTGCATTTATATTTCATTCATTATGTCATGAGACTTTAACTAGCTTCATGCATTCCATGTAGCATGTTTTGGTGCCTTCAATGATATGTCATTGAAACTACGATACTATTATATGTAGATCCTTGATAAATGATTGGTTGTGGTAAATAAATGTCACACATCAATTTATAAGGTGTATTAACCCTTATAAATTGGAAGTGTTAATCCATATAATTCAATTATTAATGATTTTTTTTATACAAATGAGTATCAAACTAAATGAGATTGAATTTAGAAATGAATTGTTACCATTAAATAGAGATTCCAAGTTCAGTTGAAATGGATTTTTCCTCTGTAAATTTCTATTTATACGTTGTATACTGGGAATTTATACTTATAGAAGATAACTTGACCCTAACCCAACCCTAGTAGTGGGAATTAGGCAGTGTTAGTAGTTTTCATAAGATGTGCTTGTCACCCATACCTATATTTAGGAGTAAAAATAGGGGTGTGACTCATTTACAGAAAGGCATGTACATGACCTGTTTGAATGTCTATGATCATGTTGTTACTATATTTTTTCTAAGGAATTTTCATATAATTTGTAGAGATATTCCACCATGATGGCCTCTATTTGTGTTCCATGAGGTTGGTGATTCCTATGCTCAAGATTTGGTGGTAGCTAGCCCACATGTAAAAACTCCTATAGTGAAACATGTGGTTCTTCTAGTTATACATGATGTGTGTATTGATGCATTGTTTTTTTAGGGGTTTCTACGCTTCATGCAGACTATTTATGGAGCCTCGTAACCTGCCCCAACTATGGAAGAGATGACGCATAAGTTTCAATAGCATGATCCCCCCATGTTTTCTAGGGATGGAGGACTAAAGGTTGTATAGTCATGCATAGAGACTATGAAATTGACTTTAAAACAACTTGATATGCCTCCCAAGAGGAGACTGATTCTCAATATGTATATTCTTCGAGATTTCACCAACATATGTTGTGATGTTATTAATCAGATATATCATAATAAGGATATAGCTTGGAGGGATTTCCAAAAAAACATTTTATGATTATTTATGTCTCGGGACATTGAGAGCCAATAGTTATTGATATTTTATACACATAGAGTAGGTATTCATATTGGTGAGGGACTATTATTTTCATTTTACAGAGATCCATCATTTATCCCATATGTTATAGATGGAGGGTTACCTACAGCTATGAAATTTGAGGAAGGTCTTAGTTAGGACATATGATCCCAGGTAAAAATATTTTTGAATAATACTATATCTAAATTAGTAAATATTACATTCATTAATGAACATAACCTAAGGGATTCTAGGGGTATATAGTAGATATATTCAGATTATCGACGTACTGTCTCAATGTTAGGTAGAAGGAAGAGACACATTTAGGTCTCATGTGAGGGTAATAATATCCAATGCATGAATGATGATTTTTCTTTCTTCTTTAACAATTTTGGGTGGTAGGGACACATGAGGAGAAAGTGGGATAAGATCCCAGTTGAGTGTTGAGCACATGGTGGGATAGGCCATATACATAAATTTTTTAAGACCTTTCCCCTTTCAACTATTGAGATAGGTTCTCTACTGACTCCATCTACAAACGTGGGGTCATCAACTTCTCATTACGCGGGGAGCTAGAGTGAAGATAATAGATCAAGCTGAGGTGGAGGCCATGATCAAGCCAGTTAGGCACCCAATATAAAATGCTAGAAAATCATACTTGATCTGGGTAGATAGTCTATATATCAATGTTGTGGATCAGGAACGATGTATACAGTGCAAAAATTACCTAAGGAGATGCGTTTGACACCTTCTATGGTGAGTGTAACTATTCTGGTAACCTCTACATTAGTATCTTCAATTTTGGATATAGAATATTATCATTCCTTCATATCTATAACTATTGTGGAGATCCTTCGGATCAGTTTTTAGTTTCCCTATGGAATGATAACACTTAATAGTTCATTGGGGATTCAATCATAGAGTCTATTATAATGAAGAGAGTTTCCCCTTGAGGCAAGTGGGTGTCACTTTATAAGGTACCATTTTCTCTGTGAGATGATAGGGTTTGACATCATTCTTAGGATATACTGGTTAGTTCCAATCATGATTATGTTTCTTTCTATAACTTAAGGGAGACATTCACAAAACTATAAGGTGGAATTTTTATTTTCAAGGGTGAATTGTATGCCATGGGGAGCTGAACTGGACCGAAGCATCATGAGCTAGCTAGGGTGACTACCTAAATTTCTAACCTATATCTAAATTATTAGGGAATGAATCAGGTGGACTTACCTCATGTGTTTTATCATTTTAGAGAAGTTTTCTGGGATGAGCCTACAATACTACCTCCTTTGTGAGAGGTAGTGCTTTTTATTGGTCTAGTACTAGGAGATTAACTTTTATCCATTCCTCCTTATAGGATTTATAGTTGCTATAAATTATGAGGTAGAAAAGGGATTTGGAATAAAAGGAGTTCATATAAATCTGAACATCTATGTGGGGTTCACCAATCCCTTTTTTCATAAGGGAAATATGACCCCCAATTTATGTGTGGATTACTGAAAATTAAATCACATTATATTTAAGAATCAGTACATTTTTTCCCATATAAATTATCACTTCGATGAGGTCTAAGGAGAAAGTGTGTTCTTGAAGATTGATATGAGGTTAGGTTATCATCAAGTTTATATTCTACCATCATATACACCATTTAAAACATTCAATTATTGATATGGATTGTATGAATATTGGTTCATGCCCTTGATTCTCACAAATTCACTAGTTATGTTTATATTACTAATGAACCACATTTTCTATCCATATTTGGATTCAATTTTCTTTGTATTTGTGGTTGATTTCATGGTATTATCTCTTACTTGAAAAGACTATTCCAAACAAATTTATATCCTATTTGATAAATTATAAGATCATTAATTACATTCTAATATCATAGTGACACATTTTTATGGATACAATTTTCATCATGTGTCATGCTATATAAAATACATGAGTATAATTTGAAGTATAGAAGGTGGGATTTGTGGTTTTTTTGTATATCCCATGAAAAAAATTTATATATAGAGTTTCATGGGGTTATCTGGTTATTACACACACTTCATTTAGGAATTTTAATTTCTCGCAACACATATTGTGGTATTAACTAAAAACGTTTTGAAGTTATCCTGGTATGAAGCATATGAGACAACCTTTTAGAAGTTGAAAGGGATACATACTTCATCAATGGTCTAGATTATACCTAATCCTAGAATAAAATATACATTATACTATGATTCATTTGACATTACGCAGGGAGAAGTTCTCATGTAGGAGGATCAAGTTATGGAATTCAGGTCTCATTAGTCGAGGCCACATGAGACGAACTACTTGAAACTCAATCATGAGTTATCCATTATTTTTCAAGCCTTGATCTATTAGATTCCATGATTATAGGGAGAGTTTTTTTGTGGTGTTTATGAACCATATAATCCATAAGTATGTGTTTACACAGTGTGACTTGAATATATGGATATAAAGGTGGGTTGAATACCTATAGTCTTTTGACTTCATGGTTATTTGTATGCTCATAAAGGGAGATACCGTTATCAATCCTCAAATCATGAGGACTAAGACACTAGCAGTTTAATAGGCTAGTAGGGAGTGCGTCTAATGACCATGTTTTTTGATATACACATAGAGGTTTAGGACCATCATTACATGCATCATTATTAGTGACCTATTAACTTTTGGAGAGTGTGTAGATGAATAATATATTGTATTATGAGGGTTTGGTCCTAAGGGAGAGTATTACAAGATATTCTCTACCTCTTGGTTGGGTCGCTGAGGATAATATGATTTTTCATATTCATAGACACATTTGGGTTTCTATTTACTTCAAAGAGGAGTTTATAAGAATGGCTAATGCCTCTATATGGTATGTTTATCATGGTATGAACAAGATCTATCATGAATTATACTATTAATAATGGTGGTTGGGGATGAAGTGGGAGATAGCTAGACTCGTTACACAGTTTCCCACCTGTTAGCATGTGAAGGTAGAGCACAAGAAACCAGAAGGCCTTTTAAAGGTTTTTCCTATTCCTAGGTTGGAATGTTATGTTGTCCCCATCTAATTCATAATGGAATTTCATATATCAACTCAATATAGTGACACCATATTGTTAATAAACGATAGGTTGACAGTGGTCCCTCATTTCATAAATATTTGGTAGTCCCAGTCATTTGATGATCTCTAGGGGATCTATATTTGTGAGATCATTCTCCTCCATGGGGTTCGATGTCTGATCTTGTCGGATAGAGAAGCTTGATTCCCATCACAGTTCTGGAAGAGGTTACAGAGGGAACTAGGTTCACATGTACTAATAAGTATTGCCTATAACACATAGTCTAATGGATAGTCTGAGCATATGGTATTGGATTCAATGGACTTGCTTTGATAATATTTCCATGATTTTGGAGGTTCTTGGGAGAAAGACTTACCTCTCACCGAGTTCTTTTATAATATTGAATTACATGCGACCATACGGATGGCTCATTATGAGGACCTATACGGTTGGTCATTTCATTTAAACATGTGTTGGTTAGAGTTTGGAGAGGTATCCCTAATGATTCTTCTTATCGTTTAGGAGACTACAGAGAAGGTTTAGCATTTTAGGAAGTGTATATCTATAACACAGTCTAATAAAATTAATACATTGATCATCATCATCGACCACCAGAGATTGTGGTGGGGAGTCTCGTTTTCATGAAATTCATTCCAGGAATGAGTAACATACAAATTCAAAAACAAGTTAAGCAATCTTATTATTATGTTTTCCTCTTTAAGATTATAGGGATATTTGGGATTGTAGCCTATCGGTTTTAGTTTCCTTATAGGTACAGGTACATGTGAAAAATCTTCAATCTACTCATCTTTTCCATTATCTTTCTGATTCGTCACATATTCTTTAGATGGATGAGGTTGATTTGGTGGTATCTATGTACTTTTAGAAGTATCTTATTTTTATTGTTGATCATGGTATGACAGTTCTCCAAGGTCAGTCAATTCCTTTAGTATCGGTTTTATGGAAACACAACCATGTATAGAAAAATACTTGGGGGAGGGAGGTTGACGTACATGCCTAGAAAATAGAGTTATTCTCAGATGATGATTTAACACCCTTGGATGGGAAATTTGGGGAAAATAACATTATTTTGGGAAGATGGTAAGAAACATTATTTTCTATGAGGTTTGGAACCTTTTATTTTTCAGTTTGGTTCCTTAATTTTATCCTTATTCCAGTGACTAGTGGGGTCATGTAATAAAAAAGGGGGTATAGGGATTGTACATATCCTGGAGCCTAATTTTTATGTGGAGCTAGCTGGGTTAAATAGTTAGTAGAAATAAAGCCTCCAAGCCCATATGATTTTATAAAACCATGTGGGGTTATCCATTCAACTTTCTAGGGCCTCATAGTTTGAGAAACCAATAAAACCTAGGTCACTCGCCCATGAAATGTTTTTAGACTTTTAATAGAGTAAAAATGTGTGGATGGTTAATAGTTTGTCTAACCACACATTTTGACTATCTGAGGGGGATCTAGGAGCATTATATGGCGCCCAATTTGACCAACAATGTGGCCAAACAATGAAACCTCTAAAAATTGTGATAAATGACTATTTTCATTTAAAATACTTATAACCTAATCTCCCTTCTTATTTTTTCTTTTCTAGTGTACAAGATGTCATCCCCTCTTCCATTTGAGATTCCAGCATAGCTTATCCTAGGGATTGATGGAACATATCCATTTTTTATATGATTGCATGGCCATCTGTCTCGTTGGATAGCCCAGGATTTTCTCTTAATTCCTTAGGATCCATTAATTTTTTGAATTTCTATTGGTGATGCTATCATAGTACAAGATATTTTGCATTATGTTCAGTATATTCATCTTTTATTAAATGTTGTTTCAATACATACATTATTAAAGGCTGATACTATAAGAATTCTCTTTCTATGGGATTATAGTAGGCGGTATATACCTTTTCCATAAATGCATAATTTTATGTCACGTGTTGTCGTTGTTCCACATGTCATACTTTTCTGTAATTTCTTCCTAAATTAATAATCCCTTTAGGTAAATTTTATATTTTTGTTTAGTACATGTTGTGACACCTTTATATAAGGTTTGATGAAGTTTACCTCAACCTAAACTACCCATGGGGTGGTTTGTTTACTTTAACCATTATTACGACACCCTGGGGGTGTTTCGATCTGTCTTTATATCTTTTGGAATTGAATATGCCAATATAGTGGATTGTTAAAGGTTGTAAGAATGATATAAAAACTTTTCATTTGTATTTTGAAGGTATGAAATGGATTTCTACTTTCATTTTATATGATTAGGAAGGGAGGTTCAAATGAAAATTTTTGTTCCTTATAAAATGGTAAGTGTTTTTTTCTGATTATATTGGGTTTCATGGTATGGAACTAACAACCCCCTAGGATTCCGTGTACATTTCTACTCCAATGATCTGGTATACTATGATTCATTGTACATTTATTCTCCTAAGATCTTATTTGCTAGGATGTCTTGTACATTTCTACTCTATAGATCCTATTTACTAAGATTACTTGGATTCCATGGACATTTATACTCCATCGATATGATTTAAATAACACATTTGGATGCCTTTCTCATTTATATTCAATGCATCTGATTTACTCTACCCATTTTTATGCCTCTGAAATTTCTATTACCTAGATATGATGACCTATTATGATTCCTTGTAAATTTATACTCCTTGGTTCGGACCCATTAGGATTAATTTCACATTTATACTCATTGGATCCTATATACTTGATTTACATAGCTTTATTTTATGCCTTAGAAATTTCTACTCCATGGATCGTGGACCATGTAGTCCAGGTACATAATACTATGCACAGGACATTTTTCATGCTTATAATACTTGAAGATAGTCTTTATAATTTACTATTTTGGTAATAGTGAGCCTTGATATACTATACAATTTCAATATTTCTTTTATTAGTTTTACACCTATTATTTAATGTACACTAATTTAGCTAATATATACGGACTAGACATGTTATATCCATTATTGGTGGTGTCATACAAAGTGTAATCTCACACCCTATTTGAGCTATCATTTGGTACTTGAAGATACTTTTGGTATGGAGGTACAGATAGGGGAAATAACACTCTTTGTGATGCTTGATTGATTGTTGCATACGAGCAGTGGAGCCCAAGACCGAGCTATGGCTCCTGGGGATATCAAGAGATAGATTCATTTGGAATTTTTTTACTTTTGATACATGTATTTTACTAGATAAATGTCACCATGTGATGTATTTTATTTCTATATAATTCCATGATAAACATTTGTATATGACACTATTGGGTGAGATTACTTGGTTATTTATATAGTGGTGGTGTATTCTTTATTTGTTCAGTTATCTCAGATTATTATGATACAAATTGATATGATTATACCATTATTATAAAATCTTATCATGGTGAAATATCCTCTCCATTGTTCCACTATAGACCCCCCACTATTATTTTGAAACCTCGTACATACATAGAGGTGCACTTCAGGTCGTGTGACCCACCATCTTGGGGTAGCGTTCAATAACAACCTGGATGGGAAATTCTAGACGATTCCTGAAAAATTGAAAATTTTGAAATAAATAATAAGGGTATTTATAATGTGTACTTTGTGAAATAAAACATATAATATTTAAGGAACCCTCTATTGCACTTAAAGATACACAATGTACTATATGTTTTACTTCAAATTATATAGAATTTTTTTGATCAATCATATTATAAAAATAAATAGTTTAGAATCATGCATTACGGCCATAATGAATCATAACATAACATGGTGATATAATTAAACTCACTCTTCCCAAATACATATCAATGGTCTCATTATTTTTGACTAAAAATATAATATTTAGTTTTTCTATAATTTTTAGGATGTAGCATGTATTAGTAATGACAATGGGAGAAGAAGTGGTATATATATTTGATGTTTAAAACTCTCAAAACAAACCCAAAAAAATTATGCTACTAAGAAACAATTCAATTGAATTAAAATGATTTACAATAAAATAAAATAAAAATAATGTATAATTTCTAGAAATGAAAATAGATTCACCTTCAATTAGAATCCAAAAATATTGAGTAACCCCTCCCCCACTTAATTTCAAGGAAGGATTAATAGTTTTTGAGATAAAGATTTATGTAAAATGAAAAAGATGACTACCCTAAAATTTTTTATTTTCTAAATTAGTGTTCATTGAAAATATAATTCCCTTTTAAGATAATCGAAGCACTACATGGTATTTTCAATTAAAGTATCTATAATATTTGAACATATCATCATTAGAACCAATCAGTAATTATTAATGAAATGAGACCTTTGAAATATGAGAGGTGTAGAAATGAAAGACCAAATTCAACTCATGGGAAAAGTGATTAGTGGTAGAATGATAGTTATAAGATGAATAAAACAAAAAGGGTGATGAATTAAACATGATATACAAGAAAAAAACCAAACATGTTTTATTAGATCATTGGTTTCCCACCATGTAGTACTCATTTTTAAATCCCCAGTCAGACTCTCCAAAGAATATATCCATAATCACATAGAGGGTGTGGTTTGTTATCCATAAACCACAACTTGTGTTCCATTGATTCATTTTTAAAGTGAAAATTTAGTTATTTGGGATTTAAAAGATTGATTAAAATAAAAAACTATTATAGATTCACAACACCCTAGAGAGAAACCCTTAATAGTTGTTTACAACATGTTTTCCACTTTTGGAATTGTTCCAAAATGTGACACTAATAGTCTTTCACTATCTTCATAGAACTCGTCAATAATTTTTAAATAATAATCAATAAAAACTGGGTGGTAATGAGTAAGAATTTAAAAAATAGTTTCATTAAATGAATTTTTGGAACCTATTTAAATGTAATTTATATCCTTAATAAGTGAAACATAATTAATTTCTCTACATAAAAGTTACTTTAATAATAGTAAATTTAATTTCTAATATCCCAAAAAAATCAGTAGTTCTATAAATAATTATTTAATAGATAAAAGTTTCATATTGTTTAAAATAATAAAATATAAATTTGGGTTTTTTTGATATCATTTACTTCCATTATTTTCTCAACTCTTAATATATTACCTACGTGCACTTCCCCAAAACAATTTATCCATAGTTCTGAAACAGTGTGCATTCGATCATTCATTTATGGTCATGTTTTTGAAAAATAATATAGTAGAAAATTGAAATACATTTTGGGCCTAAAATTTCAACACTACGGAAGGATCATTCCAATTCAGTCTTATTGAAAGTAAAATATAAAATTCCAATATTCAAGTTATCTTTGTATAATTAATCAATAGTTGATTTCAAATCATCATTTAATTACAAAAGGTAATCATTTATGAGGGGATCAAGGAATGAGTGTTCTTAAATTGATTGATGTTCTAGTTCAATTGATTGGGGTTTGGAATAGTGGTAAGCACCCCCTAATTCTACATGAGAAATGGGGGTTCAAAACACATTGGGGCGCAGGCTACTGTAGCAGCACTGTAGCATACTGTAGCAGTGGTGGCACTGTAGCAACGACGTCACTGTAGCGATGGCGGTGTACTATGTGGTACTATAGCAGCAGGGGTACTGTAGAAGTACTATTCACAGAATGGTCCTTGGCCCAAAAAAATGGGCTTATGAGCCATGTAATGGGTTAAATGCCCACTGGGCCTTTGGGCTATATAATGGGTCTCCCTCTACCCGGTTAAAGAGGTCTTTTATTTACTTTAACAATAAATGAGGCCTCAATCCCAACCATTAAAATACATTATAAAAAATAATTTGAAAAATTAATGGGAACACGCTTTGAATATAAGTAATATCAAAATAGAGATCTATTTCAAAATATTTATATTTAGTTATTTCAAGATAATTTCTTCCTTCCAAAAATACCCTATCATCCAGCTCAACATCATTTCCCATCATATTATAAAAAATATTTTTTAAATTTAATTTATCATTCTTGATTTTTTCAAAGTCCTTTATAGTATTCCCATACAACTCCTAAATGTTTCTAGTTTATGTGGAAACATACAATGTTGGGAGTCATCTTCATCCGTCTTTGAGAAACTATCCACTAATTTTGATTGTATTTCAAATAAAAACTCAAATAAATTCTAGTTTTTATTAAATTGGTGTGGTTTTCAAGGAATATTATAGGTACACTACAAATAAATTTTTCCATAACCACCATAACAAATATAGTATTTTTGGTTTAGTAGATATCGGCCACAAATAAGATTTATTTCAAAACCAACCCATAAAATATAATTTTCAAATGGTGATTAATTATCAATAAATAATAGTAATAAATTTTAATATTACTAAAATATTTGGAATCAACATCCCGAAAAGAAGTATCATATTTATAAATTCATCATAAACAGTAGTAGTGAAAGTAGCCATTGTTTTATAATTTTATTTTATTTTAGTTTTTCTATTCCAACCTTAAGGGATAAAATATCTTCCTTCTCCAAAAATGACACCAAGTTATAATGGGTAGTTTTACTATCACAATTAAATATATAAACTCCCACTATTATTAGTGTTGTTAAAAGAAGGGTCGAACTGGAAGGAAAGAGTGTGATTTAACTTAGGTAATTATTATTCTCTAACCTATTTAAAACCATAAAGGGATGTGATGAGGAAATTAGGTGAGAATATTAGAGTAGGTTAAATAAGGGATAATGCATGGTTTTATATTGTTTAGGACTAAATATAATGGTTTTATATTGTTTAAAACCCATGATTCTAATTTTCATCTATTAGAAAATTTTAAAAATTAAGAACAATATTGAATAATAAATCTCAAGAAGAATGAATTGAAACTTTTAAGTTATAATGCAAGGAGATTGAATTGATGAAAAAATCCTTTAATTCCCATCAATAATTTAATCATAATGAAAATTAACAAATTAAGACGTATAACATAGTCAATTGAGAATATGAATAAAATAAAATGGGATAAAGGGGAATATAAATACTTCCATGTCCAGGTCAACACTCCACTTCCCAATCCATTCTATTTTTCTTCCACCATGAAGCCTATATTGTGCCTCACAACTCCTATCCTTTTAAATCATATTCTAGTTCCTAGTTCCCAAAAAAATTCATTCCAAAATTAGGTGATATATCCCAACAATTATCAGTCATAAAAAACAATTTCAAACTTCTTTCCCACATCACCATGTGGATTATTAAGCTTTTTATCATCTCTTACATGTGACTCAATCAAATATCTAAAATAGAATATATTCCCTCTACATGCGTCAGGCATTACCTCTAATCCATATCATCCAAGATGTGACTTGGGTCAATTAATTTCACTCAAGATTATCCATCAATCTTCTAATTAATGTCTAAAAATAATATTCACCTTTTTAAGATATCCATTTATTCAAAAATATATTTCTTTATTAGAAAACCAATTTTATTAAAATTCTTCTTAACCTTTATAAAAGTCCTCTAAGATATTTACATAGATCATATAAAGATTAGGATGCCCTTATGTTACTGATATCTAACCATTTCATGGGTCTAATTAAATGAACAATACCCTTATGTGGGTATAATCAATTGTGTTGATACCCTGATGTAGGTTTTAGATCCAGTAGATATAACCTTACATGAGTTTTCATGACTATATTGTAGTGTTTTTTGGAATGTATGGTACCCCTATGTAGCTCAATTAAAAGAGGAATTAACCACATATAGGACCTTGATCGGTGGTGTTATCACTACACAGGACCCGTTGCAGTATATTAAAATCATCAATGAAAGTTACAAATTACATATTTTAAAATTAAATAATATTAATATAATTAAAAATGAAATTTCATACTTTTAATGATGAATGTGTTCGGAAACATTCCACTAAAAGTATAGAAAAGGAACAATGAAATAATTATATAAAAAACATGTTTTAAGAAACAACATTAAAATTATAAAATAATAAAAAACCCACTAAAATTATGTAAAATTTATTACATTAAAATAAATGAAATTTAAATAAAATATCAATTAATCTATACACCACAAAATACCCATTTTCATAAAAATATTAAAATAACTACTATTTCCAAAAAAAGTAATAAAAATTAAATTATTTATTATTTAAATAAGATTTTTAATATAAAATCATTAAATTCCCATGTACAAGGTGTGGGAAAAATGTATAAAAATGTGGAAACATAACTTATCATATGCCATCATGTCATATGCATCACATAATGAAATATTTATCCTCTATTAGGATTCCTATTGTATTGGAAGTATAATTCAAAAATCATTAGTTGTAAGTATAAATATATACCATTGTCCTTGTAGTAAGCCACTAGCACCACAATATTATCTACTTTGGACTTCAGCCTAAAGTTTTTTATTTCACAGGATATGGTTTAAGAATCCCCTCAAAAAATCCTAATGATGGATGTGGTATCAATTCTTATATATAAATTGGTGCTTCATTGTCTATTATATCTGATGTGGGAACACCTCATAGATCCTCCCACCATGTAAAGGCCCAATATCATTACTGGTAGAAAAGGCATGCCCTATCCCTGATATGGGTTGTAATATACCACCCACAACATGATATTTTAAACATTGGTATTAACCATAATGGTTTTATCTTTAACAAGGAATTGGATACTATTCCCCAAAAAAGTCCATGTTAGGGGGTGGGCTTTCTACACCTACCTATAAAGGTGTGTTTCATTGATAATTGGTATGTTACTCTTTGAGTTTCAATTTTTTTATGAAACCATTAGTTCCGTAAAATCTCAAAAAAAAATTATTCCATTTTAGAACTATATTGAGTGAATATGATTCTTATGTACTGATTTCATTTTTTTTAATATCACATGAAAATAAATTTTTTCATTAATTCAAATATTTAAACGACTTTTTAGTTGTATTGTTTCACTCTATGTGATCGATGAAATACATAGAGTGTTTTATTACTTCATATATTTAAAATATCATATATTGATACCTCTACCATAATTTTTAAAGTATTTATTATTATTTATTGTAACCTAAACCATGAAAAAAAGAAGTTTTCATACCTCATGGTTTCAATAGAAAAAATCATCTAAAGTGACTTCTTTAATATTGACCCATCGCTGACATATTTATAAGTGAGAATGGAAATAAATTACTATATATTGTGTATAATGAAAAACCAATTTCTACATTTGTATGGTTATCTCAATAATAAAGAGGGATTATATATGGGTGTCTTATATCATATCATTTGAAAAAAAGTATATGAATGTACCCAAATGAAAATAATATTGTGTTGTCGGTGTTCTATTGTGATTTTTATTATATCAAGAGATTGTCTAATTTTTTAATGATTATATTAGGCCCTTAAAGGATGGGGTACTACAGTGAAATCCTATTTTGTAGATGGTAGAGAAGGAATCCCTAATTTATAGTTTGGTGTGGGTATATCATCTATCATGATGACATGTCCATTAAAATATTAGTCCATAGAATATGAAAAAAAATGGTGAGGGACAGTCCAGAAGTAGAAAAATATCTTAGTGTGCATGGTCTGTAACATTTCACACAACACTTATAAAACTCACGGATCATATTTTTTTTGAAAATATCTCATAAAATTAATGGTACTCATGTTGAATTTC
This sequence comes from Viscum album, assembly GCA_963277665.1. Classification (NCBI taxonomy): domain Eukaryota; kingdom Viridiplantae; phylum Streptophyta; class Magnoliopsida; order Santalales; family Viscaceae; genus Viscum; species Viscum album. The sequence goes on from OY728143.1 coordinate 1,968,845,630, forward strand.
TTCTCTCGCTTTCAAACTGGGTTTAACTTTTTTTTCTTCTATCTTTTTATCCCTTTACCTATCATATTACCAAAATACTATAGACTCATTATGTAAATAAGTATCCTTTTTAGAACTTAAATATGAATTCCAAGGATTTATTTATGCCAATATAGCCCTTTTTTAGGTCAATAATTCAATTTTCCTCGACACTAATTCATTATTCATACAACTTCTTGATATTTCATTTTGACCATATCTAGTAACAATGATTTTATCTCCTTGATCCTATTATATTTAACCACTAAATATGAAATCCTAACATTAATGTTGTTTTTTTTTGAGTTACTTAAATTGAACAAAACATATCCTAAACTATCTTCAGGAATTCTTCCTTATATTAATTTTATTTAAGATATTTTCTCTCATAAGTAATGTGTATCAATTAAATAAAATTATTTTACCTATATTGGATAAAAAATTAGACAGATTTATAAATGATAAAGTTTCTTCTCCTAAGGACTTATCCAGGTTCCCTACCTCTTCTTCAAGGTGATTAATTTCATCCACCATGGTATGAAATGTTGCAAAAATAAACAATAAAATTTATTTGGAAAATTATGAACCATATATTTTAATACGTCAAGGGATATATCTTGTTAATCTCTAGAAATCCAATCACTCTCATGGCTGTTTGGATCTTTTTTAGCATAATTTTTAAACAAAAGTTGGCATAACTTCTAGTCACATGATTATATAGATTATTATAAGAAAAAATGAATGTTCCTCACCTTACTGGTATATTCAAACACTTATTGTATTCCAATCAATAGAGTTATACTTTTTGTAAAGTCATTAAATGGGGAAAATAAAACATATTATTCCATAAATGAGTGGGATAACTTGTTAAACCATTTATTCACTTTCATTTTCCAATTAATCATAGTCTTAATAAAAATTGAATTCTAATCAGATGCGGATTTATAACCTCCGAAACTGAACTATATTTTAAATTCGTATTGAGGCTAAAATATTTAAAATCAAAATAAAATAAATGATTCCAATAAAAAATGTATCAAGATCTAGTAATAGTTATTTTTACCTTTGGGATATGAATAACATTGAGAGTGAACTCTTTAAAAATTGGGTTTTCTAAACACTAGGTTGTAACTAGTGTTAGCTAAAAACATTGTCAAATACCCCCTTCAATAGCACTAAAACAAATAATGTTAAATTAGGGTCTTCATTATAGCTTATAAAATAACACTGATAAATGGGGTCCTTTATCACCACTTGTAAAAAATCATTTATAAGGGGGGGTATGAACATTTTATTAGAAGCCCTGATAAAGTCCCACCTTTATCAGCTATTTTTAACAAAAAAATATAAAATTTTACTTCAAATAAATTCATTAAACATAATATATTAATATATAAGTATATTTTTATTAATATAAATATAATATATATATCTTTTAAATATGTTTTAGATGATATAAATTTGAATTTAAACTTTATATATATGATATTTAGTGGAAATAAATTATAAAATAATTAAAAAAAATAATTAATTATTTGCAAATTATTATAGAGTAGTAATCATCAAAGAACAATTTGAAGACACAAAAAATAAAAAATAAATAAAAGATCTAAGATAAGTTGAAATCGTATCTCGAAATTTAAACGGCAATAACTTTTTATTTAGGTGTCTTTTTGAGATCTACCATATATCAAATAGAATTTGGGAATGATATATTTTCCCGTAATGAGAAAGGTAAACCTCTATCAAATTTTTATGTGCCAAAAAGGCTCAAAAGGGCTCCAAAAATGAGGTTTTTTCCGGGTGCCCTAATTTTTTAACATTGGATGAATTTTCAACCTAGTTTATAGGGGTATTATTTCCATTTTTAGTGGAGATTGAATTTATTCATAGGTCTTACATTTATTCTGATAATATGGTTTTGAGATTTTATCATTTTTCACAATGTACTATTATTAATAATAAAATTTATAACAATAAATGTCTATTTTTATATATTCACAAAAAAATTAATTATTTTATAAATAAAACATTAAACATATTTATATATTAAATATATTTATTAATATATAAACATATATATAAATATATTGATAAATAAATGTAACGAAATACATTTAAATGTATAGATATATCATAAAATCTAAAACAAAAAAGTATAGGGGTGGAAAAGGCTTTGATATATTTGTTAAAGATCACAGGTTCAAAATTTACTGGATGTAGGGGCATGTGTGAGAGTGTGGGATTATCTGAAGTGCCGATAAAGGGGTGGGGGATGTTCTAATAAAGTGTTGGGGTGGGAATCCCTAATGAAGGGGGTGGGTGGGGTGTGAAAAAAAATATATAGCCTTAATCAGTGGGGCCTTCCTCGGAACTTTTTTACTGCTGGTAAAGGCCCCCATTAATAGCTAAAAAGATGATAAAAGGGTCCTTTAACAGTGATAAAAATAACTATTAAAGGACCCTTTTAAAAGATAATTTTTCAGCACTATTAAAGGATACCTCCTACAATTATTTTTTATCAATAGTAAAAGCTCTGGTCATTTAACCACACTCAAATTAATGATGATTTTTTAGCACTGATAAAGGCCCAGTCTAGCTTTGTTAAAGTCCATTTTTTATATAGTGGCGGTGGATCAGTATTAATGTTTTTTAAATCAGTTTATCCTTTTGTTCCTTATTTTTAACTCTATGATATTAATTAAAAGAATCTATCATTTTATCAAATTATCATCATTCATTAGAACAAAAAACACACACACACATAAAGAGGATAATATATTGACAAGTTCTACTATTCAAAAATAAAGGCTAGTCCTTTATTTAATCTAGAAAAACCTATGATCACATGGACCATTAATAACAAACCTAAGTTATATAATTATTAGTGTTTATACAAAACTCTTGTTAGAAATATATTTGTTATGTATGTTCCATATTACCCTTTAGTGTATCTCATACTTTATAATGATATAAAATAGAGTAAAACTGATGATTTCTTCACCACATTATAATGTAATCAGGTTGGTGATGCACTACTTCTTCTTTTCCGTCTTCTTCTCTTAATTAAATAATAATTATCATGTGACACATATTATTATTCTTCAATTTCATGTGTAAGTGAAAGTCATATTTTCTATTTTTTGGTGCGACACATGTACAATTTACCATACTATCTACTTAATTAATGATATGATATAAAAGCATGGAATTCATCCCATCCAATCTCTTCTATTTATTCAATTTCACTATGTGAAAACTTTTTCACTCCTCATCTTATTCATATTCACTTTCATAGATTCAAGATCGTTCTACTTTTTATCTGAACTGGATTACATTGTACTCTCTCTTCTTCCCTCTTATTCTTATTCTTCCTTCACATGTCCAATAGATTCTCTTTATTTATTCTTCCCTCATTTTTTATTATCTTCAATAGAAAATAAATATTAATAGAATAAGTTGTATTGGTTCTTAAATTTTTATGTACTTAAATTATTTTATGCTTGATATAGCGGTATCTCTTCTTCACACCCTTCTTATATAAAATTTAGAATTTATATCTTCACTATTCTTCTTTTTTATCATTTGATATATTCATATCAACATAAATATCAAATTTCATAATTATTTACATTAACCCTCCCCATTAATTTCAATGGTGTACTAAGTATATTATACCCATAATAAAAGAGTTATTATGGTCTTATATAAATTCCTTAGAATCTTCTTCTGTGATTTATTAAAATTGCTTCAAGAAAATTCCATATATCCAAAAAAGAAATCATAATAAAACCATGGCGCTATTTACTTTATAGTAAAATAATCTATTGGATATTCTTTCCTATTATTCCATCATCAACTTGAATCAAGATTAAATAAATCATCATATTTTTATTTAAAATAATTTCTCGCTTGGCATCATATAATTCATGAATTTTCAATGTCTATATGCTCTATGATTTAATAGAGATTGTTTAACCCTATATACTTCATTATTCCTTACAAACCGAATCAAAAAAATTATACAAACATTCACTATGTGTACGATATGAAGACTTCTTCATGAACCCTAAAAAAATTTACATGTATGTTTTGAAGATTTTTTGTATGCCCAATGATTCTTCCTAATGAACATTATGAACTCTCTTATTCACTCTTTTAATTAGTCCAAACATTTAAAATATAATTGAAACCTTATAAACGTTTCATATACCTTATGAATATTTTTTGTTTCATATAATCATTCTTGTTATTTCACACATACTCCCTATTCAATCTTCATGTTCTCCATCTCTTTATTTTTGTACTCATGCATGGTCGATCCATAGACTATGAACTAATAATACTTTCATCTCATTTTTAGTGATGTTTTTATAGAATAACATTAATGGATATAACTATTTTATATATAAACACAATATGAACATAATAAACTCTTATACATAGAGTTTTAGGTTCTCTTTTAACTCCAATGGAAAATTTTAGCAAGAGGGTTACTAGTGTAGTGTTTGACTTGCATGTGAGGTAGAGGAAGATCATGAACTACATAATAACACATAGAACCACATTAATTTTAATTAGTGAATAGTTTCTGTTGTCTTTGATCAAACATTATATTCTTATTGAGATAGTTAATTTTTTATCAACAAATCTCCCCATCTATCTATCATAAATGTCCATTAGGTTCTTCTTGTCCAATGAGACTATCATGTATCCCATTTATTATCTCTAATATTTCATTCTTGTGTCAACCAACGTTTTACATTAATAAAACCATCCCTAAAATATTGGTTGTCTCACTTTTATATTTATTGGATATCTCCAAGAGATATCCTAGTGGCTCGAGTTCTCAGCTGGCCTTGAGTTTGGCATATTTATTCCACTAACACAACAATTCCTTCATCAACTATAGAAATATAATTACAATATCAAGACCCCAACCAACATACATACACTATCCCTTGTTCTATTGTAATTTTCTTCTATTATCAAAACATTATACATTTTTATTTTATACTTCTCATTGACCACAAGGATGGATCTTCAACAATATCTTATTTCTAAAAAGATAGAATTCACCAGTATAAATTCTCTATGTATCTTAAACGATTCAACACAACATTTCTTTAATGGAAATGAATCTACAAATATCCAAAAGTAAAGCCTCTTAGAAGATTCTACATCAAAAATTATATCAAATTAATACTCAGTGACACCTTCATCGGGTATAATTCTCATTTTCACAATTCTGGGGTTCTACATACAACATTAAAACAATTATTCAAACCATCTTTACTATAAATCTTCAAGAATGAATAGTAAGATGAAATTGTACAGAAGAAGTGGATAGAATATGTGAAATGTGGAAACATACATGATTTTAATTTGGATGGGGATATAGTATTAAGAATTTTAAGATGATTATGTGTTTAATCAGAATAAGATCTAAAAAGGCGTTGATTGATATATCTAATATATTCAAATTATCTACATATCCAGATAACATGAATATATGTAGGGTTCTCCAAGGGAATTTTTAGTGGAAGAATAAAAATTTATAGATTTTGGAATATTCAATTTTTTCATTATATGACAAAAATTAATGGATGAAATGAAACTACCCAGATGATAAATGAATCCTCTACATATACTAGTGTGGAAATGGGAAAAATTATAATGGATTTCTTTATTAGGGTCCCTTTGTTTTCCAGCTCAAATAAATCTATATGTCTAATATTTTTTATCTTACAAATGTTGTCTATTTCATAAAAATTAATGGGGGATTTTTATTAGATAACCTTCCTAGTCGTTATATTAACAAAGTAGTGAGACTTCATGGTGCACCATTATCTATATTTTCTGATCATTATCCAACTTTCAGATCAATGTTTTTTAAATTTATTTATAAGGTTATTTAAAATTATTCTTATCATAGAAATACTTATCACCATTCGGTATATGGATAGTCTAAAATGACTACTAAAATGTTATAGGATATGTTATGGTTATTATTTGATTAATTTCATGGGATTTGGAATCAATATCATCTATTAGTGGTCATGTTTTTTATAATGTGTGTTTACCCCTATTCATTGTTTAGGCTCCCACTAAAACCAGTGATCTGGAATACCTGTGAATAAAATTTATTGGATAGATAGCTTCCATTAAATAATTAAAATGAAACTATATGAGGATTTATATAAAATGAATTTTCGAACCCATGCCTATAGGGATAAATTTGGTGAATGATTATTTTGGGAAATGAATTTTTAGAGGAGAAAATAGAGAAGGTAGAATCCATTTAAAAATATGTTATGGTATCACATTTCCAATAGAAGAGTCATGATTATAATCAAAGGAAAGATATATAATTCTAGATTAGTGACATTTTCTCAAAAATATATCCATTTAATGGAGTGATGAGGTTTATAAATAAATAGAATATTCACTTGTGATGCATTAGGTTGTTTGAGAAATTATAAGTAGTAATATTTTTTTAATATTGTTTATTCATATCTATTAGTATTTCTAAATTATATGACATAATTTATGTCTTGAATGTGAGGATGAATTTTTAAGACCCAATGTTTGTTCAAAATAGTGAAGGGGTGTTGGGGAATCCTAAATTTTGATATTGTTAGGAGAAAATAAATATCAATGAAATGGACGTTTTTATTCTCCAAAACCATAAACATTTGTTACTTAAAGTGTTATAGAGGAATAAAAATAGGATTAAGTAGTTATACAAATTTGTATATATTTATTCATGGATAAATTTTTGACTTAAAATTTAAGGATGAAATAATTTAAGAGAGTAAATATATGAAAAATGACATTATTATAGATAAATAAACTGGATCAATGCATGAATTTCATTTATAAGAGTAAAAATGAACCCATTATTACCTAATAATGATACAACAAAAAATTAGAGATATAAATTAACCCTAAAATCTATAAGTAAAAGTTTATAAAGAAAATATATGAACACCATGACTGTGACATTGAACACTCATGGATTATAACCCCTATTAAAACATATATGAGAAATGGTATAAAAGATAATGAGGTAAAATACATGGAATTGAATTTTTTTAATAGAAGTTTAATTACACTATTAAAATATGTATAATTCATATAATTTTATATAAGATAATTTTTTACACATTACCATTGGGATGAAAAAAGATATTTATAAGAAATATAATTTAGTTGTTATAATATAAATATAATTGTTCTGAATAATGTGTGTGAAAAAAATCATTTCCATTATATACGTATTTAATTAGTAAATTACTCACACTTATATATGCAATTTAATAAAATGGGGTCAAAATTTAGAATCTTCATGTTGATGTTTCCTTATATATCCTATTTGGTTTGGTTTCATGGGATATAAAAGATGAATTTGATAGGATGTTAGGTCAACTTGTCCCATAAAGATTCATGTTGTCTTTCCTGGGCCTACCTTTTATATTTAAGTCATGTTTAAAACATCCTTCCATGTAACTTAATCGATTACCCTTTTTAGAATTAGATTGATTAACACTAATGAATTAAAAGTTGCTATAAAAGGAAATTTTGTTTTATTGTGGTTAATCTAAGTTATTTTATTTTGAAATTTTGTAAAACTATATAATCAGGAAATTTTAAATTTAAAACTTTCCAAGAAGGAATATAAAGGGAAAGTTGGTAGATGTTATTTTTATGGGAGGATTAATCCCTTGATTTTGGTTTCCTATATATTCATGTGAAGAAAATCCAAACCCATAGAGTTTGAAGTCACTGTGTAAAGCCATGTGATAAAGAATCTCATACCATTTCAGGTTTTTTGATAAAGACCATTAATGGGCAATTTAATTTCATAAATCTATAACCAGTGTTACTCCTTTATCGATATATATATATATATATGAGCACTACATTTCTTACTTTTTCATGTATCTAGGACCATTTTGTCTTGTAGAATATTGTTATATCACTAGGGAAATAGAGAACAAGGTTCCTACCATTTATTTGGGGTAGGGATTACACAATATTAGCCATTGTATTTCAAATTTTCATATGATGGAGATGATAGGGGGAGGAATATACCTAGTCCAATTCCAATGATAAGGAATTCCTAGTAATCACATTTAAGGTTGATCCTATATATGAGAGTTGGATGAAACTATACCTTTTGGGTAGTACCTATGAGAAATAATTCTAAAAGGGTCAAAATAGATTAACCATGGAAAAATAAATTAGATTAACCCAAGAAAGTGACCTAGGAAAGGTTTTAGAGTATGGTATGTGATGAGGGATAGAAATAGCCATCTTCTTTGGGGAAAACCTGAAAAAAGGTGTCAATAAGTACATAAATTACACTAGGGATAAATAATATTGCTTGACATAGGTTGATGACTTAGATGAGTTCTATATCTATGTTAAGACTTAATGGCTAGGAACAACATTCATTAATTATAAGTACATTGTATCTATCATAATTTTAACTTATATCCTATACTTAACCTCCATAGAAGTCATTCACCATTGTCTATTCATATGGATTGGGAGAAGTGGTCTCTCCTAAGCTTTCTATGTTTTAACCACCCTATGAAATCGAATACCCCTACATTCTATCTCATTCTCTTAGATTGATATTTAGAAAAACATGTTTTGGAGTTCATTTTGTATTATGGATCTTAAAAGAGGGTTTTGTTCCCACTTACTTATAATGTATCCTTTTGTGTAAAAGTGAAAGGTTAGGGGATCCTTTTATACATAAAACAATATTTGTAACCCAAACTTTATGGTAACAATTCTAGTAACCTAGGTCTCTATAGGGGCATATACAGTACTCTACACTAGAGGTCATATGGTGACACATTATATTAAATAATCATATGTTCATTTTTTCAGTTGTGGAATTTGTTTCAGGTGTTGTGAGGGTGTGGGTTGGGACTTTGAAAAAGTTTCTTATAATTGATTGATATTAGATGAGTGGGGTTCTGAGAGTATGGTATTAATTTAGGATTCATTATCAAAATAATCTCTCACTTTTTTCATGTTAACCTACAAAATATTGATAAAAATCTAAAAAAATCATCTTTAAAAAGACAATAATATTTTATATGGGTGTCCTTTTTGGATTCATTTTCTGTCAAATCAATATGAACCTAATGATTTAACATATGTATATTAGATATACCCATATCCTAATATTTCAATATCCGTAATACATCTATAATACGATGAAAATTACATCCATGATTTTGTTGTGATCTATATAATATTCCAAATTGGAAGATCTCACCCCACACCATTACATTAGGAAACATTTTTTAATAATATTTTTTCCTTAATGTGTAAGAAATTATTTGGATTTTATATATCCTTTTCAGCTTATCTGTATTTTATTGGGATAATATTTTAGGCTAGTCCCATCGTATGTTATCTAAATAAGGATTATATTTTAGTTTCATTTAAAAGTGCATCGAATTTATTTTGGACACAGATAAATGAATACTTTTAGAATTAGATTCATTTTGAATTAAAATAATCTTATTCAAATATATTATGTACACTACTAAACAATACATTATCATAATATAGGTTTAGGGATAAAAAACATCAAGAGGAATATTTTGCCGGGGAGAAACTTCACACAATGAATCTTTCAACAAGAGTAGGATCTTGAATAAATGTATTTTTATAACCATGAGGAGGATCTCAACTCAAAATTTTTGTTAGGAAGATGTTAATCTTAAACTAATGTTTTGTTCTAACCAAGAAGAGGATTTTGACTCATAGTACATTCTCAATTAGTTAAAAATTTATATTCAATTGAATTTTCAAGAACCAAGAGGTAATTATTAACTAATGGAGTTTTCTAACCTAGTGGAGTATTGAAAAGAATTGTATTTTTCAATCTAAGAGGTAGATCTCAACTCAAGGAATTGTTTTGAACCAATGCGAGGATATAAACATAAGGATTTTAATCCAATAGTGGTATTTGGAATCAAGGAATTTTTTTAACCAATTTGTGGATCTCATATTGTACTATTTTTTTAAATGATGGGTGGATATTCCTTAAAGGACTTTGGGAAATAAGTATACTATCTAGACACCTAGAATCTATTAAAAAAATATATTATCTCTACTAATGAGCTTTTCAAACCAAGAAGAGTATCTCAACATTACAAATTTGGGAGCCAAGTACAGTACCTAAAGTCATATAATTTTTTTATAACCAAAAGGATAATATTGACTCATTCCATTTTTTGTGATCATAGAGAAAGACCTTAACTCAAGGAATGTTTCTATTATGAGGAGTTGGTTCTCTACAAAAGGATGTTTTTACCAAGAGGGGGATATTCACTCATGTAATTTTATGTTGACAAGGTGAGTATCTTGAGTTAAAGAACTTATTATAAAGAGAGGGATTTTGAATTATTATTTTTTATTCATTCAGTTGTGTGCCCATATATGAGATCATGAAAGAGTATAATATCATAAATTTTAATTTAATGGTGTTAATGATTATATAATATCAGACATGGAATATATTTAGATCCACAATAATAATGGGAATATAGAGAAGGTAAATCAAAGATTAATTATCTTTTAGTAAAAATGGGATATGAAAACTATTGGATGAAATTGAATAATGGTAATGTCAATATGGCCAATAAAATATCAGAAAATATCAAACAAAATTATATGGGCCTACTCCTTAAGAACATGAAAACAATCTAGGTTGATTAATAGTGGATCATAATAAGTTGTGTTGTTTACTATATTAAGGGTGATCCATTTATATTATTCAATGAAATTGTTTCCAATTATTTTAAAATGGTTTTTACTAATTATAAAATATGAAAAATTTAATTAATGGATCTTTCCATCAAGGATATAAAACTTTTATGGGTGTTTACATAGTTATTCAATGGAAATTATGATATTCTTTATACCAAGGATGGTCTGTTCAAATAAAAATATATACACATAATAAACTTATATCAAATGTTTCAATTAATGATAACTCATACCTCAATGATATATAATGTATTTATGAGTAAATGGATCATTGTTCATTATTTGAGAAACCAAAAGGTTAAATGATATTGAATTGATGTCATATTCATGGAAAATTGATATTAAATTAAATGATAATGGTAAGTAATCCCCTGATATGAACGGATTAAAAATTTTAACATAGATAAATTAACTCCTGGAAAAGTGTATACTCATTTTATTAGAGTAAAGAGTATTTTAATTAACTTTTTCGTACACCCACATTTCTAGAAATTATGGATGAAAATTTTGTAATACCAAATATTGATTTTAAAAGCCCTATAATTTCTTGATTTATACTCTAATTTTTTCTAATTCTATAAAGGATTGGGATTTACTTGAAATAACATTTATTTTTCTCAACTAAAACCTTTTAGTGTTTTTAGACTAGAAATTTCTTGGTATTTTTTGTATACTCTAACTTTTCCTTATTACCTCATCTGTTAAAGTACTAGTGAGAAACTCCTTCCCTTTTTCTTTTTCAAACCTATGAAAGTATTCAACCTAACATGTTTTATCTCTTTTTTTCCTTGTTTTTTTAAGCTATGAAATATTAAGAACATAAAGCGAAAATACTGTTCATACAGCCACTGTGGAGAAGGAAGTTCAGAACTCTGATCCAGGGCCGAATGTAGTGGAGGTATTTGGGGGATTGAAAATGGATCTTGGTGTTCTGGATGGTCATGAGAAGGTGGGAGAGGGTGACAAGATGATCATTGATGGTGAAGAACTATCTTTCCCTGCAAAGAATGACACCCATCTACCTGGTATGGAATTGAACATGATGAATACAGGCTTCCAATATACAAAAAGAGGTCAAATGTCGAGTAGAGATCTGGAGGAAATGGAAAATAGTAAGTTATTTGAAAATTATGTTAAAAATGGACCTTCTTTATGCTTAAAAAACAGCTTTGATATTCTTGAGAATGGGGAATCAATGCAAGTTGAGGTGGATGAGTGTGTACGCCCGGTTGGTACTGAATCTCTTTCACTAGTGGTACATGATGGTTCTTCAAAGGACAATAAGGTTGAGATGTATGCCATGAATGACTCTAATCTCCCTGAGAAATGGGGAGAAGTTTTGGAAAGTGAAAAAGAAAATTTTATTCCCAGTTACAGTAATATTGTTCAGAGAGGGAGTACGAAGCCATCAGAAATACAGATAGATGGGTCTACCAAAATCAAGCGACGACCTCGGAAAGATTACTCTAACTTGCCCAAACCAATGGCAACCAGGTCTGGCATGGGCAGAGCAGCAACGAAGAAAGATCATGAAGGGGATCACCCAACCAAACCTAAGTTATCTCAAGAAATGCTACAGCGCAAGATGTAATATCTAGAGATGATGAGGAAGTACGAGTCCTCGGAATGGGAGTCAGCTGGACCGGATGACGAGTTTTCAGACTATGGAGGTAAGAATGAATTTGGTTATGATGTGATGTAAGATGACTTGTGCTTTGTTCTACTTTCCTGCCTTTTATTTTTATTAATAAATTTGGGAATCAGGCTTTTCCTGGTTCGAACCTTCTTGTTATACAAGTTTGACCGAACAATTTTGTTTAGGTTTTATCCTCGCACAACTTTAGCCAAAATAAAATGGCATACCCAACCTAAACCAAACTGAACCTATATTAATTAAAAAAATAAGAGTTTAAATTAATTGGTTTTAGAATATAGAAAAGTTTATAAATGTTAAAGGTTGTACACTATTGGCAAAAGTGGGGATCTTACATTATGGTCATGAATCTTTAAAAAAATGGGTTTCCTTTCTAATATAAAATTCAAAATAAATGGTAAAAGGAGATAAAAATGTTAAAGTGGAATAGTAAATGGAATGGTGAATAATTATTTTGTTGGTCCCATGATAGGGGATATATGATACATTAACTTTCATACCATGGTAAAAGAAATTTATAAAGCCTAATGTTAATCAGTAGGCCCACAAACAATGACAGTTCCAATGTGGTAAGGGATTAAAGGGGAATTTGGTGTCTTGTCTCTGAACAATATGCCCAAATGTCACTAAATATACAATGATAATAGGAATCGTACCATACATAGTTCTAGAAAATAACTCAAACATAAAAAAACCTTATATTTTGAGAAAAAATGGAAATTTATGAGTATAATGAAAAAATTATAGTGTTGTGAAAAAATATAATTGTTTGTAAAAGATATTAAGGAATAGTGTGAATTGGATAAATCTAAACACCATGGTGCAATTAAGGAATAAAAAAGGAAATTATTTTTCATATGGTCCTTTTATATGATATCCAAGTATTAAAAAAAATATAATTTTAAAATATAAATAATGTACTGCATTTTTATTATGAAGAATCCCCTTGTGTAAAGATAATGAATGAAACCAAACATGAATGATATCCCATACACTGTAGTATGAATGGAAAATATAATATATGAAGAGTTATTGGTTGGAAAATGATAAAACAAATATGTTAGTCACTACATATAACATATTAATATGAATTAATCCATACATAGTTATTGAAAATGTTTTTTTTCTAGGGTGGGTGAATTTTAACACTATATAAGAAAAGTTTCACTCTATCCACTATGTTTTCTTAGGAATTCGGCTCTTACATATATCATTATAATGCATAAAGAAGGTAAAATATCTTGAGGTCACATAATGTATACCACTAGAATTAATTTAATGATATGAATCATATGCTATTTCATGTAGTTTAAGGCCATGTGGGTTAGACCAATACAAGAAATTTAAGTCAATACATGTTTGGTCACTTGAATAAGTCAAAGGACACTAAAGTCAAAAAAAAGTTTATATATTAGATTAATTAATCTATTATGGAACACTATATAGTTTAAGTTAAATTATTATGTATCTCTTGATATACTATTTAAAATCTTATAGTAAGAACAACTTTATGTATTTTAATATCATATAAGATGGTCCATGTGTTGTGTATTTTAAGACTATAAAATAAATACCATACAAATTATAGTTTAAGGTTGTGTGGTATCAACCATATTTCACATAGTATATGGTTATCTAAAAATGAATGATGGAATCTAATATGAATTATCTATAACGATACATTCCAATGAGGGTAAATACCGCTTGAATACATGATTCAAGCCTTTCAAGATTCTCAAATTATATAAAGACATTATTTACAAACTTTTAAATCATTTTATTAACAATAATTAATTAATGGAGTTTATATCATAGGATTAAATGATTGTAGAAATAATGTTTGTAATATTTTAAAACTACATCCATGCATTTATGTATCTTAATAAGAATTTGAAAATTATACTCTCCAGAATATATTATGTAGACAATAATCTACCTATACTTAAAGAATGTACAAAATTTATTTTTCTATAAGATATGGGTGATGTTTTTTCCACTTGTATGCATTTTGAGTTTTTTTTAATCCACTAATGTTGTTGAAGTTGGGGTTTAAGTATCCCTAACTTTATTTTCTAATTCATCTATCCATTGCTTAAGCCAATCCTTAAAAAAGAACTCTTGGATTTTATAGCCAAAAATTTGATAATTTGGATAGTTATTAGAATGTGACTTAATGTTCACATAATCAAATATCATGATCTTGAAGAGATTAATAAAATTATTATCTATGGAGAAATTGAAGTACCTAATAAAATTCTATAAATTAAATAAATATAACTAATTTTTTTCAATTATTAAGTTGAAATATTCATTTCCATGAATATTCTATATGCTTTGGTCAGAAAGAGAACACGGAGAAAACTAATATTTTTTTATTTTTTCTTTAAATTATATTGATTTATAGTTTGAATTTATTAATAATTTATAAAAAAATTTGTTTTCCCAGAGCATTGATAAAACTATCTGTCTTGGTTCTGAAGTGGTGATTGTTGAGGATGGTCAATGATTTGAATGAATCGGAGGAGGGGAGAATCATATTGAAATTACCCCAACCCTAAGTGTTCAGTTACTTTATCACAAAACAATTGGCTAGTCTCTATTATGAAGGGTTATCTAGTGAACGGGTTTCCTCTTCCCAAAAATCATTGTAAAGATGAATTATTATTTGAATAATCATGGGATTGTTTTTATAGATATTTTATTTTTCATTCTTTAAATATGTTCTTTTTTTCTTTATTAATGACTTCTTTAATATCTTTAGGAGGGTATAGGATATAAGATATGATGAATCACTTACCAATTACAAAAGTAAATGTGTAACTGATGATGTAAATTCAAGCCAGGACCATAGGGGTTCAATATTCCTTTGATGTTACTGACAAAATCCTTCTTTAAAAATGAAATATGAATAATATTTTCCATAGATGTATCATGCTTAATTTGATAATTGTCAACATCAGGTGTTATGATATGATAGGTTTGTAAACCACTTCATTTCATGCTATTGATGTATATTTACAATCATCCCTATTATCACTATTATGGATAGGTAATATATGAACCTTTTGAGCATTAGAAAATTTTATAGGAATTTTATTTCATAATTACTGCTATGACCATCAAATGTAGGAAACATTTCTTCATATGTTTTTGACACTATATTAATGATAACTGAACATCTAGTTCCCATTTATTCTATAGGTAGTATATCTACATATTAATAAATTTCTTCATTTTGGTTGATTGGGTCTTAGTCTAGTCTATTTTTGGGTATATATACTTAAAGAAATGATAAATTTTCATGTATCTCATACAAATCTTTTCTATTGGAGATCGGGATGGTATAAAATTCATGTAAGATTCCCGAACATAGTAAAAGAAGTTGATTTAGTGATTTTCTCTTTTTTTGATATGGATATATGACTTTATAAATCCAACTTAATTAGTTTTATATAATTTATAAAGAGTAATAAAACCTCATTTTCTTCATTTAAGTTTCAAACATTTGTTGCATTATACAGATTATGGACTACAACATATGTTGTCTCTTTTAACAATGGGTTTTTACCCTCTATCTTGTAGTATATCACATCAATTTATCATGTTTCATTGAAATAGAAAATAGAACTTTCACTATTAAGTAATCTAATTTTTCAATCAATTTAATATTTAAATAATTTGAGATATGGAGGGGGATCATTTATAAATAGGTAAAACCATGACCTTCCCATCAATTCATTAAAGTTTTTATCTAATGAACAAACATTAAATTAGAGTTGGATACAAAATCCCAAATTAGGGTCTTTAATCAGGCCTTTTAATAGATTTTATATTCACACATTTCATATCCATAAATCATCAAATCAAGTGGAGTTAGATTAGCTTCCTTATATCCCAAATGGTTGAGGGTTTAGAAAATATTGAGGTTGATACTAGAACTACTTTTATCGAGGTTTTATGAATTTTGATATCATTGATTTTACAAAAACCATATTAAGGACTAATGTGCACCTATACAGATGTATCCTAGTTTTGATCTAAAAATTAGGTTTCTAGTTGATATTTAAGAGATCTAATTTTGGAATGATATAAATTATTTATAGAATATTATGTTTTAAATTCTTGGGGATTTTGTAAAACCATAATGAGATCATCTATAATTTCATTAGAGAGACAATGATCTTCAAAAATTTTGATTTCTTCCAAAATAATATATTTTTGTTTTAATAAATCGTTTTTTGAGATAAATACCTTTGTTTTTTATGTTCTTTTTCTTGAAATTAAGGCTTATAAAGATTTTATAACTAATGGAATGAATTACATAAGGAAAAATTAGGTTAGTATTTTTACAACTAATGTGATAGGCTAAAAACCAGTCCCTTTAATCTATGGTTAATTTACTGATTTTATAATAACTAATTTATCAACTAGTTTCATAGGTTTTGGTTAGTATTGGAGGGCCCAATATTTGAATGATTCTTTGGTTAAAATCACCAGATCTCATTTCTCCTTTGTTTTGGTAGTGTGAATTATGTATTCATTAATAACTCTTATCTCCAAGTTATACGACATGTATTCTATGCTCAATACTGAATATATCCTAGATAATATCTAAGGGTTTTAAATTCATAAAATCATTCCTTCTTAGTATATTTATATATTATTCTGATAACATTGATTGAAGAAACCATATGTTATTGATTATAAGAAGGTATATTTGGTGAAATAAATAAATAATTCAAGTGTAAAGGGTGTTTCTTCACCACATCATGGTCATGAGTTAAAGCCTTGATGGACCCCTTGGGGGGATTTTGTGTTTCCTTTTGAAAGAATTTATCCTCGTCTGTGCAACATGACCTTCAAGCATGAATACAAGGAGGAGTGTATGAGAGAAATTGAGTGCCTTTATTCCAATGGATAAACCAACATGTAATGAATGGACATGGTTTGTGACAAATTATAATGTCATTGATTTTAGTGGAGATATTGTTTACAAAATGATATAGACAACATATTAAGACATCAGAAAAATGATGTGAGATGGACCTTCTGGGATGACACACATGTTAGCACTGGAATTTCTGACAACATAGAGGAGGGTGGTATCGGCCCCATTATTCATTAATTAATATTATATATATATATAATCATATATTATGTCTATAATATAACCATGAACCACATAAATGTGGTTAATATTGGTGGGGTGGTATTCATTATCTCAATTATGGGTTCATGAAGTCCATGATAGTTTGGACAGGCTAAGGAACCTATTGAGGGTTTCTCTTCCTACTATTTATTTTCCCAACATTCAATACTCTAGTTCATAAAAAATAGTAAACAAAAGGGCTCTATAAATAGAGTTATAGAGGGAGGTCATGATTGGTGGATTCATTCAGCCTATAATGATAACTTGTGTATGGTTCATTTGCTTTTGTGTCATCCATTTATCAAATTTCTATACATTTATATTTGTTACCTCATTTAATTCATTTACTTATTTAATGGGGGTGGGAAAATATCATTCTAAAAGGGTTTTAGGGTTGTAAAAAATAATGACCCTTCATTATCCAAATTTTTTAATAAGTCCTTGAAGATATAATAATTTTGAATCGAGTGGAATATTATCTAGTTGTAGGAGAAATTATAAATGTATAATTTTTCCATACATCATAAATCATAAATACCTATAAAAATATGGTCGGTTATTTCATGAGGAATTAAATAAAATAACTTAAAATAATTTCATTTTTGGTGGAATAAGCCATGAACTTTCTATTTTCAAATCTATGATAACTTTTCTCCTCATTTAAAACTCGTATACATTTTTTAGAGCATGTGTACATATTTTCTGAGCGAAGTGTGGTAATTTATGAAACCAAATAGGTTTAGATGATAGAAGTAATATTATTTTAAGCATAAGAGCAACTACTTATTCCTCTTCCCTTCTAAAATTCAATACTTGTGGTGATAGTTCATGTTGAGATTTATTTTTTAATTCACTAAATATAATTATTTTGACTTTTCTCTATTGTTTTCAACTCTCAAAATCAACCATGATATATTATTAAGAAGATCATACTTGAAAACTCTTCCTATATGTTCTCTAAAAAAATATCGAGTAATTTTTCTTAGGGAAGATTTATTTCCATGGGGTATGTCATACCCTTATATCAAAAAATTTATTCTATGATTATCTCACTATGCCATTTCATAATGTCAAATATGGAATAAATAAATTTTTTCCTTCATATAAAATATATTTATCAGAGGGATGAATGAATGAGATATTCTTAAATATGGAGAGATCCAATAACCAAATTATTATAATAGACAATGGTAGGACCCTATAAAATCCCCCAGATATATCTATGTTTTTTTATTGCATTTATTATAGTATTCTAAATATCAAAAACATACTACGAGGTAATTTTTTTACAAAAAGATATTTTTCTACTTGATTATTGATAACATGAATATGATTCTAAGATCCAAATATAAATAAATATCTACAATATTTTTTATTCTTTTCTAAAGAATAATAATTTTTGAAGTAGTGGATATATTTATTATGTTATATTATTCATCGTTACCTAATTCATATTCAAACTCAATAAAAATAAATTCTATTATGTGATAGTATATATTTTTGAATATTTTAAATAAACATGTGAACATTATTCAAAGACACTCTAATGCATAAACGTTACAATAAGCTAACATTTAAAAAAAATTCAATGATAAAAATTCATCATTATATTCATATACCAAGTTTTTGATATATTAGTGGAAATTTATAAAATTAAGTAATGAATAAAAGTAAGTCTTATAATGTTTAAAGGTTGATCATGAGGATATGGTCATATGTAAGGATCACTCTACTAAATAATGAAGGTCTCTCCTTGGACAAGATAACATGTAATAGAAATTATGAAAATATATTAAGGTATATAAATGGATAACTAAATACAAAAATTTCATTTTGGTTATAAATAAGTGTTATTTTACAAATTATCTCAATATATAAGATTCATTTGTCTTATATAAAAATGTAACTAGTTAATAAAAGTATGAATTTTAGGATATGATATCTCTAAATAATATACTCATAGGTAAAGTTCAATCTAAGGTTGATTGGTATGTACGGGTTTCAAAATTGGTAAAAAATGTGAGTTCTCAATCAATTAATAGTGAATTTAAGAATTTAGTAGGGAGTTTAAGAACAATTCTTTGGATAATTTAAGGAGAATTGAGGAGAAATATAGGAAAATATTGAATTTGTTCTTATACAAATTAAAAATACAAAACTGAATTTTTTATTCAAGAAGTTTTAGGTAAGTGGCCATGTCATGCATATAATATCATGTTGTTTTTATATATAACATGAAGTGAATGGTAGATGGTGTGAACCATGAAAATTATTATCATTCCATTAAAGAATAATTGGTTATATATGTTATAACAAAAACTGATTGTTTACTCTCATGAATTCACATTCATTCTTTGATGAACTGGATAGTTCTAAAGAAAAAGGAGAAGTGGTATAATTTGAGAATATAAATTAAACAAATAGTTATATGAATTTTTTATTTTAAAATAAAATTTGAAACTCAAATTCAGATTTAATTAAATGATATTATATTGAAATATAATAAATTAATTATTGTTATTTCATGTAAGATAGATTGAATAAAATAATCCAGATGGTAATGTAACAAAGAAATAGTATAGTGAATTCCGGTATATGCGTGGTGAAATACACACAGGAATAGAACATATTTTATTTAATGTAATATAAGATGAAGGGAAGGATTACACAATGGTTGGTGTTTAGTTATCTTAGTTGGGTCATGTGGTGAAGAAGGAAGAAATCCCACTAATAAATAATAGTTTATAAGGGTAGTAGAACTATAATATTATTAGGATAAAATCATTAGATTAATAATTACAGCCCATTACTCATCAATGTTTACGATAACGATGTAAATTATTATGAGACTTGATAGGAAATAGTGTTGATATATTCTGATAGAGTGAGTAAATGATATATCCTTCATCTTTATATCCACCGAGGTGATCCTAATATATCATCTAGTCTGGGTGAGTTGGGAACATTGAAAGGATTAGTTTCTAATTTTATTTATTAGATCATGTAAATTGGGTGTCCTTTGTTTGTCTCTTTCATCATTGTTTATGAGTTGTGTAGTGAGATACTTCACTCTAACAAGTGAAGAAGTTTGATTTCATAAGAAATCATAAATGGGATAATGGTGTAATTATTCACTAATTTATCCCCCCCCCACAACTCTTAGATATCCTACCATGTATGGGTCCATCAAAATTAGTATTAGAGAAATAGAGGTTTTTGGTGACCCAAGATAAACATAACTCAAATAATACATTAAGTTATTGATTCAAGTATTTCATCTCACAAAAATTCACAACTATAGGACTGAAAGGTTAAGTGTTTTATAGATTACCTATATGAATATAAAATTTTATGACATTTTAAAACATTTCCCCATAGTTTTACTCCTTTAGAAGCCTTTTCTATAATAGTACAATGATATATACATCTTTATAAACTAAGGAATATAAATATAACAAAGGGGTTATCTCACATGCTTAGTAAATGAAAAAAATTATCATAATGTGTCCAATCATAACCATAAAATACAATAAGAGTAGAGGATACATATTTTATTAAAATATCATTTGACCATATATGAATATCATTAATCATGGTATACAAATATAATATCATACAAATTTTATTAAGAAATCATAAAATTTTTGAGATAGATCAAAAGACATCTCAATAATCATAAAACATGAAAGTGTGGTATAAGAATGAAAAATATTTTATAAATAATGTGTATCATGAAAAATGGTATACCTAAAAAATTAAATGCATCTTGGAAATCCGGCATAACATGATAAACTATTTATAGTGTGACACAACTGTAATGATAGGATAACCATTATGAGAAAACATATTTTTCCAAATCCTGTGTGAAAAAAATCAATATGTGAATGCCTAAAAATGTGAGAAAACATAGTCTTCTCATACCAATGGGAACAAAATCATTTTGTCCAAGCCCAAAAATGTAAGAAAACACATTATACCCAAGACTTTGTTAACAGAATCTTTATGTCCACTCCTTACTATCTTAGGAAATATAAACCTAAATAAATGAAATGTAGGGTAATATTAAACCCCAATATTCATCATCCTTACAATTAAAATCAATAGTCATCATATCTTAGGCAACCCATCGAAAAAGAATGGATTCCTTAAAATTTTCATAAACATCAAATAACATAAAAATAAGATATCATTGGATATAAAAACGTTCATTTTACATAATCAATAATATCATAATATATATATAAGTGGTTAAAAACTTTAATTCATGGGAGATAATCCTTAGAGGAAAAATAGATGTGAAAAAAAATGTCTCAAAAAACCTTTTATTCATTTTTGAAAAAAAAAGAGAAAATTACTTCCAAAAATATTTTTTATAAGAAAAATAAAAGAATTTGTTAACCCTATTTATAAACATTTCCTACTAAAGGATTATTGAAAAGAAATTAAAAAACATTCTCATAAATCATGATTCATGGATAAATAAAATAAGTGAATTTATTAATCTGTTAAGATAGTTTCAAAGAAAACACTATATCCAAGAAACAATAAAAGAATTACATTACATAAAAATGGAAAATTAAAATATAACAAATATAAAATTCAAGACATATTTTGGATTCATTTAATAATAAACTTTTATTATGAAAAAACCTAGACATAGAAGAAAATATTCATTAGTAAGAATGGAATTTTTCTTTACCAATATTATAGTTTTATTTTAAAAAATATTTATTAAATAAGTAGTTATTTATGATGAGAATTAATTATCCCAAATAAAAAATGATATACCATATAAAATTGGTTAATTTAATGAAAAATAAAATATTTGAAATTATATCCAATTATGAAAGACTATTTTGAATCGAAAATTTAGTCAATAAAACCCTTACCACCTTGAAAATGTTTGAGTCAAAATATCTTGAACGATGTGATTTAAAAGTAAACATTAATTACCATTAATAATGATATAATAATGATAAAAAAATATTTAAATTTTATTAGTTTCATCATTCTATGGAATAAATTGTGTATAATAAGAAATCTGTCTCAACAGGTGAAAATTTGAAACAAGAAACACTTAACTTGAATTCCATCATTATTATCACAATATATCCTCCTGTAAAATAAAAATAAATTTATTAATTACCAATTCAAGAACCTTATTGGTGTATATAACTTTTTATGAACATCACTTAAAATTATTCTTTACATGCATGTTAGTTTTCATCTATTTAAAATATCGGGTGTAAGGTCATTTTGAAATAGTTTGGTAATACCAGTGTTGTTCATTATTCTTATCTAAAAGATACTTATTAACATATAATTAAAATAACTATAATTTATTTTGTAAGATATATTTCTAAACTTATAATTTTATTCAATTATATTTTATTTATAGATGTTGAAGGAAAAGTTATTGATGAAAATGTTCCAATGATTTTTGACAAATAGACAGTGTAATATAATTAATTAGTTAAGTGTTTATATTACTAATTCTGAACCATAAAAAAATTATTTTATTATTAATATAAAATATTTCTATTTCTATTCCATGTGGGATTTTAATTTGTAATGGTATTCATATAGGTTGTTAAATCAACCCAAAAATAAAATGATATAATTTATGTGAGTATAGATATGGAAGAGATTTTTTCCTAATAATATGATTATAAAAAATCATAATGAAATTATTAATATGTTAATAACATAATTACTTGTAATTGGGAAAATTTATCTGAATAATTTCACAGCAAAATATTTTTTCACTTATAAATAAAATGGTTTTCTTCTTTAGTATGTTCATTTTAGGATATTCATTCAATAATTATCACATTTTTCTAATTTTCATGAAAATTACTAATTTAAATTTAAAAATTATAATACAATGCATTAATGAAATTTAAATTCAATGAAAACATTTCTAAATAAATCCCTGAATTGTGGGGGTGAAAAAAGAAATGTTGCATTCACAGAGGTGGCAGTCAACACGTACACATGAGCGAAATTTTCATTTTTTGATTAAATGGTATAGGAATAGATAATGGTTATATCAAAAATAAAATATAATTTCAGCATAATATTTATAATAATGTAATTATATAGTTTTATAGAAATGGTTTTTGGGAGGGTGGATAGTAATGATAGAAAAAGTAAGTTAAAGGGTAAGTAATATTTATGTTGATAATTTGAATATCCTCTTAAAGTATCTTTTCAAAATGAGGGACATGAGAATCATTATTAAGGATGGAGGATAAATGTAACATCCAAGGTAAATGAAGAATAAAATATTTTCATATTTATTAATATTTTTGAATTAAATATTAAATTTACTTTAAAGGGATTGATATGTTCGATAGCGTACCCGATACGCAATAATGTGTTTCATTGGAATCGTACGTTGTACACTAATAATATAATATTATTATTTAAAATGGTTGTTAACTCCTAGAAACTTTATTTGTGGGAATGAATTAAACTAACTACAATATGATTATAAATTATTGTTAATTTTATTTACATTATCCAATAAAAACTAAGAGACTTAAAATGTGAATGAATCTTATTTTAAGCATAATTTACATTAAAAGATCGATTTATCTCCTTTTAATGGTGAACCCTTTTAAATATAGTATTTGTCACTTTAATACATTCTAATTGACCAAATAAAATCCTTCTTTATAATGGGGACATCAAAATTTACTTTGTGTGAATTTTTGGAATTTTTCTGATAATGTTCATTTTTTTAATGAATAGTGAAAATATTGTATTTTAGTTCAAAAGTGCCTTTTAATATAATTTATTTATATGGTTAAATAATCTTTTTAATTTGTTTTAAAGTTAAATTAAAATATATTTTTACCATTTAATCCAATTTTGGTCATTGGAATTAATTTCACATTGAAATTACACATAAACAAGTATCAATCTTTTGATAGTTATTGTTTCTTAAAAACACGCTATTTGTTTTGATAACGGAAATTAATTTAAAAATTAATTAATTACACTTCTATGTTTTGAATTTGGAAAAATAGACATAATTTTTAAATTCATAATATCAAATATAACTTAGGCTGAATATTTTGTATTTTTCTGAAAAACAATCAATTTTTGATTAATAGTGAAACCACTTAGTGGTAGTTAAAAAACTAACTTTTTCATTTTAATGAAATTTTACCACTTCTAAGAATTTAATTTCTAAAATCCAACATACATGGTTGTTATCAAGAAATAAAATTTTGTTCAATAAGATGAAAATAATTTTTGGTGAATAGTGACTTTTGACATTAATTTATCGCGGTTAAAGGTAAATAGGGTAATTCAAGGTGAAAACAATTATTATAATAATTAAAAATTACCTGAAAACTTGTCCAAACCTTATTGGTTGAGTAATTAACGACCATGGGAATATTTGGGTCGATTTTGGGACCCCATTGATCCACTTGGGATTGAAAATGACAATTTAGATTAATTAATTTAATGTGAAGACAGAAATGACATTAACAAAAAAAACCTTTAGCATTTAATTTTTATATGGGGTAATATAAGACCTATTTTCGACTAAAAATATTCTTTGGAATTCTAAAATTATTTCCTACATCATGGTACTTTTTGTATAATTTTTAGACATCAAATAAATTAAATTATTTATCACACAATAATGATGTAGTATTTACCTCATTAATAAAAGATTTAAATAAATAAGATTATAATGATTAAATTATTATCCAAAACATGTCCTATTCTGATTGGATGATTTTATTTCAAATATGAGTCATCTTATCTTCGACATTAATGATTTTTGGACCATTAGAAACCGAGTATCATTATATTTTAAAATAATATTTTCACAGTTTCCTAAAGAGCCCCTCCTCTCCCTTATAAAAGGAGACCACTTCTATCCAATTCCTCACACCTCTCAAGCCATTTGTCTCATCCAAACTCTGCCCAATTACACTCCATACATCCCTCTCATCATCCTAGAATCCTTACCTTAGGCATAAGGAACTTAAGAATTTCTTTGGTTCAAACCAAAATGAGTTACCCAAATTAACTGTAATGGTTTCTCTTAAATTGTTTTCTTTTATTTTACTTCTCCAACCCCTATACTCTTTTTATTTCATTTATTTTGTAACAAAACCAGTATAATAAATATACTAGGATGTTTTTAGGATAAGTATTATAACTACACTTACACAGAACTCCATCTAATGGATGAAGAACATAATGTTTCTGTGGATGGAAAACTAACGCCTCACGAAACGATGATTGTTCAATTACATCTTAGCACCTCCCATGGTGTCCATTATGATGGAACTGTATTTATATATGATATATATTATTTTTATGATATCCTTATACTTCTGTACTTCCCAATTATATCAAGACTTTATGGTTTCCATAGTGGGTAAATAGAATAATCTCATTTGAGGAAGTCCGGACTATCTCCCCCTTAAAGTGATGTGACTCGTTAATGCCTTATGTGGGATGTATAAAGGATATAGTTAATGATATTATATATGATATTATACTGGAATTATAATATACCTATGTATCATTATGTTTTAATTACAATAAAATAATAAATATAAATGAAAGTAGCGTTTATGCGTATGTATGGCTTACCGTCTCCATGAACGGTGCATTTCATTTCTTACCTCCAAATGTTATGAACTATTAAAAATACATGTATATACTGAATATATATGATATTTAAATCATGAATATAAATCTGGATATAATGGACTATTGACCACATGGAAAACTTTAAAATATAATGTGTTCATTTTTGACTCATGTACCAAATATCGACAAAATGAACTTTATTAACTTAAATGATTAAATAATGTTATATAATAGTAATAAGTTATATAAAAGGAATAATAAACTTAAAAAAGTTTCTTAAGAAAGTGGAAATTAATTTTAGTTTATTATTCAAGAAATTAAAGAACGAACAGGTCAAGTTGGACACGAGGTAAGGGACTTCGTCTCAATACCCTTTCATTGAGGCATATTTTGTTTTAATAAAAAACATTGTTTTATAAGCTGTATAAACACCCTTGACTTTTCAAATGTAATATTTTTCTATGAAGCATTTTACTAAACGACAAAAAATTATGTTTCTTTTTTATGTAAGTGGTGACAACTACCTTTTCCGCCGTCGTGAGTATTATTTGATCTTTGGCTTCCTCAATAAGACATAATGTTTTTAAAAGAAAATAAATACCTTATACTCTTTTATGTATTTTGGTATTGAAAATGGTTTTGATAATGGATCTGTTATGTCAATATATTTAAGATATATATTGTGATTGAAATGTGGAAATGTTTTCTTTCATTTATATATATTGTATGTGTTATGATATTATATTGGTACTAGGACATTTGATAGGTGGTTACATGATAAACTAAATGACGGGTGGTGCCGTGAATACTAGAATGGTTGGTTACGTTATAACCTCCAATGCATTGGGCATGGAAGTTGGCCGTAGGGAAATTCCATTTAGTGATATGTGTGGAAGTCGACCACATGGTTATTCCATTTAAGTATGTTTATGTCTCAAGTTACCTTTATATATTATGTGTTCTTTATATGGGTTTTATGGTAATCTTTTGGTTACAAAAGGGTAAGTAATGTTCTTTTATTCAGGGAAGGATATTTACTTCTTCAAAAAAGGTGAAAAGTTTTACTTATGATTAAGTATTCATAGTTTATTTGTTTCTTTGAAAGCTAACAGTTTTCCTTCATTGTGTATCCATTACTGATCTTTATATGCTCATCCCATGTTTTGAAATGTTTTTCACAGGACATAAAGTGGAATAGGGTCAAGGATGGGATCAAGGAAAAGTCATGCCGGCTAAAACATAAAACTATACATGACTCTTTTTTCAAGATTTCATGTTTTGTAAAAAATGGTAACTAATTAAAAGTGTCTATTTTGTAATATTTGGAAATGTAATAGTTATGGCCTAACTCTCTAAAACTCTAAACTTGAAAAGATCCTCTACGTGAATTATTCATTTAATTCAATATTATGTAAGGTTTAAGGAAGGGTCCTTATAGTTGGTATTAGTGGTCGGTTTAGATAACTTTAGGAGTTAGGGTATTGATAAATTAATATCCATATTGTAATTTAGGTTAATATTGATATCACATAGCATTTACAGATTACCATGTTGCTTCGCCTAAGGTATTTCTGTGTTCAGAATGGTTTTCCGCAGAGGAAACAGGGCAGCTATGTTGGGACGACATCAGGAGGAAGACGGCCTTCCAAATCAGCAACCTGAGATGGTTGGAATTGGAATAGAATACTTTTTTGCAGTGATGTAATAGTTGACTCATGAGATAAATGGTGGTGGTATCCATTTCGAGATCAGCCAGATCAACCATAGAGGAACATGTCAGTAGTGGAGCATTTCATGAGGAAATATCCCCATCATTCAGAGGATCATCTGACCTTATGCTAGATGAAGGGTGTATTAATGCACTGGGGAAGATTTTCGATGTCATGGCTTATTTATAACATCAAAATTTTAGTCTGGTTGTTTACCGTTTTGAAGGTGAAGTTGATCAGTGGTGGTCTATGGTGAAAAATATCAGCAATAATGAGGAGATTTATGCTCTTGATTGGGATTAGTTCAAAGGAATGTTTTTGAAAAATATTTTCCAAAGGTGGTTCGTCTTAGGATGGAAAAACAATTCCTGGAATTGAGGTAGGAGGATGACTCAATGGCTACTTATGAAGCAAAGTTCACTCTATTGGCAAGGTATGCACCAAATTTCATCCGAGATCTTGATAGTAAGATAAATCGACTTTACTACGGACTCAAGCCACGATATTGAAGAGTGTTATCCTCTCGTGAGTTCAAAAGTTATGAATAACTTTTTCGATGTGAAGAGAAGGTGGAAATGGAGTTTGTCTATGATAAAGTGTTCTTTAAAAAACAACATAATAAGAGGTCCAGTTAGCAGGAAAAGGGGAAAAATTTATCAAAGAATCCTGGAGGTAAGAAAACTAAATATCCAACTTGTGAGAATTGTGATAAAAAGATTCCTGGAGAATGTTTATCAAAGACTGGAAAGTGACTCTGGTGTGGTAAGTCTTGTCATATTTCTCGTAACTGTAAGGAAGATGAATAAGAAGGCAATGAAAAGCCATCAGTAAGATGTTTTAAGTGTAACGAAATGGGTCATTATGAAAATGAGTGTCCAGCGAAGAACTAACCTGAGGGAAATCAGTCAGAAAATAAGCAGAAAGGGGTGGTGAAATCCTTCGCAACTACTTTAGCATATGTTGGGATATAAAATGAAGTAGTATCTGGTACATCGTTTGTTTGTTCAGATTATTCCAATGTGTTGTTTGATTCTGGGTCTACACACTCTTTTATTTCTGAGATGTTTTCTAGTATATTGGGAATTCCATCTCATGATATGAATACTGAACTTATGGTAAAAACATTTGGAGTAAATTTTGAGTCAAAAAGAAAGCATAAGAACATTCATGTCCTTGTGTGCGGAAATAGTCTACCTGCAATCCTTATTTTTTTTACCTCTAGTAGAGTTTGATGTTATTTTGGGCATGGATTGGATTTCTGTTTATCATGCTAAGATTTACTGTAGAGATAAAGAGGTTTCTTTTCAGAAATATTTATAGTTTCTGTACAAGAATGAACCCTTGCTTTTGATAACATATCAGGAAGTTGTGAAACTAGTAAAAAATAAAAATGAATGTAACCTTGCACATATTGTTGAAAATAAAGGAACTGTTCAGATTAATGATGTGCCAGTGGGAAATGAGTACCTTGATGTTTTTCCTGATGAGTTCCTGGAATTATACCTAATCAGGAAGTTAAATTTATTGTTGACTTAGTTCCTGATTCTAATCCAATTTCAAAACCCCCTTATTGAATGGCTCAAATTGAACATTTAGAGTTAAATAATCAATTGCAAGAGTTATTAGATAAAGGTTTTATTTGACCTTTCACATCACCATGGGGTTCTCCTGTATTTCTTGTTAAAAAGAAGGATGGTTCAATGAGACTTTTCATTGATTATAGAGCATTGAATAACATCATTATTAAGAATAAGAATCATTTACCTCATGTCGATGATTTGTTTGATTAGCTCTAGGGAGATCAGTATTTTTTGAAGATTGACTTGAGGTCGGGGTACCATCAGTTGAAAATAAAAGAATCTGACGTTCCAAAGACCGTGTTTTGTACTAGATATGGCCATT
Source organism: Viscum album (assembly GCA_963277665.1). Taxonomy (NCBI): domain Eukaryota; kingdom Viridiplantae; phylum Streptophyta; class Magnoliopsida; order Santalales; family Viscaceae; genus Viscum; species Viscum album. The sequence goes on from OY728143.1 coordinate 1,968,875,481, forward strand.
ATGAATTTTTAGTGATGCCTTTTGGGTTAATTAATGCACCTGCTGTATTCATGGATCTTATGAATAGAATTTTCCGTGAGTTCTTGGATAAGTTTGTGGTTGCTTTCATTGAAGATATTTTTGTTTATTCCAAACGTAAGTAGGAACATGAAATTCATTTAAGGGTTGTCTTTCAAACCTTAAAATAAAAGAAACTATTTGGGAAATTCAACAAGTGTGAGTTTTGGTTGCGACAAATTTATTTCCTTGGTCACAATTATTCAAAAACATGGAATAACTGTTGATCATGCTAAAAACAATGTTGTTGAAGAATGTCCATGACCAACAAATATAACCGAGATTCATAGATTTCTTGGTTTGGAAGCTTATTACCGGAGGATTGTTGGAATTTTTGCACGGTTATCTAGTCTAATGACTATGTTAACTAGGAAAGGTGTTAAGTTCATCTAGACAAAATAATGAGATGATTGTTTTCACGAATTGAAAGGAAGATTGGTGAATGATCCAGTTTTGGCACTGCCTTCCTGAAATGGTGATTTTGTTATCTGCAGGGATGCTTTGTTGAAAGGACTAGGTTGTGTCCTAATGCAGAATAATTAGGTAATTGCTCATGCTTGACGTCAGTTGAAACCTCATGAGTTAAATTACCTTACACATGATTTGGAATTACCTGCTATTGTTTTTGCATTTAAAATTTGGATGCATCATTTGTATTGAGTAAAATGTGAAATATATACTGATCACAAAAGTTAAAAGAATACATTCACTAAAAAGGAATTGAACATGAGATAGAGGATATTGCTATAATTATTCAAGGATTATGATTTCATGATCCATTACCATCCGGGAATAGAAAATAAAGTGGCTGATGATTTGAGTCAGAAATGTAATTTCTCATTAGCCATGCTACGTTTAGAACAAGATCCTTTGGTTTTTGATTTGATAAACATTGTCATAGAAGTTGTTGTTGCAGGAAATTCTTCTGTTTTGTTTTAGGTGTCAGTGAGATCATCTCTATCAGACAGAATAAAGAAAGCGTAGAAGGAAGATAGTGAGTTGTAGAAAAAGGTAGAGTTGGTTCAGAAGGGTAGGTTTCCTGAATTTAACATCGATAATGATTGTGTTTTGAGGTTTGGAAAGAGATTATGTGTGTCTTGTGATTCATAGTTGAAGAATGAGTTGTTATGTGAATTTCATAGTTCTCCATTTTCAGTTCATCCTGACAGTAATAAGATGTAGAGAGATCTTCGGGAGTATTACTGGTGGGATGGAATGAAAAGAGATATTGCTGATTTTACTGTGAAGTGTTTTACTTGTCAGCAGGTTAAAGGTGAGCGACAGTTACGAAAAGGAATGCTTCAGCCTTTACCGGTGCCAGAATGGAAATGGGAAAATATATCCATGGACTTCGTGGTGAGATTTCCAAATACATATTGAGGTAATAATACAATCTTGGTTATAGTTGATCGATTGACTAAATCTGCTCATTTCTTTCCTATTAGAGATACTTTGTCTCTAGATCAACTTTCTCGGTTGTATGTTAAAGAGATAGTCAGGTTACATGGTGTTACCCTCCCCATTGTATCTGATCGTGATCTCGGGTTTACTTCTAACTTTTGGAAAGGCCTTCAGAAGTCTTTTGGTACTGAATTAAATTTTAGTACAGATTTTCAACCTTAATCAGATTGGAAATCAGAACGAACAATTCAGACTTTAGAGGATATGCTACATGCTTGTTCACTAGATTATCAGGGAAATTGGGACCAACATCTTTCTTTGGTTGAATTTTCTTATAATAATAGTTTTCATTCCAATATACAGATGTATCCATTTGAGGCATTATATGGAAAGTTTTGTTGAACTGCAGCTTTTTGGCACGAAGTAGGTGAAAGGAAGCTTATGGGACCAGAATTGGTAGAAAGATGGTAGAGAAAGATCACTTGATTCAGAAGCACATGAGAAGAGCTCAGAGTAGACAGAAATGTTGTGCAGATAACTGGAGGAAGGATCTTTCTTTTGAGGTAGGTGATCATGTCTTTCTCAAAGTTTCTCCATGGAAAAGTGTGATGTGTTTTGGTAAGAATGGAAAGTTGAGTCTGAGGTTCATTGAACCTTATGAAATTCTAGAGAAATTTGGATTAGTTGCGTATAGAGTGGATTTACCTCCATGTTTATCCCAGGTATACAATGTTTTTCATGTTTTGATGTGAGAATTTATATGCCAGATCCATCTGATGTTTTGAGCCCAGAGGTAGTTCAGTTGGAAGTGAGTCTCTCTTATGAAGAACAAACAGTCCAAATTCTTGACCACAGAGGGCAAGTGTTGCGGAATAAGGTAATTCCCCAGGTAATGGTTTTGTTGAAAACCCATATTGTTGAAGATGCAATGTGGGAATCTGAAAATGCTATGAGGGATAAATACCCCCTCTTATTTTGATAAGTGAATAAAAATTGCGAGGATGAAATTTCCAAAATGGGGGAAGGATGTAACATCCCTGGTAAATGAAGAATAAAAAATTTTCATATTTATTAATATTTGTGAATTAAATATTAATTTTACTTTAAAGGGGTTGATATATTCGATAGCATAGCCGATACGCAACAACAGGTTTCTTTGGAATCTTATGTAGTACACTAATAATATAATATTATTATTTTAAATGGCGGTTAACTCCTAGCTGTTTTATTGGCGGGAATGAATGAAACTAACGACAATACGATTATAAATTATTGTTAAATGTATTTAAAATATCCAATAAAAAGTTAGAGGCTTAAAATGTGAATGAATCTAAATTTAATCATAATTTACATTAAAATACTAATTTAACGCCTTTTAATGGCGAACCCTTTTTAAATATAGTTTTGGTCACTTTAATACATTCTAATTGACTAAATAAAATCCTTCTTTAGAATGGCGACATCAAAATTTACTTTGTGTGAATTTTTTGAATTTTTCTGATAAAGTTCATTTTTAATGAATAGTGAAAATATTGTATTTTAATTCAAAATTTCCTTTTAATCTAATTTATTTATATGGTTATATTATCTTTTTAATTATTTTTAAAGTGAAATTAAAATATATTTTTACCATTTAATCCAATATTGGTCATTGGAATTAATTTCACATTGAAATTGGACATAAACAAGTATCAATCTCTTGGTAGTTATTGTTTCTTAAAAACACGCTTTTTGTTTTGATAACAGGAATTAATTTAAAAATTAATTAATACCACATCTATGTTTTGAATTTGAAAAAATAGACATCATTTTTTAATTCCGAAAATTGAATATAACTTAGGCTTAATTTTTGGTATTTTTCTGAAAAACTTCAATTTTTGATTAATAGTAAAACCACTTAGTGGTAGTTAAAAAACTGAATTTTTCATTTTAATGAAATTTTACCACTTCTGTGAATTGAGTTTTGAAAATCTGACATACATGGTTGTTATCAAGAAGTAAAATGTGGTTCAATAAAATGGAAATAATTTTTGGTGAATAGTAACTTTTGACTTTTATTTACCGCGGTTAAAGGTAAATAGGGTAATTCAAGGTAAAACAGAATATTATAACAATTCAAAATTACCTTAACACTTTTCCAAACCTTATTGTCTGAGTCATTAATGACAATGGTCATCTATGGGTCGATTTTGGGACCCCATTGAGCCACTTGGGAGTGAAAATCACAATTTAGATTAATTAATTTAATGTGAAGACAAAATTGACATTAACAAAAATATTTTAGTAATTAATTTTTATATGGTGTGATATAAGTCTTATTTTCGACTAAAAATATCCTTTGGAACGCTAAAAATATTTCCTAAAACATGGTATTTTTTTAAAAAAATTAGGCATCATATAAATTAAATTATTTATGACACAATAATGATGCAGTATTTACATCATTAATAAAAGATTTAAATAAATAAGATTATAATGATTACATTATTATCCAAAACATGTCCAATTCTGATTAGATGATTTTATCTCGAATATGAGTCATCTTATCTTTGACCTTAATGATTTTTGGACCATTGGAAACCGAATATCATTATATTTTAAAATAATATTTTTATACTTTCCTAAAGAGCCCCTCCTCTCCCTTATAAAAGGAGACCAGTTCTAACCAATTCCTCACACCTCTCAAGCCATTTGGCTTGTCCAAACTCTACCCAATTACACTCCCTACATCCCTCTCCTCATCCTTGAAGCCGTACCTTAGGCATAAGGCACTTAAGAAGTTCTTTGGTTCAAACCAGAGTGAGTTACCCAAATTAAAGGTAACGGTTTCTATTAAATTGTTTTCTTTTATTTTACTTTTCAAACCCCTATAATCTTTTTATTTCCTTTATTTTGTAAAACAACAAGTATCATAAATATACTAGGATGTTTTTATGATAAGTATTCGAACTACACTTACACACAACTCCATCTAATGGATGAAGAAGATAATGTTTCTGTGGATGGAAAACTAACGCCTCACGAAACCATGATTGTTCAATTACATCTTACCACCTCTCATGGTGGCCATTATGATGGAACTGTATATATATATGATATATATTATGTTTATGATTTCCTTATTCTTCTTTACATCCCAATTATATCAATACTTTATGGTTCCATAGTGGATAAATACGATAATCTCATTTGAGAAAGTGCGGACTATAGCCCCCTTAAAGTGATGTGACTCGTTAATGCCTTATGTGGGATGTATAAAGGATAGAATTAATTATATTATAAATGATATTATACTGTAATTATGATATAACTATGTATAATTATGTTTTAATTCAATTAAAATAAGAAATAGAAATGAATGTACCGTTCATGCGTACGTACAACTTACCGTCTCCATGAACGGTGCATTTCATTTCTTACCTCCAAATGTTAGGTACTATTATAAATACATGTATATAATGAATATATACGATATTTAAATCATGAATATAAATCTGGATATAATGGACTATTTACGACATTGAAAACTTTTAAATATAAGGTGTTCATTTTTTACTCAAGTACCAAATATCGACAAAATGATTGTTATTAACTTAAATGATTACATAATGTTTATAAAATGGTAATAAGTTACATAAAAGGAATAATAAACTTGAAAAAGGTTCTTAATCAAGTAGAAATTAAATTTAGTTTATTATTTAGGAGATAAAATAATGAACGGGTCAAGTTGGACATGAGGTAACGGACTTCGTCTCAATCTCCTTTCATTGAGGCATGTTTTGTTTTAATACACGACTTTATTTTATACGTTGTATAAACACCCTTGACTTTTAAAAGGGAATCTATTTCTACGAAACATTTTACTAAACGACAAAAAAGTATCTTTCTTTTTAACGTAAGTGATGACAACGACCATTTCTGATGCCATGATTATTATTTGGTCTTTGGCTTCCTCAATAAGTCGTAATGTTTTTAAAAGAAAATAAATACCCTATACTATTTTATGTATTTTGGTAATGAAAATGGTTTTGATAATGGATTTTTTATGTCAATATATTTAAGTGATATATTGTGATTGAAATGTGGAAATGTTTTATTTACTTTATATTTGTTTTATGTGTTATGATTTTATAATGGTACTTGGACATTTGACGGGTGGTTACGTGATAAACCAAATGACGGGTGGTGTCGTGAATACCAGGATGGGTGGTTACGTTATAACCACCAATGCATTGGGTATGGAAGTCGGACGTATGGCTATTTTATTTAGTGATATGTGTGGAAGTCGACCGTATGGTTATTCCATTTATGTATGTTTACGTCCCAAGTTACCTTTATATGTTATGTGTTCTTTATATGGGTTTTATGGTAATCTTTTGGTTACAAGAGGGTAAGTAATGATCTTTTATTCAGTGAATAGTATTTACTTCTTCAAAAAAGGTGAAAAGTATTACTTATGATTAAGAATTCATGGTTTATTTGTTGTTTATAAAATCTAACAGTTTTCCTTCTTTGTGTATCCCTTACTGAGCTTTATATGCTCATCCCAAGTTTTGAAATGATTTTCACATGACATAAAGTGGAATAGGGTCAAGGATGGGATCAAGGAAAAGTCATGTCATCTAAAACATGTAAAAATACATGACACTTTTTTTCAAGAGTTCATGTTTTTTTAAAAAATTGAAACATAGTAGAAGTGTCTATTTATTAATATTTTGAAATGTAATAGTTATGGCATAACTCTCTAAAACTCTAAACCTAAAAAGATCCTCTACATGAATTATTCATTTAATTAAATATTATGTAAGGTTGAAGTTCGGGTCCTTATAATAATAATGCATAAATGGGGTCTATAATAATTAAATTGTGTAGAGTTTCATGGAAATTTCAAACTATGAGTGTCGATTTAAATCGGTGTAAGTGTGCTCCTTTTATAGGTAAAAAAGAGGTACAACTTTTTGCAAAATAATGTTAAGTAAGAAGTAAGAATGAAATTGTGTGAGAGAAAAATGAATTAGGTGAGTAAATATTGTTTAGATGTATAGGAATGAATTTGAGACCAAAAAAGGTGTTATATATGGTCTAGGCATCAAATCGATTTATTAAAAATTGATCCACATTAGATTATCCATTATATATAATACTTATTAATTATGATTAAAATTTAACAATGGTAATTATATTAATATTAAAAAAATAAAATTAATTATCTTTAAAAAAAATTAAATAAACGAATCTTAATTTGGAATCCACCAAATCTAATAAAATTTATAAATTAGATAAAATTAGCTTTTAAATTAAAACATATAATGTGTTCAAAAAAATATTTTTATATATAAAAATGTCTTTTTAAACATTAGTAGATTGAAATATTAATTAACATTGATTATTAATTAAATTATTTTTAATTCATTTTTTATGTTTTTAAACATTATATTAGAGTTTTAATTTAAAATATAAATATTTAATTTATTAATATTAATATTTAGATAAGATTCATTATTAGAAAATGAACTAACATATCAAGGTAACTAATATTTATTTTATTAAGGAAATTTTATGCCAAAAAAATTAACCACGTTAGCTAATTTATAAATTTGGATTAAAAATATTCAAATCATTTTATATTATTCAATTTATAAAAGTAGTAAAAATAAACATTAATATATTCATGTATAAAAAATTAAGAAATATATATATTTTAAGAATAACATAAATTTATTATACTAGTTGTAACCATTTTATGGACGTTTGCATATTTTGTTGTATATATTACCAATAATTTAAATTTAGAAGATTAATTAACCATAATATAATAAACTACTAAGACAACGAAATTTAATTTTTTAACAAAATATATTTCATTGATTAAAATGATTTCATTTTTTTATTTAGCTATACTAATTGATATTTATCAATTAGTTAGTATAATAAATGTCTTTTTTATTTCAATTCATATTTTATAATTTGGTTAACTTTATTTTTACCAGATAATTCTATGGTAACATTTTAATCATTTTATAACATTCTATAGTTCAATCTTGTTTGGTGTTTCGTGTGAAGAATGATATTCAACACATTTTGTTTAAATATAAAATATAAAATATAAAATATTAGGGTTTTACATAGGTTTTCCCTAAATATAAATAAATTTCAGGTTTTCTATTGTAATGGAATTTGAAATCAACTCATATTTGAGCTCTAAGGACACATTTAAAATTAGAGTAGTATCAAAATTTATTTATTTAAGGTCATTAGTGAAATTTGTGTTGTGGTATGATTTTTTATATTTACTAGCTATAATATAAATTCAGTGAACAAAAAATGTGTCCCCGCATTCAACATGAAAAATTGAAATATTATAAAGGAATAAATTCTACACTAGATACCTGTTTTGGGTATGACTGTTCTATATATTATGGCCAATGATTTTACACATGTTTCACAATGTTATTATATGACTCTAGATGCTAGGAAGAATTATGAGTTGGTGGAAACAAAATAAATGATATAATATATTCACTTTCAAAGAAGTAATTTAGAAACGTTATAGGAGATAAGACTGAAAAATACATTTTTTAGAATCTATATAATATCTATAAAGGGAGTTATATATCAAAATTTCAATGTTACTGATTTAGAAACTAAATCATATAGATAATATTCAAGATCAAACAAAATATTATTTGGAAATATTTTTATGGTTAAATGGGGTGGAGAGAATGATTATAAATTTTACAGATTCTTTGAAATATTTAGTGATATTTGAGAAGATACATTGAATATTACCAGATAAATATAATGAAAATTCTTCAAAATTAGATAATATAGAACTTGAAAAACATCTTTTGATAAATTTCACATCACCTTGGTAGTTTAAAATAAGAGAAATAAATACCCCCAAAATAATTATCGGTTAGCTAATAAAGAAATATCTTTCATTTATCTAAAGAGTGGATGGTCCAAATGGTGATTATGGAAGAATATGATGTATTATATTCATATTCAGATGAATATAGTGATGTGATGTTATATATTATGTGTTTTAACTATGGGGGTATTGTAAATTTTATAGAAAAATATCCAACAATAGAAGAATATGAATGTGTAGATGCAGAATATTCCTCTCATTAAGGTTCATAGATGAATTTAAAGAATTTTTAAATAAGTAATTTCAATAAAGTAGTTCAATAAAGAAATAAACATTTCAAAACATAAGTATTTATTTATCCCAAAATGATGAAATTTTACGTGATGGCAATCATAGTTATTGTTCCAAAACTAGAAGAGTGTAGAGGACATTCATTGTAATGATATATTCCAAGGATAAAACTAGTAAAAATGATGCATTGAACGAAAAAAATATTTCACTAATTAGTGATAAAGAATAACATGAATCTAAAATGGATATCATATTGAATAAATAAATTAGTACCGGAATCAAAAATAGTATTATGTTAGAGAATGAAAATGAATTATTAATCTCATAATCTTGAATTGGATAATGGTGAATTTAAAAATTAGAAAGCTGAGATTATCTTAAGTATTGAATATGTAAGTGACTTAATCACGGATAAAAATAAAAAGTTTTAGGTGGGGAAAGAAAAGAGCCTTAATAGTATAAAAACCTTGAATCTCTCAGGGTGGATTTGGTAGAGAAATATAGTTATAATGTAAACATCAATTTTTATTTTTCTTATTCTAATCATATAGTAAGATATTTATTAATGAAATAGAATAGTGTTTTATATGAAGTTAGTCAAAATGACTATTCAAACCAACAAGGTATATCTAAAAATAATTATTAAATATCCTAAAATAATTGGATAAAAGGTTGAATACCAATAAAAGGTGATAAAAGTGAATAAAATCGCATAAGATATAATTATTTAGACATCGATTTTTTCCCAAAATTTTAATTTTAAAGAAAATGAATTATTTTTTGTAAAGAAGAAATTTTTTTAAAAAATGTTAATATAGAATAGTAACATTTATAGACTATCTATGGGATATGGATTTTCAAACATATGACATGAAGTGTTTCATAGTGATAAATGTTGGAAAATTATAACTATTGGACAAAATATAAATTTATAAAAATGAGTGGTTGTTTGTTATATGGTGGCTATATGCATTTGATGATATGTTGCTAATTTATATAGTTCAAGTTTTAGTTCATAAAAATTAATGAAATTTACACATGTAGGGGAAGAAAACAATGGTAATACAAAAAATTTAAATTGAATGTGATTTGACAACATTTTGTGAATTTTAGAGAACGATTTTTAAGATTTTAATAAATCTTTTTGGAGATGTGATAAATATGGTCATATCACTAGAGAATTTATAAGGATGGAATCAATTTAATAGTTTTAATAATAAGAGACAAAAATATTTAGATTTTTGTTCAACAGAATAATGTATTCAATATAAGGATTCTGCATATGAAGTAAATTGAAGTTATTAAGAAGCTTTTAGAGATTACTGACTCTAAAATGGTTTGAAAAAGTATAATTAGTAAGGATAAAAAATTAATTTAAAGAAGAAGATATTAGTTGAAGATATATGTTAAAGTGTCTAGAATTTTAGGGTAGTGGTGTGAATTTTTTGAAAATATATAAATCAAGAACACTAATAAGAAATAAACTGTTGAATAACATATAACTAATATAAAGAAGAAGGTGAGTTCTACCAATCTAAAATAGAAGATAAAGAATTGTTTATCTGATCAAAGTTTTTATTATTAAAAGACAGATTTCAATACCAATCTAGGGAGATTAAAAATGAAAATCGTATACTTTACTCATCAGAAGATATGGTTTGATGAATTCATCCCCTCTCTCAGTTTTTTATAATAGTATTTTAAAAAAAGTGGGATAAAAAATTATATGTCTCTTTATGATTAATTCACTGATATACATATTGATAGGGATGAAAATTATATAAGTGTATAATTAAAAATTATTTTATTAATTTAATGGGAATATATCTCTTAATTACAGCATGCATTCATTCATAGAGTGTTTTTAAAAGGAGTAAGTTTTGAAGTCTGTATGTGAACTATTCTAACATGTTTGGTGAGCATGTATTATAGACTTTTTATGCATGGTATGAAGGGAAAAAATTATTAAATTAAATAATTTTCAATATAAATTGGTAATAAGATTTATCAATAGATATATAGATAATTGAATGTAATGCACTTTAATGGACATAATGATTGGATTGCTCAATTTTTATCTTTCTTACCCTGAGCATTATCAAGTAGACATACAGTTATTGAATGATGACTCATTTTCCTATTTTTTAAGTTTGAAAAGTTATTTCTAATAAATTGTTCCTAAACAATACAAAGGGGGAATTATTTATGCCAATATATGTTTTAGGGATATTATTTTATCCCATAAATAATATTTTGAGATATATTGTCAAATAAGTATCCACTAGAATTGTAATTCCTGTCTAAAGAAGAATAATTTTATTAGAATTAGTGGATATGTTTATTTTGTTAGATTTTTTTAATATATATAGATGGTATGAAGACTTAAATAAAATAATTTACATTTTTAGAGGAATATTGTTTTCGATATTTGGATGAATCTTGGATAAGTTTACAATTATTTTGAGATGTTATTGGAGTTGATCAAAATTAAATCTTAAATTAGGTTAGGCCCCTTATACATAAGGATCGTTTTGATGGGAACTAAAAAAATGGAAATTTATTTAGAGGACCTCTGATACATAATGGTAAATTTAAGAAGAATTTTGGAAAATTGAATGGGGAAATAAATCATCACTCTATAAGTAAGATTGGTTCTGAGAAGATTAATAGAAATCTTTAAAATTCTAGAATGTCTAGAAGAAATACTACCAGGACATAAATGTCAATCCCTATGAAATAGTCAAACATAATGGTTAACCTAATAATATGTAATGTTATCTATAAAGAAAATAAAATAAGTAAAGGTAAATCTATAAATATGTAATGGTATCTTATCTACTAATGAAATTTGTATGGGTAATTTTAATGATACGTAAGGGTTATTTTAATGATACGTTATTGTCATCTAAAGTGTTCATTGAATACCTAAGAGTCTTTTATCAGATATGTAAATATATCTAGTAGGTAAAATATGAATCATTGGATGTGATATTAAAATATTTTTTCCCCATACATAATGTTCATTCTGAGGTAAGTTGTTATGTAAGTGTTCTAGTTTATTTTGAAAACATGGGTTTCCCATAAATTAACCAAGAATTTTGGAACTTAATATGAAATTTCAAAAGAATTATTTTTTGTAAATTAATTATAATTTAGATGATAAAAATTATGATCTTGATTTTATTCTTAAATGGATTAAATATCATAATGGGGAATTTTTTTCTAATTTGATATATATAAGTGTTCATGTTTGGAAGATAATATCATGTTGTGTTGAAGCATACCTTAAAGTAAAGAGTAGATGGTTTTCACTATAAAAGATATTTTAATACATTAATGTAATAATAATTTATATAACATATTATTAGAAGTAGTTGTTCATTATTTCATGAATGAATAGTCACATCTTGATGATCTAGATCATTATAAATAAAAATAATAAGTAATAGAAGTTATGAATATAAGTTGAATAAGTAATTACAAGAACTTATTAGTTTTGATTTTAAATTCAAATTCAAATATAGAGAAAGGCTACTTCATTGTAAGATAATATAGAACCTGGTAATTTCATATAATCTTGATCAAATAGAATAATTAATAGGGTTATTCAAGAGGGAGGGTGGTGTGAAAGAAGGCATATTTATAGTGTAGTATGTACATGAAGAGAATTTATAGCAATGTGGATAGAATGAGGAAAATATATCGACTACAAACTTGCATGTGTGTAAATATCCCAACAGTTCAATTTAATGAAGATAAAGGAATTCACCCGTATTATATACAGTGAATAATTTTGTGAGTAATATAATATTTTGGAAGGCAATCATTTGTGGAGTAAGTATAACCCATTCCTCATCAATCTAAAATATATTACTATAACTTGTTAAAAGTATTGTCTAAAAAAATTATATAATATTCTAGTAAAAAAATTATGGGATATAATAAGTTCATTTAAATTCAAAAAGGTTATTTTATTGGATCTTATGGTATCTAGTGAGTTCAGATCATGGAAATGATTAGCTACTCATTTTGAGTATTCGACCCTATACACCGAGTGTCCTTTATGGATTTACTTTCCTCAAAATGTGTGAGTTATGTAGAGATATATCTCATTATAACAAGTTAATGTGAATTATTTCATAATATATAGTTCCCCAAACCCACAATCCTTGAACTTTTTTACAAAATCAATACATTCAATATTAGCTTTGATACCAACACTAGATTCCCCCCACATAATTATCCCATAATAACACGACCTGATGAAAATATTTCTTTATATACATTCCAAATAATGTTTTGGTTTATATATATAAATAATGAGGAAAAAATATCAATTATTAAGTTTCATGTATTTATTGGCAAAATAGGTTTCCCCACTATATAAAAAACTACTTAAACTATAATAATAATTATACACCTCAAACAATTTCACTAAACATGTGATTTTCTTCTACAAATGTCATGTGTAATACTTTTATTCATAGAATGGAGAAATGAGAACATAGAAAAGGGGTGAGATAAAATAATTTTCAAGGGTAAAAAATGTATAACAATCAATGATCAAAAGTTATCATGGTATGAACACAAATAAAATAGTAGGAATAGATAACAAAAATAATAAAATAATAGAATGAAATTGAATTCATAATTTATCAATATATAAAAATGGAAGTAAAATTATCATTTGGATAACGATGTAGTTTCTTGGAGATGTAATTCATAATTTATAATACATAATACCATTCTAGAATCCAATAGGTCAGGATTTTAGTCCTCAAGGCCCTGTGTATTATGAATATTTGTTTCTAGGCTGGAATACACTACCATACCCAAGATAATTTTTCTTATGATACTTATCATTTCATTAAGGGGAAATCTATATGAGGTACCATCTTTACTAATTAATTCCATTTCATTAATCATATATATAAATTAAAAAATAATTAAATACATAATAAAAATTCTATATTAATCAATATACATTCATATTGAAATAAAAAGAAAATAGATTTTTAAAATTTACCATAATCAATAAAATTAATAGATTTCTATATAATAATAACTCAAACAAACATAATATATATAAATGGTATATGGTTAAGTAATAAAGTTCCCCAATAAATTGGTGTATCTAAATATAGGTGAATCCCTTTAAAAAACATAACAAAAAATTGTATTCACAGAGGACAGGCATTAGAAGAAAAAACATGCCAATGACAAAGGTTGATTTCAGAAAACATAGGTTGTGATGGATTTATAAAAGTTTAATCCCCCATATCAGAATAGCATATGGGGATTTAAAGAGTAATCATTTTACAATATATACCCCAATGAAAGGAAACAATTGGTGAATACAAATCATATCTCAATTAAACAAAACTAAGATGAAAACACACTTACGATAATGGTAATGTAAAAATAAAAATGACTTGAAAGGGATACCATGATGTCGAATTATAATGAAATAAAAGATATTAATTATAAATAAATTAAATAGGTAAATGAATATATAATAAAAATTTAATGATGCTGCATAATATCAAACATGTCTCATGGAATTTAAAATAGTGCCAAATAACACTTATGAATTTAGAATCTTATGAATCAAACCCCTTACTATGATAAAATTACAAATAAATCATTAAATACCATGAAAATGATCGGATTATGATAAGAAATAATAAATGGGAAGCAGATACACCATACATAGGAAATATGAGAGTATAAGTAGAAATATGTTTAAGGATTTGAAAATTAAGAAAAGCTACTCCTTTCAAGTAATATAATACTTAAGGTAAGAACCATTTTATAATGAGGTTATAATAAAAAAAATTAGAATAAAATAAAAAAAGGTGGAAATAAGACAAAAAATTACCTTTTCTATAATAAAATATTCTTATAATGGTATATATCCATATTTAAATTTTTATCTCAATGGATGTAAATTGAGTTTTTATAAACCCTTACCATACTTCCAGGCTTCCACTAAAGTGTTTGAATTTTCAGTATAATAAAAATAATTATCTTAATCATATTTTTTATAACCTTATTCATGTATATAAAATTTTATAATCACAATTTATAAATATTCTTAATATTTATATTTGTTATTTAATATCTATTTTTAGTATTAGGTGTGAGTAATTTTAAACGTTTTGAAATAGTTTTGTGATAATGGTGATGATCTTTGTTATTATCCCAAATTTCATCATCCCATGATCATTCAATGTACTTGAATTAATGTTTTATGATTATTTATTGTATTGTAATATCATTTTATTTTAGTATTGGTTTCAATCCATAAAAATAAAATTAGATATCTTTATGTTTTGATAATTTTACAAAAAAAATAACATTGTATAATTAATGTATTATTATGAATATGAAAATGATTTATTTAGTGAATAATATCATTAATAGAGAACAATAATAATATTTTTAGGTACTTTTATGAATTCAAATAATACTTGAATATTTTTTTAATGAATAATAATGAAACTAGATGAAAAAAATGTATGTTACTTCATAGAGATGGTAGTCCACTCAACGTAAGGTTTACATTTTCATTTATTGAATAATTAGTCAGAAATAAGGTAGATTATTATTTTTAAATTAATAATTATTATTATAATATGTGTGTGACATTTCTTCTTTAATTTTAACAGTATAAATATCTTAAAAAGGTTGTAGTGAAAAATTTGATTCATCGGTTCACGGATGTGGAAGTCCACACAATACATGAAATAGGATATTTGTTTCATAATAGAAATATGAAAATGTGGTTAATAGTTATTCCCTTTTATTAATCAAATTAAATATATAAACAATATTTATTTCATTATATACGAAATATTAAATTAGATTAGGGAGTGTAATAAAAAAATAATTGATGTTGGAGAAAATATTAACTACGATAAGGACATCGACTTTCACTAGGAAGAATCCCTTGAAATAGAAGTATTTAGAAAAAATATACCAGTTTCTTCAATAGAATAAATATGTATCTATGGGATGAAATAAAGATAGTGATTCAATTAGAACCCTAATTTTTAGGTTTCTATTCAAGGGGTGGTGAGAGGGCACTTCAATAAGTGTTGTGAATGAAATTTATATAAATATTTCAAAATAATATTAAGAGAGAACATGTTTCATAGACAAAGAAGACACATAAATGATAAATAAATGGGTGGGTATGAAATAAGTTTCATCATTCCTTAACAATTAAATTTCACATATGTTTCAAAGGGTTTTTAAGTCTATTACTCTTAAAATTTTATGGTTTACCATTTTTTTACAGTGGAGATTAATTTTTACCAAAGTTATTTAATTTTAATTCTAAAAAATAAAATATTACTTATTATATAATATTTATTATTTATTAAAAATATTAAATCCATTATATCAGATAAAATTTCTATGTTTAATAAAATCAAATTGAACAATAGCACATGTAACATGTAAAACACCGTTTTTAGAAAATAAAATCATTTTTATGATTAAGATTTATGTGTAGGAAAAAAATTGTAAATGAATTGTAATTTCAAAATATAAATATTTTTAGTGTGAAAATTATATTTTATATATCTTTCAATTCAATGAAAACTCTAATTTTTAAAAAAAATTATTAAAAGAAAAGATCACGACCGATTTTATTAGAAAATATTATTAAATACTTAAAATGTTAATCATATGAATAATAAATTAAAAATAATATTTTTAAAATGAGTAGTTTATTTTATAAAATACAACTTTTACAAATTAAAAGGTTTTATAAACTATAAGGTATTTCTTATAATGTTGAAAAATTTACAATTTTTTAAAAATTAGAATTACCATTATTAACATTGAAATAAATTATTTTAGAGAAAACTAAAAAAGTCACCTTAAGGTAATATTGATATATATAATTCTAAAATATAATTCATTACATCAAATTAAAATATGAAATGTAAAAATTTCTTCTAAATTCAAAATATTGAGAAATACTATTTATGTCGGAAAATAAATTATTTTTTCTTTAATAGTAAAAATGAGAATATGAACATATACAAGTGAAAATAACATATCATATTTTTAATTATCAGATTAGATCATACAATTTTCTAATTACATATCATTTCAAGATATCTTTTAAATGTCTAATAATAAGGTGTGTTCTGGTGCTAGTTGAGTGTGGTGATTCCTCTAGGATTGATTTCGTGTAAATTTCCCCGATCATGAATTTCTATTGCATATAAGCTCAATCATGCATTAATTTTTCATGTTAGGATTGGGATCGGTCAAAATAAAACCAAAGTGAATATAACTACCTTCCATACTCAAAAAATGAACTTATTAAGGGAAATATCCACGACTGGATGTCATTTACTTCCTTTTTTATGGATTCATTATATGGTTACTTCATCTTATAACAGATAATTTAACAAATATATTATAATAGTCAAATTTTATTTATAAAATCAGAGCTTAATTTTAGTTTATTATTTTCTATAGAATAAATTAGTTAAATAATATTTCTTTAGGATTAATTAGTGAAAACTCGCATTATTATATCCTCCCACCATAAATAATTTTTTTCCTCACAATTTTAACTACTCCTAAGTAATGAAATATTTAAGGTTGTTCAAAATAAATAAATAAATTCAGATTTAAATTCTAATTAGGTTTCCCCTTTTATATCCTTGGTATGATTATTGAACTCATATTTTCTTTCATAACGTGTAATATAAATAATGTTACGTTTTTTAATCATTTATATTATAAAACCTAATATAATAGGAGTAATATTTTTCATAGGGAGTTTATATTCAACCTTAAGAAGTGATTATAGAATTTTTTAAATTTGATTTTCCTACCTTTGAAATTTTCCGTACCACTTTGTCAAGAGATCCAATATGTACTTAATATCATATCAAATTTTAATAAAATAATAATAAAAAGATTTATAGTAAGAATATTCCTAAAAACATATATTAGAGGGTATTTATATAATTGTGTTTTAATTTTACCACTAAATAATTTTTCTTTATAAATCAACATATAGTCATTAGAGTGAAAATTTTATTTTATTAGTATAGAGGAAACATATACGAAAAATAAATACACATTTCTTGATTAGCTGATCATCGTTCCTCATTCCATATCAATTTTATATCCAACTTTCACATTCTTGGTTTCATAGTCATTCCATTGTTTTATAATTTTTTGTTTCCTTTCAACCTATTTATCCTTCGGAATAGAGCATTAAATTGAATAATGTCCATGTTTCCCATATTTAATACATTCAACTATTGGTGGAACCTATTAATGAACTCTATTTATTTTCTTCATCTACATTGCACTCTTTACTTTTCATAAACAATTATTTATTATATTCTCAACATTTCCACACTTAAAACTTTTCTGATTTCCTTTAATATGTCCCCCTTTGTGATTATTACCACATTTTTTACATGAAAAATGTTTAATCTTATTTTCTTCATCGTTTTCATCACCAAAACTTCCAAAAAACTACACCCTTATCTTATTTATTTTGATCGAAATCATAAACTAAGTTAAAATTGTGAATTTTAATTTATAGATAGCTACTTTCGAATAATCACAAGGTTTCTCACTTCACTTATTACCTCATTGGTAACATCTCTAAATTTTCCACGGTATCTTGTCTTAAATAGTTCATTTTGGATTCATCAATAACTAAAACCAAAATGATTTACCCATGTGTGATTAATACCATAGCATAATTATCATAAGATAATTATATGAAATTTTCAACCTCAAAATGTCTTAGTATTCTAAATTATTACATTATCTTTTAGATTAAACTAAATAATTATTAGTTCCATCTTAGATTATTTATGATGGGATTAGTCAAATTCCTTAACCTAATTAATTACCTTTATAAATTATTAACAATGTCTTCTAAAGAGATTATGATTTATAAAAGAATTTCCATTGGGCATGTTTAGTGAGGTGTATAGTCTAAGGCTCATGAATTGTGTACCGAAGAGAAGATAGAGTTGATACTATACTAGCCTTTTTGGGTGATTAACTTAGGTGAATTTATGTCATAGTTACATCCACTTATTATTATCTAGATAGGTTTATAATTTCATGGATAACCATAAAATATTTAATTTACCTAAACTTTAAGGTTTTATCATATTCTTAGACATATCCTAAGAATTTTCAAGAACAATTCCCTTAACCTAATCCCTAAACAATAAAAAAATATTCAGTATTACCTCAAATTACCTAAATATTCTTCCATACCATGGAAATAATGATAATCATTAACTTATCAATCATTAATGACATTTATATCCTCATCTGATAATATCCTAATCCCTAAAGTTATTTAATCACTTCTTTGATACAAATTGTAATGCCCCAAACCTATGCTCCTAGATCTAGGTACTAAAAAAATACATTACCTAAAGGATTCCATAAAATATATATATTTCAAGACATCAATATCTCATAATTACATTATTCAAATATGATGTTGTATTACAATACACTCTAATGACCTTTTTGGATTATATCTGTAGATAATTAGGATAAAAAATAATTTTTAAGTTCCATTTCATTCTCAGCTAAAGGAAATTTTTTCCACTCTATGAAAAACTACTTAATCCATACTTAATAATTAAATAACTCCCACAAATTCTCCCCATGTGTTATTTTCTTATAAGTATATAATATGTAATATTATTTTTCATAACTTGGGGAAAGGGTTAGAATAATGTTTTGAGATAAAACACACATAAACGGTAAACGTACTGAAAAAAATATCATAACTCAGAATAAGGTAATCATAATATAGTAATAAATAATATAATTGTAATATATAATCTAAATAATGACATAATATAATGAAACTCATTATATATTATATCTATTGATAAGGATTGAAATAAAAAAATATTATGGGTAATAATAAATGGTTCCTTAGCAATGTAATTCATAATTCTATATACCTAATTCTATTCTCAAATCAAAGATATCATGATCTTAGATATCATGATATTACCAACAAGACCCTATGTCTAGGTAATATTTTGTTGTATGATGGAATACATCAAAATACCAAAGCTAGTTTGTATCATGATACCAATAGATACATCTAGGGGTATCTATATTGGGCCTTACCCATCCCTAATTAAGTCCAATGTATTCATCATATGAAGGAATTAATTAATTATTCAACAAATATCAATCATTCCCTATTAATCTATAAACATCCATATAGAAATAAAATGTATATTGACTGTCAATAGTATCCCAATAAATAAATGGAGTAGTTTTCAATGTAAGAATCCCTCAAAGTAACACCACATGAAATAAAAGTATATATTAAGGTCAAACATTTCTCAAATAAATTTATTTGTTTTTATCTATGTGAATCCCCTTCATAAAATGTAATGAAAAATAGGGTATTAACATAGGAAATGAATTAAAAGAAAAATAATTCATATTAAAAAGATGATTTGGTAGGACAATGATGGTGATGTGTTTATAGAGGTTTTATACCCTATAATAAAATAGTATGATGGGATTTATAATGTAATCCATAGCCAATATATACACACCAATAATGAAATAAGTGGTGAATGTGAATCATATCAGAATGAAACAAAAGTTGGATGAAAAATACCTCTTGGTAATGATATAATAAAATTAAAAACAACATGAGAAGGATACCATGAATTTCAAATATAATTAAATAAAACATATTCATTGTAATATCAGTAATAATGATAGGATTATGAAAAAAATTCTATTAAAGAGGTAGTATAAAACACATACAAAAGAAAATGTGGTGTATAATTATAAATATTTCTCAATATGGGGAAATTTTAAAAGAGAACCCCTTTTAAGAAAAATAATAATTGAGGTAAAAATAATTTAATAATGAGGTTATAATTATTATTTATAGAAACCTAGAAATAAAGGATGAATTTTGAAAGAATTTATCCATTTATTAGAAAAAATAAAACTTCGAACCATAGATTTCAATAATAACGGTGGCAACTTAATTGATGAAAATTTATTTACCACAAATACATACCTAAATTCCAAACTTCCACTAAAGAACTTGAATATTTTTTGTCACAAAATTAACAATCTTAATAGTATATTTGATAAACTTATTCATGTATATAACCTTTTCTAACTTTTATTAATAATTATTCTCTATATTTTTATTTGGTAGTTTTTATTAATTTTCCATATCAGTTGTGTGTAATCTTGATCATTTTGAACTAGTTTTGTTATAGAGGTGTTTGTATTCCTTATTGTCCAAATTATAATCATTCCATAGTCATAAAATTCATTGAAATGTAATTTTTAAAACTATTTATAATGTTATAATTTCATTCTATGGGGTTCTTTATGATTCTTAGAGGTGAATTTAGTGATGAGAATCTTTCTGTGATTTTATACGAACGGTAATTGGTATATTAATTAATGTGTTTTGAAACTAATGTTAACATTAAAGAAAAAACTTTTTTATCCTATTCATATAATATATTATAATAAACTATGTTCCCACCATTATTTGTGATAATATTTTATAGCATTATTCAAGTATGTGGTAAAACCGTCCCAAACATGATAATGCCATAATTAATGTATTTTTCTGATTATGAAAGTAGTTTCTTTTGAGAATAATATCATTATTATATAAGAATAATGATATTATATATATAAATTTATGTTGGTAGAAAATATTTGAAGACTTTTTAATTAATAGAAATGAAACTAGATGAAAAAAAAGATATGTTACTTTGTGAAGGTAGTAGTCTTCACAATGCATGGTTAACATTTTCATTTCTCGATTAATTAGAGGGAAAGAAATTTGATTATATTTTGTCTCATAATAATGATAATTTTATAATATATAGAACATTTAGTCTTTAATTTAAACCGTATAACATTCTAATAGTGTCAGTGTAGAAAAATAAATGTCGTCGTTTCATGGTGGTTGTACTCTGCACAACGCATGAATGCCTGTTCTATTTTAATTAATAGAAAACGTAAAATGTGGTTAATTTTTATTCCATTATAATTTAAAATATATATAAAAACTATAATGACATAATTTTAAGTAATGATACAAATATATTTCAGAAAGTAAGAAGGAAAATCAAAGAATTTGGGGGAAACAGTACGTGTATTGAGGCCTTGGTCTTTCCCTTGAAATACACCTTGGAAGTGGGGTTCTTAGGCTAATATAATGTTAAAAGATGTAATTAAACAGCCATAAACATTGCATATTCTAGTGAATTTTGACTAGATTCAATTTTCATTCATTCAAAAAAACATTTTAGGTTATGATTTTTAGAGAATTAAGACAAACACTTTAATTATAAAGTCATACATTACAAGTAGACACTAATACTAGGTATCCATTTTTTCCATTATATAAAATTATTAAAATAAATCATGATCTATTTTCATAAAAACTATTCATAATTTTAACATGAAAAATTCCTTATCCTCGCACTTACTTAAACCCTTTGAAACACATTTTAAAACATTGGGTGAGCACAAAATCATAGTAAAGGACATAAAAGAAAGAAAACCATAAGTCCAGTGAAAACCCAAAAAAATAGGTTCTTAAAAATACAACTTTTTAACATGAAAATTGAATAATCCTTTCAAAAATATTGTTATCGTAAATTTTTAAAATCAAGTAATTTTCATAAGAACTCATAAGAAAGAATGTAAGATATAAGTATGTAACTTGGGACATAATTATAATTAAATGTAATAACCATGTGATTGAATTACATACATGTAACTCTAAAAAATTGAAAAACCATAATGCTTACTTCCATACCCAATGCATTGGAGGGCTATCACGAACCCACCCATCATTGGTTTATCACAGAACAACCCATCATTGTTTTGTCACATAACTAACCCAAAAATGTCCAAGTATCATTATATAGTCATAATAAAGAAGAGAATTCAATTTTCAACATGTCATTATTAAGATTTAATGTTCACTCATAATAAATCATTTCTTGTTATTGAAATAATAAATTGATTTTAAAACCCCAGTTTAATAATTTACAAATCGATTTTAAAATAAAAGTTTCTCATACCATACTGAAACATTTTAATCATAAGAACTATGAAGGAATTATATTTAAAAAAACATTAAATAACATTTGAATAATTAAATTCAATATATGATATTTCAAAGCATCTGTATATGAACATCATAAAAATTGTGGGTTTATAACAACAAAACATACATCAATTAAAAGAGATTGAGACGATTTTCATTAAAAATATCGTATAATTTATAAAAATAATTGATTATGTTTATTATCTATAAAAAAATAAACAAATAATAAATACATTTTATGATAATAAAAATTATTTTCACACATAATCTTAGAACGAAATATTCAATGAAGTATAATTTAAACTCAAAGAAAGGGAATATAATTAAGTATTCCATTACCTTGTGTTAGAATCATCATGTATAATCTTTATATTCTTGAATAATAAATTTAGATTAATTATATACTTTCATGAGAACCTTTTTCAAGTTTATTATTCATTTTATATCTCTTATTATCATGTTATAAAAATTACTTATTTATTTAAGTTCATGTCGGATGTTTGGTGATATTCGGTACATGAGTCCAATATTTCATTTTTATAATACCTATAGTTTAAGAGTTAAATAGTCCATCAATCCAGAATAAAAATCATGAAAAAAATATCATTATTTATATAAAATTAAATTTAAAATCCATATATTACATATGTATATGAAAAAAAAACTATGTTAAAATCATGGAGTTTGTATGTCATATGTACGCTTGAGTAACGTTTCTATTTTTCAATAATCATTATGGAAATAAGGTAAGTATAATTTTATCATTGATTAATTATAATAATATTTTTAATTTTATATTAATAATAAATATACTTATATATATCATCCATGTGATGTGGTCATGAAAAACGATTCACATCCCTTCGAATAGGTGATAATTCACAATTACACACGAACGAAAATATCATTTTTATATGCATGGAAAGGTAAGAAAAAAATGAAATATTATATTCTAATAAATTTAAAATTGACATGAATATAATATTTAAACATTAATTAAATCATTATAACAATTCTATAGAGATGGTGATGGAAAAAAAATAACATCGGTTCGCGAGGTTGTAGCCAACAGTACACATAGATGATGAATTCTTTTCCCATTTGATGGAAAAGTATATGGATATGGTTAACTCCAAAAACATAATAATAGAATAGAATATTTAGGATATTAGAGTTATTATTTTATCACGGTTGAATATGATTTTAAAGAGGTGGAAGAAGAGACAAAACAAAAACACTTAATTAAAAACAATACCTCATCTTTTGAAACCCTTAGTTTCATAACAACTTATACCCACTAAGGATGGTTTTATTCCAAAATTTAAAGATATATACTATTGTTAGGGGTCATAGAAAGTTATTTGATGATGATATTGGGTGAACTAAAATGGGTTTTAAGTGTGAGATATTTAGATTAAGTTGTTCCCATTTGTACGACAAGGGGCGCCACTCTTGGAATTTCTCAAAATATAAAAATATAAATTAACTACTATATATAAAAGGAAATTAAAATAAACAAAAAATTCATTGCGTATTAAATTTTCAATAATAAATTCCTCATTTTATTATTTTTTATATTTTTTATTTTTATTTAATTTAATAAAATATTTTATTCATGATATTTAATTATTGTCAAATTTAATAATGTTCATTACTATGACTTTAAATACATCAATAAAAAGTAATATTTAGAATATAATACTTTCAAACATTTGTAATATATCACATATATTTATAAAATTCCTCAAAATAATTAAATAATCCAAAATGTATCAAAATTATTATTTTTAATATTGATTCTTTTATTTTTATTTTTGTTTTCTCTTATTTAAGTAAATATTTTTTTAGCATTGTAGAAGCATTTAAGGTAATTATATAATTTCCAAAAATTAAATATAAATGTATATAATAAAAACAATTACATTAATATCAAAATAAACATTTATTTTCATACATATATTGTTTTTTCACTATGTAGAATCAATAAATATATTAAATACAACGAGTGTGATATTTTATAAATATATTTCATTTAAATAATATATAATTAATTTTCATTAACAAGTGTCCATTTAGAAGAATTACTTGATTGCATGTCTTATTCAGACTAAAAATCATTCATTCTCTCTTGCAATTCTTTCACTAAAGGAATATCGGCTCCATGAGTTACCTGATTTAGCCTTTAAATAGTTTCTTTGTCAAGATTATTGAAAGAAACTGCAAGATCATTTGACAACCTCTTTATATCTTCAATTACTATCTCATGGTCATTCACTGAGATTTCTGTTTTATATTACCACTTGTTCATCCTGTTGCAAGCCTTCTTATGAGCATCCAAAGTTTCAGATAGAACCTTCAAATCAGCTTCAATTGACAAAACTTTCTTTCTCAATTATCTTACAGAACCAAATTTATTTTTATGATTGTCAGTAATAAAATCAATTTTCCTTTCCAACCTGGGAAAGTAAGGAATAGTCTTTTCAACCCTTCTTAAAACATGAAAAATGTAATGACTTCTCTTGAGAGAAATTGTTTGTTCTGAATCAGTGTCTTCATCATACAAAAGCAATTCATTTGATTTGCTTGAGTCAACAACTGGAAGTTTTCCTTTTGCTTTTTCTTTCTCCCTTATTTGTTCTTCTACTTTGTCACTGATGACAATAAATTTTTCAGTATGAGAAGATTGAGAACCATTCTTTGCTTGAGGGGGTGTTTTATTCGGAGTTTCAGAAGTTTCAATGGGTTCTTGATCAGCATGAGGAACTTGTTGAATTCCTTCACTCTCCTTTTGAACTGATTCTTCTCTACTCTTTTTCGAACTCTGAAGGAATTACAAAAGAAAATCTCCTTCTTCTTCTTCAACTTATTCTATTTCTTGCAAGATTTTCTTTCCTTTTTGTTTCTCTAGAAGACTCTATACGATTGGTTCTTGATGTATTTCTTCTGTTAGTTGAGCACTTGCATTTTCAACCATTCTGAGTACTTTAGAGATATCAAAATCTTGAGCCTTTCTTTTCAAAACAGACTTCTTTTTCTTTTTAGCTTGAAGGGTTTCTTCTACACTTATTCTTTCTACAATAGATTCAACTGGGTCAGGACTGAACTTTGGATCACGTTCCTTTCTCTGTTCCCTTTCTTTTCTCCACTTGGCCACAACCTCCTTACTGTACTTTGGTTTCTTCTTTGGCTTTGAACTGGTTTGGGGATATGACTTTTGATGAACACCAATAGAAGGATTTTCTTTGGCTGGCATAGGTGCCGATTGATTCTGAGCCGATTCTGCTTCTAAATCTCTTATAAAAAGTTTTGAATTTGGGTCAAAACAAACATTCAACTTCTTCAAATTACTTTTGCTAATCCAGGAGGGCTTCAAATCTATCACATTTCCTTTCAAAGGAATATTACAAAACTTTATACTCTCGAGAATGAATTTTGTAAGAATAGCTGGATACATAATCATTTGGTACTTAATTCCTCCTGACTTAACATTCTTGATAGTTTCAAAAACATATCCCATGAGATTTACATTTCTCAAATTTACAAGATAGTCAAGAATAAAAACATCATAATATTTCAGAGTTTCTCTATGTCATTTCCTTGGGATAAGAAAAACTTGCATCCAAAGAGTCACAAACCTATTGTCCGGAGAAAGATGAGTTACTTTCCTCTTTTCTTCATTTATTATAAACGAAGACCTTTCATCATTCTCTTTGTTAAACGTACCAACTTCCTCTGGTAGTTTATGAGATGGACAGAAAGAGTCACCTTCTATCGGAACATTCAGAAAATGAGCTGCTTGACTCACAGACATAGAAATCTTTCTATCGTACTCAACAAAGTTGATAGTCATATTTTTGTCAATTGATACCGTTTTATAAAACTATGTGACTTCATAAAAAAACAGAGCTTGAGATACTAGTTTTTCAACACATAAATGTTCCCAGCCTTGAAACAAAATGATTCTTCTGATTGTAGAATCGTACGAATCCAAAAAGTTCTGAGAAACTAACATTTCTCTAAAAAATTCTTTCACTGTAAAATTCTTGGAAGACATTTTAGTGGGAGTATTAGCATAGGACTGAGACATATAAGTGAAGTTGCTTGAAAGATTGTATAATGACTTAAATCAGTGGAGCAGAGCTTCGCCTCAAAACCTAAAAAACCAATGTGGTTTTGGGGAGGGGGGTATATTTATAGGTGGAAAAAAGGGTGACCGTTGATCTTCTACAGTTGCTATTAGAAGAAATAAGATCAATGGATAGGATTAAAACAAAAAAAATTAAAAATCAAAAAAAATGAAGAAATTATGTACCTGCCGGAGATCGTAAGGTAATTGTTGGTTTTAGATAGTATTAAGTGAAAGAAAAAAACACAGGCGTACGAAGTAAAAGAATACTATCAATCATCACACCAATGGAAAACAAATTCATTGCCATTAACTGAAGAGCCGATGGAAAACAATCTTATTACCATGAACTGACGAGTCGATGGAAAACAATCTTGTTACCATGAACTGACGAGATGATGGAAAAGAAATCCATTACCATGATCGGACGAGCCGATGGAAAAGAAATTCATTAACATGATCGGACGAGCCGATGGAAAAGAAATTCATTACTATGATCGGACAATCCGATGAAAAAAAATTCATTACTATGATCGGACGATACGATGGAAAAGCAATTCATTACCATGATCGGTCGATACAACAAAACTGTCAATATGATAAATAGAAAAGTAAATAATACAATAAAACTATCAACACGATAAACCGAAAAACAAATGATACGATAAAACTATCAATACGATAAACAGAAAAACAAATGATACGATAAAACTGTCAATAAGATAAACAGAAAAACAAAAAAACCCATACCCGGAAAGTAAATAATTAAAGATCATAAGATAAAAAGAAACATAGTAAGAAATCTTTTCCCCCTTTCTAAGAGGATTTTGTTTAATGTAAGGATAAATATAAAAACAAGAAGTAGATATGAATGATTATTTTAATGTAATCATTCCTAGATTCTATTTTATAAACTCAAATCTATCGGAAGGTAATGGTTTTTTGAAAATGTCAGCAAATTGTTCTTGCATTCCGATGAATTGTAAAATAATATCTCCTTTTTGTGTATGATCCCTAAGAAAGTGATGCCTAACATCTATGTGTTTTGCACAAGAATGATGTGTTGGGTTCTTACTATAAGAGCTATGGCACTAGTATTATCACATAGAATTTGGGTTTTTGAAAAACTCAAGCCATAGTCAGTGAGTGTGTGTTGCATCCACAACACTTGGGCACAACAACTTCCAACTGCTACATATTCAACTTCAGTAGTGGAAAGTTCTACCGAGTGTTGTTTCTTACAGGACCAAGAAACCAGAGAATATCCTAAGAAATAACATGTTCCATATGTCCTTTCTCTATCCATTCTACAACCAGCAATGTCAGCATCTGAAAAATGTTTTAAAACAAAATCATTTCCAGAAGAGTAAAAAAGTCATAAATCCATAGTGCCTTTTAAATACCAAAAGATTCTCTTTACGTCTTTTAAATGAGACTCTTTTGGATTAGATTTATATTTTCCATATAAGAATAAAGAAAACATTATGTCTGGTCAACTAGCTATCAAGTATAGAAAACTTCATATCATACCTCTAAAGATTGTTTGATCTACTGGTTTCCCAATTTCATCAAGATCAAGTGTATTTGAGGTACCAATTAGAGTGCTAATAATTTTAGTTTTGTCATATCCATACTTTTTGAGCAAATCTTTAATATAATTATGTTGGGATATATATGTCCCTTCTGGTTTTTGAGAAATTTGAAAACCTAAAAACAATGTTAACTCACCCATCATTCTCATTTCAAACTCATATTTCGTTAAATTAGAAAAAGAATCAGTTAAGGATTTCTGAGTTGATCCAAATATGATGTCATAAACATAAATTTGAACAATTAAAACATTTTTATTTTCCATTTTTATAAAAAGGGTTGGATCTGCTATACCTTTTGTATAATGTTTTTGTAAAATAAATCATGTAAGTCTATCATACCATGCTCTAGGGGCTTGTTTAAGACTATATAGGGCTTTGGTAAGTTTAAAAACATGATTAGGATGTTTTGGGTCTAGAAAACCAGGAGGTTGTTCGACAAAAACTTCTTCTTGAAAAAAACCATTTAGAAAAGAACATTTAACATCCATTTGAAATAGTTTGAATTTAAAGTATGCTGTAAAGGCTAATAGAAAATAAATAGATTCAAGTATAGATAATGGGGCCTAAGTTTTTTCATAATCTATTCCTTATTGTTGATTATAGCCCATAGCAACAAGTCTTGCTTTATTTCGTATAATGATTCCATTTTCATCACATTTGTTTCTGAAAACCCATTTTACTCCAATTATAGTTGTTTCTTTAGGTCTTTAAACTAAAGTCCAGACTTGATTCCTCTCGAATTTATTTAGTTCATCTTGCATTTCTTGGATCCAATCTTCATCACCTAAGGCCTCACTTGGACTTTTAGGATCAAATTTGGAAAGAAAATCAAGATGTTCTATTTCATTTCGTAAGGAATTTCTGGTCCTTATAGGTTGATTTACATCACCAATTATATTTTCAATAGGATGATTCCTAAGAAAAAATTGATTTGGATTTTGTAAAACCTGTTCATCAACATATAGTATAAATTATTTTGTGGTAAATGTTTAAGAAGTATCTTCTTGAACATTTTCCTTATCAGAAGGATCTCCAAACAAAGGTAGATAATCAGTTTTTTAAAACACGTTTGAGGATGTAGGTTGGGATTATTTAAAAACAAAAGGATCAGATTCATCAAATTTTACATGTACTATTTCCTCAACAGTACAAGTTTTTTTATTGAAAACTCTATAAGCCATAGAAGTTGTGGAGTAACCTAGAAAGACTCCTTCATCAGATTTTGGTGCTAATTTGTGTAGATTATATTTTGTATTTAGAATGAATACTTTGCACCCAAAAACTTTGAAGTATGAAACTTTAGGTTTTCATCCAGTCTATAACTCATAAGGTTTTTTTTAAGAAAAGGTCTGTTTAAAACATGATTCATAGTATAAAAGGTAGTACTAACAGCTTTAGCCCAGAAGTGCTTAGCAATTGAGTACTCACTCAACATGGTTCAATTCATTTCCTGAAGAATATGCTTTCTTCTTTCAACAACACCATTTTTATGAGGAGTTCATGGGGCTGAAAAATTGTGACTAATACCTTTCTTACTACAAAAAATTTCAAATTCCTAATTTTGGAACTCACCACCATGATCACTATGAATAGTTATCAATGGTACGTTTTTCTCATTTTTAACTTGGGCTCTAAAAGTTTGGAAATAGGAAAATGCATCAGATTTTTTTGTTATAAAATAGACCCATGTGAATCTAGTAAAGTCATCAACTAAAACAAATACATAGTATTTGCCTCTAATGCTTCTAGTTTGTGAAGGACCGAAAAGATCCATGTGCACTTGCTGTAATGAATTAGAAGTTTAAACTTCATTAATTGATTTAAAGTTGGTTTTATGTTGCTTTCCAAATTGACAAGGATCACAAACTTTTGAATAATCATGTCTAAGATCTGGTAGTCCCTTTGCAAGTCTTTTCTTTGAGAGTTTACAAAGGTTTCTTAGATTGCAGTGTCCTAGTATTCTATGTCATAGCCATGAATGGTCTTATATTGCACTTAAGCATGGTAAATTTTGGCTTCTAATGTCTTCTAAGTTAATAGTGTATACATTCTCTTGCCTATAGGAAGATAGAATGAACTCGTATATGGAATTTTGAACTAGACATATATCATTTCTAAAATTCACAAGGTAACCTTCATCACATAATTGACTTATGTTGATGAGATTGTGCCTAAGACCTTTAACAAAAAAACATTTGAGAGAAGAACTTTTCCAAGAAAAACAATATTACCTATACCAATAATCTTTCCATGAGCATTATCTCCAAAGGTAACCTTTCCTCCTTTTGTTTTGATAATATTTTCAAAAAGATCTTTGTTTCCGGTCATGTGTGGAGAACAACCACTATCCATGTACCAAATATTTTTGTTGGTACACTTCTCATTTTCCTGAAAAAGAAACAATTAGTTTTTCGGAATCCAAACTTGTTTGGATCCAGAAGGGTTAGATAAGAGAATTTTAGGAATCCACATTTGTTTTAAAAAATGAGCTTTATGAAATCCTAAAGATTGAGTTTTATTAAGAGAACACTCTCTTTTCCAGTGTCCACCACATTGACACTTCGAACAAAAAGGTGTTTTTTGTGGAACAATATAGTTATTACTAAAAACCTGTTTGGAATAAGTATAACCAAGTCCAGAATGATTCCTCAAAGGTCTAATTTGAGAATACATCTTGTCAAAGTTTTCCTTACAATGAGTAAAGTTCGACAGACATTTCATTAAAGAGAAAATATTTGACTTTAGTTTTCAAACTATGATTTTATCTTCCAAAACATTTGATTTTAAACTGGAGTTAGGCTCTAAAACATTTTTCTTAGAAATCACATTTTCTATATCCTTAGAAAGTTTATCCTTATCAGATTTGACTTCCTCAAGGGTATTTAAAATACTATCAAAATCAAAAGTTTTTTTATCAAGATCATTGGAAATATCTGATACTTATTTAGTTAAAACTAAAATTCTAGAATTTGCTTTATCAAGATTTTTCATAAGTTTGGAATTTTCATTTTCAATTAGTTTCAAAAATCTAGATACTTCTTCCAAAGAAGGTAATGTATCATCATCTGATGATGAAGAATCATCATTTGAAGATTCATAATATTTATTATCAATATAATTTGCATTTAAAGAGACATTTGTAATAGCTTCAGCATTATTTACCTTGGCCATAAGACAATGATCCTCAATTGGTAGTCTGGCTATAAGTCCAATTTTTCTCTGTCTTGAGGACTCATATTCTGAATAATTGTCTGAAGAATCACTTCCACTTGCACTCCAGGTATCATTTTTCTTCAATAATTTCTTTTTCTTATAATAATTTTTCTTATTTATTTCATAATGTTTCTCCTTTCTGTCTTTTCTCTTTAGTAAAGGACAATCAGGCCTTATATGTCCAACTTTATTACATTCGTAACAAGTTACCTCTGAATCTTTCTTATCCATCCTATCATTATTTTTGAATTTGTATTAGAAGTCATTATTTCACACAATCTTGTTCATCCTTCGAGAAAGATTGGCTAACTCATTTTCTAAAATATCACAATCACTTGAATTAGATATAAAAACTTTCTTGGCTTTGGATATTGTTATCCTTTCAGTTGTTTTAACTTTAGATGTAAAAGCTACACTGCCATTTCCATTCTTCTTCTTGTTGAAATCAGGATCTCTTTTCATTCTTTTTTCATGTTGTAAATGAGTTCCAAATAGTTCATCAAGAGCAATCTGGGAAACTTTTCTATTTTCATCAATAGTTGTCCTTTTTGACTCCCATTCATTTGGCATTATATTTATAATCTTATCTACAAGAGCTTCATCATCAAGACGTTTTCCCCCATAGATTGTAAACTGTTGACAATTGTCATAAATCTTTGTTTCACTTTACATACTGGCTCTCCATAAGGAAAAACAAATCCATGATACTCTGCTCGTAGCATTGCTCTTCTTGTTTCTACAACCTTGGATGTACCGAAATGTGTGACTTCCAATTTCTTCCAAATACAGTTGGATGATTCACATGAAGATATCTGGATGTATATATTCCTAGATGTAGAACATAATAAAGTATTGCATACCTTGTAATTCAGTTGATATTCATGCTTCTCTTGATTAGTGAAAGTACTGACTTCTTTGTTAGGAATTTTGTAACCTCCAGTAAGCATTATAAAATTGTCTACACTAGTATTGATCACGAACATCTTCATTCGATCTATCCAGTACTCATAATCATTCCCATCAAAGATAGGTGGTCTAGAAGGATTTAGGTTGTCAATCGACCCAATATTCATTCCTTCCATCTAATGAAACAAAAAAACTTTTCCACTCCACACGTTAGTGTAGTAAGTAGTTAAAAAAAATTTCAGAAAAGTTTAAGTAATAAAAATCAGTGGAAACCTCCTCTAATACCAATTTTTGGATCAAATATGTAGATGTATATGTATATGAGATGGACCAATACAAGAGAGGGGGTGAATTGTATGTTTAAAACTTTGAATTTAATCACTTAGATATTAGTTTAAAAGATCTTAAACTAATACAATTAAAACAACCACAATTGTATTGAATATAATGGTATGAAGTAATGTAATACTATTAGAAAAGTAAAGTAATTCTATTCAAGATGAATACAATAATCAGAGTAATAAAAGTGTGAGAGATTCGACCATAAAGTGTATAGAATCTATTAATACAACTTGTAATAGAATAATTGTTATTGAAACAATTACAATTGAAAGTGTAATGAATAAAGGAAACAATACAAATTCATTTCTAATACAAACAGCAGAGGAAATATAAAAGTATTACAATTCTTTTTAACCCAAAGAGAAGGGTTATCCTTTCACCTAGGATAAGAGGTTTGTCTTACCACCACCTTGGTAAGCCCTCGATACGATGACCGGTTCATCTTTCTGCCTATCCCCGGTAGCCCTCGATACGATGATCGGAACATCTGTCTGCCTATCCCCGGCAGCCCTCGATACGATGATCGAAATGTTTGTCTGCCTATCCCCGGCAGTCCTAGATTTTTTAGGTAATCGGCACCTCTGTCTTTCAATTACTTTAAATCCCTCGATACGATGATCGGACGCACAAAGCACAAAGGATGAGAGAAGTCACATTGTCTCTCTCTAGAACTAGATAGAAGCAAAGTATCACAGTTATATCACCATCGTTGTTTCTCGTCTTCAAATGACTTCTTATTTATAGGCCTTAGGTTCCAACAGTCACATTTCCTCCAACGGTCATATTTCTCCGAAAAACTCAGAGGGACTTGGACAGCTAGCATTATAACGGTCACATTGAAACAGAAATCACGACATCATTTTGATTAGTTTGTAACTAACTCAACGACATCGTATTGGTTAAAAAAAAGACATATGAAGATGATAAACAAGAGTACGATTAATATGAAACATGTGTTTTTTGACTATGTACCAAAACAAGCAAGTAATGAAAGTATGAGTATTATAAGTACTACTAAATGTAATGTATTGATATGATACAAAGTAAGATACACAAAAGTGAGTACGATTGACAGAGTTAGTACGATACGATTGAAAGAGTTAGTACGATGCAATTGAAAGAGTCAGTACGATACGATTGATAGAGTCATTACGATAAAATTGACAGAGTCAGTACGATACGATTGACAGAGTCAGTACGATACGATTGACAGAGTCATTACGATACAAGATAAAAGACATTTTTGATTTCCAAAACATGATATAGAAGTCAAAGGAAAACTTTTGACTCAACAGAGGTTTGAGGATCTGTTCAGGAAGATCTCATTTTTTTGGGTTCCACTGATTGTAGATTTGTTTTTCTTGGCCATGGATAATTTCATTTCATTTTCAAGTTGAATGCTTTCAAAATACATGCGTGGATTATCAGGTCTCGGTATTTGAAACCTAGATGGATTCACCTATATGAATGGTCCATGTATTTCAATGCCTCGCATGAAAAGAATGCATTTTCTCAGGATTCGGTGTGTTTTCATGGACATAATTGGATCCTTTGGCACACAAATATTTTGCATGATTTCAGCATGGAAATGAGAACTCCAATACACCTCGACAAGAAAAATGGGGATGTGAGGTTTGGAAACATTTCTATAATAATGTTGGAGATTGATTTAAGCTTCACTTGGATCGATAAGTTAAGTCTCTCCACCCCATCTGATAATATCCATATTGATATTGAATATGAAATAAATCCCATTTTATGTATTGAATGTATGATTATTGGCATTATTTGGAGTTATGTCAGAAGAATATCTCCTGCGAGAGATGTGGGATGAAGAGACATTCAGCTAACCTCTGTAAAAGGAAACCCGAGAGGAATCATGTGGCTTTGTTAAAGTCTCTAGAACATGATAGAGATGTTTTCAAAAATACATCTCCCACTAAGGATGATACGCAGGATTGTATTAAGTCTGTCTCTCAGGTGCCTAATTTGACAGGCAAAGGACTAATAG
The DNA here is from genome assembly GCA_963277665.1 of Viscum album. NCBI lineage: Eukaryota > Viridiplantae > Streptophyta > Magnoliopsida > Santalales > Viscaceae > Viscum > Viscum album. Next base: position 1,968,910,431 of record OY728143.1, read on the forward strand.
TGGATAAGTCCCTGATCATAGCTAATAGTGGTCCCTATACTTCTCAGGTTGAAGTTTTCAAGGAGAATAAATCCAGTGATGGTCATGATGTTTCTCCCATTGGCTTATTTGAGACTATAGAGAATGCTAGTCCCACTATTGTTGGATCTCCTGATCCCACTAACCCATCAAATCCTATTATGACTGATAGTCCTAGTGAAAAACTGACACGTGATGAGACTGTTGTCTTGGATCTTATCATGGATGATCACATTTGGGTTCCTCAACATGTTGATTTTAATCAGTAGATCTAGAATTTTATGAACTCCTCTATAATTTAAGAGAAGTGGGGTGACATCTTTGAGGTGGAAGGGATGAAAATATGCAGTGTTGGTCCTTCCTCTTTCAAAGATACACTCTTATCTTGAAAAGGGAAAGCAGATAATTGTATTCTCTTCACTCTAGATCCCCTGAATGGATTTATGAGGAAGGGATACTCTGACACACCTCACACTGTGTTTACCCGAGTTACATCGAAGATGTCAGGAAAGTTCGTTACTGATATTCATAATATCCTCAAGAAAGGTAAGTCCCAATTAGAATGGGAAACAGCTGATGATTCCAATTATAGGAATGAAATATCTTTTTATGATATATAATTATGTTCTTGTAAGATGACGGCAATTCCCTTTGTTTGACCCCACCCATCACCCTCGTGCCTTTTCTTTTATTTTTAATAAATGGCCAGAAGCTTAGTTTCTGGATGGACTTTCCAGTATAGTTTCCATTGCATAACTAAAATTAGATCCAAATGTGATAAGGGTATAATCACTTTCATCTAATAATATTTTTTGACAAGTTTATGGTTACACTTAATTACCCAATTTACCCTTAGTTGTGGTAATAAAATTACTATGTTTATTATTCATAATTTCAAAAAATAGAAGAGATATATTTACTAAATTTGGACCATATTATTACAAATATGGAATCAATTTTTCAAAAAATAGAAACACATAAGTCACTAAAATTAATATTAACATAATACTATATATGGAGTGAGAAAGTAGGTTTTCAAAGTAAAATTGATCAGATTTTTGAAAGGTTTTTATATCCATGTTCAATATTAAAATGATTAAAATGACAAAAATTGGACTAATAGATTTATATTTGATATAATTTAACTTTAAAACAAAATAAACATTTAATTTCACAATATATATTATTTAGATGAAAAATAAATTTTCAATTAAAATGCCCTACGTTTCAATATTCATCAAAAATGAAATGATCTAAAGAATACCAAAAATATAAACAAAATAAATTTTGATATTAAACATAAAAAAATGAAGCTTATTTTGTGAAAAAAAATTTACAAATGTATAAAAAATTAGTATTAAAACAAGTCTTTCATTAAAAGGCATCGAAACAGCCATTTTATAAAAATAAATATTTTATGGATAAAAAGGGATATTTTTTTTTTCTTAGGCTTGTAAAATATGTTTCATAGATGTAAAAAATTTAAAAAAAATTAAAAATAATAAATTTAGTTCAAATAAACCACTTTAATATATCATCTATTCTATAGCTTTCATATTATATAATAATATTTACTTTTTTATTCAGGAACAATGTGGTGTATCTTGTACATTATCAAACATAGTATTTACTTCTAAAATATCTAGATGTTAAATCCCCCCACCCTTAAAAAATTGAGTCATCTCAATTTAAACTCAGGCTTCATAACAAGGGTTCTACTATTCAAAACACCTTTGCTAAAATCGAACATTGGAAAAAGGGTCAATAAAACCTCCACTAAATAAGAGAGGAAAAAGTATAAAGGACACTCAAGATAGCACATACAAGGGTTCCATTTATAAAAACATGGATATGGGGGAGAAAACTAACTCTCAGTTTATAATATTGAGTAATAGAGAATATGATCATGGAAAAGGTAACCCTATAAACCCATAAATATGTAATGGGATAAAAGTCCATTGATAAAACTAATCAGGTAGAATTTTTATTTCAAAATCACTTTCTTAAAGATAAGGAATTAATTTCTTTCCTAGAATAAGAACTTTTTGAAAAACTTACTTTAAAATTAATGTTTCATCCTTTACTCAATTTCGACCACAAACACATATTTTTCCACAAGTGATGAGTATTCAAGATGCATTTTCACCCCTAGAGCACTAGAATCCACTTATATAAATCATAAAATAGAAAAAATAAAAATATATTCCTCAGATATTTAGGCATTAACCAAAACAATAATGGTTTGTAAAATAAATGATAATTCTTAAAAATAATGAACCATTAAATGTTGAAAAAATACTTCATTATCTAAAATTCAATAGTGACACCCAAAGATCAACATATATCATTACACAAATAACTATTATTAGAATTCCTCAAACAAATATTCTGAATAATATTGAAAACCTAAAATAAAATGGATTTGATAACCTCATATTCTAAGATAAATTTTTATCATTTATCTCTAAATAACATAAATCCCTATTAATGTCTCATACCAAAAAGTATTTATCCAAATAACGTAATCTCAAAGACATGTTAATAACTTCCATAAATAATCTAAATATCCATAAATACTAAATAAATTAATTGTTATTATAAAATATAATTCAACATTTATTTCTCAATTAAAATATCATATTATTATATTTACCTTGATCGTATAGGGTTCAAAAAAATAGTGAAAGTCTTCCAAAATAACATTAATCATTTAATCCCTAAATCATTCCCAATATCCTGGTTGTCAATAAAACAAATTTTCAAAAAATGAACTCAAAAATTATCCACAAGATATTTAAAATAAAGAAACATATTTCATAATAACCAAGACATCTCTTAGGCTAGTCGTACGTGATGCACCATTTGCTCCACTTGATTGTGGGTTCAATTCCCGCAGCCTTTCTGAATGTGATGGGTTGTCACATGTCCTATAGGTTTTCCTTTTTTAAGATTATATATTTCTTATAACATTCTATATATTTCCAAAACATCCTAAAAAACAACCTTAATATGTTTTAACCTCAAATTTTATCTCATACATGACATTTTTCATCCCTAAAATATATAACACATTATTACATCAAAAAAATAATGTCTCTAAAAATACCATTAATCACCTTAGAATTTTATAACTTAAAGCCTCAAAAGGTATTTATAATACATTAACCTTATTATCTACCTTAAAATCATAAACCCATTCTTGTATTCCAAACACTTAATATAAATTCACTTGAAAAAATACTAATCTCTAAATTTTTCTAAACTGTGATGTAATACTGATTGTTATGACCCTGTCATAAACAATACATGTTATAGTGACATTTTAATATATTCAATTTTCCTTAATTATCAAATATCTTTTAGTTTTATATTTTTTTTTAATTAATAAAAACTTTTCCATAGTAAAATTATACATGAAAAGTGGAAACTTGTAGAGAGTATCCATTTTTTCAATAATATAAAACTATTAAAATAAATAATGATCTATTTTCGTGAAAATCATAATGAATTTCAACTTTACCTCTTCCTTGTCCATGATATTCCTTAAACCTGGTGAAAAAAATAATTAAAATATGGGATGATAACAACAACTCATTAAGGGAAATAAAATAAAGGAAATAATTTGTATAGTCAAAACGCATAATTTTTTAAAAAAATTACCTTTTTACCCCGAAAAAGGAATCTTATTTTTAAAAAGACCATGATCTATCATTTTTAAAATAATGTGATTTTCATAATAACTTTTAACAAATCATATAATAAATAATTTGGTAACTTGTGACAAAATTATATTCAAATGGAATAACCATATAGTAGACTTCTATACCTGTCACTCTTATAAATTACATAACCATACATTAGATTTCCATATATAATTTATTGGAGAGCTATCACAGACCCAACCATCATTGGTTTATCACAGAACCACCTATCATTGTTTAATAAAATAAACACCCCTCAAATTTCTATATACCATTATACAATAATAACACATAAAAGTTAGTAATTTTAAAAATTTCACTATTAAAATTTTATTTTCATTCATAAGAAAACATGCCAAGTTATTAATATAATCACCCGAATTTCAAAAACTAATTTGAAACATTTAAAAAGTTATTTTTTTAATAATAGTCTATCATACCACTTTGAAATATTTTAATCATAAGCCCCATAAAATAATATCATTTAGTTAAACATTAAATAAAATGATAATAAATAAATTCATGATATGATATTTCAAAAGGTTTATATATACCCCTTATAAAAAAGGTGAGTTTATAATATCAAAATATTCCTCAGTGAAAAGAGATTGAGACAAAGTCCCTTAAAAATATCAACTAAATTTAAAAAATAATTGATTATGTGTGTAACATTTAAATCCAACTAAAAATGATTAAATAAAATATAATATTATCATAAGTCATTTCATACGTAATCTTATCATGAAAAAATCAATGAAGTACAAGTTTAACTCAAAGAACAGAAATTGAGTTAAGAATTCCCTTACCTTGAGTCTGACTCCTCACGTATAATATTTATATTCCTAAATAAAAAACATAGGTTATATATTTAATTTATTTAGAACCTTTTTCAAGTTCATTATTACTTTAATAACACTTTTTATAATGTTATAACAATTACATAATTATTTAAATTTAATTTAGTCATTTTGATGATATTCAATATATGAGTCCAAAATTACATTTCTATGATGTCTATAGTCAAATTAGTCGTCAGTATATCATATTCGGAATAAAAATAATTAAATAATTTTAATTTTTATACATCAATTATACACATTTAAATCCATCCATTTAATATGGATATGAAAAGTTAATTATTTTACAATCATGGAGATGATAAATCATACGTTCGCATGAGTAACATTTTCATTTTTCAATGATCATTATAGAAAGAAGGTAAGTATAATTTTAACTTTCCATAATGATAATCATATATGTAATATAATGTCAATAATTTATATATACTTATATATATCATTCATGGGATATGATGATGGAAAATGAATCACATTGCTTTGTAGAGGTGATAATTCACATGTACGTATGAACCACATTATCAATTTTATATGAATGTAAAGGTAAGAAATAAAATGATATATTATATTTTTATAATGATATATATGTCATTAATATCATATTAAACTTTAATTCCATCATCATAACTAGTATTTAGAGATGGTGATGGAAAACGAATAACATCAGTTTGTGAGGCGGTAGTCAGGCGTACACAGGGACGATGAATTATTTTCCCATATGATTGATAAGATAATGGATATGGTAAATTTCACAGAAAATAATTGAATATAAATATATTTTGGATGTTTAGTTAATATTTTATCTCGTTTTAATAATATTTGATTGATTTTTTAGAAGAAACGAAATAGAAATACTAAATTAAATATGATTCCTCTTCTTTAGAAATCCAATATTTTATAAGAACTTAAGACCACAAACAATGGTTTTATGCCTAAAATAAGTGATTTATAATGTGGGGAAGGAATATAATAAGGGATTTGGGAATATCATATTTGAACCCAAATGGTATTTTAGTGTGAGAGACTGAGAATAAGGGGATTCCATTTATAAGAGAGGGGAGGAGCACGCTTGGAATTTTTCAAAATATTAAAATATTAATAGGCTATTCTAGAGACATAGACATTAAAATGTCCTATAAATTCTTAGGGGATGAAATTTTCAACAATATATTTTCTATTTTCCATAATTTAATAAGTTTATTATTTTTAATTAATTTAATAAAACAATATTTTCATCAAATTTCATTATTGTCTAATTTAATACTATTCATTAATATGACTTTAAATACATTAAGAGATAGTGGGAATTAAAAAATAATAATTTAACACATCTATAATATATTATATAGATCTATAAAATTCAATATATACACTACCAAATTCAAAATATCTTAAAAATTAATTATTTTATTTTTCCCTTAAATAAATAAATATTGGTTTAGCATTGCAGAAGAATTTAAGGTAATTATATAATATCTAATAATTAAATATAAATTTATATAATAATAATTCAATTAATATCAAAATATACATATAGGTTCATTCATATATTCTTTTTTATACCAATGTGGACACATAAATGTTATGAAATACAAAGAGTGTGACATTTCATAACTATCATTGATTTAAATAATATATAAGTAATATTCATGCAAAAGTACCCATTAAATAACTCAAATTATTTCCTAAGGTGATAAGTGTCTAATTATCTTCATCTGATAATTTTTTGAAGTGATTAGGTCATGTTTAAACCCTTATCTTTTTGTTTTAACCCTTTTTTAAGCTTTATAACTCTTACCATGACAACATGTATTTTTACTCTTTGAATATTAGTATAGTTTCCATAATATAATAAAAGACCCATTATGGATCTTGGATGAAATTTTAAAACATAACAAAATCAGTTTTTTTATTTAATATTTTTAATAATTTTATTTCATTTTTTAAAATATTTGAAATTTTAAAATATCAATAATGTTATTTTTGAGACTATTCATTACATTCAGTTTAAAAATTAAATACGAAAACATAAATTCAAAAAAAACCTCCAAACAAATAAAAAACATGTAAAATTATATATAAATTTTTTATGAGCATAATTATCTCAAATTATAATTATTTTAATATTTTTAATTTCATAAATTGATATTTACATTAAATAAACACTTATTGCAACATCGTTGTGAAATCCTTCAGTGTAATTATTTATTCCCTAAAAAATAAAAATAAATTAAAATAATAAATATAAATAGTTTATATTCCAAATTAATATTTATATTCTATGATATCATCAAAATAACCACATATTAAAAATGTAATACTTATTAAAAATAGTAGTGTGACATGTTTTACTTTTTTTAAAATAAAATACAACAAGGGGATTGAAATCATCCAATTGGATACAATAAATTATTAATTTGGTCGAAGGATTATTTCTATTGAAAATAAATCATCCAATAAAATTTGAAAAGGTATTATTGTAATTATCTAATATTTATAATATTATTTTGACCTTTAATTACCTGATTTACCCTTAACCACGGTAATAAAAATACTAAATTTACTATTCATATTTTCCCAACATAAAAGGGGCCTATTTAATAAAATTTTACTATATCATTCCATATACGGAATTGATTTTTCAAAACTCAGAACAAATAATTGGATAAAATTAATCTAAAATTAATCTCATAAAAGGGGTGAGAAAGCGTGTTTTTAAAGTGAAAATGTTCAAAATATTGAAGTGTTTTTATATACAAATTCAAGATGAAAATGATTAAAACGACATATATTGTGTTAATATATTTATAATTTATCTAATTTTACATTAAAATTAATTTAAATTCCAAATTAACATCATAATATTTTTAGATGAAAATTTTATTTTCATTTAAAATGCTGTATTTTTTTCTATTCAAAAAAATGAAACTAATCAGAAAAATACCAAAAACTAAAGAAAATTAAATTTTGATAATACTTTTTAATATATTAATTTTTTTCAAATAAAATTTATAAAACTATCAAAAAAATTAATAACAAATTTTTCATTAAAAGGTGATAAAACTGCCTTTTAAAAAAATACATCTATTATGCATAAAATTGTATTTTCTATATCTTATTACTCTATAATATTTTAAATTAATGTAAAAAAATGTTAAAAATTTATAAACATAATAATACTAGTATTATTCACATTCTCCAATATAGAGGCTTTTTAGTAACTTCTATATTAAATAATAATATTTAGTTCTTCATCTCTGCTCAATGTGGTGTATCTTGTATTCTATCAAACTTAGTATTTCCATTTAAAATATTTAAATTTAAACAAAAGGCTCAAGGATAAGAAATTGGATTCTATAGGAAGTTATAATGAATAATTTTCTATGGGAAACCAAATGTTTAGGGTGGTCTTGAAGGGGTATTCAGAGGCCGCTTTTATAAATAGTGATAAAGAAAATTTTGTAAATATTTCAATTTAATATTAATAGAGAACTAGTTTAACTTTTCAAGAATACTCAAAATGGAAAATAATTGACTGAGAGAAGAGATAAATTTGATAGTAACTTAACCACCACTTTTTACACATGTTTATAATATTTTTTTAAGTTATTCACACATAAAAGTTTCACTTTTATTATTTCTGGTTTTACCATGGTAACTAATTTTTAACTAAGTAATTTAATTTTAATGACTAAAAAAATGAAAAAAAAGTAAATAATTTCTGTAATAATAATTAAAAATATTAAATAAAATTTTCAGAGAAAATGTTTATGTGTATTAAAAACTATTTCAGTAGTAGCGCATGTAATGCATAAAACCCAATTTTTAGAAAAAGTGTATTTTTTGGTTTAAAATTTATGTGTAGGATAAAATTATCAATTTATTTTATTTTGATGATATAAATATGTATATTAGAAAACAAATAAATTTAATTTTTCTTTAAATTAATTAAAAAAATAAATTTTTCTAGAATGATATCTAATTAAAATAAAAGACCAAAAACATTTTTTATTGGGAAATATTAGAAAATCCTTAAAATGTTAATCTTTGGTTTTATTAATTCAACATATTATTTTCAAAAATTAATTTTATTATTTATTTTATATATTATTTCCAACAAAAAGGTTTTTTACACTTCTAGTTCTTTCTTATATAGTCAGGAAATTCACATTTTTGGTTAAAAAATTATTTTCACAATTCTATTTAAAATCAATTATTTCAGAAAAATATCATAAAATCACCTCATGGTTCTACTAACATGTTAAATTTTAAAATTAATTTCATTTCAGAAAATTAAAATACTAAAATTTAAAATTTTATAATTTTAATATAAAATATAATGAAAAAACATTATAGAAAAATAAATTTTTGTTTTCTTTAGAAGTCAAAATGTGAAAAGTAAAATTGATAAATAACATAATAAATTAATAATTACCAAAGTAAATCATCCTAATTTATAGTTATAAATTACCTTAAGATATCTGCATAATATCTAATCATAAGTTATTCATTGGTGGAATTCATGGTTGGTGACTCTACTAGTATGGATCTTATAGAAATTCCCACGAGCTTATATTTCCCTCGAATATGATTTCAACCAAACTATTATTGTTTAAATTTGGATTGGGATTGCTATAAATAAAAACCTAGTGAATCTACCCCCTTAAAAAAATTGACAAATTATCATTATAAGGGATAATTTTTCTACCCAATGTTATTTTTCAATTTTATTTATTGGTTTCATAATATGGTTACTTCCTTTTATAATTTCTAATTTAATATTTAGATTATAATGGTAAATTTTATTTTATAATATCATTGTTTAATTTCACTTTATTATCACATATATAATAAACTATTAATATAATATTTATTTATGTGAATTAAAAATTGAAACGTTGATATATTACATAAGAAATTATAAAAAGGGAAATAGAGCAATTTTTCAATTATTCACCCGCCCCCCAATAGTGAACCAACTATAGTTAGGGATATCATATAGAGTGAGTGAGGTGTTGTTGTGAAACTTTTATTCCATTAGATATTTTTAAATTAGGGTTACTAATGATGGTTAGGGGATGAATAAAGTACACTCACTCAAAATATGGTTACTAATATAATTGTATTAGTGTTTTTTATCCTTAAATAAACTATAACTATAAAGAAATAAAATATAGTATCTCTATCATTGAGGTGTTTTTTGTTAGAAAGTTTTACCTAGAGGGATAAATTAATCTTACAATAGGAAAATTTATGGATACTACGATGGTTATTGGATGAAAAGAGAAAACTCAAAGAAATCAATGGGATATATAATTAAATGAAAATGTTGATGTAGTATAACTTTAGTAGTATGGATTGAAATTTATTTCAATGATTAAATGGTATCCTCTTACCTAGAGGGTTAGTCTGAGGCAGTATGGATTCTTCTTTATAATCCTAATCAATTGTTAAATTTAATTTGATTAATTGAACATTAACCTACCCATGATCTTCAATCCTAGACACATATTTGGGAATTCATTATTCCAATGAAATTGTCTCAACCCCTTCGAGTGGTGAGAGAGCTATGGATAAGGTCATACCTTTTCCTTTATCATTGGATATGGATAAATAATTTGTTTCAAATGGTTTAATAATAGGGGATCTTATATAATGGGTTTTCCATTGATGTTGGGTATGTAATCATTCTTCAAATATTTTTTGAGAGTAATATAGTCCATAAAGACCTCAACTTTAACTTTCCCGGCATTGCCATCAAGTTTTATTGTATTGATGAGGTTATCAGTGACAAAATTTACTTAAAAAATCACGTTGTATTTTTTATATATCTATGAATTTTGGGAATTCATCAGCCTAAAAATAGTTTTCAATGGTCTGATCATAATCAACCCTCTCTATTGTATTTTTTTTATACCGTGTGGGTTTATAAACTATATAAAACCATTATCATTCATTTTATTATTCCTTGTAGGTAGATGTAATAAACTATTCCTGACATGTAACTTTGAGTGAACATTGATTAGCCTTAATTGAGCATAATTCTAGTGGATGAGTTAACTGAAGAAAATTTTTAAGGGATTCTCAAAGTCTTAAGAAAACTGATTTATGATGAGTTCCATTGAACCAAGTACACTCTTTATAGTGGTGTACCATTAACCTGAGTATCTATTTAATTGATTAATGATACATGTGATGATTATGGAGATATAAATTCTCACAACCATATAGGTTAGGTATAACCTAAGGGTAGTGTCCTTTTATCTCTTCTAGCTTTTCATGGAAACTTTTTTAATGAAATCTAGGTGTGGTATATCTTTTTGATGTTCTGGATGATAGGAAAAAATCATAGAGGATTGTTTCATCTTTAGAGTCTTTAACAACCCTAGGACCAATTCATGTTGATTTCCAAAATTTCTTTTTTTATCATGGATATGACCTCTATGAATGATAAACTATTGAGAAACCCTAATGTATCTTGATTATAAATTATAATTATGGATGAAATCTATAGTTTAGTTCCCTTAAATAAAAACAATTGGTTTAATGGTTTAAAAATACCTATGCAGAATATCTTTCAGTATTTTAAGTAAGGGTGGTCTAGAATAATTCTTCTGATGAATTCAATATTTTATAATGATGTTTTGGTATGAAAGTTATAGTGAAGACATAAACCTAATCCCCAATTATCAAAAAACAATTCCCATGGTGGGATCTATTTATAGATACTAGAGTATAGATGACTAGGGACAGATCTTCCTTACTGACCCCCTAAGTGTTTTTTGCATGGATGTGGTGATAAACTAATAGTGTGGGATCCCTCCTTGGATTCTCCAGAGAAGTCACATTTATTTAATAAATGCATTTATTATCATCCTTTGTGCAGGTAAGATAATTATTCTATCACTCGTGGGAGAGGCTCCTGAAGAAATTTTTTTAAATAGTAGAGGTACATTTCCCCAACTATATTATTATTGTGGTGCTATACCCCATATCCTTATCCGTTTTACAAAGGAACAGATTATTTATAATATAATAATTATCTTAATATAGAGATATTTTGAGGCTATTTTATTCACTGATAGGAATTTTAGTTAATTGGTGGTTTATAGTGTCTATCAATTCCACAAATATGGGTTAGTCACGGTAGTTTTAATTGTATTAATTTGAGGTTTCATTAATCAATAGTTCATGGAAAATATAGCTACTATGTGATTTCCCCTAGACTGTTTATGGAGCCTAATTCATTATAGTTAATTATCTAAGTAATTCATTTGGATAATGTAGTAGAAAGGAAAAATAAATTACATTTCAGTGAAGTCTCACTGAAAAATACAAGGTGAATTAATCTCATTTATAAGTAAAGGATTAAACATAGGGTTAACCATTATTATATGTATGATGTTTCATTATGTATACATGTAGAAATTAATAGGAAGTGTGGTTTAATCATCCTAAATGGAGGATTATCATCCATCTCAAGACTCTCTTACAGATTAATGTCTTGTTTGAATATTCCATTCTAGTAAACATATTGAATACAATTTTCATTGAAGTGACTGGATAACAATAATTTATTTAACATAGAATTGTATAGTAGAATTATTTTTCTCATATTTAATCCATGTTATTGAATGAAATTATACTTTAAATCCATACATGACAGAACTCTAATGTTTTACACCTTCCTAGATGGAATATGGGGAGAAAGAAGAATGAAAGTTTTAAGATGAATGAATTGGGCCCATAAATGGGGATTACTATGTACCCTTGAGTTGGTAATAAAAATAAATATAGTTTCATGTCATTTATTAAATCTATATTACAATTAATTCTATACAATTTTTGTTTTTTTGGTATGTACCACTATTATGGATTTTAATTTCACACATTCAGGTCCATTGAAGTGAATTTTTAGGTCATATATCTTGGATAATTGTAAATCCATATAGTTTCATGAAACCAAGAACATTGTATATTATATTTAATTTGAATGCTAATTTAATCCCTTAGTGAAAAGTTTAGAGAAATAAATTTTTCTAGGATTTATGAATGATCACCCTCCATATTATAAACTGGAAAATAATCCCAATAAAGGTGTTCATATTATTTTTAGTACCACATTATGTAGAATGGTTGATTATTGGAGAGTTTTTTATCCCTATTATGAGTTTTTGAAATAATAATAATTAATAAGGTAGGTCATGGGTGAAATAGTTCAACTATGGTCACATAGGAGTCAGTTGGGTTAAATTTATTTGATTATCCAAGGTTGGATACCTATACATGGGTTGATCCCAGGGTATTACATGAGTGATAGTAGAAACCATCTTCTTTGTCCAAGAGATATGAAAAATAGTACCACTATGGTTAAAAATAAAAATAGAGTTATATAGGTGTACTTCCCACTCATATATGACGTTAATGAAATATTATCCTTGAGTGATGGTTACAACTATCCTATATTAGAAGGGACAAGGGAACCATGGTATTTGACCCTTCTAATAGAGAGATCTTCATTATAGGGGTCTTTCACCCTTTTTTATTTTTAAGGATTATTATAATGGCTCTCCCATGAGTGTATTATGTGAAAACACCTTCTATGAATAAGGTACCATCACTTTACATCATTCCCCCCCTTGTGTCCTAATTTTGAAATCACATGAGGAAATTTATAGAGTGTTATTCTACTTAAACAATAGCTCTTTTTTCTGTTCCCCTTAGAGACTCCTTAAATTTTTAATTTAGATATGCAGGGAGTCTGTTAATATTAACGGAAGCCTTGGGTTCCCAGAAATTAAGATAGGCATTGTAGTTTCTCATGACTCTATAGGTTAATTCACAATACTCTTCCATGTCAAACATGTGAAGGCCTGTTATCTTAAAAAAGCATGAATATGTTTGTTTTTTAAGGAAATCAACATAGATTCGGGTGAGGATTTGAGAATAGGCTTTGAGGAGGGTGTATATGAAATCATAGTAAAGAATGTTCAGGATTATTTTGGGGGAATGATTGTTGTTTTGAGGAGGGTAAAATACATTACAATAGTGTATGTTAACCATCAAAAAATTGGTAATAGAATCAAAAAATCCTAACATAAAATTACTATAACTTTTTACTCAGGTGTCTATTTTGGTCCCTTCAGATTTCAAATCAATTTTAACAGAATTATTAACCCACTCAACTAGTTGGTACACAATTAAAATATGATTTTCATGGACAAAAGATATCTTATATATTATAAAAATTCATATTTATATTGGTATGTGATCAATAACTTATTTCACATAAAAGGTTCTCACCACTACACCACCATATTGTGAAATATTCTATGCTAATATATATTCCCCATTGTGTGAGAAATTATATGGAACATCGAGATCTCATTTTTATTATCTTTATTGAATGATATGTTCCAACTTTCTAGACTTAACTAAATTTTTTTGTTTACATATCATGTTTTGGTTTTCATGGAAAAGTGAATTGGATTAGGCCCATGATAAGAGATTCATATGTATCCCTATTAAAGGTAATTAGAACTCGTATAGATTGGTTCCACTAACTAGGATATATAGTACTTTTTAATGTATTTTTATAGGAAACATTGTGGTTTCTTTTATGGCATTGTGTCTATGACGGTATCATATTAGTTTAAATTCATGTGGAGTATACAACTGGTGGAAGATTCTTATAAATGGTTTGTGTGTTATTTAATCATCAATAGTATTTTTTTGGTGGATCGTAGAAAATATATCCTTTGGAGGTAGGATGTCTCACAAGAAATATGTCCCTTTAATGGTGTGATCTTTATAGGTAATATATCCTTGTGATTGTATGATTTTGGTTTTCATAGGGAATATGACCTGATGGCAATGAAGTTTTTATGTTATTAGTTTGGAACCACAAAGAGGCTTATTATGTATCCTAATTTACAAGAATCATATCCCATGTCCTCATAGGTTCACAATTTACAGTCATTACATAGTAACATACCCTAATGTTTAAAATCATATCGTAATGGTTGTCACATAGTTTTACATCACGTGATTGAATATTTGTGTAATAAAATGCCTAAAAACATAGATTTATGTGGATCTTATACATGGGAAGCCCATATATTCTTCTCAAGGAATATATCTCCTTTTGAGTGATTATAGATCATAGAAAATATAACCTTTTAAGGAGGATTTCGAGTAGGATAGGGTCCCATGAATCTTAGTTAGTGATTACGCATGATGTGACCATAGAAGATAGGTTGGGTCTTACACCTGGTAGGAGGCCCAAGTGGATAAATTATTAATGAGTGGACCAAATATATGACCAATAATTGTGACATGGTTGGGTAATACACATTAGAGGATGAACAAGTGCTGTATAAGAGAAGAAATTATATGTGTGGGGATTATTCATGTTTATGTGTTATCTATCTATACATCTATTTATTGTATATTGGAGGAATATGAAGGATGATTGAACACATAAATAAATCTATCCCCATGTGATAAAGTTTTGGGGATTAATCCAAGATTCCCATTAGTGTTTCTGGATTTATTGATGATTCATGGTGATGAAATCATCAATGAAAATAAAATTATCACTTACACTTGGAGAGGAACCCCATTCATTTAGGAGGGAAAAGGAATACTTATTGGGAATATGTAGAGTTATTCTCACATCTAAATCCACTTCATATACACTACTGAAAAAAGGAAGGATGACTGAACATGTAAGGAATATGTACCCTATGAAGAAGTTTTGGGGCTTACGTAGTGTCGTATTCTCATTATTGGTTCCCAAATTATTGACGATGTATAGTGTTTAAAACAGAAATGGAAAAACGTTTGGTACTTATTCATGTGGAGGAATATCATTCACTCATGGATCATTAAGTGGAAAAGGGGTACAATTTTAGATTTTTATTTTATGATGTTGAATATAGGTTATCCAATCTAGTAACTTTTGGACATGTGAGTCTCCTCAATGTATTTATAATGAGTACCTTCCTTATCAAGTTGAAATATGATTGTAACCACCATGAGGGTCCAGTGCTTTAGTGAGGATAATCCATATATTCCTTTTATTTAGGTATTACATGATCAAAATATGTACTTTGGTGTGCATTATGAACAAAAATATATTTCTAGTGGTTTGGTATAAGGTCTTAGCATGGAATTTTTTGGGGTTTTGACCTTGGCAGAAGGAGACCATATGGTTGGTTGGTAAGATTTGACATGGGTAGATGACCTTCAATAAGATATAGGATAAGTAAGTCCATTGGTTACCAATTAGAATGGTGTTTTAATAACCAATGGTTTTTCCAAATTCACTGTGGATTAGAGGAATTTCGAATAGGGAAGCTTGTAGATTAAGGGGTTCTTTGATTTTCATAGGGTTGAGTTACTATGCTAAGGGAGTGTGGACCACATTTGGAAATTATTTTAGGTGAATTTTTGGATGGAAGATGTAATGTGATATACCCTCTTAGAAGAATTATTCACAAAAAATCCTTTGAAGGATGCCCCTCGAAGGGGGTTTCCCGATAGGCTTTAAAAACGAACTCCGATAAAGGAGTCTTATAAACTAGCTTCCTGGAGGATTTTTTCAAGTGGGCTCTAAGAAGTGTGTTCATGAATGGGAAAAACGAAGAGAGTTTATGAAGGGTATTTTCAAGTGTCCTTTATAGTGTTCCTTTAATTTTTTTTATTCTTCCAATTATTTTTAGAGTACCAAATAAATCTTCCAAATTTACCCAACAAGGGTAAATCACATGAAATATTTCAGAAATATATTTGGATTTTATCAAAGTAACCTGGAATTTCTTCTCCTCTTTAGTATAATGAGGGTGTGGGATATTTACAAGATGTTATGGATAACCACCTCCTTGAAATGGTAATTAATTTAGGAAGTAAGTGGTTACATAATGAAACATTGAATGATTATGATCCACAATGAGAGTAAACAGTGTTTCTGGGATCACTACATAGGTTCCAAAAAATGTATCTCCTTATTGAAAAATATGTGTTGTGGTACTAAAATCACCACTTTAGATGATAAAACATCAAAGTAATTATGAACTAATGTAATGTATCATTTAATTATCGTCATAGTTCATGAATGATCATTGTGCTTATTTTTGTACGATCTGCATGGATCATGAATGATCCAGACGGTTTTTGTATGATTTATTTGAAAATTATATATATTTTATTCATTACCCTAAGGTTGTTTGGGGGATGATTTCATTTTCCAGTTTCTACCCCAATTTGATCGATTCTTTGTTCATTGATCTTCCTTTTGGTTTGACATTATGGGATATGAAAATTACCACACCCTTAATAGGGTTTGATTAGCACAAATATAATCTAATCCTAATGAAAAAAAGTATCCCACAACAACATTTATGTAGTCTTTGAAGTGGATAGCCCCTATATAAAGCTTGTTGGACCCCTCCATTTTTTAAGGTGTATTGAGAATGAATCCATGGCTCATAAACTCAACATAGATTCACATAAAATATTTCTTTCAATTTTAATACATCACATAATTTCAATAAGTAATTCAAAAACATGTTATAGGAATATTATTAGAATGAAAGTTTCACAAAGTGATTATGATTCATGTACAAAACTATTGTGGTCCATGAAATACTTATGTGGTTCATATAGCACTTATGGAGTTCGAGTATGTGCTTTGAATTTTTTTTAATTTTCAATATTTTCCACCCAATCTCAAGGAAACAAAAAAATAATTCTTCCACAACTAGTACTACTCAATAAAAAAATATTTTCCAAACAAAAAATAAAAAATGGGTTGATTAAAAGTATCAAAGCTAACTAGAGACAACATGTCCACTTGTGAAAACATATCCCATCAAATCTCATTGGTAAATCCTCTGAAATTATCTAGTTCTAAAAATATTACGAATATATAGTATTGAGATATTGGTTGAAATACCAATTATTACACCATGTTTAGTTAATCATCCAGTTAATTAGGTCACCTACCATTAAAACATGATTCAGGATAATATCCCATTTGTATGGTGCTTCATCTAAGATATTGATTACTCTGAATAATATGTATTAGGAAATATTATTATGACCCCTGAATGAGGATAATTCATTTTGGATCCACAAACACATTGTTACGATTCAATTGTAATAAAATTATATTACTAACCGGAGACTTGGGTTTTCACTAAGATTGAACCTTTCTATGGAGGATCCTTCAGCATGGATTGGGGTTGTCCTTTTTTACAATGCCAGATTTGTACATAATTAAATTAGATACTAAATTTAGAAATATTATATATAGTTATTTTGGTATCCTAAATGTTTTCCTATTATAATAAACACTTCTGGCCAAGTTTTATTAGTGGATAGATCATATATGTGAATTTTTTTCATCTAGTTCATGGGGAGATTGAGTTGGGCCACTCGGGTGTGCACATGATCGTTAGAGACCCAATCATAGGGTAAATGTAAAATGAATTTACCCCCACTCCTTACACATGGTACAATATGGAGAGAATTCTTAACCTTTTAAAATATTTAGTATAGTTTACAAGGAATACAATGTGTGAGGATTATAAAACAAAGATTGATAAATCATTTAGTGTTTTGGAAAAGTTATTCATAATATAAAAAGAACTATAGTTGGGGGTTAGTATACTAATATTATACCTGACCTGTAGGACCCTTAGTATTTCTAATGTTTATTTTCCAACACTAGAAGAGAGTAGTTATACGTATTATGGTTGGGTGGTCCCCCCTAAGTTGTTCAATTAACCAACATGAAGGCTTTCTTTGCGATGTTCCTTAGTGGGTATCTAATCCTAATGTGGGAGTTTCATAATGGGTCAGGGTTTGAAATTTTTTATGGAAGATCAACTGGAAACTATTTGTAAGATCAAACTAGTAGTTCCAGAGAATGAAATGTTACCCCACCTCTATATAAATTTATATATGGGAAAGTATCTGATGAGTAATGTTGGGGCTTTTCACGTGCTCTTGGTCTAAATCAAAGCCCATATAGGATGATATGAATTTATATATGAAACATATATCTTAGATTTTAGCTTTAAGTTATACCTTTAATGAATAAGAATTTTAAATCTACTAACTTTGAATGAGTGGGGTGTCAATAGCATGTTGAACCAACACAATAGCTTCATTTTAACACCATAAACACCTCCAACTTCCATCATAACAGATAAATGAAACTAGTAGCTATGAATTGTAGGGACATTAAATTTCTCTTAGAGAAGGAGTCTTGATAGCTTGGATTGACAAGGAGTTGATCTGAAAGGAGTATTTTCCTTGATTATATAGATGGAAATTTAATTTATTTTTTAATAAGATACACATGCATATTATTAGCATGTGTAGTGATAAATATCTAATGTTTGCACAAAATGTTTTTTTCCACTCACATGGGTGGAGAAAGTCATCGATGGTTTCCTCTCACCTATTTTTTCATGACTGTTCTTGCTTCAAAATATTCTAAAACATGGATTATATCTTATTCGAATATGAATTTAGCTAATTTAGTATCTCATGTGAAGGATCCAATTATAAGGGTGGATGAAAATGAGGGGGAGGAACCATGGGCATTATAAAAACTTATTCAGGGGTGCCCTAGGGATATAGTCAATTTCTCATGTACTAAGTAAAAGAATGAAGACTCTAGTTGTTTCCCCTTCAAAGAGTTTGGTGTCTACCAAACCATTTATTCCTACTAAAGTTTTTTTCTTAGTATCTTGGATGTGTTGGGATACTTGGATAAGTAATATTCATTCCCTATATATCTAGTAATTTCTCCATTAATGTAAATCAGCTTAATAGGGTTTGGACATGTGCCTCCCCTCACGTCGAGCTCCTACTCTAGCCAACCTACACTACTATAATAATATCTTTTGGAACTTGAGAACACAATAATTTTTATTAGAGGAAACATATTTTTAATGAGTTAGGTTCTTGAAATATTGAGGCCCTATACTTAGAGAGAAATGATATATATTATCATTATTTTTAGTGCCTCTACAATATGATCCACTTGTTTACTTTCTTCCCCTTTTTATACGAATAATAGGGGAATAAATTTCCCATCATGCCTCCAAAATTATCAGCATGATGTAAGGATATTATTATTGGTGATCATTTACATAAAATAGTATAGGAGGAATGCTCTCCTTATTTAATGGATCATATTAGGGTGTATATCTCCAATAATGCTAAAGAATCAGTGATTCCTCCCCTGTTGATACACCCTAAAGAGTCATCTCAAAGAGATATCCACACAAAAAGTAGGATAAAACACTCATCGCCTAGAGTCGCTCATAAATTTAAAGTAAGTGTTATATTTTCCCACTAATCTAAATATTAATACATATAACATTATATTAAAATATTGTTTTGTCTAAATTATGGTCTTATTTCTATATTCCTAGGATTATAAAATTCTATATAGAATACAATAACTATAATTTTAGATGTGAAATACATAGAAGCGATGATGGGGGAAGTCCAAGGATGTTCATATTAAACCCTAGGGTCGATTAAATTAACCATAACCCTTAAAAAATCAAGTCAAATGGGTAATTTCATATGGGTTCTCAACTAGAGGTTATCAGTTTCAAAAGATTTTGGGATTATAAACTTTAGGATGGGGCCTCTATAAGAGCAGAAATAATGGTCATATTCTATAAGGTATCATAACCAAATCTCAACCAAAATACACTGCACATCATCCATATATATCCAATGATAGTGGGAGACCATTTAGAGATCTTAAACCTAACCACTTATTTTATTAATGATTACATTGAGATAAATGAGTCCATGCAATAATATAGGTAACCTTGAGACCTTAAATTTTATTCTATTGTTTTTTTGACCCTTTTTAACCCCAATTTGTAGCCATTTGTAGTGAAAATTAAGGTAGATCTATGTTAAAGGTGACCCATGGGTCTGCCAATCAAATGAAGGATGTGATTCCCCTATAAATGGATATTTTATCTTGAAGCCTAGTATAAGAGTTTTCTATAGTAGACTCTCCCAATGTACCCACCAATATTTTAAAATTAGTGGAGGAGGCCAACAGTCTAGTGGATGAAAGAATGAATTCATATATTCGATCATTTGAATTATTTTCCTGACTATTTTTAACATGTTTTTGGGATTAGTTTCAATTATAAAAACCCAAATTTCTCTTCCTTAAATAAGAATAATATTTGATATCTTACTCCACATGCAAACATAAAACCAAATAAATATAGACTATTGTAACATAACCATAGAATTAGAAGTTATAAAATAGTGATAAATGAATATATATATATATATACACACATATATATATGTGTGTGTGTGTCTGTGTGTGTGTGAATAAAAAAAATAAAGATCACATTATATACAGACACACATAGTGTAACTAAGAAACTAATAAATTCGTTTTTCAAAAAAAACAATCCTTTGAAGTATAATATATATTGATATGAATAATGTATTGACACTATATTAATTAGTAATTTATATGAAAACTAATAGTTAATATATAAAAATTATTTTCCAATATAAATAATTTTTCTCTATATTTTATGTTTTTGGTAAAAAATTATTATTTATAATATTTAAAATAATGATGTGAAAACATTAACCTCATTTTTTAATTTATCATGTCAATATTATGTTAGGAGTAATTTTTTGGGTATTTTAAAAAGATTTATTTTTAGATGGATTGGGTAAAATATTATTTTCCTAATGGAATAACTTTTATGACATCATTAGTATATGAGTATGAATCGAAATTTTATGAACCCTTTTTCTAAGATAAATTATTCATTTTATAAGTGAATTTATAATTTTAAATATTTTTTTCTAATTTATAATCTCATATTTGACATTTTATAACTTAAGTTATATTTTGTAACACATTATACATTTTGTATTTTAATATAACTTTTTTCACTAAAAAATGCATCAAAAATAATGGATTTAAAATTTTTAAAAATAATTTATCAGTTATATAACAAGTACTATTTTATTTTTTTAACATTAATTAAAAATTAAATATCTGAAAACTAGTTATATGGGTGTAAAAAAATTATAAAAATCAGTAACCGAGGATATAAAGGGCCAATCCTATTAAAAACACATTTTAATTCAGTTTTTGAAGTGTGAATCCATAATATCTCTTATTTTATCTTTTATTTATCAATTTTTGATCTATTTTTCTTAATAGTGACCATTGTTGAAATGTTTGGGGTATTTCCAAAACTTGTTCCTTTTCACTTATAAATGGGGTGCTCCCCTAATCACTTTCCCTCACACCAAAACCCCCTATGTTCAGACCAAAATATATGAAAACCCCTCATAAAAATCCAATTAACCTAAATAAGGTTCTATTATTCTCAAAATACCACCCCTTAAATTATTAGTATGAATATCAAAGGAGATAACACAATTAGTGTGGAATAGATTTATAAATTTTTTCCCTATTTTTCCTTATAAACAATTATTATTTAGCAGATTTATTTTCCCATCACAAAACTAAAGTATTAGTATACTTATTGTAGATGATTTTCTTATAATGGTCATATAATCATTAAACCCCTTTCCCTTTCCACTTAAGAAAATCAAACTGTGAATTGTGTATGTGTATGGAATAATACCTCCACAAATAATCATTTTCTATTTATCATTACCACTGTAATGAATGGTTGTAGTTTATATTTAATGATTATATATGTAATATATAATTATAATTAATATATATAACAACTATTTTTATTTAGTGATTAAAATAAAATTATGATCATTATAAAGTAATCCATCGATATCGGTTAATAACCCAAAACTTGTTCATTTCCATTGTTTTCTTCATAAAACATGATAAAACTCCCATGCAATGAAATTATAACATTATAATTATTTATAAAACATAAAATTCAATATATTTAATTTTTTTATATGGTGATATTTTGGAGGAAAATGAATATTGACACCACTTTTATGTACCTAGTCCAACATGATCATGATTATTAACACCTGATGCTAAAAAGAGATTATATTAATATAATACAAGAAGATAAATATTAATAATAAAGAGTATAAATAGAAATATATTTTTATCATGCTCTGAAATAGGTAATTACAATATTTATCTATATGATACATTAAGATAAATCACTTCTATGCAAATCAAGTGTAATGTAAAGGACTTAGTAACTAAAAATTCATACTTAGAGTTATATAGTTTCGTATTGAACAAAATTGTTCAAAGATATTCCATTTTGAAATATGTTAAATTTTTATTTAGAGGAAAAATAATTTTTTGAACCAAATCATTTTTCATGAAATTTTTTATTTTCATTTTCCTTAAAAAGGATTCTTTTCTAAAAGAGACTCATAACTCCGACTTTTACAAAAATTAATATAAAATATTTTAAAAAAATATTTCCATGATTTGGTTTTCCTTATATACAAAAAAATATATCTTCAATAGAGTTTATTTTCATGTTTCATCTAATATTATTAAATGTGATTAATTTGGGTGATAATGTTTTTATCCTCAAACGACTTAATTCATGATGTTATCTTATTCCATTTTTATGTTTTATGAAACAAATTTTATCCATTGGGTTCTTTATGAAATGAAAATGATTTATATTTATATTTTTATGAATATCATTTTTATTTCACTGGGTTATTTATAAAATGATAATTATTTCCATTTGAATGTTTTCAGAAACCAATTTTTATTTCCTTTTGTTCTTAATGAAAAGTAATTTTTTTCATTTAGATATTTTATGAAATTAATTTTTTTGTGGGTTCTTTATGATTTGAAAATTGAATGCTTTTAAGTGTCACACATGAGTGTGGATGTGTAATGGTTGGGGTCAAATATCACCATACAATTCATTATTTAAGAGTTTATAAATCTTGATATAGGTATTTTGAAGTACATTTAAGTTGATCATATGAATGGGAACTAATGGTGTGGATCCTAAAATTAATTTTCCCTATAATAATGTATACTACATATTTGAAAGATGTTATTTATTATTATATTATTCTCTTGTGGTGTGGCTGCTGAATGTAATTTTTCCCGATAGTAATTTTTTTGACACTGTAAATGGATGTTATTTATTATGATATTATAATCTCATGATTAATGGTTTAGGTAAATTATTCTAAGCCATGTTTTAGTTGTTTTGTTTCTATATTGATATTTTGTGAATTTTATTTCTCATGAAATCTACTTTGAGGATAAAATATGTTATATTTTTATCACTCATGATGTTTTGATATTACACTTCTGATCATTTTTTGACTTATTTTTTAATAAATCATCCTAGATTAATTGTTTCTTCACCCAATATGGAGGGTTTGAGCTCACCCATTTATTATGTGTTCATTCTTATGGATATGAGGATGATTCTTTCTAGTGATATTTCTAGAAGATATCTTATTATGTTTCTTTTAAGGATAAATGATCTGTAGTTTTATAAAATAGTCTTTTAATTTAGTAGGAATTTAAAGAAATTGAATCTATCAGTCTTTGGGATATTATTATTCATGAAATATAATGTTTTGAATCGTTTAAAGGATTTAAAATAAAGGAATGTTTTCTTTGGGACACTATACTCGGTATTAGTGGACCATTTTAGATAAAAAAATTTAGATTAGAGAGACTATTTTTAGAAATAACAATAGATAAATTTTCTGGAAACCCCTAGTTATTAGTCTAAGTATATGATGATATCAATAAATATTATTAAAATATTAATTATGTTCATAAATATGAGAAAACCCAATCTAAAGTTGAACTAATTATGACATAGGTTGAACTAATAGAATTATAGACTAATATGATAGTATAAATGAATAAACTTTTTTAAGGTTAAATTCCTTTCAAGTTATTTTTCCATTAAGATATTAATTATTCATCCTACATGGTAACTTATTTTTGGCTTCTAGAATAGCACAAACAATAAGGGATGATGTTTATAATGGGTACAATTAATTTTGTGGTAGTTTCCCCCATGAATAATCTAATGTAATTGGAGACGGGGTATAAGACCACATAGAAATTATCAATAAACAACCTCAATCTATTAATAATAACATGAACAAAATTGATATTTTGAACTCACTAAGGAGGTGAAGATTTATATTGAGAGAATCATATTTCTACAACCACCATATTTCAGTGGATATCCAAATCCACTTATCATCAATCAATGGATTGATGTGATGTAAAAATTATTTTTTATTATCCAGTGCTCAAGACATGAGATTTTTTTTTGGGTTTTTAACCATTTAAAAAGAGATTATAACCAATGGAGAATTTTTATTAGGAATAAAATGAATAAACAATAATTATACTCAATACAATGGGAAGTGATTAAGAAATTTTTATTTACAAAGTGTTTTCATGGAACTCTTTACACGAAAATAGAGATGAGATTCTTATAGATGAAATAAAAATAAGATTAATCCATTGGTACATATGAAGAAAACTTTATGAGGCTTTTATGATACACTTATGGTTTTATCTCTAGTCAAAAAATTAATATCGATCATTTATTTATTGGAATAAAACCTTGTCATCAAATAGACTTGGGAATAATATACCTTATGAGCTATGAAGAAATGTTTTAATGTGTGATAAAGGTTGAGATAGAATCTAGGGTTTCATAAAACATAAAAGAGTGGAAAATGAAGAGAAACTACCAAGGGAGCCATGATGGTATTTCACATGAGGGGAAGGTATTTTAACCCCCATCATGGAAATTGTAGGGGAGGAAGAACTACTTTAATGACATTAGAAAATAAACAAAGTAGTTTCATTGTCGTAAAGTAAAAAACCAATCCCACAACTATCGAAGTAATTTAAAGAGTCCAATTAACACAATATATGAAAAGAAGTTCCCAGACAATGATCTATCAACTCTACAATTATTCATGTTTAGGGATTTTATATATTATTAAAATCCAAACCCTAATGCTCGAGAAAATGAAGAAAATAGGACCTAGGATCTGCCCAAATAGAAGGAATGGGGGAGGGAATTCAAGTTCACAAAAATTTAGGTAGATCATGATAACAATGTGATGTGAGGTACACTTACACTTTTTTATTGAACTATAATTACCTTATTTAATTCCAATTCAATGCATTCTTTTATATCACACAATCTTTCAAAGAATTAAGACTTACCACCACAAACGATGGATATTGAAATATCACTGAAACTACATTCTAGAATAATGATAACATATAATATTTATGAATCTTCTATGATTGAGATTTATGGGGTGATACTTTATACAGAACAGATTATTCTTCCCATGGTTGAGTATGAAATAACTTTTTCTATTTATTGGTTATCTATGCATCATTCCAATGTCAATTATTGGGATGAGGATATCTCATTTCATATTCCAGGTTATCCTATGATAAATTGTCAATATATTTATAATATCCTCATAGAATAAAATTCTATAAAATGGGTATTGATACCCAAAAATTTCGGACTCTTAACTCAAATGATCAAGGAGGAATCCAATAGTGATTTCATACCTATTATATGATAGTATACTGATGTTTTTAGAGATAAACTATTTGGGCATACCCTAGAGAATGAGTTTGAGTCCTCAATTGAAGTTTTTACTAGATCTATGTCTATCTCAAGGATTCTATATCGAATAGATCCCACTGAATTGATGTAAATAAATAAGTATATAATGGATAATTTGGTATAGGGTTTTATCTAACTTAGTGCTTCATCATCGGAAGCACCATTCCTATTTATAATTTAGTATGGAAACTATGAGTTTATATTATTTTAATTAATATTGAATAATACCCCCACCCACTATCTTCATTAATCTAATTAATAGTTTCTTTAGAGACTACCTAAATTGTTTTTTGGTTTTATTCATATATGTTATTCTTATAAGACCAAATAAGACAGAATAGAATGAATATCATATTTATATTTTTTCAATGACCTTAATAAAGGAGAAGTTATATGAATAATATAAGTAATATTAATCCTAGGTTCAAAAGGTGTCATTATTAGGCCATGTAATTATAACAAAGGGGGTATTTATAGATTCATTAAAACAATAATTTACTTATCAATAACCCAGTCCAATCACAGTAACTGAGATCCATAGATTTCTTGGATTAGTGGGAGATTACCATTTATTTATGATAAATTTCTCATGGATATCTAATCTACTAACCAATTTAACACAAAAGGGAGAAAATTTCCTTTAAAAATAGATATATAATGAAATTTTGAATGAACTAAAAAAGATGCCGGTCAATATCCCTATAATTACATTACTCTATAGTTAGTAAGTATTTTAAATATATAGTCATGCTTTGAAAAGGGGTTTGGAATTCATCCTCATTTGAAAAAGAAAAGTTAATTACTTATTCCTCATAAAAATTAAAGTCTAGGGAGAAAAATTACGTGACACTTTATTTAGAGATGTAAGTATCAATATTTTCATTAATGATTTCGGTAAATTATCTAAATGGTGAAAATTTTTATATATAAAATGATTATAAGAGATTAATGTATACAATCACATATAAGGAACTAAATATTCACCAAAGGAGATGGTTGGAATTGAATAAAGATTATGACTACCCATTATATTACCAAGAGGGGTAGGCAAATAATGTGGTCGATACTCTAATTAAAAACAATTGTGCTAATATATCGATGATAAATATTAAAATAGACCCAATATTCATGGATTTTAAATGGATGGATCTTTAATTCATAAGGGATGGTGATAAATCCTACCCTTCTTAAGTGACTTTTCAACCATCCAGACATAATGAACAAAAATCCTATAAAATTATTTATAGCTAAAGAATCATCTAGTGAATATTCTAGAGTTCAACTTTAATAATGATTGGGTTATAATTTTTGGATCTTGAATATTTTTTCCATTAAAAAAAAACTAAAGATGGAACTTTTTTATTATACTCATAGTGCACCCTTATAAATACATGTTGGAAACATGAATATGTATAGGTATATAATGGAAAACTTATTTTGGGTTAACATTAAGATAAATAATAAAGGATAAATATATTGATGCTTTTTAGGCCAGAATGATAAAGATAAATAAATAAATTATAATTTTATATTGAAAAAAATACTTATAAAAATATAATAGAAGGAAAACTTCATCATTTATTTCATTGTAGAACTCCCCAAAATTTTTATAGGTACTAATACTATTTGATTCATAGTAGATCATCTTATAAATCCATAAAATTTTATTTCCATTAAATATGATTTCTCCATTGTTCAAATTACTATGATACAAAAAGGATAAGTGGTGGGTATTAAGACACGACATTTTCTTACATCGCTATAACATCATTTTTATGATAAAAAATATAATAGTGATACAAATCCATGATCCAAATGTTTAGTTTCTTGGTAGAATTAGGCTCACACATCAATTGAATGTAATAAAACATAAATTTTATTTAAATTATTCTCATATTTATTTATAAAGCTCTGATGATATCCTTTTTACATGTAGTCATATGGGTATATATATCAAAGAAAGTGGTGAGCGCAAAGACCAGTAAGGGAGATATAAGGGACACGAATCCAGAGTAAATGGTTGAGCATAGTCAACATCATCATATTATAAGAATATAATAACAATCAATATCATTAGTTTAATTTTTGATAAAGGAATGGAAGGATTCATAGGAATAATAATGAAGCATCACAAAATAGTGGTCAAATACAAAATATATTTGTGAAAAAATCTATCAACATGTCCATACATATCATATGTGCATAAATCATAACATCATAAATGTGAAAAGAAATATAGCATCATATTTACACATAATACATATTATATAATGAGATGCAACACATTACTAAATTCATTTAAGGGATATATAATTTTGGTCCCATATCTCACATCATAAAAGTTTCATAATCATGCATGCCACATGGAAGGATAACAATTATAGTCATGAAATAGCACATTTGGAAATATATTTCACACAAAATAATTCATTAAATAATCTTTTTGATTCCAAAATGAATAAGGGAGATCATACTTTATAAAAAAATATTTTATTCTTCTTCAAAAGTATAATCAACTCAAATGGATTCAAGAGATGTTTTGGAAATTGAAGTATTTTTTAAAAAGCGTTGTAAGTGGCTTAAAAACATTTTGGAATGGTAGTAACATGTATATACATGAAAGAAATGGGAAATAATATTGAAATGTAATAAATCAAATATTCTAGGAACATTAATAATTAATTCAGTGATAAATAGAAGGTAACACCAAAAAGAGTTTGGGTTTGAGAATCCCCTTACCTTAAATCCTATGTTATTTCATCATTTTTACTCCTCATGAAAAATAAACATTATTTATTAAAACATTGAACCAAAAGTCAATTATGTTAATTTATTTCACTATTTATCAACAATAATAATTGTATTATATTTATTAATTTCCTTTTTTAATTTTGAAGTGTTTTGTTATTATTTATCCTTAATGATTTCCTTCTTTCATATATTTTTCTATTTTTGTACAAAGTAATTTTGGAATAAATAGAATTAATTACATAATCATAATATATATATATATATATTATTTATTTTTAATATCAATTATGGTGGTGATAATGAAGGATTCAAAAACTTATTCATTGGAAGTCAACCGACTGTTAGTGGGAACATTGTCCAAATAAGAATAAAGAGAGGAATAAAATATAAATAAATCAAAGATATAACTATTATAGTAGGTTAAAATTATTAATATAATGTTAATATAAAATCAAATTAATATTAAATGACATTATTTGAAATAAATTGTGAAAAAAGAGAAGATATTAGGAACACGAGAGAGTAGTGGATAAAAACATACTATTTTCTCGGTGCTACTTCCCTTGTACGACACTAGACATCCTTAATGAATACATTTTCATTACCATATAACATACAGAAGTATAATAAAATTTAAAATAGTGCAGATTTTTTGAGAAATTTATCTTTTAAAGGTGTAGGATAAGTGGTTTTCTGAGGAGAGGGAGAGTGGTTATTTATACTTGAGGAGAGGGGTATTTTTAGAATAAAATATTAAATAAAATATTATATCAAAGGTAAACCTTGTAATAGTGATAGTTTTACATAATTAATCAAATATAAATATTATATAATGTTTTTAGGGATTTAAATCCCTTTCTAATTTGAATTCACTATTTTTTTAATTTTAAATTTGAAAAATGGGAAAATTTTAAGGGACACTTTTGACTTTAGAATTTTGAACGTAATTTTAGGATTTGGAAATAATTTTTATTATATTTAAATAAATAATTTATGAGATTAAATATGTTTTGTTCTATACTTAGGTTTTATAAATTATTATTTCATTATTACATCACGATTGATGTAATTTAAAATATACTAGTTATGAAAAAAAAAATTGTATTTTTACTATTCACTAGAATATTGAAGTATTTCAAAAAATTACAAAAACATCACCATTGAAAAATTTCAAAGTGATGAGTTAAAATATTAGGTTAATTTTATCAAAATAATTTTCAAAAATTGGATATTTTAATTTTTAATATATTAAAAATTTTCTTATATTTTCTTATAGATTTTAATCATGATATTTATTTTATAGAATTAAAATTTATTTGTTACATAAATTAATAATTATGAATTTTATTTATGTTGAATTTTATTTTTATATAAAAATAATATTAAAATGATCATGTTATTATTTCAAACATTCATGTTACAATTCTCAATGGGCAGGTTACCATTCCAACAGTCATATTACCAATTATAAATACCACTTCATTCCTTCATTAATTATTCACCTCAATTCATATCAACATTGTATATTTATATTTTCTATAATTATGATTGGTTTACTGATAATTTGTTTATTTTCTATTGTGTAATTTGTGGAGGTGATGATTCTAGAGGATTGGGGTGATCCATATTTTTTCATTTTGTTGTTCCTAATTTTTATTTTTATCTCATTATAATGTTTGTAATTTTCATGGGTATAGTTATTAATTTGTGTAATGATATTTATAAATGAAATAAATTATTTTCAGTGCATTAATGTGTTTTATGTGTATAATTCTATATAATATAATATAAACCAAATTTATTTCAAGAAACAAATATCCTTAAAAACATGTAGGTTGCTAAATTCTTCCCCCTTTAGAAATTCCATCCCCAACATTTCAACTAATTTTCTCGGTTGAGAATGCATGGGGGTACTTCTATTTCATTATTTCCTCTGGTTCCCACATAATCTATTAATAATTAATATTTTTATATAATACTTTCAAAAGGTATGTTTTATTATTTAATTGAAAATTTTCTATATGGTATAAGATCTTCACTGGTTGCTCTCCATTTGAGTGGTCATTCTCTAGTTGTAACACTTCTGGATTTATCACATCTGAGGTGTTGGGCATGTACTTCTATAGGAGAGATACGTAGAATGCATCCTGAAAGTGACCCATATTTGGTATATGTTTAAGATGATATTCCACTAATCTTATGGAATAAAGGATATTAAATAGGATAATGTACATTGGCCTAATCTTCCCTTTCTTTCAAAATCACGTGACTCTCTTCTACAGTGATATTCGCTGGAAAATTTTATCTCTAACTTCAAACTCGAAGTTCATTTTATAGTTATAATAATTTCCCTTCTAAAACATCTACATAGGATTTATATGGTGTTGTATTTCTTGATACTTCTCAATCATATATTTCATAAGACCAGGTCTAAGTGGCTTTAGTTCTCAAACTTCATCCCAAATAATTGAACTTTTTCATCACTTACCATACATAGAATCATATAGAGACATCAAAATACAAGAGTGGAAAGTGTTTTTATATTACAACTAAACTAATGGGAGGTCTTGAGCCCATACTCATTTAAATTCCATTGAGACAACTCTCAGTATTTACTTTTGCACTACAATATTCCTTTCATATTGGAAATTAGTTTTGGGTGGGAGGTCATATTGAAATTCAATTTAGTATTTAAATCATGTTGAGGTCTTATCCAAAATTTTTAAGTGCACCTTAGATCATAATCCAATATGATTTAAATTGGTTCCCCATATATCCTCACAACATCTTTTATCATGTTTTTCATGAAAAAAATATTCCTAAATAGAGATGAAGTGTTCTTGGTGAGTCAATCAACCAAAACCCATATCAGATTGATTCTTTTAGTTGACCTCAATAGAAAATTGATAAAGTCCATGGTGATTTTATCCCATTTACACATGGGTATGGGTAATTGTTTCATCCTTACTTTTGAATCTTTTCATTATTCATTAACTTTATAACATAACAAAAACGTTGAGTTGTATTCAATGATATCCTTCTCCATGTAATCCTACCAAAAGCGTTATCGAAGATCACAGTACTTCTTGGGGCTTCTAGGATGGATGGAAAAAATATGAGCTATTAGAATTACCAAATAGATCCATCTTTATCTCAGGTGATAGAGAAACACAAATCCTTATTCCAAAATTAATGACAGTATCATTATTGACATGGAGTTTATGAAGCTTCCCTTATTTTATTACATTTACCATTTTTTTTAATATCTAAATTATCCATTTTCCATACACGATATTCACTTAGATAGATGGTTGGTAAATCATTTGGGAATGGTAGGATGTATTCTCTAATGTAATAATTTCTAGATCTATAATTTACATATCCATAAAGATAGGATCATTACTAATAAACATCATGGATAGAGTAACAGGTTCTTTTCTACTAGGAGAATCAGCTACATTGTGTGACATTCTAGGGTAGTAGTGAATAGGGAAATAATAATCCCCAATTATCAGTAACCATATTATTTGATTCATTTTAAGATCCTTCTATGTGAATATGTACATTAGATTCTGATGATCAGTATATATTTCATACTTATCTCCATAGAGGTAATCTTCAAGGAGTGTATCATAGATTCTAACTCCATGTCAAGTGTGAGGTAGTTATTCTAAGGGTACATGGTTTTCATGAAGAATAGGTTGTCACTGTTTAATCATGAATTAGTAAAAAAACCAATCCCTTTAATAAGAAATCACTAAATATCACAAAAACATCTCTGCTTAATGGTAGTGTGATTATAGCCACAGTGATTATCCTCTTATTAAGTTCCTTAAATATTTCCTCACATTATTCTATCTAAAAATACTTTACACCTTTTCATGTTAACTTAGTTATAGGGATAGAAAAACCTGAAAGTTTTCCTAAAAATATATGTAGTTCCCTGTTAAAGAAATAAAACTATGAATTTCCTTGACACTAGTAGGTCTCGGTCATTATTCAATTGTCATTGCCATTGAAGTGTCCATAGAAATTCCCCCACTTTTGATCATTTGGCAGAAGAATGTGAAATTATACATCCCAAAGTCATAGTTTTTAAATTAATCATACATTTTATCCTTCCTCAATTTCTCAATCATAATCCTTAGATACTCTTCATTTTCTTTATTTCTCTTAAATTAAATGACAGTATCATCAATAAAGACTGGTAAATGTTTTTTAAGGTAGCCTATAAAAATATTATTCATCAAATCTATGAACATGTCATGGAAATTTAGTTCGTATAAAGTGAATCACTATAAAATCATAGTGTTGATACATTGTTTAGAAAATTTTATTATAAATATATTCCTTCTTCACCTTCAACTAATGATATCCATAATGAAAATCCAATTTGAAGAATTACTAAGATCCTCTTAGTTGATCATACAAGTAATCAATCCTTGGTAGAAAAACATGTCCTTTATGGTGTTCTTGTCAAGCTCATGGTAATCTATATACAGCCACATTGATCTATCATTTGTCTTTATTAATAGAATAGGTATACTCCAAGGTAGTTCGTTTGATCCCTTTATCAAAATTATCTTAAAAATACTTATTTATCTCCTCCAATTTGATAGGTTCTATCCTATAAGGTCATTTTTATATGGTATTATCTCTAGGTATAATATCTAAATAGATATCTACCTCACAATAAGGTGGAATTATAGGAAACTCTTAGGTAAATACATCAGTATATTCCCTAACAATGGTAATTTACTCCTGGTTAATACATTCATTTAACTCACAAATTTGGGAAATGTATGCTTCCTTGATGTTTATCGATTCCAAAAATATTGATGAATTTTTAAAATAAAATTTGTTCTCTTAATTGAATTTTTATAGGAGCATTAGATAGTTCATAATATACAAAGAGATTTACTTTTCCAAGCTATTGATATTTTATCTATATAAAGAGAGCCAATCCATTTCTAAGGAAGAATAAAATTACACGAGGGGAAGGATTTAAGGATTCACTGGAAGAATCTTCCCACAAACACTATCAAGAGAAAAGTCGAAAACATTGATTTTAATGACTGCACAAATAGGAATTTTTAATGATATTTCTACTTCAAGGAATTAGGTATTTGATTCAACGGAACTAAAAAACTTGAAGGATATAAAGGAATAGATACAATATGAATCAAATTAAATGTTTTTCCTTCTTATGTGAATGTAAGTGTACCATTTAAGACTTCATTTTCACATTCCACTTCAACAGTAGTGAGGACCAAAGAATTCATTTTATCCATTATATTTATTGGGTGATGATGTTTATTACCCTCAAGGACTTGTGGTTTAGTGAACTATCTTGCATATCTCCCTTTATCCCTATAAATGAAGAATTGAACTATGGGTGGAAAATTAGGAGGTCCCTTATTTTCCTATATCATGTTGGTTGGATTCTTCAAGTCTCTTCAACATTCATGATCATGGTCACCTTCTCTTTAGAACATAAATAATTTTCCTATATCTTTGAGAAAATTACCATAATTCTTCTTCCAATATTTCTAACATGTGGGTGGTTGAATACTCTTTCATTCTCAATCATTTGACCCACAATCTTGAAACTAGATTCGTATCTTATCTTCCCCATACCCCAATTACCATTTTCCAAACTCCATGTCCACTTTGAGGGAAAATAAAACAAATTATTTGTAACTCCCAAAATATCAGATAGTTGGAGCCTTTATATAGTGTGTTTTTAAACTACTAATGATACTATATTTTTTTCTATCATTATTGATAACCAAAATTGAGGCATACCATGCTAGACATGTGATTTTTTTATCGTAAGATGTAATATTTCACCTTCCTTTTTATTCACCTCTAAGAATTATATCTATATAATTGTTAAATGGGTTATAGGGATACACTTATTATGAAATATACTCAGAAATTCATCCCATCTCATCTCTACCATTTCATCTATTATCTTGGTGTTATTTATTTACATCCACCATTGATCATCTTCTCCAGATAAATGAAATATGGATAGATTCACCTTCTCTTTCTCAAAATAATAGAGCATAAGAAAGATCTTCTCCACTGAGTTAACCCATTTTTTCATGACAAGTGGATTAAATGTCCCAATAAACATCAGAGATCATTGACACATAAAGGAATTTAGAGATTGTATCACCTTCTAGTGTGAAGACATACATTCTATGAGGTTTTAGATTTTTTATAGCATTAGACGTCTAGGTGAGAATCATCGTAATGTCTTGAACTCCACCTCCCATGGAATTGGGGATGTCGTTTAAACAATCATTACATTGACACTCACATGGTTATTTGGTGAAGTTTCCCCTCATTCTCATCATGTTTTATAATAGAAATATTTTTAACAAATAATAATTTCACAAATCATGAATAAATTGTTTTTATTATGTGCAAATTAACTCTAAAGGCATATATTATGGGATTCATTTGATTATCCTTTATTAAATTGATTCTCGTAGGATGTTTACATGTACATAGACTTGAACTTATGGTTTTAAACAAAATTTTCTAATCTTAGTTCCCAAATTAACTAAACTACCCTCAGATACAAACTATAGTTCCCTGATTTTTTCTTAAATTACTATTAAATCTTTTTGATGATAAACAATAAAATAGTGATAAAAATCTTGGATCCAAAGGTTTATTTTCATTGGATATTTTGAATTGTACATAAATTGTATATAATAAAACTTACACATTATATAATGTTTTCTTCTTTATCCATATAAAGATCTCAAAATATACTTTTTACATGCAGTCACCTGAATATATACATCAAAGAAAGATGTGATCTAAAAGCCTAGTAAGGGGGAAAATAAATGCTATAAATCAATGGTAAATGGGTGAGCATAATTAAAATAATATTATCATAATAATAATATCATAATTAGAATCACTATAGAATAATTTTATAATGTAATATAATGTGAAGTATGAATAATAATGATACATCATAACATAGTTGTCAAATACCATGCATATTTTTGAACAAAGTTAGCATCATGCACATTAAAAACATATGTGCGTAAATCATTGCATCATAAATGTGGAAACACTACAATCGCGTTCATGAATAATACAGATTATATCATGAGATACATCACATAACCTAATTAATTGGTGGTATATATGATTTCGGACTCAACTGTCACATCATGAAATGCTCATAATCATGCATTTCACATGGAAGATAAAAATCATAGTCATAATATAACCCATATAAAATAATGTGTTTCATAAAATATTTCACATATCATAGTTAAATAAATGAACTTTAGGTCCCTAAAATCAATAAAGGAGATCATTCTCTGGAATTAATGACTATTTTCTTCCTTGGAAGAAGAAACAACTCAAGAGGATTTAGGAGATGTTTTAAAGGGATATGAAAATTGATTAAAAAACATTTTGGAACAGTAGTAGCATGTGTATCCCTAAAATAAAATTGAAAAAATATTTAAATGAAATATTTTATATATTATAGTAACATTCATACTCAA
Source organism: Viscum album (assembly GCA_963277665.1). Lineage (NCBI taxonomy): Eukaryota > Viridiplantae > Streptophyta > Magnoliopsida > Santalales > Viscaceae > Viscum > Viscum album. The sequence continues at coordinate 1,968,946,937 of OY728143.1, forward strand.
TTTAGTGTAAAATAGAAGGAAACCTAAAAGAAAGAGTTTGGGGTTGAGAATCCCCTTACCTTAAATTCTGTATTTTTAATTGGCTTTACAGCTGTTGAATAAAAAATGGTATTAATAAAATATTGAACTACAATTGGCATATATTAATTTATATAAATATTTATAAATTATAAAAAATTTATTATATTTCTTATTTTCTATTTTTAAAGTCGAAGGGTTTTGATATAATGTTTTACTTAATAATTTCTCATTCTGTTTTGATTTTGCAATTTCTATTCAATGTTATCTATAAATAAGTATAATTTATTATATAATATTAATATAAATATATTTATATATTTATATATTTTAATAATTTTTTATTACCATCCATTTGGTAGGTGATAGGGAATTTTTTAGAAATTTCTTCACTTGTAGTTAATCGATTGTTACTGGGAACATTGTCAAAAGAAGAGGAACAAGAGGTATAAAATATAAATACTTCAAAATTTTAATTTTTATTATAGGATAAAATTACTAATTTAGCATTAATATAAATCTTAATTAATATTGTAGGATTATTTTTTATGCAATTGGTAAAAATAAAATAGTGGGGGGAAATGAGAGATAAGTGGATAAAAACTTAATATTTTCTTAGTGTTGATTCTCTTATATGGCACTAGACTTCATTAATGAATGGAATTGTTTTAATAAATAATTTCCCTAAGGATTATAATTGTATTAATATAGAGAATTTTGGTAGATAATTCAAATCAATATGTGTGGGAGGACCGTCTTTCCAAGTGGAGGGAGAGGGATTATTTATACATGAGGATAGGGGTATTTTTAGAATAAAATACTATATCAAAGGTAAACCTTTTAATAGTGATATTTTTGGAATAATGAATCATAAATAAATATAAAATAATTTTCAGGTCATTAAACCATTTTATAATTCTAATTCACTATTTTATTAAAAAAATTATAAAATGAAAAACATGTTTTTTTAAATGAATACTTTTTATTTTATAAATTGGAAAGATATTTTTTGGTTTGGAAACCATATTTCTTGTATTTTATTGTATAATTTATGAAATTAAATAGTTTTTGGTAGATCATTTACTTTTATAAATTATTAGGCCATTAATACATCATGAATGATGTTTATTAAGACATGTAGGTTACAAAAAACTATGTATTTACAATTCATATGAAAATTGAAGTATTTAAGAAAATTACCAAAAAAAACACCCTTAGACAATTTTTAGGTTATAATATTAAAAATGAAATTAATTTTAACAAAATAATTTTGTAAAATTTGTCATTTAAATCTTAAATATAAAAATAATGTTCTTTTTAAGAAATATATTAAAATAATTTTTATTAAAAATGTGCTTGTATTTTATTTGAATTTTTAATCTAAATATTTATTTTATTGGATTATTATGTTTTAAATTTCTTAAATTACTCATTATAATTTTTTTATGTTAAATTTTTTTATTTTAGGTCCAATTATTGGTCATATATTTAGGTTGCTATTAACAATGGTCAGGTTACTATTCCCAACAATAAGTTTACTATTTCAATGGTCACATTACTATTCCAATGGTCATACTACCTCTTATAAATACAAATACATTAATTCATTCATTGTTCACATTAATTACACTCAAGTATATATAATTATATTTTCTATAATGTCGAATGTTTTACTAATATGCTATTTCTTTTCTATTGTGTTGTTTGTGGGTGAGATGAATCTAGCTAATTGGGGTGATCCATATTTTCCCATTATACTTTTCATAATTTATATTTTTTTCCTAATTGTAATTCTTGGTATTTCCTTGGGTTTTGTTACTAATTAGTGTAATGATATTTTTTAAGGAAATAATTTTTTTTCATTTCCATTATGTTTTTTAAGTGTATAATACTGTATAATATAAAATCACACTTTTACTTCAAGAAAATAATATCATTAATAGAATATGGGTTGTTCCTGTGAGGTTGCGTCTAGTACCACTATCTATTGTATCAGTTTTGGATATATGAGGTTTACCACAAGGTTTTGGGGAAGTCTTTAGAAAACAACTGAGATAGAGATTAGTTTAATAATTGTTTAAAATTTATTGGTTGATGGTCTATTAGATATAATAATTCAAACTATAAAAGATATGATGTGAAATTTTCAATGGATTTATAAGGATATTGGAATCAACACCTCCCCCTAGTAGATTTATCATATAAAAACAGTTCGTATTCTAGCATACAAATAGAACCATCTTAGGATATATATTTTTAGAGATGTAAGACTCTAATATTTTATGTTTAAATTATAGAGAGGAAGTTGATTGTTATAGACTTGTTTTCAAGAAATAAAGGAGATGGTTCAAACCATCCAACAATATAAGAAATAAGCACAAAAATTGTAGAATATTTATGTGAATATTCAATGATTAGATACAAAGCATGAATTTGGTGATAATTTCTCCCTTTGAATATCTTTATGAAATTTTATTATGATATTTTAGAATAATTTGTATTTAAACCCTAGGCATATCTCTGCCTCTGAGATCCATCATCAAGATTAGGATGTATCGTTTCACTTATCACTCTCAAATGGAATATCCCAAGTACATGATTTATACCATGTTTAATTTTGTAGTAAGTAAATACAAGACCCTTAAAATGAATTGAACTCCAAATATTTACTATTGCAACATGATATCTCATATGGGGAATCGGTGGAAATTCTAGATTGAATAAGCAATGTTTTGTGGAAAAAACAACACATTTTTCCAATTTCAATAGGGGATGTCATAAGCTTGAAGAGGCTACATGGGTACCTAAGGATGTAATGAGGGAAAATTACACTCACAATATTCCTTTGAATTAATTATATTTTAAGGATTCTTTTTTTTAAGTGGGATAGAATATAATGACTTGAGTTTTTATTCATTAAATAAAAATTATGTGCAATCGCTTTCTCCACAAAAAATATTTAAACAAAAAAATATATAGACTATTTTAAGGTAGCCATTGTATTGTTAGGTGTAAAAAGTGATAATAGAATTATGAAATATTTTTATATATAAGATGAAAAAATAAATTTCACCTTATATATGGACTCAACTACTACAACTAGGAGACTAATAAAATAATTTAAAAAACAATTAAATTTTCCCAAGTATAAAATATTTTTATATTAATAAAATATTAGTAATATATTAATTAATAATTTATAGGAAAGTAAATTTTAAATATACCGAATTTTGTTTTCCTATAAAAACTGTTTTTTAGTAAATTTATTTTTTCTAATTAAAAAGAACACTTATAATTTTTAGACAATCAATTTAGAAAATTTAACTTCATTTTTTGATTTATGATGGAAATATTTTCTTAATATAAATTTTTCAAATTTTATTGAAGATATTAGTTTTTTGTGAATAATGCAGAATATCATTTTACAAATAAAGAGATTTTTTTGACATTATTAGTATGTAAGGATGAATTAAAAATTTATAAAACATTTTTCTAAGACCAAATAAGTTTTTTATAATTTAATTTATTATTTTAAAAATGAATTTATAAATAGATTTTTTTCATTTTTAAATTTAAGTTATTTTTTCGAAAAATTTATATTTTATATATTTTTTATTTTTTATTTTAAAATTAATTTTTATCAATTTTAAAAATTATCTCAGATAAAATGGATTTTAATTTTTTTTAATCATTAAGGTAAAATTATATAATAAGGGTATTTTTTGGGAATAAAGGATAAATTTACTAGGGAAAAACTACTTACCATGGTGAAAATAAATTGGAAAAAATGAGTAAACTTATAAGTAAATGAACAAAAATGTAAAAAACATGTCTTAATTTAGTGATTAAAGTGTGGATACATCTTATATATTCTCCTAACTATTATTTATCAATTTTTTAGACCTTTATATTTGAGATAACTTTCAATTATTGAAATGTTTTTGGTATTTACAAAAAACACTCCTTTCCACTTATAAAAGGGGAATTCCAATCCTCACTTCCACTCACACCAAAATAGCCAAATTTAGGTCAGAAACCTTACAAAAACGCTATTAAACACTCCTATACACCATAAAAAGGTACTATTATTCTCAAAATAACATCTTTAAATGGTTTAGTTCCCTTAAAAAAACATACCCCAAGTACTGAGGTATATATTTATAATCGTTTCTTCCTACTTTCTTTTTCTTTATATGTATTAAATTTTTTCAAACTTACATTTCACCATATAAAAATTATAAAATTAGTATATTTGTTATTTTTTTATGTTATTATGATTTTATTATAAGCTTTAACACTATTCCTATTTCTATTAACAAAAAAGAAAATGTGAATTGTGCATGTGTGCGAACTACCGCCTATATGAATAAACATGTTATGTTTTTCACTACCTCCATCATGGATGGTTTTACTATATATTTTATGATTTTATATTATATATATAAATAATTAATATATATCATTAATATACATCTTTATGGTTGAAAAAACCTAATAATCATTATAAGGTAATGCATCGATGTTTGAAAATAACACAAAACTATTTTATCATCATTTTCAACTTCACAAAACATGACAAAAACTCAAATAAAACAGAATTAAATTATTTTAGTGATTTATAAACATAAAATAAAGTATAATTAATTTTTTTTATATGGTTATATTTGTGAGAACAAGTGTAACACCCTGACCCTATATGCTTGGAGACAATGCATTACTTTATTATATTGGCATAGATATAGGCTTTAAATCCCAAGGTATCTTATAATTTAGTAGTTTTGGGAAACCATATTGCATACACAATACCATTATTATATTTGGAAATATAAAACAAAATATGAAACATACTAAAATGAAAAGAACTACATTCTTGAATGTCTATTTAAGGATTTCTTCTTCATAATCCTAGAGAAAGGAGACAAAAATTACTGCGAACTCAAATGCTCGATATGTGTAAGTAAAATAGAAGAAATAATGAATTGATATAACTAAATCAACATGGAAATGTAAATAAACGATAACACATACCATTCAAAAAAAATAATTTAGCATAAATATATCATTGTAATAAACTGAAACCACGTTATATTTAATAAGTAAACTAATAATGAAATGAATGTAATGATTTTATCATATAAAAACCTCATGGATAATAAAAATGACAACCAAAATATCTATGAAGTAAATGCTTAATTATTAGACCTCATGTCTGAGGTACATGAAAACATATACCATCAATACCTTTCATTAAACTATTTAAAACTATAGATATAAACCCATTTAATTCGGCAAACTTATTTTTCTCATAATAACATATTGACGCATAAGGGGTCTATATAAAGTCTGGGCACCACCTATCACTACCTTTTCAAATAATTACTCATTTTTAGTAATTACTAAATAAAAAATATACATTTTCAAAAATCTTTATTTAATACAGAATAAGGATTTATCATTAATTCCCCATTAATCAAATAACTATAAAAATGAACACCTTATATAAAAATGATAAATTATTTAGGCAATAATTATACACATTGTATGAGAATATGGATGTTTAAATAAATTTACAATGAAAAATGATTACAATAGAGTTATTGTTTCAATATAAAGTTAAAAATAACAAAATTAAGTGAGATTTTCAAGAAAATCACTAAGATCATTCTTGAGAAAAATAATCGTTAAACGTTCCAAAGTGTCTCATACCACTTTGAAACATTTGAATCATAATCCTCACGGAGGAATGAAATTAAATAAAACTTATAATATCATTAGAATAGTTATATTCACAATATAACATGAAAATGGTATTATATGAACCATATAAAATATATATGTGGTGAAAATGGTGTAAGCCTCGTGGAAAGAAAAGTGAGACAAGAATCCCTTTCCTTGAGTCCATCATGTCATATGTTTATTTATCTTCGAGAATAATTATATTATTTTAAATTTTAAATTTCTTCCGACTCCATTTTCTAGTTTATTATTATTTTTTCATCACTTATTTAAATTGTTTATACAACTACTAAAACAATTATGTCTACATCAGGTGTTTTGAGAAAATTCAGTTTGTGTGTTAATAACAGGTTTGGTATGTTGACTGTTGTAAAATGGGTCATTAAATAAACATATATAGAATAATAATAAATAAATATTTATCATTTTTATACATAAATTGAAATTTTAAAACCACTAATGAAATATGGTTGTGAAAAATGAACCCACATTACAATAATGGAGAAACTTGGTTGTACGTACACATGAGTAACATCCCTATTTTTCAATGATCGTTATGGAAAGAAGGTAAGTGAGATTTTGTCATTTCATAATGATAATTATATAATATATTGCATTTTATTTATTTATAAATACTTATATATTTAATTATTGTGAGGTAAATGAAATCACATCATTTCAAGGAGGTGGTCGTGAACATGTCCACGAATGATGTTTAACCTTTTTAGTGTGAGAAAAGGGTAATAATTTTCACACCCCAACCTCAGACACCATTTTATTATTATTATTATTTTACAATTTTCTCCATCCCACATTATTTGTATGACGTTTAGTTGTGTCCAATTTTGAAATTTTCAAAGTTTGAAATTTTGGTGGGCCTTGAGCCGGTTTACGGTCACCGCACCGTTAGTAGTGACTGTGCATTTGGTCCTAGTGAATGCATGGTACCGCAACACATCAAATAAATAATAAATTAAATTAATTAATTAATTTCATTGAAAAAGGAAGTTGAATAATATTTTATATCGATAAAACAAGGTTAATGTTTAAATTATAAAAATGAGAATATGATTTTACAAATGGTAATATTTTTATTATTTAATTTGGTAATAATACTATTATTATTAAATTGTTATAAATATGATTATTATTTTTCAATGAAACGTAATAAAATTTATCATTTTATATATCATTAAGTTGTTATTAATTTCTTTTGGTAGCTATTATTATTATCATAATTTTAATATTAATAATATTACTATTATTGTTACGGTAACATTGATATTATTATTACTATTAAGATATTATAATTATTATAACAATATTTATAAGTTTTATTCTATTCATTATTTTAATCTTTTTGTTGTTATTTTTATTTTATTAGTTTTTTTAGGTTATACCCTAGGGGGGTTGTCCTCCCTCCATCTTTTTTCTTCTTCTTCGTGAATTGTTTCCCCCTGCTTTTCTTCTGCACAACGTAACCTTCCGTAGAACCCTTCCCCTGTTGTTGTTTCGCGCCACGAGCCCCGGCCCAGGCCCTCGCCTCCCGGCTCTCCTTCCCAATAGTGCGGCGAGCCCCTCCCCTTCGTCTGCTGGTGCGCATCGACCCATGCCGCTCCGGCCTCCTCAGCGCACCAGACCAGCTGACCCAACCGGCTCCGCCTCAACCTATGGGTTCCCACCACCCAGCCTCCTAGTACGGAGCAGCTCCCCCTCCCGGTTCGGCGCAGATGCCCCTCCTGTTTCATCACAGCCCCCTTGTCCAGGACGAACCCTCTTAGTCCAGCGTGACCCCACCCAATCTAGCACAGCCTCCCCTGTCCGGTGTGACCTCCCCCTTCTTGTTGTGTCTGACCACCGCCCTCCCCTCATTGTCTCATGCTCTAACCAGCCTCCTCCGGCCATACTCTTGACCAACCATAATGCTGAAAACAATTTCCTTTGGTATATTTTTCAATTTTTTGTGTTTTTCTCAAATCAATCACCACTCTAATGTCGCGGGTCTTTTTTGCATGTTCTTCTCAGTATCTAGGGTATGAATTTGGTCCACAGGGTGATTTACTTCCTTCCGTCAATGTTCCATTGTGTTCGCATGGGTTGAGGTAGGCGTTCCAGGCCCTTCACTTCAATTTCAATCCATTCGATGCTTGAATTTTATTTAATTAATATTTAAAATATTTTTTTCACTGCTATTATGAGTATGGTTCAATCTTGGTACCTTTTTTTCTTGTTGGTAGATTGGATTAAGAATATGTTTCAAATTGTATCTTACATTATGTCTATAAATATTTTTGTCTAACATAGTTAGAATTAGAGTCCTTACCTTGAAATGGTTGTGTTATATTTTGAGTGATGTCGGCTTGTGAAAATATTTTATAGAATTTATTTCCATTGAACTGGTTGGTTTATGGAACATGAGGTTTTAGTGAAATGGTTTTATTTCTCCTCTCTCTATGAAATGTGGTTCCATGGTTTACTATGTGGCATTGGGTGGTTTCAAAATTATGTAATAAGTTTTATATTATGTGGTGTGTTTAATGATTAATTAGATTGGTGTGCATTATGTTTTTATACATGGCGGTTGTGAGTTTTCATAAACGTGGGTTCTGGATGGGTTTTTTGTGTGTAAATCCTTGGATTCCTCTTTAAAATTGATTTATAAAATTTTTAAAAAGGGGTTTTAACTATTTCCATTCATGCGAATCTTCTTTTGAAAATGTTTAGCAGTGCGTGGGATTTTAAAAGTGAATTTCTAATATGTGGTGCATTTTTTTGAGTTGTGGACACCAAGATTCTTCATTAAATGGCCTGATTGGCTCTTATAAATGACTGGTGATTTATCCTAGCATGATTTTTTTTTATAAACATGTTTTCAATGTTCAAAGTGGTGTTTTAAATCTTTAAATGGGTTTTTCACATTTGGTTCTTAGTGTTATATGCCTCATTGGCTGTTGTAAGTGTATTCCTATTTTAAATGGTGCGCGAGATTAATGAAATGAGTTTTTTAAAATGTATGAAGGGTTGTGAAGGTGGGTTGTGTGACATTATTTATTATATGAACTGTTTTTATGAAAAAGGTGTAACACCCATTTGGCCACATTGGAAAAAAGATGATGTTTGGTAATGTTTTTGGAAAAGTGGTTTCTAATTGTTTTTTGAGTTAAATTTTGTGATGTTAAGGGCCCACTTGGCATTTTAAATGAATATTTAGAAAGCCCCTCTTAGGTTGAGTCTCCTACCTAGTTGGTTGATTGTGAGTTGGGAGGGTCCTCGGTATGGGACCTCTTGTGAGTAATTATTATTTAAGACATGGGACTAACTTTGAGGTGGTCGGGGTAGTGCTAGTCTATGTGGTGTGTTTTTGTGGTGATATATGTTTATATATGTGTCTTGTTATTTAAATATCATGGCACACCCCTTTGTGAAATATACATGGGAATCTAGTATTGCAAAGTGGTTTACCGATAATGATTGCTGCACAAGTTAGGGTACGTACTGCTAGTGCCCCATAGCAGGATGATGTTTTGTTTTTATTGCTATGGGATTGGGGCCCTTGACCAGGCCAGGTAGGGAGATGGTCAGGCATTAGGGTGTTATGACGTCATTGAGTAGGGAATGCCTTCAAGATGAGTCACATGTATAGTATTTTCTGATCTTCCACTGAGTTCCTAGGATTTCTTGTGCTTCCCCATTACGAGTATGACTAGTATTGTTGCCCTCTCCATTTAGAATACATTTTCTTTATACTTGGTTTTGGTTTTTATTTCGAGAATTGTGAATGATTTGTTGGTTTTAAAAAGTTTTTCTATGTGGTGTTTTGACAAAGAAAGAACAATTCCCTGTTTTCTTTTTGTGCCTTGTTTTAAAATACGAGGGAAATGGAACTTGTTGTTTGTTTTTATTTAAAATACAAGGAAAATATAGAAATATATTTTTTAATAAATTTATTTCAAACTGGTTTCAATGGAAATGTTTTCGGAATGAATGGCATGGACATTGTAGTGCTTCCTACTGGGAATTTCAGTCCCCACCCCTACTTCATCTTTCCAGTTGCAGATTCAGTTTCTTGTGTATGTTCCTGGTTCACCTGCTCAATGTTGGAGTAGGAGTGGTTCTGAGCTGGGTGGTGGCCAAGGAGGTCATAAGGATGTTAGTGCTATTCTTTTTCATTCTGCTGCAAGTTTTTTATCTTTATCTAAATTGTTGTTTATAGGTTTATCTTTGGTTTATGGGCCAAATCATTCCCATCTGCTTGGTTTTGATGTATGACACTAGTTTCCAGCCCATGGAGATTGGGAATTCCCCTCGGGACATGCCGCAGACCGGCTTGGGTGACCAGTTGAGGGTCGACCTGGGCTAGTTTGTGACAATAAAGAAGATGATTGTTGGACTTATAATGTTTTAATCATGTTTTAATCTTAAAAAATCCTATACATTATGTAAATATTTTTAATCTTGTTAAATCTGTCTCAAATCATGTGTACAGATGATTGGTTTCATTATTCTTTAAATAAACCTATCCAAAATCTAATGTGCTATGTTTTATTATTGTAAACTATATTTAATTTTTGTTATAATGGATTTCCTTCCTAAATTATTAGGTCAAATCCATTAAATGAATATCACTATTTATGTCTGTATAAAAATATTTGGTTATGTCTGAGAAACCATGAGTCCACCACCGGTTATGTTTTTCTGGCAAAGGACCCAGACACCATGACCTAGACATTGTGACCCAGACACAATGACCCATATATCGTGACCTAGACACCTTGACCCAGACACTGTGACCCAGACACAATGACCCAGACACTGTGACCCAAACAATATGACAAGACACTTTGACTAGACACTGAAACCAGCTTCTGATCTATTGAATTCTGTGACACATGTTTCGTGCTGAGACACCGTTTGAAGTTTGGAAAAGGACGAGACACCAGGATCATAACACCGCATTTGTGCTACTGGTTCCTAATCTATATACAACTGTGCCATCATAAATGTCTCACTACTCAAATGCAGAGAAGGAGACCCCATTTTGTGGAGAGATCGTTACATAGAGACACTATTTCAAGACAGACTGTGACATCGTTCTTTAATCTGTTTTGTCGTTTTTCAATTTAATCTAAAATGGCCATATTTGAGTCTTTTAAATGCACTGACATAATGAAAATTTCTTTGTAGACATGTCAACTAGAACTACAAGGTATGAGGTGCAGAATATGTGCATCATATCGGCTCCGTCACATGCACTCCAAGAATAAAAATAGATGTGTGGCCCAAAAACAAGAAGAGTGCGAGAACAAAAAATCCCGACCATTATTGAAAAAAATAGACTCGACACATTAAACTCAATACATCTCAACAAATCAAGAATCATTCTAGAATACAAAAATATGAGATACCATAGATCAAAGTCAAGAACTTCTTCACAATACCAACTCTACAAAGACCACGAGCCAGATTTAACAGAAAACTAGAGGATCAGACTTGTGAAACTCTGTTTCTTCCAAGAGGACTTGATTCTGACATCTTCTTCATCCAAGAAGTCTAGAGCTACATATATTATCACTCAAAGAACTGCTAACCTTATATCATCATATTTGATCTATTGTGTATTGTTTTTATCTTTTGAGCAGTGTGTGTGTGTGTGTCTGTATAAAAACACACATTGTCTCTTGAATTAAACTGGAGGATACAAGATAACCTTCTACTCACATCCTTTTACACTTGTTTACTCCCAAGGATAATTTTGGAAGAGTTCCTTGTATGACCTATCAATTTAATCCCATCAAAAACTATGGAAGTGGTCACATGACATGGATAGTCCTGTGTACTATTGTTTACCACGATCCAGGGTGTGAATAAAGTTTATTTATATAAACTCCTTGGTGGCAGGTGATCACCAAGTGGAGGGGATTAGTTCTTATCTTGAGATTGAACCACTTGTTCTATATCCACTGTGTTGATTAATTTAGTTTTCTATATTTTTTGGTATAATTCAAAAATCACTAAATTTACATTGATAGTTAATGTTGTAAAGAAGTTATAATTGTCTTGACATATTAGAATAACTTTAAAAGTAATGTTAATAACTGATATTAAGATTTCTAAGAATTAATCAATCTTTTTAGAAGTTGTTTAAATAGTAAAAAATTCATAACTGTATTACTTCGATTAATTGGGCTGTATTTATTTTTTTAGGGAACATTTTTAGAATAATTTTCAAAGAGAAATTTTTATAGATACTCTATTCACCCCCTCTTGAGTACTCTACTCCGACCAAAATTTGGTATCAAAGGAGTTGTTTGTATTCCAGTTAAGACTCTGTCTTTGACCTTATTCAACTGTGATTTTAGTTGTACATAAAAGATTAGTAAATTTCAGTTAATTCTAAATTTATATCTCTTTCAAAGTATTTCTTTACTAAGGATAATAGACTGGTAGTTGTTGAAACAAATAGACCACCATTCTTTAATGAAACCAAATATGCCCAGTCCAAAATTAAAATGAAAATGCATTTAGAAAGTATTTGTTTTGAAATTTGGTCTTCAATTATAGATGAGTATAAGATTCCTACAAGTGTTAAAATCACTTGGGATGACCCAATCAAGACTACCTATAATAAAAATTTCCAAGCCATGAATTCTTTTTATTTCTCTTTAAGAGATGAGGAATTTAAAAGAATTTCTGCATGTAAAACTACCCATAAAATTTGGGATACATTGTCTGTTTCACATGAAGGAGATTCCACTATGAAATAAATGAGACTTAATACTTATACTATTAAATTTGATAATTTTTAAATGAAACTTGTTGAGAATATTTATGACATGTATCTCAGGTTAAACGTAATTTTCAACACAATGATTTCTCTTGGAAGAGAAGTCACTTCAAAATAACAAATTATGAGGATTATAATATGCCTACTTGACATATGTAGAGGAACCTATGTCTCTATTAGATAATCATATGACATCAGCAAGTTACTTGTAAAAGATCTCATTGTGAAACTAATGATGTGTGCAGAGGAGTTGAAAGTAAATAAAGAAGAAGGAGGATGAACCCAAAAGAAAATATGTTTCATTTAAGAAAACCAAATCTAAATAAAAAGGGAATGGGAAATTGGAAGTCTCTGTAGAAAGCTCCAGTAGTGAAAACTCATCACCTGATAGTGATGAGGAGATGGCTCAATTAGCCCGAAGGTTTAATAGATTTTACACTAATAAGAAATTTTTTAGAAATCCTAACTTCAAGGGAGGATATGATCAAAAAGGATGTTGGAAGAAAGATTCTAAAATAAGTGACAAGTCTGATGAGATAGTATGCTATGAATATAAGTGAATGGGTTATATAAAGTATGACTATACCAACCTAAAATTCAAAAAGGACTATGAGGAAAAAGATAGAATGTATGAAAAGGAAATGAAAGTAACATTGAGTTGTTTTGAGGATAGTTCAAGTGTCTCAGAATCATCACTTGATGGACAGGCTAACATAGAAAATATGTGTTTTATGACAAACACATTGGAGGAAACATTGGACTCTCCTATACACAATTCCTATTATTCTGGAGATGAAAGTGACTCTGAAAAAATGTCTAATGAAGAAATGTTTGGTTACTTTAATATTCTTGAAGAGACATGTAATGAACTAAAAGACAAATTCAAATATTTAATGAAACAACGTGCTATTACCTCAACTGTTAAAACTAAACTTACTGTAGAATGTGATAAAAATGCACAATTACTCAAAGAAAACAATGAACTAAATCTATCTAATGGGAAATTAAAAATGGATCGTGAATGTTTTACTAATGGTAAAGATACTTTGGTATAAATTCTAGGTAAATAGATTTCTCCTAAATATACTACTAGTATTGTCTATCGTCCTAGTAAAAGAAATTTTGGAAGAACTAATTTTGTTTATAAGTCTAGTACATACAGCTTTACTCCTGGTTCTGGAAAAATTTCAGCCAGTTCATGTTATGATACACTCTCTACAGTTTTAATCTTTTCTGGACCAAATAGATTTTATTTTTCAAGTAATTTACATAATGCTTATAGGAAACCTTTGAGGAAGATGTGGGTTCCTAAAGCAGTAGTCACTAATATTACTGGACCCAAACAAATATGGGTACCAAAATCTGTTTTTATTTGACTATTTTGTAAGAAAGATACTTAATTAGATCTAGTAAAAGCTTATGGTACTTAAATAGTGGGTGTTCAAGACACATGAAAGGATATTATTCAAACTTCAATAATTTAATAAAAATTTATGGTGGACATGTCCTCTTTGGTGACAATTTCAAAGGAAAGATCATTTTCCATGGACAAAGATGTAACTCTAACTTAGTTTTAACTTACAAAGTAATTATTTTGGATGGATTGAAATATAATCTGCTTAATATTTCACAACTATGTGATGATGGATTTCATGTTAAATTTGAAAACAATTCTTGTAATGTTTTCAATTCTAAAAATAAATTTGTATATTCTGCATTAAAAAATTAAAATGTACACTCTATTAACTTAGATTCTTTAGTTTCTCAAAAAACATCATGTTTATGTGTATTTAAAAAAGAGTCTTGGATTTGGTATAGTTTACTAGGACAGTATAATATTCACCCCCTTATAATGTTAGATGGAAAAATCTTAGTCAAATACCTACCAAAACATGAGTCTCCAAATGATAAAGTGTGTAATCCATATCAAAAGGGAAAGAAACACAAAATTTCCTTCAAACCAATGAAAGAAGTGTCAACATCTCAACCTCTAAAATTGGTTTACATGGATTTGTTTGGACCATCTAGAGTTTCTATTTTAAAGGAGATTCACTGTGTTTATGTTCTTGTAGATGAATTTTATATATATACTGGGACTTTCTTTTTGGCTCACAAAACTGAAGCTTGCTCTCATTTTACCAAATATTATAAATTGTAGAAAATCTTTGTGGACTTAGAATTAAATACTTAGGAATTAATCATGGTCATGAGTTTGAAAATCAAGAGTTTCAATCCTTTTTCTCACAAAATGGATAGAGTCATAATTTCTTTTCCCCAAGAACACCTCAACAAAATGGAGTTGTAGAAAAAAGAAATAGAACCTTCCAAGAAATTTCTAAAACCTTGAACAATGAATATGACTTATTTATTTATTTTTGGGATGAATATGTAAATAGAACATGCTTTATTATCAATAGATTATTGATTAGACCCATTCTTAAAATAACTCTATATGAGTTATGGAAGAATAGAAAATCCAATGTAAGTTACTTCAAAGTATTTGATTGCATGGTCTATATCATTAATACTAAGGACAATCTTGAAAAATTCACATCCTAGAGTGATGAAGGAATATTTTTAGGATATTCAATCTCTAGTAAATCCTATAGAGTTTTTATAAAAATAACTAAATGTGTAGAGGAATCAGTCCATATAAAATTTGATGAAATATATCCACATGTGCCTAAGACCTCTCTATTGAACATGGATGATGATGTATCAAATATAAACATTAATTAAAAATCCTTTAACCATCCTGTAAAGTAATCTGTGAAAACATCAAGTTAGGTAAATTCTTTAGATTCAAGTCATAATGAACTCTAACCTGTTAAAGAACCTAAAATCACTAGTCCTTATTTTTCTTAAAGTTGTTAGAACCCTTAAGAACCATCCTTTAGATGCAGTTGTAGGAGATTTAGATAAAGGAACTCAAACTATAGCTTCTCGTAGAAGTCAGGTTTAACATCAATTCTTCTTGTCATAACATGAACCTAATAACATTATTGATGCGATCAATGATAAAATTAGGGTGATGTCTATGGAAGAAGATCTTAATCAGTTTAAAATCAACAATGTTTTGAAACTTGTTGACAGAACTAAAGACACATTTACCATAGGCACTAAGTGGGTGTTTAGAAATGAAGTAGATGAATCTGGTAACATAGTTAGAAACAAGTATAGTTTGGTTACACAAGACTATAGTCAAGAAGAAGGAATTGACAACGAAGATCCTGTTGCACTAATAGCTAGACTTCAACCCATCAGAACTCTGCTTGCTTATGATGCACATCTGAATTTCAAACTATATCCTATGAATGTTAAGAGTGAATTCATTAATGGTTATATAGATGAGGATTACTTTTTTGATTAACCCCCTAGTTTAAAATAAGCACTAAGAACTTGGTATGATAGATTAGGTACTTTTCTTATTTCCAAAGGTTTTACAAAAGGAATAGTTGATCCTGCCCTTTTTATGACATGAAATTCCAATGATGTTTTAGTAGTTTAAATATATGTAGATGACATTATCTTTGGATATTCAAGAAATTATTTATGTATCGAATTTTCTAAAATGACACAAAATGAATTTGAAATGAGTTTAATGGGTGAACTAAAATTCTTTCATGGATTTCCAAAATTTCAAAATAATGATGGTATTATTTTAAATCAAATAAAATATACAAGAGATCTTATAAAATGATTTGGCCTGGATATCAATAAAATTATTGACCCTCCAATGAGTTCTACTTGTAAGTTGGATCTTGATGAAGATGGAAGATATGTTGATCAGACCACTTATAGAGGAATGATTGGAATCTTACTCTACATAAATTCTAGTCGGTCTAACATTATAATTGGTGTATGAATGTGTGCTTGTTTTCAAGAAAATCCTAAGGAATCTCATTTTGATTTTGTTAAGAGAATTTTCAAATACCTCAAGCATACACCCAATTTATGACTGTTCTATCCCAGAGGTAAATAATTTGATTAAGTTAGTTATTATGATGCTAACTTCAGTGGTTGTAATTTAGATAAAAAAGCTCCTATGGATCATGTCACTTTTTAGGTAAGTCCATAGTATCATGTTGTAGTAAAAAAACATTGTTGCATTATCTAATGTTAAAGCTGAGTACATAGCTGCTGATAGTTTTTATGCACAAATAATTTTGATCAAACACACATTACAAGATTATGGATATCAATTCTAGCATACACCTATAAATTGTGAAAATACAGGTTCTATTAACATCTCAAAAAATCACGTTTCACACTCCAGGGAAAAACATATTGATGTAAGACATCACTTTTTGATTGATCATTATCAAAAATGTTATATAAATCTGGAATTCATTGGAACTAAATATCACCTTGCATATATATTTAAAAAAAACATTAAATTTTGAAAGAAAATATTATAGCATACATGGGTTGGGAATGATAAATATTAAGTAGTAAGTGTTTTGTTTCATAGTTTACAGTTCCAAAAGTCATTGTCTCAAGATTACTGTCTAACTCTAAAAGTTCTATAGTTTTACTTTATTAAAAGATTCTATTTCATTTTTATGGTCTCACAGTTACTATCTCTTTGTTATTGTCTGGCACTTACTGTCTCAAACAATATGATCTCACAGTTTAGAAATAACCCAGCTACGGTCTCAGAGTGAAATCATGTTATGGTCTCACCGTGAAAACATGTTCTTGTCTGACCATAATATTCTGTCATGGTCTCACCATAAAGATGATTTATTGTTTTATTTACATATTAAAACATGTATCGCGGTAATTAATTATTTCATTCTTTTACTTTCCCACTCTTTTGATTTTGCGATGCATGATATCCCAAAATGATAAAAACGAAAGAGGTTACACTCCATTCTTCACCCGAGATCTCTTTTCTCAAACTGTAACCCCTCTTTCAACCTTTCTCTCTCCCTCGAACTTTCGTTGAATTTCCATAATGAAAATTCCATCCTCATCAACCCCTGAAAAGCAATGTTCAATGAAGAAGATAAAAATATCACTCCATTTAACACCCGAAGGTCTGTTGAATCCGAACCTGGTGAACAGAAAAGTGGTACCAGAAAATGAAATTTTCCCCAAGTGGCTCCTATCAATTGGATCATTATTATTGATAGTAATAAAATTTAAAGGGTGGGTAGATTGGTTCGCAAAGGAGGATTGGTTGATAAAACCAAATCTAGTTTCATAGTGTTATTAGTTCGTTCAATTTTCTTTTGAAACAGAATATAGTTTTGTTCTGAGAAGATGGCTCAATGGTCAGAGATGTACCGTTTCTTAGAGTTTCTAGGATGGATGCCTAAGGATACCTCATGAGGGTATTTTTTGGGGACATCTAGGGATTTCATCCACCAACAAGTGATATCTTTATTTTGGAATAAGCTTTGAGAATGCTAACTAGGAATGCAACAAATAGAAGAGCTATAGCTGCTAAGCTAGATGGGGAAACTGGACTTTTGTTTAAGTTTGTCCAGAATCTGATTAACCCCAGAAAAGTTTCTTTTTCTACACATAAGTATCGTGATTCTTTTTTGATACATATTATAAATAATGGACACAATATCAACCTATTCAAATATGTTTTCCTTCATATATGTGAGTTGATAAAGAAAACCCCCAAGTCAACGTCTCTATTCATATCAAGGTTAATCTCAACTATGCTGCATACAAAAGGGTTGGTTGGACTAGATGAAAAAGTCATTAAGGACCGTGACTTTTTTATTTCAAAAGTTATAGTAAAAAAATAAAAATCAGTTGGAATACATGGAGAAAATCATGGGTAGAAGATAATGATAGGGTATATGAAAAGTTCAACCCAGTTGAGCACTCTTCAAGACCTAAAGTCATTCCTGATCCTTGTTTGGAACCAGATTAAATCGTTGACTATTCATTTGAGGATGAATAAGAATAGGAAGTTGTACCTACATGGAAAACTATCCTTAATGAGGAAGACAGTGAACCTGCTCCTTGAGTCTTAATTAAGAAATAAGTACGTGTCCCTGAAGAGATTTTTGATCTCGAAGAAGACACTTCCACTAAAGAAGAATCTGTTGTTGAAAGAGAAAAGGTTGTTCTAGAAGAACATTTAGAAGATGATTTGTCTCTTTAGAAAGAATTTTCTTATGAGGAACATTTAGAGGAACAATAGGTTCCAGAGTTTATCCCATATTCTAATGAAATAATGGATCAAGCCTTTCAATTAGCTAGAAAGGAAATGGGTGAGGTGATTGGGGTTGACATTTTGGAATTATATCGAGGATCTAAATCTCTTAGTCTAGAGAAAGATAAACATGTTGAGGGGGAGAAGCACCCAAATCTGGAAAGTGTTGAAATGCCAAATCCAATTGATCTATGCTCTGTGGATACATGGTATAAATTTCCTAGCTATTTTGATGTGAATGGATCCTACGATACCATAGTTAAAGGTATAGATATATCTTCTATGTTTTAATAGAAACTAGTATCTTCTCTTGATGTTATAACTGCAAAAGAACCTGAGCTTGTCTCAGCTCCTAACCCTGAACCTTAACCGGAACCTTTTACATTGGTGATTAAGGATGATTTGAAAGCATTTTGAGCTTCCCTATTGGATGGGGTTGAAAACATCATGAATACTCAGCCTGCTCATGTAATGAATTTGAGTGAAAGATATTATTTACTATTGTTAGAGAATATTATTTAGAAGATTCATATGAAAATGCTTCATGAAATTCAAGAAGTCAAAATTGAGAACAAAAAGCTCTGTGCTGAAGTGAAGTCTCTCAGAGGTATGGTGGAAGAAATTCTGTGACTGATGAACTGAAGACCAGAACCTATTGCTCATCCTATTGAGGACGTTAGTGGTCAGATTACACTAGAATTTTCCTCCCTCATTCAACCTAGACCTACTTCCTTAGATGAAAAAGGGGATGAAAGAAATAAGAAAATTATTCAAGAGATGTGTGAGCTTGTTATTGGTCTTAACATGTTGATAGATGAGTATAAGGGTTGTATCCAGAAATTTCTGAATCAACTAAAGTATCTTACATCAGCTGTTATAGTTTCTAGTGCCTCTAGAAAATCATCTCAACCTTCCTTGGACAGTGATCTGCTCAGAAAAGTTGTTAATGATGAACTTCATTCTGTGCTTTGTGGATTTGACAAAGACTCTCTATCAGTGGTTTTCAAGAATAATGATACAGTTCTTGATTTGGTGATAATTCATTCCAAGATTTCCAATGATGCTCAATGGGAAATTACTAGGAAGGTGTACTTCTACTTCAATAGGATTTTCTCTAAGCATGATACGACAACCCATTTCAACTACCTTATAAAGAATCTAAATTTACCTCCTATCACTCAAGATTTCAAAACTCAAGTTCAAAAGCTTAAGTATTTCACTCTCTTGTAGGACATGTTCATGGAGAATAAGGATGACATTGAGAAACTGATGAAGTATGGCGGTGAGATTATTTATAACTTCATAAATCTTTTGAGGCTGTATATTCATGTCCATAGAACTAATATTGTGGATCATTCAGATGCACCCTTGAGACCTGGTTTGTCTACCTTCTCATCCTCTACACTTAGCTCAAATTTTATGTATGCCTCTTGGGCTCTAAGTCAGATCAGACCAGTTATCCTTGACCAACAATTTCCTCATTCTTCCACTACACCTACCTTGGCCCCCTCTCTCTTTGAAGGACTCCCTCTACATCTCAGTCAGTTGGTCCACTTCCCTCTTCCACTTATACTTCTTATCCGGTGGCTTTTCCTAATGCTGCTGCCAAGGGAAAAGAGAAGACATTTGGTGATGACGAAAATTGAATAATATCTTTTTATAAGGATACTTTTTGTATTTTTGTTGCTTACTGTTTGTAATGGCACCTTTTCATCCATATAATTCATTTTAACTCTTTTTATCAATTATTTTATTTAATTTTTTACTTTTTTTGATAATCCCAAAAGGGGAGAGACATGAACACTAAGGGAGCGGCACATTCACTATGATTTGATATCTCACTCACATGATTTGTGATCATCAAAAGGAGGGAGTTTTGGACTCCTCATGTGTTAATCATGATTTAATGATAAAAAATCTTATACCTTCTGTAAATCTTGTTAATCTTGTTTAATCTGTCTCAAATCATGTGTACAAATGATTGGTTGCTCTATGATTTAAATAAACCTATACAAGATATTAAGTTCTATGTTTGATTATTGTAAACTATTTTTAATTTTTTTTATAATGGATTTCCTTGGTAAATGATTATGTATAATCCATTCTATGAATATCACCATTTATGTCTATATATATATTTTTTGCTAAGACTGAGAAACTGTGAGTCTTCCATCAGTTATGTTTTTATGGAAAAGGACCCAAACACCATGGCCAATACATCGTGACCTAGACATCATGACCTAGACAACATGATCGAACACTGTGACTAGACTTCAAACCTGACTTCATATCTATTTATTTCTGTGACAAAGGTTCCGTGCTGAGACACCATTTGATGTTTGGAAAAGGACCAGACATCGTGATACTAACACTGCATCTGTGCTACTGTTTCCTGAACTCTATACAATTCGTCCATCATAAATGTCTCCTTTATCAAAGGAAAATAAGAAAACACTATTTCATAGTTACATTGTTTCATGGAGACACCATTTCTAGATAGATTATGACACCATTCTTTAATCTGTTTGGTCATTTTTCAATTTAATCACTAACAGTCATATTTGAGTCTTTCAAATGCACTGACATAATTAATATTTCATTGCAGACATTTCACCTGACAGTACAAGGTACAAGGTGTAGAATATGGGTATCCATTCAGCTCTAACACATGCACTCCAAGAAAAAAAAATAAGTGTGGCCTAGAAACAAGAAGAGTGCGGAAACAAAAAACCACGACCATTATTGAAAAAAAATACCCAATGCATGTAACTCAATACATATGAATAACACACAAAGAATTGTTAAAGCAAAAAGGATGAGATACCATAGACTATAGTCAAGAAATTATTCACAATACCAATTCCATGAAGACCATGATCTAGATCTAACTAGAATCCTGAGCATCAAACATGAGATACTCTCTTTCTTGCAAGAGGACATGATTATAATATATACTTTATCCTATAAGTCTAGAGATGCATAGACTATCACATAGAGTACTTTTAACGTTGTCTCGTCATTTTTTATAAGTAGTGTATTGTTCATAGATTTCTATCTGTGTGTGTGTGTGTGTCTGTATAAAAACACACAATGTCTCATGCATTAAACTGGAGGATACAAGATATCCTTCATATCACACACTTTTACACGTATTTACTCCCATAGATAAGTGTTGAATAGGTCCTTGTGTGACATTTTAGTTTACTCCCACAAAGAACTATGGATGAGGTCGTGTGACATGGACAGACTTGTGCACTGTTGTTTACCCCGATTTAGGGGGTGGATCAAGTTTATTTATATAAACTGCTCATTAGCATGTGATCACCAAGTGGAGTGGATTAGGTCTCGTCTTGAGAGTGAACCACTAGTTTTATATCCGTTGTGTTGATTAATTTAGTTTTATCTATTTTTATGTATAATTTAGAAATCACTAAATATACTTTGATAGTTAATCATAAAATAAAGTTATAATTATCTTGCCTTGTTATAATTACTTCAAAAGTAATGTCAATAACTGATATTAAGATTACTAATAATTAATCAATATTTTGAGAAGTTGTTTAAACAGTCCAACTTTTATAACCATATTACTTTGACTAACTGGGCTGTATTTATTTTATTGGGGAACTTTTTAAGAATACTTTTCAAATGGATATTTTTATAAATACTCATTTCACCACCCCCCCCCCTTCTTCAGTACTCTACTCCAACCAACAATGATATATTATATTTCAATAATAGTAGTTATGTCATTTATATAATATATATTTAATTTATTTTACTTATTTTAAAAAACAATTATCCTTTATATGTTCCATGTATAGTGTGAACGAATCACATCACTTTGAGGAGGTGGTTGTCCACACTTCCACAAACAATGTCATCATATTTACACAAAAATGGATGAGTGAAGGTATGTGTTATTTAAAAATTAAACAATTATTAATGAAACATAAATATCCTATATATAATATAAAAATATCATGACCATCATAATTCCCAACCATGATTGGTGGTAATGGAAAAAATTAATAACATTGTTTCGTGAGGCGGTAGTTCATCGTACACAAGAACGGTAATTTCATTATCCATTAAATGTAAGTGTGTGTAACTATAGGTATGAACCCTATAAAATTAAAATATAATAATATTTATGATAAAAATATTATTATAAAATCATGTAATAATATCATTTAAGTGGGTGGATAATTAAAATAAAATAACAGATCTTGAGGACGGATGTTACCACTTCTTTGAGTAACTCCTTTTGGTTTGGAAAAAAGGGATTCCTCCAATAAATTTATTCCAAAAGGGAGGATTCTAGTATGATGGGATGGAATTTTTAGGCTTATTTATGAATATTTTATGTGATCCAAATGGAATTAGTAGTGGGAATAAGTTGTAGGGGTGAGTTTTTTTATAATGGTAGAGGATTGGCAGTCTTGTAAATTTTCCAAAAGGGAATTCCACAAATGATTTCCCCTGGGAAGTGGATATATTAGTGAAAAAATTAGATAAAATATATTATATAGACTACATATTAACATCCAATGGATTCTGGACAAGTTTCTTGTTCATTTCGGGTCGTAACCTTAAAATTAGTCCCAAGTTATTTTAAATTTTCTTTTCATCGCTGTAATAAATTTTAATTACATTCACTAATACTTTTGGTAAAAAAACAAATATAACCATATCATAAATTATAAATTATTATGATTCAAAAAACTAAAACAATTTTCTTAATTTTGAATCAAATAATTAGATGAAATTAATTTAAAATTAGTCCCACAGACGGGACAACAATGTAATTTTTTTAAGTAAAAATATTCAAACGTTTGCTAAGTTTTTATAACAGATTTAAATGTGCAATTGATTCAAATAAAATAATTTGGATAAATAAATATATAATTTATCTTATTAAAATTTTAAACAAATAAAAATATAATTTATACTTAAAAATAAATTAAATTAAAAGGTAGTTTTGAATTAAAATTCAATATTTTTCAATATTCATCATAAAATGAAACTTCACAGAAAAATACCTAAAAATTACCATAACCTATTTTTTTCATTTTTATTTCAAAAATGAATATTATTTTTTCAAATTAAATTCATAAAAGTGTAAAAATTTATATTTTAAGCAGGTGCAGCCGTATAATGTGGTAAAATTGACTTTATAAAATACAAGGTTTTATGTGTAAAATTAGGTTTGTTATTTTATTATGATTATAAAATATATTGGATGAATGTAAAAAAAATTCATTAAATATATAATATATATTACATTAATATCACCCACTAATTTTAATTAACTTAATTTTTTAGGATAAAACTAATTTTTGATCATAAAAAAGTTTTTTATAAAAACATTACCTTGATATTCAATTGGTACTTATATTCATTTCTAATTAATTTATAACCAATGAATTCAAACATATATTCCAATAATTTAGTTAATCTTATTCACTACTGTAAATTTAATGGATATATTCTATCATATTATATTCAATAATAATGTTTTACAAATACATTGTTGGTCTTGTGTGTTACGTAAACCATCGAGGAAATTTAGTTTTGTGTGTAATGCAAGCTATCCTTAGTGTTCTATATAGAGAAACATAAAATTTATGATTCATGTAACATAATATTAAATTTTCTGTTCATATAAATCATTTTAGGAAAAAAAATATTCTAAAATTGAAATATTGTACTGTCTTGGGGTGTTACATTATCCCCACCTTATAAATATTGTGTCCTCACAATTCAAAATTGGTCATGATAATAAAGGGATTGATATTTGAAAATAAAATATTGTTGAAAACCCACATCATAAGTAGGTTTAATAATAGATATTTATAATAAGAGAGAAAGGGAAATACAATGGTCTCATAACTGGGTTCCCCAATAGGATAACATGTGTGATAAATGGAAGTATGGATACGAAATAAAAAACTAACAATCAAGTTCTGATGGATATTTATAGAAAATATGTTCTTATGAATTTTTATGACCACAAATCCATTAAAAAACGTTATGAATAAGGTCATTGATTTCATGAAAAGATATTATAATAACACAATTGTTTTCAAGATCATTTTTCCTATATTTGAGGAATTATTTCACTCTACAAGAATATAAGTGAATATGCATTTCAATTTCATTAACAAATTATCAACCTTTTGTTGTGCCTAAAACTATTTCTATATCATTTCTTAGCACAAGATGCCTCATATGGTGAAGTAATACATTGACCTCTAAAAACGCATCCCAAGATAAACTTAAACCATTTTATAAATGAATACAATTAACAACAGTTTATGATCCAATATATTAAAAGGAAAGTCACTAAAATTTCAAAATGAACTTATCAAATAACATGAAGTGGGTTTTAATAGACACATACAAAACCTGTGAATATTGTAATAACTTTAATTACCATAAAACCTTGTTGAAAACATACATGCTTCTTATTTTTAAATATAATGTAGATTATTTGATATATTCCTTAAATAAAAAAATGATTCAAACTCCATCAATTATGGAATAAACCAATTTTTCAATAAATCATTACTCAATTCCAAGGTAGTCAAAACTTATTTGATTTATATTATAGAAACCAGTCATTTATTTATCCATAATTCATTGTCATAATATGAGGAACATATTAATGGTTATCTTTCCCTCATCCATGTGTTTTCTAAAAAAATAACTTCATAATGGATAAATTTTCTTATTTCCATTAAATATATGATCTAAAATCCTTAATGAAATTTTACTATAGGAAATAGTCATATATTCCATAACAATTATAATGAGTACATCATTGATAAAATACTGAATTGACATGATTCTTGGATCCAAACATAATAACATTAATCATTCTTCCTCATTTGTGGTAGTATCATAATATTGTCCATGATTCATTGGCCTCTTTTGGAGTATATTCCTTTAAAACATGAGATATTTATTTTCATAATGTTCTATATCCTTATAGTGGAAGCTCTGCACATTGTAATTTCTATTATTTCCCTTGCAATCACGAACATGGTGGGATTTTTCTACATACTTATAACATAATGACATTCCCTTCAGGGAAGTATCGAGGTGTTTATTTCCACAATTATAACATGTAGGAAAATAGTTCTTTCCATTCTTCTCATTATACATCTTTTCAAATACCATCCTATTATTTTCTTTCTTTCCTTCCAATCTATAGGACATGTATAATTTTTTACCCATTTCATTATCACTAGATATTATGTCCTCATAATTTTAGAATTCTTGGTGAGTATTTACCTTCAAAATATTGTCCTAAGAACATATAAGATATGATCCTTATTATTATTTGGATCATATACATTGGTTAGGTTTGTGTTCCTTCTATTATGATCCATTTATAAATGATTACATGTACTAAATTAGTTTTTATCATTATAAAACATAATATATAATCCAAAAAAATAGTCAAATGATTAACATAAATTGAAAAAAAAATTAGCTAATCTAATAATAATAAACATGGTGTATTTGGGATTATTTTTACATTTAAATCCTTTCAAATGGTTTTTAAAGAAAATTTTAATTATCATAATAATATCCTCTAGTAGTGTCAAACTTGGTACATAGTAATGCCCATTTTCATATTGCAGGTTACACTCCCGTCAATCCCGATACACCATATCGGATCTGTTACCCCTCTGTAGATTTTTTCTAGAACCACTACCACTTGTTGTATCTAGATCGGGAAGTATTATTAGGAATAACCACATAATGTATACCTCACCAAAATAATATGATTTAATTTAACAATTATACTTGAAGTCTATATTAGAGTTATGAACCCTAATATAAAATATAATTTCCAAGGTTTCAATTAAACCTCCTATGATTACAACAATAATTCACCGACTCCAAAATCCCGGAGTTAGTACATTTATTTATTACTTTTGTATATATTTTAGCTTCGATACGAAAAGGGAAAAAATTACCTATTATGGAAAAATAGTTTATATACAAAATACCCATATTACATTTGTAAATATAAAATAAAAAAGACACATAATAAAATAAAATGAATTTCATTCTTGAAATATTATTCACAGATTTATTCTTCATAATCTTGTGTAAAGGAGACAAAAATAAGGGTGAGCTTCTTGGAATGGGTAAGTAAATTGGAATCAATAATGAATTTATGAGATTAAATCAACATGGTGAGGTAAATGAAAGATAAAAATTTTCATCCAAATAAATAAATAGGTAATAATCAATATATAAATGTAATAAACTGAAAACACATGTAATTTAATCAATAAACATGAAATGAAATTCATCCACATATTTTATCAATGAAAACATCGTGGATTATAACAATGATAATAGAATTGTCTATGAAGGAAATTATTGGATTTAATGTATGATTCACAATAAAATCTATACCGTCAAGACCTTTCGCAAGAAAGTTTAAATCTACCAGTGGAAACCTATTTAATTTGGCCAACTTATTTGTCGGATGAAAACCTCCTGATACATCGAGGGGATATATGATGACCAGGACCCACATGTTTTTACTTGTCCAAATAAATAATCATATCGAGTAATCAAATAAATAAACAATATTCTTTATCAAATATCCATATTGAATAAAGAATACAGATTTATCAATAATTCCCTAGTTAATCATATAACTATCAAATTGAACACCATATATAACAATTATATATGGTTTAAGAAATAATAATATAAGAAGTATGAGAATATGAATATTCAAGGAAATTTCCAAAAACAGCTATTAAAATAAACTAATTAGTTTTATATAAATTTAACAATCACTAAATTAAGTGAGATTTCAAAGATAATCATTGATAATATTCTTGATGAAAATAATCTTTAATCATTCCAAATAGTCCCCCACCACTTTGAAACATTTGAATCATAATATAATTGAGGGAATAGAATTTCAAAAATCTTATAAAATAATTATAATAATTATATTAAAGATATAACATGAAAAAATTTAGTATACACATCATATAAAATAAATAAGTGGGGAAAATGGTTAATGCCTAACTGAAAGAAAAGTGAGACAAGAATTCCTTTCCTTGAGTCCAAATTTTCATGTGTGTATTTATCTTCTGAAATAATAAACTTATGTAAATTTTTTACTTTATTCAAACACATTTTCAGCTTTATTATTATATTTAATTCATTTATTATAATTTTTATACAACTACTTAAACAATTATGTTTATTTTGGGTATTTTGACCAAATTCGGTTTGTGTGTTAAAAATCACTTTTTTAGGTTAACTATTGTCAAAGGAGACATTATAAAAATATATCAATAAAAAATTATAAAATAATTATCATAATTATTCATCATTAATACTTTTAAAACCAATAATGAAATATGATTATGAAAAATGAACCAACGTTACAATCATAGAGACGGTAGGTTAAATGTATACATGAGTAACATATCCATTCTTCAAGGATCCTTATTGAAATAAGGTAAGTGGAATTTTATCTTTAAATAATAATTATTATATAAAATATTCCATGTTATTATATAATATATACTTTTATATAGAATTATTTTTATTTTAAAGTAATCACATCATGTTGAAGAGGTGGTAGTCCACACGTCCACGAATGACGGCATCATCTTTATTGTGTTTAAAGGTTAATAAATAATATGATATATTATATTTAAATATAGTAATTACTTAATAAATATCATATATTTTTAATTTATATCTTATATTTTTATCAAAACCACCATTTACACATTCCATTTATAGTGTGAATGAATCACATCACTTTAAAGAGGTGGTAGTCCACCCTTCCACAAACGATGTTATTGTATTTTTACAAAATGGAAAGAATAAAGTTATATAGAATATAATAATTAAATAAGTATTATAAAAACATAAATATCATATATATCACATAAAAACATATTTTACATCATAATTTCTAACCATGATATGTTTTTAATGAAAAACAAATGCCATCATTTGGTGAGTTAGTACTTCACCATTCACCAAAATAGTATGTTTGTTACACATTAACTGGAAGTGTGTGTAAGTGTAGGTTAAAAAATTATAATAAAAAAATATTATTATATTTAATATACTAATTTTATTATACTATAATTTAGTAAGAATATTTTATGTGGTGGGGAATGAAAACAAAACAAAAGAGATTTAGGAAAATGTTACCTCTTCTTTTGGGAACTCCTTTTGGTTTACACCAAAGGGATTTATTGGATGGATTAATTCAAAAAATGATACTTCTTGGATTAGGTGATGTATTTTTGGAGATTATTTTTTCAATTTGTTTTGAGAAAAATTGATTTATAGGTTTTAATAAGCGGGAGGGGTGAGTTCCTTTTTATTGTAGAGGAGGGGAATTCTTGTAGATTTTGGAATATGGAATCCCACCCACATTTTCCCATGAAATGTAGCTCCAAAATGTAAAAATTAGATCCAACTTAGTATGGGGTATAAATATTACCATCCAATGTATTTTGGATAAGTTTATTGGAAATTTGGGGCCATAAATTTGTGGTTTAGTCCCCTATTAATCTAAATATTCTCTTAATCCATATAATTAATTTTAACTACTTTCTCCAATATTATTTTTCAAAAAATAATATTAACTTTTTATATAATATATTATATGTATTTTTAAAATATTTAATCCATTTTTACAAATTTCAATCACATGTGTGGCAGATTTTAATTTAAAATTAATCCTTCAGGCAGGACGACAATGCGGGTTTTTAAAATAAAATCATTCAAAATATTATTAAGTTTTTATATCAAATTTCAATGTAAAATTGATTTTAAAGAAATAAACTATATAAATATATCTATAATTGATATAATTAATATTTTAAACCAATAAAAATGTAATTCTACCTTATAAATAAGTTAGATGAAAACCCAGTTTTGAATTAAAAATTAGTATTTTCATTATTCATCAAAAAATAAAACAGCATAGAATAATACCAAAAATTCACCCTAACATAATATTTATGTCACACAATAAATAATGAAGTTTATTTTTTCATATTATATTCGTAAAAGTTTTAAAATTCTTATTTAAAGTATGTTTTTCATTAAAAGGGGGTAAAATTTACTTTATAAAATAATGGTTTTATGCAAAATATTGGGTTTTTTCAGATCGTATGCTTATCAAATATATTGTATGGATGTAAAAAATATTTGATTGAATATTATATATATTTATTTATTTATTTATTTATATATATTAAATTAATATCACTCGCTTATTTTAATTAATTTAACTTATTTGTATAAAATGACTTTTTGAGTATAAATATTTTTTATAAAAACATTCCCTTTATATTCAATTAGTTCATATATTCATTTTTAATTAATTTGTAACTAATGAACTCAAAGATATACTTTCAAAAGTTATTTAAAAGTATTCATAACCATAAATATAACACCTAGTCTATTTTTAATTATATTAGATAATATTTTCCTAAGTAACATATTATTGTCCATGCGTGTTATGCAAGCCATCAAGGAAAGCCTGACATGCATATAATGCAAGCTAACCTCTATTTTCTGTATAGAGAAAATTAAACTTTATGATTCATGTAATATAGGATTAACATGGTGTTTTATATAAATTAATCTGATAAAAAATTAAATTTATTCTAAAAGGGAAATATTGTAAAGACTTGGGGAGTTATAATAAGGAATATCTACACCACTTTCATAGACCAGTTTCAAAACTATTGGGATTATTAACACATGAGGTTCAAAATAGATTATAAAAAAACTAATAAATGAAGGGAATTATCATTATTCAAGAGTATAAATGATAATATATGTTATCACAGTTCCAAATTATATAATTAATATATTTGTATTAATGATTCATGAGGTAAAGTCACTTCTAGATAAATTATAGGTAATGTTAAGCAACTTGGAAAGTCAAACTCATTTATTTGAGTAAAATATTTTTTTATTGAACTTTATTGTTCCAATACATGAATCTTTTAATGATATTCTATTCTTTTTAAGTTAAAATGAGTTTTTTGAAAAAAACCCATTTTTATTAATGGTTTTATTTTCTGTTCGCATAACAAATGATACTTTTTCAAAAGATACTTGTAACTATGACTTTTACAATTATGAATAAATTTTTTTTTCAAAAATTTGATTTCATGATTTCATGTTAATTATATTAAAAATAATATCTCAAATGGAGTTATTGTTTCATGTTCAACCCGGTATTATCTTTTCTTATGTAATTATTTTGGGTGATTAATATTTTGGTATTAGATGATTTAATTCATGATGCTAATTTATTCCATTTAAATGTTTTATAAAACCCATTTTTCAATGGATTATTTATAATAATATAATAATTTCCATTTTGATATTTTATGAAATCCATATTTATTTCTATGGGTTATTTAGTAAACATGGATGATTTCCATTTGGATGTTTTATGAAACCCATCTTAATTTTCTTGGGTTCTTCATAAAAATTGAATGATTTTCATTTGGAAGTTTTATGAAACCCATTTTAAATCCATGGGTTCTTTATGATTTCAAAGGAGAATGGTTCTTATGTGGAACATGTAAGTATAGATGAATAATGGGTGGGGTACTATATCTACCTCTAATTCATTGGCTAAGATTTTATATCTAATAAGATATGTATTCCTGAGTAAATTTTTGTACTCATAAGCATGGGCATTGATGGTGTGGCTCATTAATGTAATGTTCACTATACTAATTTACCTTCCATATTTGAAATGTGTTCTTCATTATTATCATATTATCATGGTGTGGCTCATGAAAGTATCTTTTCCCTATATTAATGTTTATGAAATATTAAAAAGAATATTTTTCATTATGATCTCATCCACTCATGATTGTAAGTTTATGTTAAATAATTCTAATCCACATTATAGATATTATGTTTCTATGTTAAATTTTCTGTCACTAAGTTCTTATGAGATGTACATTGATTCTCATGTATATTTTATTTTTATCACTCATGGTGTTGAGATATTTCTCTTATCCTTGGTTTTTTAATTATTCTTATGAACTCATCCTTGATAAATTGTTTATTCACTTCTTATTGAGTGTTTGAGCACACCCATTTCATATTTTTTCATTCACTAGGTTATAAGGATTAGTATTCCTAATGAGTTGAACTAAAGATGGTACATTTTGGTTCAATTAATTATAATTTATTGTTATTTTTTATGATAATATTTATATGATTATATTCACCAAAGACACTAACATATTGATCCTTTGGAAATTATTTTTTATGAAATGTAATGTTTTAAATCCTGTAAAGGATTTAAAATAGAGGTATTTTTAGCTTTAACCCCTATATGAATGATTCAGCAGCATGCTATAAAAACGTATAGTATTATTTATCTAACATCTCAAACAATAATGGTTATGGAGATATAGATTGATCTAGTGTCATCTCTCCCAGAGGAAACTGAAACTGAACTCTCACTAAAAGATTTGGTTCATGACTATATTTCAATCCTGATAATTATCGTTTATTTAGATCTATATGATATTTTATTCCAACTATAGATGTGGTATTGGTGTGGAAGAGGATCTCAGTGCTGGTCTGTGGGACCCTTTTCGATGAACTTGGAGGCCTACTATATCTCCATCACCATATAATAATAACCCTATACATAGATTAATGTGATTAACATGTATTCTAAGATTGTTTGAACAAGATGTTTTAAAACATGATACAAACATGACACTCCACCCTGGAATCCTTGTCCCACTTCATCGAGCATAGGACCATAGAGCTTAACGAATCTTCACAACATGAAATAATAACATTATAGTTTTTGGATTATGTCATGTATGGGGGGAACAAATGGATCATATCTACAACGTGTTTGACCAAATATGGAAAACGTTAGACCAACTCAGCTATGAACTAACCCAATAAATAAGGTAGGTGAGTAGTATCAGTAACAGGTTGAGTATGATTAGAAGACTAGGATCGATGACATTGAAATTTTGTGTGACTTTATTCCTGATTCATAAGTGAAGGTTCCATGTTTTCTAATCTACTTTGAGTTATTAATCAATAATATAAAATATTTTCCCCTCTCCAAGATTAATTCAAGGGCCGCTTGTAGTATCTTGATTAATGATTTATTCTTTTATATATATATATATATATATATGAGAGAACCTCTAGAATATGGATATTCCCCATATTCTTTTAATCATGGAATAAAAATAATATTTCAAATCATTTTCAATAATCTAATTCTTATTCTATACTTATCATAAATTTTTTAAAACTAGTGAAATTATTGTAGGGGTAACCCAATGATAATTGAACTAATTTTTACTTTGAATGAAAATGGATTAAGTGGACCATTATCAATAACTAGTTGAGTCAAAGAAATGTTCTCATCAATGGGTATAGGTATTGATTCATCACAAAAAAAGGAGTTAGATATCTATGATTTGGATGATGGATTCCTCCAGGACATGTACTCAGGGGTATAGGCATGTGTACCATCACTATAAAAAAATATTTATATAATTAAGATATTGTTGACGATTTCTTCCTAGATGTGTTCTCACTGATAGGTATAATATTTTTTACCACCATTATAGAATAATAGCAAGTCAATTTGGTTATCGGTGTTAATGAATCAACATGATTAGGATCATGAAGTAAGAATTTGGAATCAGGATTCTAATGTTGAAAAATTGATTGAGTGTGCATTGAATATATCCTCATGTATTTCACATGGGTGATCAGAACTGATTCCTAAGTTGAACTGATCAATGCTCTAAAATTTCCCTAATTCAATGGACCAATCAATAATGGATTGAATTTTTATATGGTGTTATGTGGAATCCCATAATATTTGTATCTTTTCTATTACCTGAACATTTTCGTAATCCATAGATAGGGGACACATAGTAGGTTGGGACTTGAAATTTTATATTGAAGTCTATTATAGAATTTAAATTGTATAATTTTTATGACATTTCCATTTTCAATTTCTCAATTTTTTATAGGTCTTGAAAGTTGCATGCCTAGAAAGAAATGGCTTAAGTGTTTCCAAGGATTCCCTTTGTGGGTTTTCAACCAGGAATGTGTTGCATCACTTTAATTTAGAATTTTATGCCCTTTCATGCTAGATAAATATTGCTGATGTTTAAGTTCAAATAACATTGAAGAAAAAAGAAGTTATATATAGAAATTTGGGAAAATAAAACTTTATTTAAATTAAGATCCACATGTCACTGATGTAGATAATGTCATGGGACCCTATGTGTATCATATATTCATGATGCATGAACAATTATTTAATGTGGATTATGGAAACGCAAATAAGACCACCAAAGGTTCAGGAAAATAATTTAATTTTCTTTGTTTGAATATTTTTATGATATTTAAATGTGTATAATCAAGGGTAATGAATCCACCTGAATAGTGGGATTGTGAAATGTTTAAATAAAAAATCATGACATTTGAGTCATTTTATGGTGGTTTTTAATATATAATCCTCGGATAACCATGGAAAAAATATGAATAAATAGTTATTATGAATTGTTGTTGAATTTTATATATATTATAGGAATATCGCCTTGGGATAAAGATTCATCTGGTTTGAAGTTCAAAATATAGTTTCATGAACATTATCAAGAAAAGGATTCATGTGGAGTCAAATACACACATTATCAATATCCATGGAAGAGTTACGATGATTTCAGAACCATTGAATAATGAAATAGGTTTTTTAGATAATTGAATTCAAGAAGGGTTCAATAATGATAAAAAAATATGCAACTACGATTTAAACACATATTCGGTGAAAATAGATATAACATTGAATTAGTAAAAAAAATCTTATACCAACAGATCCAGTAAGTATAACATGGTTATATCTAGGTCTACATGGTAGTTCCAATAATATTAATTAGATATTTCAATTATATTATAACTTTTTCTTAACTCGTAATAAAATATGACATAATGAGTGGAGACTTGACTTCTTCTTAGGCCTCCCTTTATGGGTTTTCAACCAGCAATGTTTTATCTCACTTTTTTATCTGTATATTAAAGGTCATGTGGATTTAACCATTATGGAATATATTTTAAACTAATACATATTTTACCAGATATGTCTATTGTTTAAGGGAATAAATATTTAACTAGATATTGTTGAGGTTTAAGGTTTTATATATTTGACCAAATGTTGTTGTGGTTTAAGTTCATATATATTTGATAAAAAATGAGATAGTTTAACAAATAAATTCAATGAAAATTAGGTATGTGAATTAGGATTCCAATTCCAGTATTGACCATATTCTAAGGGGAAGCACATAATTTATGGTCACGGTGCTTGAAATGGTGAAAAGGGAGAGAACTTATATAGCAAGGGAAAAATAAAACCCAATGTAGATAGATATTCCAAGACCATATCGTGTTTTTAAAAAAATGGATGGGGTTTTGATATGATAACTCATATGGTTAGCAATAATTAATAACATACTAACACTTATGAGTGAGGAATTATAGTGGTGTAAATATGGAAATTTGGTTTTTAATTAGTAAGATGATATGGGGTAATTATGCTGATGATTATCATTGACTAAAAATTAAATTATGGGTTCAATGGAAATGTTTTCAAAGGTGTATTAATATTAGAGTACCTTCACCATAGGATAATGTTGCCTTTAGTTGGAAGTTTCCATTAAAAAAGCTTGAATTTTCTAAGAAGAAGTGTATCGTAGAATTGAATACGCTCAATAACGACATCCATGTTAGGTTTAATTTGATTATAACACTTAAGGAATAAATTATAACATAAGATATGAAACATTAAAATGTGTTGAAAACATCACAATCCAAAGCTAACCATGAAAAACTATTTAGGGGTGATGAAAGGAGAATAGAGGTGGATGATGATTTTGGGGTCGTCTTATGAAAAAATATCTAGGAGTCACTATATATCTTGTGACAATGGTAATCGAGAAACACATAGTTATTATAAAGGATAGCCCATATATCAATCTAGATCAGATATATGAGAGGATTATTCTCATTTTCTGTTATGGGATTGGGAACAGATAAAGCCCAATCACATGCCTAGGACACTGCTCTGGGGTAGATCCAAGCATTGATATGAGGATCCCAAACACATGTTTTTTCTAGAACAAAGGGGAAAATTATCCCATTATAGGTTCATATGTTTCATTCCATATTGCATGGATCCATCTTTCATGTTTGTTATTCAATTAATGTGGAATTTATCACTCTATGTTGATTAAGATCAAATGGTATGGAACACATGCAATGAATTTTATTTTCATGTGATTATGATATTATAAATATAATAATGAATCTACGAATTAGATTTATTATAACCCAAATAGTAGGGTACTTTTTTACCCACAAAAATGAGTGTAGATTAAAAAAATATACATTGAGGATCTTGCATAAATTAGACTCATGTCCAGAATAATATGGTGTCATCTCGATATTGGGCCTCTTAAATGAAATCCAAAGGTGAACAAGTAGTTCAAACTATCAAGATGAAGTATGGATTTTATTAAGATTTTTAGATAGACTGTATAATAGCGATTTCGGCCTCACTATATACTCTAAGGTAATGGTAATCAAGACACACATAGTTATAATATGTGTGAGTGAATTTTTTTATTGGTATAATCTAAAAATTGCATAAAAATAATATACTACAAACTCCTACATTAATATGTATCTCATTTAGGGTAGTGGAGAGAGATTTATATTTTTTTTCTAAGACTGGGAAAATATATATAGTCATCACTACATATCCTGAATAATTAGGAATCAACCGACGCGCAGTTCTTATAAATAACCACAATGGAGATTTGGATCTTTCATAGAGGGTGGAATTTTTTCCTCGAATATGTAAAAAATTAAGAGCCACATTATTAGAGTCCTACCCTAGATATAACTTAGTAATAGATGAATCAAGGTACCATAGTGTCAAACACTCTAGGTAGTTTCAAATATTATAGGATGAATAATATGTCTTTCAGTTTAACATCATATAATAGGGACAATTATCCTCTATACTTTAGGGTCATGTGGTGATGAAATACTTTTGGGAGGATTTATATACATCTTTACTCGTGTATAAAAATAAATTAATTTACCTTATCAACAATCATCTAGAGGGAAACATCACATTAGTGAATAAAGCCAATCATTTGGATGAAGTGGGGGATTTGGGTTTAAATTTGTGATTGGTCCCAGGATAAGAGATTAAGGTATCACTAAATTTCCAAGGAAATAGTAATCAAGAAAAATGTAGTTCTTATTGATATGGCGGTAATTAGGATTATCTTATCTTTGTTCTGTGCAAGGAGTGGGAATCCAGTATGAATAGAATGAGTTTTCATGGTCCCAAGAAAAAGTGGGTTCATTTCATAGGATTGATATTGTAGCTAGATAATGTGGCTAGGTAATCCAAATGTATCCTATGAAATTATGAATCACATCACACATAGTTCATATAAATGGATTTCATATTATTTTTTGACCATCATATGGAGAAAGGGAGTATGTACTATGAAATTATAAATCGATCTAGCTATCATTTTAGGAGAGTTGGTCTTGTATACCCACAAAAATAATTTGTGACTCTAAAAATGGAAGTCGTCATATGTTTCTTACATTATGTTACTATGATGGGGATCCCTACATTTAAACATGATGCAAATCAGTTGTATAAATTGGTGAAATCAACCACGGTCTCTAAGATAATTTGAGATATGACCAATGTAGGAAATAAATGGAAACTGGAAGATTACATGTATCGTGTCAGTGCACATGTTAGGGGGAAATTTATATCTAACATAATGAAGTTTTATTAAATTCGAAAAAGATGTGATCATTTAATTTGACATCATTTTACAAAGATAAAATGTTGTATAGTTTAACATAGTGTGACCAATAGGTATTCTCCATGCATTTTATAGTTTTATATCTTAAACATGGGAAATTTAGTTTAACATGTTATAAAAAGGATGAGTATAACCCAACTAGAAGTAATGAAAATTACTTCTTGAAAAACCTCACATTGGTGTCTAGTGTGATACACTATTCATCAATTGTAATTAAGGATTATGATATTTTATAGAATGCCTTATTTATAGCTAATGTTCATTACCAAATTGGTTCTAACTATAGTTTTTTCTTTCCCAATATCATTATAAATATGAGTTCTAGCACGAATTTTCCTTGTAGGAATGAGTAGAAGGAAATGTTTTTATTTTATTCATACCAAATCAAGTACGGGTGGATTTACAAGTTATAAAATGTAAAAAAACCTACTCACATCAATCCTTTATAATTATTCCAGACATTTTTGGGACAATTCATATTTGGAGAGACGATAACAGATAGAAATGTGAAGTGAAGGCAATTGGACATCGATGAGTAGGACGAACTTTATCCCATATACTAGTTAATATGTGACCTCATGTGTGACGGTATGTATTGTGGTGTGATAAGACCACAAATATTATAGGAGTTTTTTAGTATAGGATTTATGATTATTGTTCACCATATTTTGAAGGATATTAAATAAGGACTTATGGAATGCATATATCTGTCCATTTTCAATGGCAAGATAGTTGTATGTGTGGTTAGACAAAATAATGTATTATTGATAAAATAAATTGAATAATAAAGTATATAAACTAGTGTCTTTATCAATAAATATTTTGTGAGTGAGGCCAAATATGATGAAGATATTTCACTTTACAAAATTGGTGGTATATTTTATTCCAAATTCCATGAGTGATATAGGCTTGGAACAAGTGGAGTAAAAGTAAGTAGATGTAAGGATATTCTTAAACTGTCTGGTTGTAGATGGGGG
Organism: Viscum album; assembly: GCA_963277665.1. Classification (NCBI taxonomy): domain Eukaryota; kingdom Viridiplantae; phylum Streptophyta; class Magnoliopsida; order Santalales; family Viscaceae; genus Viscum; species Viscum album. Next base: position 1,968,985,580 of record OY728143.1, read on the forward strand.
ATATAGACACATGATATCTATTCCCTATATGGAAAACGACCAACAGTATTTGAGAGTATGGAATAGTTATGAGAGTTTATGTATATAGTAATCTTATGTCTGGAAATCTAGGAACCTCTTAGTGGACTCCATATATTCTTATGTCATCATTTTTCAGAAGTATCCAAGATTAGTTATTTGATAATAGTGTTTGGGATATGAATGAGGATTTTCATAAGTGCATTCATGAACATATTGTATAACAGTGGTGGTTTCTCCTCCTTCTAGGAATCAAAGGAGGACACCAACAAATAGCGTCACATGAATTTCTGGGAGTTCTGTCCATCATGGAGGATGATGTTTCTAGCACATTAATAGATTTTTTTCTTTCTTGTCTGATCTAAGGGAAGAATTAATCTTTTGTAATATTCTATTATGTCTCAATTTTTTCAATGGTGTATAAGTACATGGGGATATAATTACACCATGGTTAGGATTGGTATTTATCTCATTGATATATTTCATGTCATTATCAATGATAGAGATATCACCCTATAGTGCATGATGTGGATAACTATTTCACCCTGGTCTAGATCTTCCAGTGTAGTGGATTCATTATCCAATGCATCGGTACATGTCCTTTATGAGTGAAATATATAAGTTAATATTAGCTTGAAAGGTAATTCTATCATCAAACCTCAAACATAATAAAGTAATGGGATAGATCCCTTATTTTTATTGGCATATTCACTATCAATCTTCTTGTTCATCAATTCTATATCACATTTGATATTAAAATTGGGAACTAGGATATATATGGATAGAACCAAGACTACATTGAGAACATGGTATTCTAATTGATTATTAGTGAACCATTCTGACAACAGAAATGATAAGGGTAGAACCACATTTATTGGAGAGACAAAAACAATTCCCAATCCAAGCCTGTTGAGATTTATATTTTCCATTATATTTTCTATCTAGATTTTGGAAGAAAATATCAAAACAAATCTCCCTTATTTGGGGAGTTTCTTACACATTGAAAATTCCCTATAAGGAAGTTTTATATTTACTATAAAAATATGTGGGAAGGGGTGAAAGGATAGAAATGTTTCTCATGCCAACAATTTAAAAAAAATTATGATAAAAATTAAATGTCAAACTAATATAGGATGATATCTGACCATGATAAATTTATAGTTCGCATTGGATGACTAAGGATGTATTTAAGAGTGTTAATGATAGTGACCAATTAGACCTTGTGATATTTTTAATAGTGTCTCTTCTTTCTTACTATGAATATTATAATAATAAAATTATTCTCAAAATTTTAATACCATGTTTTAGTATTCAATATTTTCCTTTTGAAGTAGTAGCTGATATTTTCATTCCTTGTATCACTATTCTATGTTATAAGTGCACCAGTTGATCACTCCAAGGTAAGTACATATAGAATGAGTGGATTTCATAAAATGGGAAGTATCAATACTGGTGGGATCAAGAGATATTACTTGATATCCTTAAGGGAACTCTAATAATATTTATCCCACTAATAGGTGTCTCCATTCTTAATTAGAATTTTGAAGATTCCCAAATGGGTAGCTATGAATCTTTTAATGTATGTGAGGTGTCCCTAATTCCCTCTCAACTAATTGAGATTTCAAGGAGGTGGAATGTCAAATATTTCCATAGTCTTCTTGGGGGGGACCTGATAATGTGATGGTGCACTATGAATCTGAATAATTTCCTGGATGTTATCATAAAATAACACTTTAGAAGATTCACCATTATGTTAAACTTCCATAGTTTGTTGAGAACTATCCCATGATTCAAATCATGATCAAATTTATATGGATACTTGACTAAAAAACTAATCAACATGATATTATATACTTGTCCCTATAAGGGGATTAATGATATTTTTCCTGGATCATTGGTATGTGGAATCGTATTTCTTTAATCCAAAGGGCATTACCTTATACTAATATACCCCTTTTAGTGCCCTAAAAATGGTGACAACCTCATCTTCAATGGGAAATCTAGATCTGGTTATATTATAAATACCCATATATAATAGAGAGTGATTTAGAACATATTTTTATATTAATCATAAGATCTATTATTGGGACAAATAAATCACCCTTCTTGCAATGATAATCGATATCCATAATGTCACTAAAAATGGTGATATGCATATATTTCATATTGTTGGGGATATTGTTGGTGATTCATTTTTGATATTTAACATCTTGATGAAATTTATTCTTGATAATATTATAATATCTACATTTTTCTTTGGTTGTATGGGTTAGATGCATTCTTCTAGATAACTCCTTCTATCATGGATGATCCTCTAGTGTGACCAAATGAGGGGTTTCAACATCAATGTCCCATTCAAGAATATCTATGTAGTTCCAAAAAAAATCCGGATTCTATTTATATAATAGGATATATGTCTACTTATATTAGGGAGATAATGAGACACTTGTCAACATGGATTGAGGTTCTTCTTATGAAACTATATTCACTTTTCTAAGCACATCAACAGTGGTAGAGATTCCTTCTTCAAATTTTGGATGGGAATCTTTGAGATAATCATCCTCTCATTCATATACTTCTGTATCATTAAGATTGGGTGAAAATGGGGTATTTTAGGAACTAGAAGGAAATATGGATACATTTTTATCTCTTGTAACTAATTAGTATATGCCTCTAAATCTTGGATTGGTTGTTTTAGAGGCATCATTATCAAGGTTATCCTGAATATTTTCTCATTCCTATACACTAACCTTAGGGTGAAAAGGTGTTTTGAGGTCTGATTATATTGGGAAATTTCCAAGAAATATTTTTTAAAAATAGGTATATTTATACCTAATATCTCATTCATCCTCTGCATTATTGGGTATATATGATGTAAGTGACAACATGTGGACATTAATAAAAAAACATGCCTAATCCAGGTGCACTTATCCTAACCTGAGGGTTGAGGATGATTTGGTTAAAGATCCTTCACTATGTGATCTAAATATTGGCTAAATTCAACCATGAGTATAGTGGTTCAAAAGTGATATTAATCAATATAAAATGAATTGTTTATTTTTCCTCTATGAGTTTAGGTTGATCTATGGGGAATGTCGCCAACACTTATTAAGATAAGAATGTAATTAGAGGATTTGACCTTTCAAATTAGATCTTCATGATATAATGAAATCCGATAATTAGAGTGATTTTATTGATATAATTAATGGGTATCATGTTATATTAACTTTTTTAATTGAATAGGTTTATCGGTGTTATTCCCAGGTTTTTGTGGGTAAGGATCTAGATGAAACCATTTATTTTCTAGATACTATCATTCCCTTTAATATATTTTTTCATCTATATACTAAGATTATCTAGACTTGAAGGGTCACTGTCACCATAGTGTATCCCTACATACCTACTAATAGCGTTTTTAAGGCATTAGTCGTATGATCAATGAAATTTAAAATGCATATGGATGCATATCCTTTCCCATAGAGCGTTGAAATTGGTTTCTTGAATATCCATGAATTTATAGTCATATAAAAAGATTAAAAATGGGGATTATAGATTTATTTGGATAATTTTCATCTTATCACAATTTTCAAACAATTGTATAAATAAATTAGTGGGAGTCAAGATAAACTCATAGTCTCATATGAATTTTACATTCCAAACCGATATGTGGTTTATTCTAGAACAATTATCTATAAGATCATGCTAAATGTTCATATTTTCTTGCTTTCCAGAAATGTGAAAGAGTTTATGTGTCCCTAAATGTTGACTATTTGGTCTTGTTATATGAAATAGATGATTTTGTGACACTCAATAATATTGTCCTTTATAAGATATATTTCAATAACTACAACCTCATACATAAACTATTAATGGATTAAAAGGTACATAATGATAACTTCTCAAATATATTTGGAAATTTAAAGGGAATACATGCTTAATATTTTGGCTGGGAAGACATCAATCTATTTTAAAATTTCATATTTTTGGACCAATGACCAACGCATCTTATTGTGAGGTTTCTCTTTATTCGTAGGATTAATGGAGGAGTTTGTTAGTGTTAGTTATTAGATTTCTTGAACAACATTTCAAGGAATTTTTATCAAATGTGAGTTGGGAAAATATGGAACTTAAATATTTATATATTGGAAAATAAATTTCGCATTCTCTAGATGGTCCACTAATATTTTTGAATTTTAATAGGATCTAGAAGAAATTGTAGTAGATAGATTCTCCTATTGATCTCTTTAAAGTGTTTATCTCTAAGTTTCTATAGTATTTGTGGCTTCAGTGAATATATTTCTTGATTTTTAGGATCTGTATCAACCTTTTCTTCATAAACCTACTTATCCTTTTTGACCACTTCCGTAGTTATAGTTGAGGAATTCCATTAACATGCCTCGTCATCATTAGAGAAGGTATATTTCAACTGGATCAGGTTGAGGGAATCATGTTTTTATTTTTCCTTTGAGAAGGATCACATTTGGTGGGGTGACTATCATCCTCATAGTAACTAGGGTATAAATTCTTGAAGAGTATGAACCAGCTTTTCACTTGGTAGAGATTCTTACTCCTATATTTATAATTGTTTCATTGGTAATATTGACATTTTGAAGACTATGAAACTAATTGAAATGGTCCAATCATTTCTATGGAAATTGGGGTCATAAAAAGTTGATTTTTTTTCTAATGAAAAAATTCACATGATTGATTGATTTTTTGGTCATCCAATAATCAAAATTTCTTTCACCTCTATTTAGAGCTTCCTCCAATTCTCATTCCTCCACCTCGGGAATGGATGAGTTACAAGTTCACAAGGTTGGTTTGTGGAAAATTTATACTATCCTAAATTCAAATATGTTTTATAGGAAATCCTAAAACATAAAAAAATCTAGGATTTTTACCCCATCATCCAATGGGGGTAGTAATTCGGATGGTCATTTAGACTGATCTCACTGGATATCCGGGGATTTGGAAACATGAGTCGTTGATTTCTTATAGTGGAAATAATGTATATCAATATGTGATAATTTTAAAAGAATATGGTTTATTGTTATATCTTAAAATGTTCAGCAAACAGGTTACCTTATTTACTCTTGAAGAGGGTTTTTCTATTTCTATTTCCATTCAGGGGAAGGCACCATGCAACAATTCAAAGGTTTCAAGGCATGTAAAGACTCGAAATGTCACTATATATTTTTATAAAATAAATATTATGATAATATGTTATTCTACATGAAAAAAAAACTTAAACAAATTATGACATGTTAGATTTTTATTATTAAATAAACTTATAACAAGAAAAAACCTCTGGTAAATTAAAATATAATATTAAATTAAAAAGATTCATACATTTTGATGATAAGTAACTAATACGATTAAAAATATTTTTCTTTATCAAATAAATTCTTAAAGTATTAATAAATTAAAAATAAATATTTTAACTGAATATTATAAAATATATAATATCAAATTATATAAATTTTAAATTACTATATAATAATATCAAAAATAATTAATGTTAAAAAAATATAACCTTCAATAAATTCTAGTTTTTTTATATTTATTACTTTTCAATAAAATTTAAATTTTTAAAAATTATCAGATGAATTAGATAAATAATTAAAAAACTATTGAATTTATAATGTCAAAATTATCATTTTTTTATTATTTGGAATTTTCCTAAAATAAATGAATTTTAATAAATAGTGAAATAATATAGTTATTTCCTAAACCAAAGAATTTATGAATCTAGAGAGAAGTTGGTATGACTAAAAAACTTATAAAATATTTTTCATGGAAAAATAAGTTTTGAAGGAACAAATATATATATATCATTATGAAATTAGAAAACCTATGTTGAACATTTTATGAACATTTATAATGTTTCCCAAAACAAAATCTTTTTCTTTTAATTAAATATTTTTTTGGGAAAATTTATTTTTGAATTGATTTTAAAGACATATAAATTTATTTTTAAAAAATTTCTAATAATTTACATATTGAAATTTAAATAAATTGTTAATTTTATCCTACACATAATTTTTATGTCTAAGAATACACTTGTTCCAAAAACAGGTTTCAATACACTAGTGTTAAAATTTATTTTTATTACACATAGAAATTTTATTTCTTAAAATTGATTATATGTTTTTAATTATTAGGTCCAGATTTTTTAGTAATTTAATTATTATTTTTTGGAATAAAAATTAAATTTCTTAGGTAATAAATTATTTACTATAGTAAAACCAAAATGGAAAAAATGAAAAATCTATGTGTAAAGGATATAAAAACTTCTTTTAACCATGTTTGGAATTGAATAGTTAATTTATTTTCGACCTTATCTCATCTCACACTAAAATATTGTCTACTTTTTAGTCTTCTTGACATGTGAAACATGTTCTCTCTTTATATAAAGTTGAAATATCTGCAAAAATTTCATACTAACCATTTATAAAAGTGGCCTCCCAACACTAATTCAAGAACTCTCCAAAATTTAGATTTACTATTGAAATAAAGAACTATTTCCCTCTCCTAGAAATCCATTTCACTTTTATTATCTTTTGGTAACAAAAATATTTCTTAATCTCTCCATTTATCAGGAGTCGACAAAGGGAAATCCAATTTCCTCAACATGAGTATTATTTTCCCCTAACTTCATTTATTTTATATATTAATTTCCAACATATAATTTTTTCATTACAATATAGTGACATAAAATTTTTTTTAAAATCTATATTATTATGATTATGGAATTACTATTAACCATCTTTCGCCTTTTCTATTAAGAAAAATTAAAACTTCATTTGTTTTTGTGGACTATCGCCTTCACAAAGTAAAATAACCCATTTTCATCAAGTTTCTTTATTATATGTCAACCTCACTTAAAATATGATTAACGACTAAAAATATTTCTAAATTATATTATTACTATTCATTAATTAAGATATTATTCAAAAATAAACCACCTTTATAATCAGAATTATCCACCAATTATGGTATGTTCATGTTTGGGTGGATCTAACCGCCTACTTGTACAATTATATAAAATATTATCATGGATAACTATGAGAACATAGTTAATAATAATATAAAATATAAATATGTAAATAATGGTTTATAACATATATGTTAAAATTATTAATCATGATACCAACATATGTTTTTTTAGAATCACTGAAGCATTCTCATATCCATTTTCATATTTGATAATCATAACCCAAACATCCATAGAATGGAATTATAACATTATAAATAATTATAAATAATTAATTCTGGTACCTTTTAAGATCTATTAATGATGAACTTAGGGACAAGAATTAATAACAAAATCACTAATATGAAAGTAGTTCGAAACAAAAATTATTACTCGTACAAGATATTTAGAATAAAAAATAACAAAATAATTTACATATAGAAAATAATTATAAATTAAGTGTATAAAATATTATAGATATTCATAAGGTTGTAATATAGATTATTATTATTGTTATTTTTATATATATAATATTAAATAACTTTTGTGTAATTCGTGAATAAAGATATATGTTAATTGATTCTATTTTCAATTGCATTAGATGTTTTTGATATTTCACACCATCATTTATATTATATAGTGTTTAACATCCCTATTTAATTCAAGTGTAATGAATATATTTTATTTCATGAAATTTTAATGTTCATTTCAATGTAAAATAAAATGTTTTTTATTCTTGAACTACTATTTCAATAATAATTTCTTCTTCAATCTAAATTTTAAATCTAGATCATTTTTTAAGATAATAAATATAAGGAATTTTTTTGTTATTTGTTTTAAAAATCCCCAATAATTCAATCATACTATATTTTTACATTTTCCCCCTTCAATCATTATTTACCTGTTTTGAGGATACTATCTCTCCCACTTCTTTTTGGATGGGAATCCTCTACTACCGTGACTGTATGAATTTGTTGATTTTCTGAATGCCTTAATATATGACTCAATAATTGATTTAAATAACTTTATTAAACTATTAATTTTGTTAAAAATGTTTGAATAAATTTTTATTTTTTTCATATGGGTTGTTCTCAATAATTTTTTAAAATAATCTCTCTTTAATGTTTTTAATGTGATCTCATCTTTCTAAAAAAAATTATTTTTATATGAATTGTCCACAATGTAGATTATTGGTTTCAAAAATTAAATTATAGTCCTCTATGGTTTATAAAATATCTATTTTTCAGAATTTTTAAAAGTTCAAAAATATTTATTTTTTCTAAAGTTATTTTTTATTGCTTATAAAAAGTGTTTTCACCAACATCAACTTATTTTGTCATATTTTTTCTTGATTAATAATAATATTAAAATATTTTCATCCTCTTTTTTTACTATGTAGATTATGTAATATTATTCTCATTTAGTGGATTGATCCATCATTTATTTTTCTTTCAAAACCACCCACCTTTTATTGTAATAAATTTTCCTCTAAACCTTTCCTTTTTGAGTAGACCATTATCTATTTCACTAGTTGATGGGTGTTCACCTACATTCTAACATCTATGGGTTGGGGAAAGTGTTGACGAAAATTTATAACCTTTAACTATATGCAATAAGTACTATATACTTAATTGAATGGTATCTACCTTGATAGTTATTTAGTGTATTTGGACATCCATTTATATTCTATGTGATTATAATATTTATTAATGAAATTATGAATTTTTTCCTGATATGATTCAATTTAAAAATGAAATTAAACTCTTTCTCTATACATAGTTTATTTTTTATGTGATAAAAATTAATTTTTTATGACATGCATATATAATTTAATAGTAATGTATGGAAGGTTTCTACCTAATTGATCGCCAATTAATTTATAAAAAAATTAATCACATGAGATAGAATGATTTTGATTCCTTGGTAGCATGCAATGGTAATGTTTATGGATACCATAGTGATCAAACATGGTAATGTGATTTTATGAAACAAAAGTGATGTGTATTGGTGATACTCTTGTTACATTATGTATAATTTTGTGGTCATAATCTTTTTATGTCAATATCCTTTGATAACTATTCCCTTATGCTAAAATCTCTATTTGATGATTCTTATATTATGATCTATTTTTTTATTTTATATGATTTATATGCTTGGTGTTCTTATAACGTGATTATAATTCCATACATGGGTACTCATCTTATACCAAATAATGATCATTAATTGATATTTATTATTTTTATCCTTACTTGGTGTTTGATCTTAGTCCTTTTTATATTTATATTTCCCAAAGTTATAAAAATTATTAACACATAAGATGCATCTGGAGAAGTATCTTGTGTATAGGATTTATGGGATATGATGATAGCATTTCATGTATTAAGAAATTTATTATACATTGGAAGTAATTTACATTAGTTAAAAAAAGACATGGGTGATGTCCATTATATTTTTTCCTAATTCTATAAAACTCTAAACATAATAGCTTATGGGAATGTATTATAATGAAATATTGTAAATAACCTAACCCAAATATCATTGATTCGATGCCTTGCTTTATTATATTGGCATAGAAACAATATTCAAATCCCAAAGGACCAATCGGTTTTTTAGTATTGAAAACACAAATACAAACATGGTACCCTTATTATATTGGTATTAAAATATAAAACATAAAAAGGAATTTAATTTCATCCTTTAACTAATTCAAACATTTCATCTTCATAACCTAAGAAAAATTGAACAAATAAAAGGGTGATCTCAAATGCTCAGTAAGGTATAAATATATCGGAAGATTTCATGAATCAACAATAAATTAAATAATAAAATTGGAAAGATATATAAATAATTTAAATACAATCCATTTAATTAAAAAAATCATGATAGGATAACGCATAATAATTTTGGAAATGTAAAAGATTGGAAACAAATTATATTTAATCAATAACTTTATCACAATCTGAATATGTGGCTAACATCATAGTGAGAACCAGATGGATAATAATGACTAAAATATTAATTAAAGTAATGATTAATAATTTTGATTTCAGGATCTCAGGTATCATGGTGCCTATACTTTCAAGACATTTCACAAGATGGTTTAATAAATATGAGTGAAAACCTATTTAATTTGGCCAACTTTTTCATCCCATGACACTACTGATGCGTTGAGTGTATTTTTATAACTAGGTCCCACCCATTTTTGCATGTCCTAATAATTTCATATATATCAAAATGATCTATTTGATTTATTAAATCAATATACCTGATCAATAATATATGTATCATGTAAAATCTACAGATTTAACATTATTTCCCCTATTAATCAAATAACTTTCATAGTAATCATTGTCTAAAAAATTGGTATACATGTTTCGAAATAATTATATACAACAAACAAGAAATATGAATATTTAATGAAATATTCAATGAATAGTGATAATAGAAAAAAGGTTAGTGTATACACCATAGAAGATGAAATAGGTGTATTATATCCAAAATATGTCTCAATGAAAGAAAATTGAGACAAGGTCACTTACAAGGATCATATAATCAATAAAATAAATAGGTTATGTGTATTAACTATAAATAGATAATATAAATGTAGAAATAACATACAAGATGAATAAAATAAATAAATTTTACACATAATCTTTGCATGACTTAATCGATGAAATATTTTTTTAGCCCAATGAATGAAAATTGAGTTAAGAAATCACTTTTTATTTTGTAATCAGTCGAATCATATGCCCCATAAAGTGATAATTATCAAATGAAAAATTTAATACCATGAATGTAAATATATTCATGACATTATACATAATTTTTTAGTTAACATACACCACAGACATAGAATAAGTGGTGAATAAGACATATCTCACAAAAATAAAAGTGCGATGAGAAAAACTCTTACCACTTGAAATCAATCGAATCGTATACCTCGTAAGATTAAAAATAATTAAATAAAACATTTAATTACATTAAGATAAAAATATTCATGATATTTTATATAAAAGGTCATTATACATACACCACGCATAATAAATAAGTGATGAATAAGGCATATCTTACATAAATAAAATTAAGATGAGAAACCCCTACCTTATGTATGAAACCATTATGAAATTTTACTTAATGTCTTGGATAATAAAACTATATTCATTAGTAACATAATTAAAATACTATTATAAATATATTTTATTTATAATAATTTTATTATGTTCATTTATATCCATTTTTAGGAGTTATAATGTTTAATTTGTTTGTTCTGGGAGCGTACGATTTATGGTTTCGTGATCGGTTTGCTTGTGTATAATTATGGAAGTTATTTTCAAATAAAATCAAAACTTCAGAAGTGGAATGAGATGTTATTAATTAATTTCAAATATTTTAAATGGTCCCATATATAATTTTGTTTTTTACATGAGGATTAATCATTAGATAAAACATTAATGAAAAATGATTAGGTTGTTTTGGTGGTTTTTACAACCATCATGAACTAGTATCATTTTTTTAATATTGTGTATTTATACTTGTTCTAAAACATTAAATATGTTTTAATACACATATTTTAATATGTTTTAAACACAAAGTTTTTTTTATGGACTGTATTGAAGGTATTATTTCATAACAAAAACGCAACGTCCGTGAAGGGGGTGAATCGACACCTGATGGATGATGTTTTCATTTTTATAATTGAAAGGACATGAGAAAAGATTTGATTATTTAAATTTTATTAACACATGAAAATAAAATTATATATATCATGCTATATTTATCTTCATAATTTTGATTCTGGATGTTTGGATTGGATAATAAAAGAACGGAAATTAAAAGAGAAAGTAAGTGGATTATACCTCTCCAATATCATATAATTGGGTACCACATTAAGACAATTAGATTTGGAAATTTTTTGAAATAAAAATAGGACATGTAAATGGGAAAGAGGTATGTTAAGAGAGTTTTGAATAATTTATACTATCTTCAAGGCTTAAAAAATGTGAGGAGAAGGGATGGTGAGGGGTGGTACTAATAGTGGTAGAGAGGATTGTTTTTATATTATTATTTTAATATGATTATAATTTGGATAAAGACTATAAATAGTGTTGATTATTATTAATATTTAAAGTAAATAGTCCATTTTAGTGCTAGATAATGGTTTCTTACATCATTGATGACTCAAAAGTTGATGTTTATGGCTTAAAATGTTTAATACCGTAAATTATTGTGTTTAATTATTCACCAAAAATTCAACTATTAAAAAAATACCACACTAACCATTTTTTGTTGTGTATATTTCCTAAATGGACTCAATTTTATGATAATATTTTTATAAATATGAAAATTTTAATTTTAAATTAAAAACATCATTTATTCGAAACAAATACTGATTTTAATATTATAACTGATTTTATGAAAATTTAAAAAATTAATTTTTGTTTCATAAATATATATTATAATTGTAAGATATAAAAATATTAATGTATGAATATATTTTATAAAAATAAAACGTATTTAAAATCATTATATTAATTATAAAACTGTAAATAAAATTTTTTGATTAAAAAAATACCAAGAATTAATTTATAATTTTAAAAACATTAATTTAATTAATCCAAGATATAAATATATCATATTTTCATTTATGATATACCTCAATTTTATATATATTTTCATTGGTGATGTGATTATTCTAATGGCCAACTTACTATTCCTAATAGTCCTATCACAATTCAAATGATCATTTTAATATTTAATAGTATATCACGGCTCATTTAAGCTCGACGTTTCAAGAAATATAAGCTATCAAATAAATTGAATTTTTCTAAGAAGGTAAATACTATAAAATATTTTGGAGTTATATTATTCCTTATTTTAAAATTTTCAACCTCGAAATGTTTCATGACTTCTTACATCTAAAAAAATAGGGCGGTTCTTCTTCATAACATCCTCATATTCCGAGTTTCTTCATCAATTTTAAGGTTTCTCCAAATAACCTTTACCAATTGATTCATCCAATTTATCAATACATGCTCTTTAGTGTCAAGAAACATGATAGGATCTTCACAGTAACATAAATCATGTTTTAGTTCTATTTATTCGTAGGTGAGTACATGTATTAATATTGCAATGTACTTACATAACAATGATATGCGGAACACTTCATGAACTTTGGAAAGGATTAGTGTCATTTCTAATAAGTATTTTACTTATCAAATTCATTTCATAATTATGAATGTTTCAATGTACCTGGGGTTCATATTCCCTTTTTTAATGATCCATATGAAACCCTTCCACAAAGATACTTTCAGAAATACATGATCTATGACTTTGAATTATAAATCCTTTCTCTGGTTGTCTGCATAACTCTTCTTCCTACATTGAGCTACTTTAATATGAGCATGAATAGTCTTTACCTTTTTCATTATTTCTTTAATAATGTTTGGGTATTTACTTTTTCCAACTTTGACCCAACTAGTTGAAGTATGACATATCTTCTTATATAATGGTTCATATGGAATCGTTTTAATGCTAGAATGAAACGTATTGTTGCAGGTAATTTATACCAATGATTAATACTGAGCCCACATACCATAAAAGTCTTGTAATCATTATCTCAACATTTATTTTAGAGATTGAATAGTCCCTTTAGATTTTTCATCTGTTTGAGGGTGATAAGAAATACTCAAATGAAGCTTAGTTTCCAAAGCCTTCTGAAGACTCTTCCCAATTTTAGATTTAAAATCGAGATCTTAATCAGAAGCAACATATAAATTTGTACCATCATGTCTTACAAATTCATTAAAATATAGTATTTCTAGGAACTCAAGAGGTAAATCTTCTATTATAACTAGAAAATGTGATGATTTTTTAAGATGATAAAAAATAACCCATATTGAATCATTACTTTTAGGTGACCTTGGTAGTATTTTGAAAAAGCCGAATGTAATGTCATCACACTTCTATATAGGAATTGGAAGAGGATTCATGACTTCTCTTGGATGCTTCCTCTCAGTCATCACTTGATGAAAAACTATGCATCTTTACATAAATTCCGCAAATTCCCATTATATATTATCGCACCAAAAATATCCATTCCGATCTCTATACATCTTGGTACTATCGAGGTGTATAGAGGAATTTGAGCTACAATAATCATATAACAATTCCATTTTTTAGATCAGGAATTGATATAACACATAACCTATTTCCAAAAATCAGAATTCCATCCTCATATATGAAGTCTTCCAATTTTCCATCCTTAACATCTTTAATTTTCTTTTTAAAATTCTCATCTTTATATTGATAAATTTTTATCTTCCCCAATAAATATTTCTTAGAAATCATTTGAAAAATAATTGAAGTTTCCCCCTCCTTGAAAATTACTATATCTATATTAATTAAATTTATAAAGGTTGTATCTCTATCAATACACATCATATCCATAACTCCCTGATATTTCCTTCTCAATGCATAAACTACCATATTTTCTCTTATTGGGTAGTAGTGTACTGAGAAATCACAATCATTACGTAAATACAGCCATCATCTTTGGATCATGGTGGGTTATTTCTCTATAAATATGTATTTCAAACTCTTGTGATCTTTATATATCTCACATATTTCACCATATAGATAGTGTCTTTATATCTTTATAGAAACCTTTATGGTTGTTAACTTAAGAGAATGAGTTGGGTAATTGTTTTCATGAGTCTTAAACTTCCTTGATGCATATGTAATAACTTTATCATTTTTCATAAAGACATAACCCAGACATTTCTTTGATGCATCACTATATATCACAAACACCTAATTTTCTGATGGTAGAGTCAAAATAGTATAATTTAATAATCTTTTGTATAATTATACAAAACATTCTTCACATTCTTTTTTAAATAAAAACATAACCCCTTTACATGTGATATTGGTTGACGAGTTAGACAAACATGAAAAATTATGAATAGAACACCAATAGTAACCTTCTAACCCAATAAAACTACATACCTTGGTTATATTTGTTGGACTCGGTCATTATTATCGTATGTTTATCTTTTTAGGATAAACTGATATTCTATCCATAGAGAAAATATTACCAAAAATAGAAATCTATGAAATCTAGAATTCACACATGCTAAATTTACTATATAAATCTTTCCTTTTAAGAGTCTCAAGAATGTTCTTAAAGTGATTCTCGTGGTCTTAATAGATTTTATAATACACCATAATATCATCTATTAATACTAAAACAAAATAATCAATATATTCCTTGAATAAAAATTTTATTTGATCCATTACAATTGAGGGTGTATTAGTCAATCCAATGGAATTACTATAAACTCATAATGCCCATACCTCATCCAAAATGCTATCGTTGTAATGTCTTCTTTCATTACATTAAATTGATGATATCTAGAACAATGGTAAATATTCAAAAAAATATTGATATACATGATGTTTATCAATTAATTATCAATGTGAGGTAGTGGATACTTGTTTCTTATCATAATTTTATGGATTTCTCTATTGTTGAATCACAACCTCATTGATAAATATTTATTATTAATAAAGATAATGGTGGATCCCCATAGAGAAACACTAGGGAGAATAAACCCCTTTTTACTCAACTCCCCAAGTTTTTTATTAAGTTTCACTAATTCAATTATGTCCATTATATAGGGAGTCTTTGATGTTTTTTTTGATTAGGGATTAAATCAATTGAAACCTCAAGTTCATGATCTAGAGGGTTTATAGGTAATTCCTTAGGAAAGACATCAATGTAATCTTATACAATAGGTACATCCTCAATTTTAAGATCACCTTATTTTTTCCTTGATGTTGTTTTCTTTGTCTCCACAATAATTTCATTGAGTAGATCTGTTGGGGGTAGATCAAGATAAGAGTGAGATGATGAATTTTCTTCTCTAAAGATAAATAATTTTCTATCTTCCTCAAAAATTGTAATTTCATTCTTCTTTCAAGAAATTTTTGTATCATATTTTGAAATCTAGTCCATACTGAGTATTATATCAAATTCAACCATAGGAGTGATGATAAGGTCCAAATAAAAAACATGTTGTTATGACACAATGGGGAATTATCAACACATCTTTATTGTAATGAGACTTACCTTAGTAGTTTTTACTAACAACTATCTTATTAAATCAAAATAGAAATATCTAATTTTATTGGAAAACTGGGTAGATATAAAAGAATAAGATTATCCGAAATCAAATAAATAATTGGGTAAATTTGAGGATAGGAGTAATATACATTCTACAAAATCATTTTGTACTTATACATCAGATTTAATGATTGCATAAGCTTGTATATCTCTTATTGGAATTTTCTGTTATAGATTTCAATGGCTCTTGGGATGTTGGTTTGAATAGTTCTCCATTTATTTTCAGTTGATTCACTATATTTCATCAGTTTTTTTCACTTGCCCTCATGAGATAGATAATCCTTTTCTACGCACTTCTAACACACTTTAGTACCCTTCAAACATTTCCCCATATGTTTCTTCCACAATTTTCAAAATAATTAAAGCACTTCATTCTATTGTTCTTGTTTGGTTCTTTACCATTTTCATGGTCCTCTGATTCCCTCTACATCTCTTGATTTCAATTGGAAAATAGAATCTTAAAAATTCATTCTCTATTTTGATAGAATTTATTACAATTTCATCATATAAATAAAATGTTTAAGAAATTAATTTCCTTTAAAGACATGGATTAATAACGTCAAAGAAATAATTAATCATATTTTTCAAATTGTGTAAATAATCTGGATCATACTTGGAAATTCTTGTGAAGGTAGCCTCATAATCTTCAATACTCTCTTCTTCCATTTAAATTATGCTAAATAATTTTCTCTTCATTTTAGTTCATTAAACATGAGGGAAATAATTTTCAAATAATGCATTATAAAATTATCAAATTACATTCCATCTATTTTATCTTCCTCTTTATAATTCTATATCAAATCCCTCCATTAATTAGTATCTACCTTGAAAAAAAATACCCCTAATACTATCTTTTCCATTTAAGTACATCCAAATTCCATATATATCTTTTCAAGGGAACTTATATATTTCTCAGCTACAACTGGATTAGTAATCCCACTAAAATATGGTGGCCCCTGCCTCATGAAATGAACCAACATAGGTGTAGTATGGTTATTCATAATACCCTGTGTAATTTTTCCTAATATGGTCATAGTTTTCTTAACTCCAACACTAACTATGTTGAGTTTCATAATGGGTAAATACCTACATTGTATGCGGGTATTGATTCCTTTCCTTGAATTAGGATCCATAACTGAACTCTGGAACACAATGAGTAATCCCATAATCAATATGATAATTGACACAAAAAATAAAAATTATTCTAATGGTAAAAGATTTTAAATACTATAATGAATTATCATATTTTTTTTGTTTTTTGTGTTTATTTTAAAATCTAGTTCTCATGGTTTCTGCTTAACTTCCTCCAATACCAATGAAAAAAACCTGACTCTAGTGTCTCAGTGCCAGTTCCATACTTTATTATATTGGCATAGATACAAGATCCAAATCCCAAAGTACTGATCACTTTATTATTCTTTAAAAACTAGATACATACATGGTACCCTTATTAAATTTGTAAATAAATATAAATAACAACCTAATTTTATCCTTTAACTCCATCAAACATTCCATTTTCATTACCTTGGAAAACGAGAACACATAAAAGAGTGAGCTCCAATGCTCATTAAGGGTTAAATACAACGGAATATCTATTCAATAAATTACAAATGAAACATAATCAACATAGAAAGGTATATAAATAACATAAATATATTCCATTTAAACACATAAATTTCAATCTTGAGAGCATAAGGTGTAATCATTATGCATGTAAAGGATTGGGAACAAATTTTATTTAATCAATAACTTGAGTATAATATGAATCCATGGATAATATCATTGTGAAAATCAAAATTTAAAACAAAATATAGAATTATTAATGAAGGTGATGCTTAATAATTGAGTTCTATGATCTAAATCATTATATTACCTCTTCCTCCAAGACCTTTCACATGAATCAATAATCATTATGGGTAAAAACCTATTTAATTGGGACAAATTTTTCATCTCATGAGACAACCAATGGATCAAGGGGATATCTATAACCAGTCCATACCAAAGTACTCATGTCCAAATAAGTACTCCTATATTAAAATGATCAATTCAATTCATGAAATCAATATTCCTTGTCAAAAATTATTCATATTGAGTCAAATATATGGATTTAACATTATTTCTACAGTTAATCAAATAACTTTCAAAGTAATCACTGTATGAAGAATTTGTATATGGTTTAGGAAACAATCATATCCATGAGACAATAAATATGGATATTTAATGAAATGTTAAATGAATAATCATCATAGATAAAATTTAAGTATATACACCATAGAAAAAGAAATCAGTGCATAACATCAAAAATACACCCCAATAAAACAAATTGAGGCAAATTCCTTTAAAATGATCATATAATTAATAAAATAAAAAGATTATGTGTATTAACTATATGTCCACCTAAAAAATAGGAATTAAAATATAATATAAATCAAAAAAAATTACACATAACCTTAGGATGACATAATCAATGAAATAGAAGATTTACCCAATGAAAAAAACTGAGATAAGAATTCCCTTACATTTTTGTAATCAGTCGAATCATATACCCCATAAAGTAATAATTATCAAATTAATCATTAAACATCATGAAGATAAATTGATTCATGATATGACATATCAAATTTCAATATACAGACACCACACACTCCAAATAAGTTTAGAATAAGGTATATCTTACAGAAATAAAAGTGAGATGAGAAAAACCCTTACCAATTGTAATCAATTAAATTGTATACCCCATAAAATTAATAATTATCAAATGAAACATTTAATACCAAGAAGATAATAAAAATTCATGATATTATGTATCAAAGATAAGTATACATACACTACACACAAGAAATAAGTGGTGAATAAACCATATCTCATGGAAATAAAAGTTTGATGCGAGACCACATGCCTTATGTATGAAAGATTTTTTAACATGTACTTATTTTCCTATATAATTCAACTATATTTATTAATTACTTAATTAATAACCTATTAAAAATATATTTGATTTATTATAATTTTATTAATTTCATTTACAGATAATTTTATGAGTTATAATGCTTAATTCTGTTGTTCTGTCAACATTCGTTTCATGGTTTCATGATCGTTTTGCCTGTGTATAATTATGGAAAATCATGTCTATTGGAAGAAATAAAATAGAAGTGAAATTAAATGGTATTAATTTACTTCCATTATTTTATATATTCCCGTATATAATTTTTTTCATGAGGATGATTCATTATATAATGTGTTAATGAAAATAACTAGTTTATTTTTGTAGTTTTTATGACCTTCAAGAACTAATATAATTTTATTAAATATTATGTTTATATAATGTTTATAAAACATTAAATAAGTTTCAATACACATATTATAATTTATTTTAACTGTAAAAATAGTTTTATGACTAGACTTGAAGGCAGTAATGAAAAATAAAAACTCATCATCTATGAAGACGGTGAATCGACACCTCACATATGATGTTTTAATTTTTAGAATTAATAGAAAATTATAAATTATTTGATGAGGTATATTCCATTTGAAAACAAAATTAAATTATATACATATCATAGTGGAGTTACCATGCCACTTAAAATAGGTTAGGTGAGGAGATAATAAGATAATAAATTAAATTAAAAGAGGAATGAGGATTTTACATCTGGGATATTTTCTCCTTAGGAACCTCTTTAAGAAAATAGGATTTTGTATTTAGATAGAACCATAAGGTATTATACATAGTAAATATTATTGGGAAGGTATTTCGGAATAATTAATAAAAATATTAAATTCTTATAAAGTTTGAGGAGAAGGGGTGGTGAGGGGTGTTATTTATAGTGGAGGAGTAGTGGGTTTCTAATTATTTTATTCGTCTATTTATTATTTTGTCTCAAGGATATAAATAGTGTTGATTCTTCAAAATAATTAATGTAACTAGAGAATTTTAATTTGAAATAATGTTTTCCTACATCATCCATGACTCAAAAATTCATGTATTTTTTTAAAATGTTAAATACCGTAAATTGTTGTATTTTACTACTCACAAAAAATCAATTATTTCAAAAAAATTCAAAAAAAATAACCTAACCATTCCTTGAATTTTATATTTCCATAATGTACTCTATATTATGAAAAAAAATTTCTAAACTTCATAAATTTAATTTTTAATTAAAATCAACATTTATTCAAAAAATAATGATTTTAATATTATAACTGATTTTGTGATACTTTTAAAAATTAATTAATGTTTCATAAAATTTAATTATAATTATAAGAAAAAAATATTACTTTATGAAACTATTTTATGAAAATAAATATTATTTCAAATAATTATATTATTTATAAAATTATAAACAAATATTTACGTTTCATAAAAATATCGACACATAATTTATCATTTTTAAAAAATTTATTTACTTATCATATGATATAAATATATCATATTGTAATTTATGAGATACCTAAATTTTATGTATACATTTATAGATTAGTTTATTATTCTAATGGCCATTTTGCAATTCATTATGCTCACATTACTATTCCAATGGTCATGTTAAAATTTAATATTATATCACGGTTAGTTTTTTCTCAGTGTTGCATGTAGTGTAGGTTGTCGAAAAAAATGAAATTCTTTAAGAAGATACATACTATAAAATCTTAGGGTGTTATAAATATATTCATTAAGTAATGTAAATATGATATGGTCACTTATTTGGGGAATATTTATTGGAATAAGAGTATATTTTAAATATCTTTGTAGGCTAGGATGGTAGTTGAGAATAATTTATAGTTTGATATAATAAGGCTAGCTATAATTTAAAAATGTGTAGATAACCCATTAATATTGTTGAGGTAATTTTGAATATTCTAGGGAACATGAAAAGAGAATATTATAGAAAACTTGAGTGATATGTCTATAGGATAAGTCTAAGTATATGATATTATCTTGATGATTTACTAAATTAGAGATTGTGTGTTTCTCTATGAAATTACATACCTAACTAGATACGAAAATGTACATGTGTTTATTTAACATATGTTCCTTTCTATAATCTTTTAGAAAAAGGTTTTTTTAGTATCAACTAAATCTTCAATCTTAGATGCAATGAGTGGGTATAAGACTACACTATTAACTAGGCACTCTTTGGGGATATTTGTTAGTTAATTTTATTATCTTTTTAAGCCATTATGAAGTATTTATTATGTTAAAGACCTGGGTTAAAAAATATGACAAACCCCAACCTAAATAAATATATATTTAAATAATAATTATTCAATTTTTACTTAATGTTAATGTAATAATTTCAATTAGTAAGATATTTTTGAGGTTGAATTTTTCATACATTAATTCACGTATGGTTTTAATTTTCCACCACTCACAATTAAAACCTTTTAGTTAGGTTGAATCCTAAAGGAACCAATTTAAAAATGGATGCCAAAAGAAAATGTGGATATTATACCCATATGTATCCTTAATCAATAAGATCATTAGTGATGAATATTTTAATTATTCAAAATACGCTATCAAAAATTATGATTAATAACATGAACTTGGTTGAGTTTCAAAATAAACTCAAAAACAGGAGCATTGAGTCTCATGGAAGTTTAAGTGATGAAGATGATGAAACAAAGAAGATTCAGTTTCCTTTGTTCCAAAAATATGGAAGAAATATTCAAGGAGAAATCATTGTAGAAACTATGATTTGATTTGTGTATGGAAAATGAGGTCATATAGAGACAACATTTTAAGGAAAAATAATGAATATCTTAAAAAAGAAGAATGGAAGACAGGTTTCTCCGAATTGTTCCTAATATATTAATATATACACATAATTTGAAAATATATCTCAAATCATGTCTATCTTATGGACACCCTTAACTATTTTATTAGTAATGAATAATTAAAATTGTGAGAATACAATTTATTTAAGGTGGGTGCATGTAAAAACAAAAAAAAATATGTATTCTACATAAAAAAATACTATGTTGAAAGATTTTTCATCATAAAGAACAACTAAAATAATACCTGAAATATTTTATTAAAGTAATTAAATCATTTTTTAGGAGGAATAAAAACTCAAATAAATTAAATTATTGTAATAAATTAAGTAATAATTACTTTTATTAATATATAAATAATATGATTAAAAAGGATTTCACTTTCTCAAATAACAATTTAAGTTTTAATAGATTCAATATACCAACTTAAAATGAATATTATTATAATACATAATATTGAGTTCATTAAATTAGAAATTAGTAAGGAATAATATCAAGAACACTTAATGTTAAAAAAATGAATTTTTTAATTAAATATGTTTTATTAATATTTCATTGTTTTATTTTACAAAAAAAATTATAAACATAAAAATTTTAAATAGATAAAATGGATATTATTTTTTAATTTATAATTCTAAAATTATCTTTGTATGAATTGTTTTAATTTTATGAAATAATTTTTTTAGTGAATAATGAAAAATTCTGTTTTTACTAAAACCATAGTTTTTATGACCCTATTAGGAATTAGGTGTAACTTACATGGTTATAAAGTATTTTTTATAATAAAAAATGTATCGATCAATTAAAACTATAAATTTTTAAATACCATTATCAATTTATAAAATCTAGGTTTCACATTTTTTGAACTTAATTAATATTTTCTAGTAAAATAAACTATTATTTTCATTAATTTAATTAAATGTTATTTTGGTGTAATAAATATTTAGATTTATTTGAAATCCATAAAAATTTTATTTTTATTACTATTAATTAATTTATATCATTAAATCAGATACATTGGTATTTTTATCGTAAGTGTAAATTTTAATGTTGAAAACACACTTCTTCCAAAAATGGGTTTTAAAGAGTTGATGTTACAATTTATTTTTCAACACATAATATTTTTATTTGAGAAAATTAATTATCTTACATATTTAATTAATGTTCCTGAAATCTCATGAGGGGTATTTTTTTAGTCTGAGGATCTCTTACATTTTTATGTTATGTTCATGAAATCCCACCCAATAACAATATCAGTTATCCTTTGGTGAAATTAAAAGAGTGACAACATGAATTTAAGTCTAAATTTTAATTCACAATTCTGTTTTCTCTCATTTGATCCAAGTCTCTAGTAAATATATTGGTTTTGAATCTATATAGTAAGGTTCACTATAATTTATCATCATTTAGAAGGTATTGGTATCCTGTGAAAGGAAGAATCGTTTTTCACGGAGATGGGATCAGATCCAAGAAAGGGGAATATAATGTATCCCTATGAAGGTAATCAAAACCCATATAGTTTAGTGAAATTTAATAAGGAACATCAAACCTTTTAATTTTATCTAAAAATGATCATCGTGTTTCCATTTAATGAAATACATCCATGACCACTTCTAAGTTGTTTAAATTCATACAAAGTGCATAATTATGGTAACCTATGCCTAAAATTGTTATGGTGTGGGACATATATTGGAGAAACCCTTTTTATTTTAAACTAGAATATGAGCTAACTGAAGGGATGTTTTTGAACCGAAAGGAGTATTTCAGTAATTTCAAAAATAACGAAGAGAATAATCTCAAATCATGGAATTTGAAGAAACCATGAGGATAAAATTTATTCAATGAATTTCAAGAAACTAATACAATAATATAACTCCATGTTATTTTTAAGAAAACAATATAAGAATTTAATATCTAGGAATTTTAAAAAACTGTGTGGATAGTCTTGAAACAAAACATTATAGAAAATAAATGGGAATATGGTTAGGTTATCCCAACCATCGGTTAGGGTCTGTGAATACATTTAACATTAGTTAAGAGCATAAAGTAGAATTGATCTGGGAAAATTCTTTAGGTTTCACCTTGGTTCATGTGGGGATACATTTGGGAATATATTAATAATGTTCGTGGACTAAAATTTTTCATGTTTATATAAGGCATTAAAAACTTCTAGTCCTCAGACTGGGTGCACAAGGAAATGTCTTTACTTTAGCAGAACTCTTCTATTGAAGAATAACTTCAAGAAACCATAACTTTTGTTCCAGATTTATTTTTTGGATATATTCCTTTGAAAATAAATGATTTATAAACAAACTGAACCATTAGATATAGATATTACCCATATAATAATATTTATAAGAACAAAGGAGGATTATAGATGTTTTACAATTGAATCTTAATAATGTGTCAACATTTTCTACAAAAATGGATGAAATATACAATTTAATCCATATGGGAGGTTCTCACAACTACATTGTTTTATTGCAAAGAAAATTGATAGATTTTCTTCCCTTGGTATATCAGAAATCATGTGGCACATTGAGATCTCCTTAGTGTATTCTTTATTGAGTGTGATATTAAATCATCAACTCAACACATTTTATATGAGTGGGTCTCATATTAGAGTCATTTCGAACAATTGTGCACCCCATTTTAAACACCAATAGGAAAATACATGGTTTACAAAATATTATAATTAGATATAAGATACTCTGTGATTTTTGGTTGTGGACTTACAAAAATATCTCTTATTTATTATCAATAAGAACAAGATATAGAGCAAGGAGATGGCTCTGTATCCTAATTAAAATAAACAGCGATGAGAGCCAATAAATTGATTAATATTTACTTCCACAAAAATGGACTCACCCAAAAATTTATATCATGTGTGCACCTTTATTCTTCCCCCCACTCCTAACCAATATCATCCTATAATTAGTTGTTGGATATCTATGAGGATGACCACTTTTTTATCACATGATTCTCACACATTAGTCTAGGTGAGACTCTCTCTTTTTATGGATTCTTTATATATTGGGGTGTGATAGGATAAGTTATGGATTCTACCCAATATTTTAAATATCCAAAAACAGAACCCCATAAATCATGTATCTTCTATTTCCCACCATTGGGGCTTGTGCACTTTTATTGTAGTGTAACCCCTCTGTGTCTTTAGACCAAGTGATGTACTAAATTTTCCTGTTCTAGGGAATACTTCATGATCCCTATATATTATGACAAAATAACATGGATAGTGGTGTGAAAATTTATCAATTTCATACAGTATAACACTAAAAAGTCATGGTCTCCATTCCATGTTGCAACCATATACCAAACAATGCTTAGGTATAAGATCCATGGGGCAACTTCCTGTACTACCACATGACTCTCAAATGCAACATAAAAAATATCACAAGCATTATTCCCTTAATAGATAGAAGAATACCACTATGGTGTAAGGATTATACATTGTAATAACATATTCACCTAAAACATCCCTATCATGGTGAAACAAGATCCTTTATGTCATGATTTACTAAAACTCGATAGAATATCATTCTTTTTCATCTTAACTCAATTACAATGATCTACCAACTCATCCATGAGAATGTTTTCAAAAAATAAAACATGAAATAAGATCCATAATCAATGAACAAAGTTTCTCAACATATAATTCATTGCATGTTTTTAGCACCATTCCTTTAATTATAGTTATCTTTTCTTTATAACGACACAATATAAAAATGCATATAGCTTTTCTTAAGAATATGATTAAAACCAAAATGACAGAATTTAATAAATTTAATTTGAAAAAATTAATTTCATTTTTGAATTCATCTTTTATAAATTATCTTACGGTGAATTAATCATATTTTTCAAAAATAACTGATTTTTCGTGGATAGTGAAAAAATACTAATTTTATAAAAACTATCAATTTTATGACATTATAATGATATAAGAAAAAATTAAACGCTTGTAAAACTTTTTTAAAAAAAATATATACTTAATAATTTATATAATTGATATAAAAATATAATGTTGAACTTTGAAAAAATTTATTACGATTTTTTGAAATCTAAGTAATGTTTTTATTTAAATCAAAATAATTTTTACTCTTATATTTAATCAAGTTTTTAAAAGGATAAATTTGTTTTTATTTAGGTTTTAAAAAAAATAATTATAATTTTATTTAACATAATTTAATTAATTACTTTTTAATCAACATTATAATTTATTTTTCAGTAAAATCATTTTTATAATTAAAATAATCATTTTTATAAAAATAGTTCTCATTGCATTTTATAAACATATGATAAATTAATTTTTCAAAATTATAGAATTAGAATCCAATAAAATGAATTAAATTTTTTAAATTTAATAATTATTTTTATTTAATAATTTCAACTTAATTTTTGGTCATAATTAATAGTAAAACCCATAAAGTTTGTTACCAAGGTTAAGATTAAAAGAGTTTTTCGAGGGCTAAAATAATAGATAAGGGTAAAAATAAAATATAACCTTGTTTAAATCTTATTATTTGAAGATATTTAGACTTAATATTATATTAAATTATAATTCATCACCATTTCATTCTACTTTCAAAAGAAAATAAATTTATATTATTTAAATATTTTATGTAATTGTATGTGTGTCCCACTCCTTCACTAATAAAATGGTACCTCTTCTCCACCATTATTCACAAAACAAATTTAGTCTTATATATCAAAAAACCTACTTAAAAATATTTATATGTCCCTACCCTTCATTCATGAGCTTATGTTTTTACCCTAATACTATCCTAATTAGTGGTAATGTGTAATCTAGAGGAGTTCTCTCAGAGAAGAGCTAATTGTCTTACCCGACTCTTTCAATGATTATTTATTCCTATAATTAAACTAAATATATTCTATCCATTATAACATAATGAATATATTATAATAAATATATTGATATTTTATTATTATTATGGTAAAACGACTTTCTGTAAATGAATATATCACTTGTGTGTACATGTGGACAATCGCCTCCGTGTATTGATAAAATTCATTTTCCATCATCACCTCAAATTGATGGATATAATGATGGATTTAAAAAATGATATTTATTATATAATTATAATTATATAATGATAAAATATTATTTATATTTCATTCATTTGGTTCACTATAAAATAAAAACATTGTTTATGCATACATACAGACTACCATCTCCATGATTGGTGAAATTCATTTTTATATATCCTTCATCAATGAATGTTTATAAATATATATATATATATATAATGAGTATTTATTTTATTTATATCACTATTAAAATTAATTATATCATTAATCTTTGATCCATATACAATGTCCATAACTGCTGAATCGAAACGTATAAAACAATTGAAGCAGTTAACTCAAAAAATGAAATCGATAATGAAATATTGTTAATTAATGAGTGATAATATGTTATAAGTAAACTATGTATGGTATTATAGTTATAAAGACTTATTTTTTATATAATTATAATAAATTTATATTTTTTATTCATGATTTTGAAATCAGTTACAAATCTTATCGGACCTGAGGTAAGAGTTTATTCAATAATCTCATTTCCATTTTGGATTATTTATGTTTAAATTTCTATTTAAGGAAATTATATTCCCTATATCTTTTAAAATACATATATTTTATTATAATACAGTAGTCTATGAATTTTAAATTTATTATTTTCATTTTCTTCTCATTTTTATTTTACATGGTCTGGGAATGTTTTTTAGTGGAATGTCAACCATATTTCCTCTTTGGTCGGAAATGTTTTTCATATATTCCCATGTTTATTAAACATGTTTTCAAAAATATTTGTTCTCTCCTCTGATGATTATTTAAATTCAATTTTGACTAAATTTTACATTCATTAATAAAAAAGTAATCTTCTTATCTTTTTCTGAATGATGTTCTTTTTAATTTTTACCAAAAGTGTGAATTGAATATTCCTTTAAATTTTTTTCTGATGTAAAAAATTTACCACCATCATAGATATTATTTTATTTGAACATTCCTTTAAAAATTTCCATTTTTATTGCATAAAAATATATTTTCCTAAATACTATTTAAATATTATTTTAAAATGATATCCAAATAAAAGAATATTTTTTCATGTTTTCAAAGGATAAATAGAATATTGTATTAGAAGTATTTTTTTCTATATTAATATTCATTGATGAAGATTATGATTTTATGAGTATACACTCTTATGATACCATCCAAATTACCTATCAATATGTCTAGTGATATTTTTTTCGAATTTATTCACTAGGGAAAATATTAACATTTCATATGCTAGTTTTTAATATGAATGTTTATGTTAATTATGTATTGAATTGTTATTCATTTCTTCCAAATGATGAATGTATTGGGCATAGTAAGTGTTAAGTACAGCCAGTTATTACCCCTATATTCATAAATTATTCTCATGAGACAAGATATTTTGGTTATTTAGCATACACCTTACTTATTTATGTATGATATCTTGGCATGAGACGTTTCCAGTAAGATTATGATGTTTGGTGAATTTCATTCTATTATTATCAAACTAGTTATTATTATATTTGTGATTATTTATATTTTTATTTCATCCAATGATATATTTCCCTTTTATGATATTAGTTATATGTAATATTTGATTATTTTTTTGCTTGTGTAATATATTCATGATTTTCTTATTTTATGGTAGCTTCTACTGTACAGTTTCCCTTACTGAGAATCTGATATCACAAATTTTATGTTTTACTTTAACTGGTATAGTAAGAAGTTGAATATGGATGATTTCATAGATATAATATATTGAATAATAAATTTTTCACTATAATTTTATGCTTTATTTCATGTTTTAAAATGTAATGTGAGAATTATATATATTTCTAGTATCCCAATACTATTAAACAATTCGATTCTTGAGGATGTAATCAATGGTATCCTTCTTCAATGTAGTAGAATAACCACTAGTTTTGAGTTAGTGGATTCAGAGTGTTACAGTTGGTATCAGAGGAATTTTTTGATAAACCTTGAAAACAAGAATTTGTAAAATAAATATTAGAGAACACAACTATTTTCGATACTCTGATGATAATTATGTGTATATGATAATATCATAAAGTTTTAATAAGGTAGATAACATGTGGTTTCCCAGAAATTATATCCCTATTTGTTTGTGACCAAGTGGATGAGGTTATGGCATAGATGTGCATTGGGGTAAACACTTAAGAAAATATTCATTGAGTATCAACTCAATATTCACTCGGTGTAAAATTAGTGAACCAAAGATAAATCACTTAGATAGATACTAATTGTGGTACATTTTAGTAGATTCACATGATCCTTATAGATAATTATGAATTATTTGAAAATATTTTTATGATTTGATTATATTCTTAATAATAAAAATATTACGATTATGATATTAGCTATGATTAAATTTTTGATTTATTTAAAGTGTTACAAAATATTTAGAATTATATATTATGATTTAGAATTCATAATATTATGAGATAATTCAATATATTCCATTATTTAGAAAATAAACTTGGTGGAAGTAATGTAAAACAAATTAATTCATTTTATCTTTGTAGTGATTTCCCTAGTACGAAAACATGATGCTAGATATAGAGCTAAACAAATTATAACTATATTTGGGAAGTTGACTCAGGTTGTGACCAATAACCATTCCCATTTAGAGTATCCTACAGATCCCAAACATAGAGAAACGATGTTTCACTACTTCATGTGACAATTTCCTCTATCAATCAATGGTACTACTTATCCATTAGTATTTTATAAATGGAACGAGCCCCTAGAAAATCATATTTTTTTTATTTGGGAAGTATTGAAAAGAGAGAAAGATATCATGGATGGTTATCATCTTTAGGGGGATGTTGATCAATAATGGTCATTGATTTGGTACACTACAAAGTTTAAGTAAATAAATATGTGGAGTGGAATACTTTCAAGTTAATTTTCATTGGAAAATACATTCCTTGTGAGAAATGATATGATATAGAATATTAATACCTCAATATAAGGAAAAAGGAAAGAGAAATTGTTATCGAATATAAAGATAGTTTTTTAAGATTAGTAACTCATACTATGGATTATTCATGTAATCCAATAATAATGATTAATAGATTATTTTATAGGATAAATACAAACCTTCTAAGAGAATTAGTAATTCATAGAGTTCCAGTATATAAGGATATAGTATAACGTGTAACCAGTAAAAAGAAATAATTATAGAAGTCTGATTAATTTTATTGAAAAAACCAAAATAATCGGGCGGTTAAGACCTATTAAAAAATAAATGAAGGGAAATAGAATAATTGTAGGTTGGGATTTCTAAATTATAATAAATGTGGAAAGAAACACCATGGAACATTGTTGATGGGTATGGGATTTTTCTTCATGTGTGTGCAAAAAGTCCATAAATCTTATGATCTCAAAGTCAAGAGATAATCCAACAATGTCTAATGCCTCAATTATAAGGATATGGGGAATTATTAAAATTAATTACCTAAGTCTCGTAAGAAATTTTCCTAGAAAATTCCATGGGATTAAGTCCATATAATGTGATCACTAATGATAAGGTTAAAGTTCTTAATAATATGGTGGAAGGTAATTTTATCATAACTTAATATTTCGATAACGATTTATTTGATTCTGTATATTCACACTATTGAAATTGTTTAATGTTTTCTAATACAATTATATATTTACATAGAACCTTAATAAGGTAGATTTCAGTCAAGACTCCTTGTGTAAATCTTATTACAATAAGGATATGTTAGTCAATTAAAATTATGACACATATTCAAAACATATTTATAAACTTGATTACTATACATAATGTTTACTTTTTAAAATAATTTTTATATATTTTCTTTTTAATTATAATGTGAAACATTATTATTGAGATAAGTAAATTATAATTTTTGAGGGAGATATGTAATCCCTTGTCTTTAAATGGGAAACGATATCATCTAAATCATGTATGTCTTAACCTTTAGTATCCCAAATTAATGAAATTCTTAGAGAAAATGAAAAAACAATACAACCTATAGATAGTAAAGGTATCTTTATTATAGAGGATATAACAATTATTAAGGAATACGATAGTTTGTTTCTGGAAGAACTACCTAGAAATCCACATGATTGTGTGGTTTATTTTTTCTGTGACCTCATCCATGATGAAAGACCCATATCTAAGAGTCTCTATAGGATAGAACTAATGTAATTATTAGAACTGAAGGAACAACTATAGGATTTGTGTATTGATCAATTTATACACCCTAGTTCTACATTATTGGAAGCCTCGTATCTTTTTTGTTAAGAAGAAACTTGGGTTTCTGAGGTTTTGTATCATTTATAATGAAATCAACTCCATTAATATAATTAACATGTATCATATTCCCTGTATTGATGAATTTTTTAATCAACTTGAAGGATCTTAATATTTATAAAGGAATGAACTTCATTTTGGGTATCATAAACTATAATTATATAAGAAAGATACTACAAAGATAATATTTAATATAATGTATGGCCATTAAAAATTTATAGTAATTTTATTTGGACTGACTAATGATCACTATGAATTTATAAATATAATAAATAGAGTATTTAAGGATTATCTTGATAAGTTCATTGTGGTATTTATTGATGATATCTTGGTATACTCTAAAATTAATCACGAGTATAGGATTCATTTATGAATAATTCTTAATACTCAAATAGAAAATGAATTATAAAGACATTTTATCTAATATGAATTCTAGATTCATGAACATTATTTTCTTGTCCATGTTGTATCTAATGATATAATATCATTTAATCCTTCAAAGATAAAGGTAGTAATGGAATGTTTAATGCCAAAAAACAAAACTGAGGTTTGTAATTTCCTTGGATTAGTAGGTGAATATCAATGATTTATTCAAAATAAATGATTAATTTACCTATTATCCAAGTTTACATGTAAAGGGGTTATGTTTATAACTTCATAATAATATAAAGAAAGTTTTCATGAATTAAAGAGGGTATTTTTTAACGAATTGATAATAAATTTTCCCACAAAAAGTGATGAATTTTTTTATATAGTGATGTATCAAATTAGGGAATTAGATGTGTCCTTAAACATAATGAAAGAGTAATTGTATATACATTGATGTAGTTAATGATTCATGAACAGAATTATCCAACATAGGATCTTGAGTTGGAAATCATAATCTTTACATTGGATATATGGGATCATTACATATATGATTAAAAATGTGAAATAAATACAGTTTAAAAAAAGATTTAATTAAATATTATCATATAAAGTGATAAAAATGAGGACAAGGTTATGTAAATAACAAGTCATATATTGTGATTTCTCAATACACTGTCACCCTAGGAAGGAAAAGAAGGATGGTGATGTATTGAGTAGGAAATATAGTGAAGTTCTCACTAAAAAAAGGACTGAAAATGATCATATATTCATGGATTTAGTAAAGTTTGATATAGTAATCATTATGTTTGGATAATGTCCCTTCTATTGTGAATGATTTGAAAACTATCCTTATTAGATAAAATAAAAATTTCCCAGCCTTAGGAAAAAATTATTCAAGAGAATATAAAATATTTGAATGATGGTAAGTTGGAGAAATTCATCTATGAATTTGGTATATTGAAATTTAGAAATTGGTTATGTCTTTCATCCATGAATAAGTTGAAAATAGAATTATTAGATGAATATGAAAGATCAAATTTCTCTATTCACCTGATTTTCACCAAAATATATCAAGATTTGAAGGATCAATTTTATGGGATAATATAAAATGGAAAATTTCATAATATCTGTCAAGATACATCGTTTTTCACTAGGTAATAGATGAAGTATACTATCCTAAAGGAATCATACAATGTCTACTTATTCCTATTTGGAAATGGGATGATTATACTATGGAATTTTTTCACTATATGTAAAAATACACTAATAAAGAATGGCTAAATATGGGTTCTAATTGGTCACCTTAACAAGTCTACACATTTCTACTCTATAAGAGAAATTATACCTCTTGATCACCATATTTACCTCCATATTTATTAAATTGTGAGACTTCATAGGGATCCTCTTTTAATTATATTTAATCATGATATTTGTTGCACATAGAAATTTTGTTAAAGTATTTAGAATGCTCATAACACTAAGAAAAATTTGAGCACCACCTATCAGCCTCAAACAGATGGGAAGTCATAAAAGATTATTCAAACATTATAATACATGTTGTGGTCTTTCTCACATGACTTTTGAGGTATGTGGGATTACAATTTACCTTTGGTTGAGTTTTAATATAATAATAGATTTAATTGAAGCATTGAAATAAAACCATATAAAGAATTTTATGATAATAGTTTTCATACTCAAACATTTTGAGAAAATATTGGTGAAAAGAAAATTCTAGGCCAAGATCTACTAGAGGAGATAATAGTGAAAGTTAAGACTATTCTGAATCATATTAAAGAAGATTAATATAGAAAAAATTTTATTCATATAACTGAAGAAAGTATTTGTAATCTCATTTAGGAAATCAAATATTCCGAAAGGTTTCTCTATGTAAGGGTGATAAAAAGTTTTTTAAGAAATGGATAATAATTACTAGCTAAATGGGGCCATTTAAAATTCTAGAAAGAATTGGATTTGTGAATTACAGTTTGGCAGTGCCTCATTGCCTCTCTAAATTTCATGATGTGGTCCATATCTAATTATTAAGAATGTACAATCTATACGAAATTTTTTTTCTCACCACTGAAGTAATATAATTGAAACCTAATTTATCATAATGTGAATAGCCTATCTAAATTCTTAAAACTATAGAATAAGTGTTGTAGAATTATAAGACCTAATTAGTGAATGTACTTTAGAAATTCATAAAATAGAAGAAGAAACATTCTAAACTAAAAAAGTTATCATAAATAACAAGCCACATATATTTGTAAGGTGATATTCTACAAATTTTTAGGATTAAATTTTTTAAAGTTGTAAGAATGTGACACATGAGCCTCAATTATAATAAGTGGGATTTTCTTTCTAAAAAATAATACCATAGTTCACAAAGATTTATTCCAAAATGTGATTAAAACATAAATATGAAAAATTTATAAATTTAACTTTGTAAAATTAAATTAATTTTATAATTAAAA
Source organism: Viscum album (assembly GCA_963277665.1). Lineage (NCBI taxonomy): Eukaryota > Viridiplantae > Streptophyta > Magnoliopsida > Santalales > Viscaceae > Viscum > Viscum album. The sequence goes on from OY728143.1 coordinate 1,969,019,734, forward strand.
ACGAAAAATTTATATTAGGGTGAATTTTTATGATTTCCCAGAAACAGTGTATTTTTTAGTGAATATTAAGAAATACTGATTTTACAAAACAACAATCACTTTTACGAAATTATAATGATATAATAATAACTTGAAATGTTATAAAAAATTAAATTAAAAATATATATTTAATAAGTAATATAATGTAAATAAAAATATAATGATAAACCTTTAAATATATGTTTAACAATTTCTAAATTTAAGTAAATGTTTCGTTCAAATAAAAAATATTTTCATTTTTAACATTCAATCAAGTACTTAGAAGGTTATTTTTTGTTTTTATTTGGTTTGAAATAAAATTAAATATAATTTTTTTTAAAACTATATAATTAATTCCAGTGGAATCATAATTATACTTTATTTTTTCATAAAATCATTTTTTTGTTTAAAACGAATACTTTTTTCTAAAAACTGATTTCGTTAGAATTCACGGTCATATGTTAAAATTAATTATAATCACTTCTAGAAATTATTTCTTCTAAAATGGAATAAATATTTTTAATCATTATAATTAATATTATTTAATACATCTAAATTATTTTTTTTCACAATAAATAGTAATAATAGTAATACATTACCATAGTTAAGGTTAAAGGGGTTTATCGATGGTTAAAATTATAGATAAGATTAAAAATACAACTTAAATATATATTAATTTTATTGTTGGGTGATATTTATAAATTATATTGTCATACATTTTATTTATGGTCTATTTGATAACACTTTCACTAAAAAATGACTTTATATTATTGAAAATATTTAAATAATTCCATGTGAATCCCTCCCCTCAATTATAAAATAGAACCTATTATCAACCCTTATTGAAAAGCATTTATCCCTCTATATAAAAATTTAGCAACCCAAAAATAGTCCTAGATTACATACCTTCATTATTAATATTTTTATTTTATCCTAATACTGTCCTAAAAATACATAAGTTGAAATCCAAAGGAGGTCTCTCAAATAAGAGATAATGATTTAACCGAACTCTTTTAAAATTTTAATTTTTCATCTACTTCCTATAAATATTTTATATCCATACTAAAATAATGAATCCAATATCAAAAATATTTTAATATTTTATTATGATTAAGGAACAGAAATTTTTTACCTCTTTTCGATAAAATGGGAAATAAACGTATTGTTCGTGAGTGAGTGTGGACTATGACCTCCACATAGCGATATGATAAATTTTCCATCACCACCTAAAACTAGTGGATATTATGATGTATTTAATAAATATATATGATATTTATCAAATAATTATAATTAAATATTTATAAAATAGTATTTATCTTTCCATCCTTATGTTCATTTGAAAATTAAAGCAAAGTTCTTGCATTTGTACGGACTACTGTTTCCATGAATAGTGTAATTTATTTTTCTGTCTCCATATTTATAAATTATATTAAATATTTATATAATGAATATATATTATAATTATATCAAGGATAAAATTATGAATATTATGGAACTATGATCAATATGTAAGTACCATTACTTTCAAGTAGAAACATATATAAAAAACAAAGCACTTAACACCTGATATGATGGTGATAATGAAATATTGTGAATGGGAGGTTGATAATATGTTATAAGTAAACTATTTATGATATTTAAGGTATTAATATTATTCTATTATATAATTATAATAATATCAAATTTTTTATATATGACATTAGATGAACTTATGAAGCATGTCATACTAGAGGTAAGGGTTTATTTTACAATGTCATTTTTATTTGGGATTTTTTATGATTGAATTTACATTAAATTAAATTATATGATCTTTTTCATTTAAACTCAATATATTTCTTTATACTATTTTTATCTATAAATTTTAAATTTTCCCTCCTATTTTTCTCAATTTGGTAATTAATATGATCGAAAAAATGTTTTTTAAGTATACTTTATTTCCTCTTTGGTAGATGAAATTTTTCTTCTATTTCCCCGATTCTCTAAAATATTTCAAGAATATTTTTAGTATACTAAAATTATTGTTTAAATTAATTTTAAACTATATCTGAATTTCTTTACAAAGGTTTAAAACTGATCTTCTTTCATTTGTTGAATTATGAATTTTAACTTTTAACTAAAAGTGTGATAGGAATCCTTGTTCTTTATTTTTTTGAATGAATTAATTTTCCTACCATCATAAATTTTATTTTCTTTTAACATTACATTAAAAATTTCAATCGTTATTTCTAAAGAAATTCATCTGCTCAATATTTGAATATTTTTATTTAAAATGTTATAAAAAAGAAAATAATGTTTTTTCAAGTTTTTAAAGTAATTCGTGGATGTAATTATAAAGGTATTTTTATATATATTAATTTCCTTTGATTATTTTTATTCTTTACTTGGTAAATTATATATTTATAAAATCCACCTTATTTCTATGGATGAATTATGATTATTTAATTTTATGTATTCACTGGGGAAAATATTAACATTTCATATGTTAGTTTACAATAGGAATTTTTATATTAATTATGAATTGAATTCATATTCATTTTCTATATATGAAAATTTAATTCGACTTAGTAAGTAAAAAATGAGGCCCATTATAGCCCTTAGAGGAATCATTAGGTCTCATGATATAGAATATTTTGGATATTTACCATAAGCCTTATGGATTTATGTGATGTTTCGTGGAATGAGGCCATAGTAATAAGATTATGATGTTCAGCATTAATCATTCTATCATTATAGAACAATTTTTTGTTATCCATGTGATTATTTATGATTTTATATCTTCTATGTATATATTACCCTTTTATGATTTTAGTTATTTTTCATATTTTACGATTTTTTAACTCTACCATATTAATCATTATTTATGTATTGTATGTTAGCTTATGTCGTATAATTTCCCTAACAATCCATGAGATCATAGCAATTTATTATTTTTTTCATTTCCCCAGGATACCACAAAGTGATCTAAAAATTATTTCACAAATTTTCTATAACAAATATTATATTCATCACTGTAATTCTATGTTTTATTTTGTGTTTTAAAATGTAATGTGAGAATCATGTATGTATACAGTCTCCCAAACTGGTAAAATATTTGATACTTTATGATGTGATAATTTATATATTGTCTCAGTGTAGTAAAATACCGACATCCCTCGGCTACTAGATTTAGGGTATTATAATTCCTCTAATTTAAAATTTACTTAAACATCACACTGTGGGATACAATGGTTTTTGGAGAGTAATCAATCCCTTAGTGTAATATAAATGCTTTATTGACCATGACTCAATTGGGACCAACTCAAATATCCCCCTTTCTCTATCCACTTCATGAGGGGCTTCTTCACTCTTCAATATTCATCAACTTACCCTCAATATTCTAGGGGTCTTCAATAACTCTTTAAGGCCTCTTTAATCTCCCCCATTGTATTTTTTGGTAGCATCTGAATTATTACATGACATATTATCTAAACATCAGTTACAAATTCCTTAGGTCTCCACCATAAATGAAAATTTATCTTCTCTTACTTATCACTCTCTATGACATGTAAAAGAAAATGGTGTCACTGCCCATTTACAAGAATGTCTCCTTTTATATTCTCCCCCTTTGTAAAAAAAATGCAATGGAACAGAAGAGAGAAAATAATCAAGGAATATTACAGGGATTTTGGAATAGAATTCACTCCCAATTATAGTCTCATATTCTAAAAGGCATCATGTGTTATATATTTCATCAAGATATCCAAGACATTCTCTGTATTTGAAACTTACTCCAATGAAATCTCAGTACATTAAACTTTCTCCTTGATAAAGTGTAACTTGATTCACATATCCTTTGACCATTAATGTTACACCATATTATTTGACATGTTTACTGAACTTTTATTGTCTCAAAAAATCAATAATGGTTCAATATATATCCGCACTCACATCATCTGTATCATGTATTTAATTATCAAAACATATTAATCTTTCTTTCAGCACAATGTGATAAACTTTACTTATTGTTGTGCTAAGAAATAAACCTTCCTCAAAAAAAATATACCAGTATAGGTATATTTTTTATTAAAAAAAATTCCTACCCAATCTAAAATAAAAATATAAAAAAATATGAAATAATTTGTTCATATTAAACTTGAAAGTGAAATCTAGAATCCTTTAGATGTAGTGTGAGATCGGTTTCACTGCATTAACATATGAATCATTTTTGTTGATTTGGAATAATGTACAAATAATAACCAAAAATAAAATTTCTACTTTAGACACCATCAAATAAAATATAATACTAATAGTCCTTCGTAACTAAATTTGACCCACAGTCCTTCCTTCTTTATCAATAGAAAAAAAAAATATAAGTACTATATAAGTATAGACCACTATCAATTGTTTCAGTCCAAACAAATTAAATAACTCACAAGCATAGTTTTATGATGAGATAAAGATATAACCTTAACTTTTCATCGCTTGAAAACCTAAAAAAATTTCCTTTCATTAATGGTAAAAATATATAAGTATTTGCTCCTTTGGGAAGTAAATTTCTCATGATTGTCTTCATTTTATAAGAAAAAAAATTCCATCAACAAATAAAAACATTATGAGTGAATTTTTCATCTACATTAGCATAAATATTATAATCCTATTTTAATTACATTAATTTCATGCTCTTTAAGTTTCTTCCCAACTCAAAATATTGTTCTTGAAGTGTTTTCTTCAAACCATATAAATCATTGTGCATCTTTAAAACTTAAGAACCTTCATGGTCAAAGATAAACCCTCCTAATTTATCTACATATATCTATTCCACAATTTATTTATTCTAAAATGGTGACTTCACACCCATTTTTAAAACATTGTAATTTTATTAATCATGAATGATAATAAGGTTATAGATTGTTTCATGTCTTGATAATAGAGTAAAAGTTTCATCAAAACCAATATACTCAATTTGAGAGTATTCCTTTCAAACAGGATGATCATTGTTTCATGTAACTTTTCGTTTTTCATTAATTATTTTCTAATAAACCCACTTTATCATAGTCACATTATTTTATTTGGAATGTTGATCCAATTATCAAGTGTTATTCTTCTTAATTTGATTAAACTCGTCTGCTATCATTGTTTTCTAATCCTCATATTGTAATCATTCTTCAACAATTTTGGTTTAAAATATGGAAACAAGATAGTATGATTATAATTTCTAAAAATCCTATGTGTTTTTACACACTTTCTAATGTCTTCCATTATTTTATCCACTTCCTTGTATTCATAAGTCATGAAAACATATTTTATCCTTGAATTAGTTTTTTTATCATAGGATGTATTAAAATAATCATAAGTGTTTTTAAAATCAAATCGTGCATCCTGAATACTCCCAGGATGACCAAAGACTTATCTAAAAGAATATATAGTTCTTATTCATCAAATAAATTGGAAATTATAAAAAAAATTATAATTTTTTAGAATATTATGTGGTATTTCGACAAAATTCTTAGATACCAACTAAAATACCTAAGAGAGAGTATACCGCCACTGAGAGAGGTGATGATTTAGTGGTTGAACTAAACACCCAAATATAAATCAATGCCATTTTATTGAAACTATATAGTGATATTTGATATCGATATTGACAATTTTATGATTTTATATAGAGTGAGAAATAATACATGTTACATAAAGTTGAATACCAGGTTTACGAAATCTTTTTGTCGAATGGTTAAACCCCAATGAGAAATATTTTTGATCCCACTACACATAATCATTTTTTTATTATCAATAATAATATAGAAATTTGCAAGGAGATGGACCTAAAAAATGATTAAAATAAATAAAAATGAGTGCTAATAAGTTTATTGATATTTTCTTCCCATGACCTCGAGTGAGTCTGGAATTTGGATCGTTTAGGTACCCTTATTCTTCTCCATATTCCTGGATAAAATCCTCCAAGAATCAATGATTTATTATCTCAATGATGAGAATTTAATTCATTAAATGTTTTTCATATGCCAATCAGGGTCAAACTATCCCTTTTTTATATTATACATGTGTTATAGAGTCATAGAATAGTTTCCTGCATTATAGTCAAATCTGAATTATATAGAAATAGAATCCTACAAATCTAATATCTCTCTTTTAGTACCATTATGGAACAACCAATTTCATCACTATATGGACCCCTAGTCTTCTCAAATACAGTGAACTGCTATATTTTCAGGGATTTAGGATTTTAGTGTGATCCATCTCTATTATGGTGTGAAACTATGAATTTTAGTAAGGCACCTTTTGACTTTAGATAGTGTAGCACCAAAAAATCATAGCATGCATGACATGTTATAACCATGTCGTCAAAATTATTCATTTACAAGCTTCGTGGAACAAACTTATATGAAATTTTGTGACTATCATATATAATATAAACCTATTACCTTTCCAAATTTTCTTCACAGTGTAACCAATGCCACTATGATGTGATTAGTTTTTTTAAGAATAACCTTTTCACCGATAATATTGCTATAAGGGTAAAATAATATCCTTCACTCAATGATGTGATTTTGATTAGTCAACGCTCCATAAAATATAGCTCCACTCAATTACAATGAACCTCAAACTCATCTAGGATCATATTTTCATTAAATGTAACAAAACATCACCTCCATAACCCATAAATGAATTGTCTCAAGAAATAATTTATAGCAAACCTTTAATGTCAATGTCATATAAACACAACACCATAGGATAAAATGGTTTTTATTATAATACTAAAACAAAAGTTATAAGATAAATTAATTATCAACCATGTATCAACTAAGATCAATTCATAGAACACCTTTATCAATTCACTTCATGAGGGTATTCTACCATCTTTAAAACTCAACCACTTTCCCCCAACCATCAAGTGAACTGAAATCCCCAAGTAGGGGATCTCCAATTTCCAATATATATATATATATAAGGAACTATATATATTTCAGAAGATTAAAATTAAGTGGAAAACTCTGAGTTTATTCTAATTAAGAAAAAAATTAAAAACTGTATTTTTTTCACTAGTGAGATTGGAAGAAGAAATTATTGAAGCATTGGTTGGAGAAAAATGATTTACTTTTAGAGTGATTATTTTTACTAAAACATATAGTGAATATATATAATTAGTTAAATAATTATAATTGGTTCCAAGTCAATATTATAAAAATATTGTTTTTTAACAAATCAATTATACTTAATCAAATGAATCCTTTAATTTGGATTCAAATAGTCAAAGTTATTTACTGGGTCGAGTAGTGCTATATTATCTTAGAAAAATTAGAATCAACCAAAGTGAAAACCAATTTTTCTATAATATACATATCTTAATTAGATTTTTATTTTTTTGTTTATGAACACATTAACTCACTTGGAACCAAGAACCAATATTGGTGGGGGTGGTCACTTCTCAATAAACTCATCATTAACCAAAGTGGAAATGGTATAAACCTCCCCTATAGTTTACATTGTAAGTTCAATGTCCTCTATATTTTACTTAAATTAACATACTAAAACATTGAACATTATCTAAGGAACAATGACCATATTATTTTCCAAAACAATAATATCAGTTTTAGTGTTCACATGGTTAAAAACCTCATAGTATGACATCCAAAATAATGACTCCTTTTGAAAATCATTATTTATATTAATTGTGAGTGAATGTTAAGATATAAAACCTAAAAATAAGGTACCCCTTATTAATTTATATATATTTAATTTTTTTTATCTACCAGGAGTTAAAATGGGTATTAACATATTTTAAAATAACTTAGAAGAAAAAATGGAAGGGGAATGTTACAAAAAAACATGGAGTAACTGATGGATTGGTAAAGGGTACTCAGTGAGTTGCCCAGGTGTGGGTGATTTTATCATGAAACAATAGGTACACAGTGTCTTAGTACTGGGTTCCTGGTTGGTTTTAGGTAGTTTTCTTTTTTTAAGTATTATTTTTATCAATTTACAACCTATGTATATACCCAAATAACTGGGGGATTGGGATTTCACTCACCTTTTCACAATTTCACACACCAATAGATCTTTCATTCCCCTTTCCTATATCCCAGGTTCTTCCTTCCTCAACAATGATCCAAGTTGCATCCATTGATTATTGAAGTCCTCTTTATACAATATAGGGTCTTGGATCACTTCTAATATCTATTCTCATCTTCTTCCTTGGCACCAGTAGATGTAATATAACTTAATATTGATTTATATCATGATAAATACATCATAGTATTCCATTTAATTTCAATACTATGGATATGTAGGTTTTATTTAAGTGGTTCTAAAGTAAGAACAAAATTTCTATTCTTATATTCATTCTCCTCCAATAAAAATAGGGGTGCATTAAATTTAATCCATTATTGAGTGGTTTTATTATGGTTTTACTATAATTGATTCTCTCCCCAAGAACTCAAAGAGATTTTCTTAAAACAATTGGCAGGAATGCCCCTTAGAAAATTCTTATTCATAGATAGTTATCGTAAAATTCATTTTGGGATGATCGAACCTAAATAAAAACCAAGTGTTTTTACTGAAAAATACTTTTTCAAAACTTATATATCGATAGAGGGTTTTATCTTGAAACTCTTATTTACACATGATTTGGAATTCGTTTTATTTTATAACCAAATTAATTTATCATTACATTTATGATTTTTCTAGTATTTATACTATTTAACAATATTTTTTGGAATTTAATATAAGTAAATTCATTACATCAGCTACTATATAGTGTTTACTCTGTTGGGTTACATAACATACTTTCTAAGCACTTCAACGATGGATGATATTTATTTGTTAATAATACATGATTTTGAATAATGTGAATATATTATGGTATTTAAAATTTAGTAACTACACACTTAATAACATGCAGGATATAAATTTGGGATGGGTGCTAATAATTGACTGATTATACCAGTTGATGGTTGGGATGGCATCCCAACATCCATGCTCATTATATATATTAAATTATTTTATAGGATAGGTTGTATGATTAACCAAACTATCTAATCCTAATTATATTTTATTAGGATGGTTCCTTAGGACCTCTACTTATTTTTACATAACTAATCATATGTTTTAGTACACATGTGTTTATATTTGAGCTATTTGCAGGTAATAGTTCGGGCTCCCTTAGGAGATGGCCTCAAATTATCATGTAAAACCCTATGATAAGGCTTAGATAAATAATTTAGTTGTGTAACCACCATTCATAGGAATTTAATTTCAATGTTGGATGAATATTCCTAACCATCATGTTGTGTTATATGATTCTTTTAGTACTATTCCTCTAGCTCTATTCTGTTGGCATACACACTAGCTTATTACAGGTTGTTAAAGGTGTGGTGGTGACAGAAAACTACATTATCATATTCATTCACTATAGAGTCCCATTTTGGTATATTTTTAGACTCCTTAATACCTAATCTAGGTAAGGGAAAGGCACCCAACTATTTGATCTTGTCATAGACAAATATCATGGAGCACAGTTGGCCATTTTTTGGTTCTTTCATAGCATGGAAAAGTGGGATACATATCGGTTATCCTTGATTAATTTTTATAGAGGATTAAAATATGAGGGAACTATATTGGGTACTTAAGACACAATTGGTCTATACAATTTTTTATATATGGGTTTTGTCCTTATACTCCCATACTTGTATATAGTCGGTTACATTTAGACTCTCTTGCAATATATGACTCATTTCTATGTTACCGTGTCAATTTCCTTTATATATATATATATATTCAAACCTAATTATATTTTTGGTTAGATTTATGAATTTAATATCTAATACCAATACAGTCAATTGTACCAATAATTATATGAATTAATGTATCATTACTTTTTCTACAGGGGAGAACCACCTCCCAAAAACATAATTCCAATCCACAAATGTTAACCTTAGCATCTGGTGACTATGTAGTTATATTAAGGAATTTGAATGAGGTGTAAAGGGTGTCGTTTGGGTATTTGGGTCATGTATGTTACAAATTTTTATTAGTTCCTACATCAATGGTTCTTTCATTTGGGACATGAGATTATAAAATATAAAATGATAGTCAAGAGTGAGGAAGTAACCCATAAGTATGCCCAGAAAATATAATTGTGATCGAATCTCAAGTCATAAAGGGTATTATTGGATATCTTTTCCCCATATCCTCTAAGTTTTTTCAATGTGCTATGGTCTCAGACCTCATAATACAAATTATATGTTGGCATGATTAAGATATATTAACAACAAATAAAAAAGGTCTATCAAAATAAAAAAACAAAGTTAATATGGTTAATATGGTTAATAAACAAATTTTTTCTTTATATTATTTAAAAAAATATGTTAATATAGTTGGGTAACTTATTTATCTAAGGAAAAATTTTATTTACTTAATAATGATATTTATATTATTTTATGTTACACTTAGAGCATGCATTTATTTATTTATAAACATTCCATTAACTTTATAGTTTTGTTAAAAATGATTTCTACAAGATATTTAAATTAAATAGTTCATTAATAAATGAATGTGATGAAGATATGTATTGGATTATTCCAATCCTATGTAGCATAGTTAAGAATTGATTTTAATATTTTCTAGAATAACGTAATAATATTTCTCACTAATGTTTTATAGAGAATCACATAATGAAGACAACACCCGACTAATTAGTAATTGGTAGATGAGATTGCATTATTTAATAAACCTCCATTTGGACCACTTCTCCTGAAGGTTATTTCTCATTTTTAATAATAATATATTCATGGTTATATATAAAATAACCCAAAAATCACCAATGTTATGAGGTATTTTCAATTTCTCTATATTCTATTATTTTGAGTTGTAGTGTCTCATCATAAGGCCTTGAAGAGGATCCATCATCTCCACCATAACATTGAAAGCTTCAATACACCCTAGAAAAGCAAATTTTGACTATCCACATTCATGCAAGAATCTATAGCATGTTGATGATGAGAAATGATAATTAAGTCTAAGAAAAACCAAATCCTATATTTGATAGGGTTTCAAGAGATTTTATTGGAAAAATTTTACCAAGGTATCATACATTGAGTGGAGGTAAAGGTCTTCATAAACCACCAATAAGGTTTGATGTCAAACATTAAATATGATTCCAAATTTATTGGTCTTATTCACTTCTCTCCAGATCTAAGTAGAGATGAGGAATCTGAAGAGTTGAATTTTGAAATGGTATTTAAGGAGTAGTCGAAAATTAGGGTAATGATCTTTAATTTTCCAACATTCTCATAAGTGGTTACAAACCCATCCTAAAAAGACTGAAAGTAAAGGAGGTTTAGGATTAGGTGATCCAATTCCTAATTAAATGCTAGAGGGTAACACTTCATGAATTTAGAAGTAATAGAGTGAGTATATGAGCAGATATGGTTCTCATTAGGGAGTCCATGGTTTCAATATACCGTCATCTCCGAACATAGGAATATTTTTCATGTAGTGTCATCATTACAAGAAATCTAGACACATAACACCTAATTTTACCTTCAAGGTGAAGAAATTCCATATTTATGACTATTATATCTATAATTATTGATTCTTACAATAGATTTCATTAGAGATAATTGGTAGGTATCATCATCCAACCCAAGCATCCAAGGAATAATAAAATGTATAGTCTATTAAGGGAATTCGATCATCGTCTGGATGGTATGTTTGAGGTTGTCAAAGTGGCAGTTGTGGATGATTAGATGTACTGAAATATTTTTGAGTATGGATTTATATCTTAGGGATTATATATTAATGCATGAATTATATATATCAAAAATAAACCAAAAGTTAAAATTGGATCTTATCCTTTTACTATTAAGGGTATTATTCTTGTATATTATGCATTATCATGTGCTTTATTTGATACTATTTCTTCACATTACTTTATTTTTGAGAAATTATTTTTTCTTCTTAAACTTAATATAGGAAAATTACTTTTATATATAAGACTTTATACTCCTTTGGTAAAGAGGGTAGCACAAACTAGGAAGTGTCTAACCTATTCATTGTTAGTGGAATCATCAAAGCATCTCAGAGATAATAAGGGAGTTTAATTTTTATATTCCACTATAATTTAAAACACACTTTATGGAGAGTTTGTCTTCCATTCTATTAAATCAAGACATATCCAGGGATAGGTAGATGTGATCACAAGTTATGTGGCATGTATTTAATTTAATTAAATGGATACCTATGAGAGGAAATTCTTACCTCTTATGGTGAACTCATATCGTGATGAATTTTCAAACTAATTTTTACCTTTTATATAGGAAGTGTAATTTAATATCAAATTATTACCAAGAATTGAACTAATCTATTTTCCTATATAATATAAAGAACTAATATAATTTTGGGACTTAAGTATTATGTTAGAGATTCTTGAAGCAAAAATGTATTATCTGACTAAGCATGTCTCTTTAGTGTTTTCTAGTTTCTTTCACTAAGAAATATCATTATATTTTGTTCTTATTCATAGAAAATAAAAAGTTGAATAAAGTTAAAATATATAAATTTAACCCTTTGTGTATAACCGGTGATATCTCTGATCAATTGATGTGGTGAGATTATTTTTGAAGATTAATCTTCATGTGGGATACCATTATCAGTGATTTAGGTCAGTGGATATTCATATGATTGATTTATAATATCGGTATGGGATTTTTTAAAATTTAGTAATTCTTTTTATACTAATTAATTCCCATATTGTGCTTATGGAGTTAATTAATAAGATTTTTCATCTATTTTTGGACACTTTTTTGGTAGTTATATTGGATGACATCCTCATTTATTCAAGGTCTCATGATAGGCATGTCTAATATCACCATATTATTTTGAATGTCTTAAGGGAGAATGATCATTTTATAAATTTATCTAAATGCTTATTTTGAATTTTGGAGGTAAAATTCCTTATTCATGTTATATATAAAGCTAATATTTTAGTGGGTCCTATTAAATTGAAGTTAGTTTTGTCCTAAAAATCCCAATAAACATCTTTGAGATTAATATTTTTCTTAGGATTATAGGGTATTACTTCAAATTTGTTTATAAATTTTCTATTATTTCCACTATTATGAACATTTCATTTATTAAGGGATCTAAATCAAATTGTTCAAAAAAATGTGAGTCGGTATCTCAATATTTCATGAATTGACAAACCTCAACTCTTATTCATATTTGACCTTGTCCAAATGGGATCTTTAAAGTATATTGTGATGTTTATATAGTGTTATTTAGATTTTTTCTTATATAATATCATTAGGTAATTTTATATGGTTCCATAAAATTTTTTACTTGTGAATAAACCTACCCCACCTATGACCTTGATTGGGTAGCTGTGGTTTATGCCTTGAAATTTTGGAGACAATATCGATATAGTGAGTGCTTTATAGTGTTAAAAGATAAAAAACTATTGAATATATCTTTTTATAGTGATACTTGAATATCAAAAAAGGTTTTGAGGTGGAATATCTTCATTCATTTGATTTTGATAGATGATATACACATGGTAAGGGAATTGTTGTTGTAGAAGGACATAGTCATAAATTTCACCCTAAAAAGTGATACAAGGTAGGGTTGAGTGGGGATTGATGTCTATTTTTGTTGAATTCCTCCTTGATAATATTTATGGTCATAGTTTAATGTAATTATTCTATATTAACCTTGTGTATTCCCTTAGGGGATAATTCAAGGACACAAAAATTTCAGATCTTGATTGTACTTTTATTTAAGAGAGACTCAATGGTAGATAGATCCTTAATAGTTGATTATAAGAGTCATTATCATTCTTGTATATCATTTGAAGATTAATTTTTATAACTAGTATGAGAAAAATTGTAATTAATGAATCTTATACTTCTTAGTGGGTTTTCACCATAGAATTTTGAAGAAGAGTCATGACATCTACAACCGACTTTGGAGTTCTTGTAAGAAAAATATGTCATATGGTTCATTAAAAGTTTCATTACCTATCAAGAGGTTGTGGTAGAGTACTATATTCTAGTAAGAAATATTTTCAACTCATAATTTTGATATATAAGTGGGATGATATTATTATAGAATTTTTGACTAAGCTATTGATAATGGTGAGTGTTTGAGATATGATATGGGTGATTATAGGTCTTCTAACCAAGATTACACACTTAATATGGATCAAGGAATATTTTTTAGTCAATGAGCCATAGAAATTTTATGTTTGAGAGATCGTAAAACACCAAGTTGTACTTGATAGAATTTTTTATAAGTATCTCATGTTTACATCATATTTATGGAAAGTGATACAATAGGCTATAATATCATAGGTAAAGATAAGTATTTTTTCACCTCACTAATCGATGGTCATTCCAAGAAAAACAATCATATTCTGAAGGATATCCTCTATAGATGTATTCTTTTTTTGGATCATGGGAAAATAATATATCATTAGTGTAATTATCTAAAAATAACAGTCATTAATATTTAAATTATATAGAACCCATTTTCGGATTTATATAGGAGACCATGTCATTCTACCTTATGCTAGACAGAAATAGTAGAATCATCTATGATTAGGTCAATAATCATCTTGGAGATGATAGAGAAAGTAAATATAGTTTGAGATTATCTCATAACTACTCAATGTATTCAAAATTCCCTTATTATTTAATTTTTTGAAATATCCATCATTATGTTATTTCAAGATATTTGGGTTGTGTTGTTCATTTAAAAGGATAATATGTTGTTATAAAAGTGTATTAAAAATGTTATGATTATAGAAGAAAATGGAGATTTCATGGAGGAAGGGTTTTGGAGATATTTGGAGGTTTCCATATTTGTGCATTGAAGGAGAAATTTTATTCCAGTGTTTGTAAAGTTATTGGGTGAGAAATCATATAGTAAAATCAATGTTGATTTTAGAGAAAAGGGAATATTTAGTTTAAAATGGGAAAAGTTTCAAAAAATTATTTTTTTTAGAAGAGGTGTGTTATTTCTAGAGTAAAATAAGGTTTTTTTTGAAATTTTGGAAATTTTAATGAAAAGTATAGTTGTGAAAAAATATGAAATTTTTCATTAAAATGGTGAATTTAGTTTGCATCATTGATATTTATAAAATGTAATAGTTTTATAAGAGTTATTAAAATTTTAAGAAAAATGGTGATTGGTGAACATGGTACATAAATATAGAAATTTCCATAAATATGGTGAGTCACACACGAAGAGAGACAATATAAGAGACATGTTTTTTAAAAATGGAAAGGTATGTCAAAGGTAGATAGTGGGGGGAAAGTTCAGTAAATAGTAAAAAAAGAAAATAAATATACTAATAATACCTCTCCTCAATCATTTTCATAGGGTATAACTTGGTGAATCTAAAGGAATTTTGTATATATGTCTTATATGAATGTACCTCAGATGAGAAATATTTTATATAAATACTTTTTTTATGAATAATGGAAATTGTGTCTTTATGAACAAGTGCATTCCAAGAAATATTTTTGGTTTTGAGAAAGTAAGGAGTTTCATGAATGTTTTGAGTTGACTGAAGTTTGGAAGCTTCATGAATGTTTTACAAAGGTTGTGTGAATGTAAAAGTTTAGAAAAAATGAAGGGAATTGCCTAGAATTTTTATGGTAAATTGAAATTCATCATTTGGATGAAATAATAGAGTCATGTCAAACCCATTTTAATGTTAACCTACTCAAAGATAATATAGATCCTTTAAGGATTATTTTGGATATGTGTGTTATATTTATAATAGAGAGTAGCGTATTCTCATGTATGAATGGTTTTATACTAGGAGGGACAGTGAGTCTTCTCTGAACATAGAAATAGTAGTTCACTTATATAGTTTTATTGAACAAAAAAATATCAAAAGTGGTAGCTGTATTAATATTTCATATCTGTATTCACCCCCCCCCCCCAATGGTATTTAACCTACTGGGGATAATAATTGGATTAGATACAATGGTAAAAGTCCGTGGTATTATCTCAATGGATGTAACGGTATCAATTAATCACAAAAGTATTATAATATTTGAAAGAAATAATTTTACTATTTGGAAGAATTAGATGAAACACTATTTTCAATATTTTGGAATGGATGTGTATATAACTACTATGTATGGTATTTCAGCCAATATAGATCATGTGGATTTATGAGAATTCTATTGTAAAGATCAAGATGTTGACACTAGAGTTATAAATTATCGAGGGGGTTTATCTAATAAAAAATATATAAATGTGATATCTTGTAAATCCCCACATTCTATATTATAAAACATGATAAATATATTAAAAAGTGGTCCAAAAGTCCATGAATACAAATTTAAAGTTCTATGGAATAAATAAATGGACTAGGGGATGAACCCCAATGATTTCTTTGATACATTCCATGATATGATAAATGTAATTATGTAGGAGGCATATAGTCTTATGGAAACCATCAGTGATATAAAGATCACTAATATTATCTTGAGAATATTTCAACCACATATTATTTTAAAATTCTTTATACTCATAGATTATGATCCAAAATGGTTGGTGTTTTATATTATACATAGTAATATTATCATATGTGGGATAAGAAATGATAAGGAAAAGGAAAGATTAAATGGAATCATCTACTTTCTTGTTTTAAATGAGTAAAGGATGGAATCCTTGAAGTAAAGTATCTTTATAAATTTCAAGATGATGATGATTAGGATGATACAGTTCTTATGAAAAAATGTCTAGCCAATGTGAAATGGAAGAAAAGTGTAAAACAAAAAATCTTCGAGGAAAAGAACCTTCCTCCATAGTAGAATAATATTTCAGAAGAAACTGAGGTAAAATAATCTGGACTCTACAAATATTATGGATAAGATGCTCTAGTTTCAAATGTAGACACTCCTCAGACAAAGGAAAAGAAGGATAATGTTGATGGTAAAGTGGATGGTAGAGTTGATCTCCATAAATAATTAGAGGTTGTCCTCAAAGAGAAGGTTGTTTAGAAAGATAGATTTAATAAATCCATTAGATTGGTTCATGATTCCAAACTCTATAAGTAGCAATAAAAAGAATATAATTTTGAGTTGAAGGAAAAGTTTGAAAAAAATATAAGAAGATCCAGAATGCTAAGAAAATTTTTCTGAGTCCAAGCCCAAAGCTGAAGAACATGATAAGGTAATTAACTGTTTTAATAACATAGTAAAATACCAAGTCAAACATATCTTGGATATCCAAGGGGAAGTTTTTCGCCTATGATGAAACGTTTATAATTAATAGATACATTCAAATATCATATTTAAATAATGAAAACATATATTATTATTGATGGAAAATATAAATGTAAAGCACATAATTTTATAAAAATAGGAAAAATAGTATCATGAAGAAAAAAAGACACATCCTAAAGACTATGTTTTCCTAGGTATTTATAAAAAACAAAAAACAATTAGGGTTGATGTCGGGTCTCAGGCTCCCAATCCAAAGTTGATGATTTATTTGGAAATAACTCGAAATCATAATGATCAATGAACCAAAGGGAAAGATGGTTTTGTTGAAAATACACATAATAATGAACCTCATATTAGGTATTTATATTTTGGAATGATTAAAAATTCTCAAAATATTTCTTCCTTATACTAGATGCATCATATGGAATAACAGTAACAAAGGTTCTCAATTGTAGTTCAATATTCTTGAATTTTTTATGATGTTCATTGTTTTTGGCATAGAGGATATGGAATTATGGCTAGTAATTGTTAAATAAAAATGTAGTGGAATGTTCCAATGAAGATATAAAGTGTTCAGACACAACAGATCCAGGAATCACCCAATAGGATGGAAAATAAACAATATTTTTTAGTTTTTTAGGAAAAATCAGATCAATCATATTCTAAATAATATCAAGAATGTAAATCAACATCAGTTTGTCAATCAAGGACATGGATAAAAAATCAAATAGTTGAGGAGGCAGTTTTCATGATGATTTTAAAAAAACTATCAGATCATGTGGGGTTATGGATCCTTGAGAGTGGATTCACTTCTTACGTGATGAGGAAAAAGGATATTTTTACATGCCTCAAGTGTGGAATTGAAGGTGTCGTCAAATTTGGTGAAGATAGTGGCCTAAAAATTAGTGTATTTAGTGAAGAACATTTTACTGGAAAAGATATTAGACATGTAGATGTCATGGTTTTTGAATGTCCCAATCACATATTTCTAGGTTAGAGTCAAATTTCTTACTCAGGACATGTAATAAAATTTACCAATAAGAAATGTATCATCAATTCAAAATATAATGAAGTATTTATGCAAGGGGTGTAGAAAAACAGTGTTCTATGCCTATTTAATACAGAATAAAACATGTTTTTATTTTAAGAAATAACAAAATTAACTATGAAATAAGGGACTGGGGAATATGATCCAACAATCCTTATAAGATCTGGTGAACAATGATGAATCTCAAGATCTCCTTAAGCTATCACATGACTATGCACACATATATGAGATTTTCCAAAAGGGAAATATTATCCAAAAGATTTACAATGAAAAAAAGATTATAATTAAACAATAGTGGTTAAACTAGAGTATATTTATGTTTGTATAACTATGTCACCAAGAGTTATTTATTTCAAGAGATATTATGTTCTTTTCATTTATTATTATTGTGGGATAGAGTATATACTGATCATCACTCACAACTGTAAGGAATTCAATTGAATTACCCATTACCTAAGGGGGTATGAAAAGATACTTAGGAAGAATATTTTGAAATTACATATAGATAATGTCATAGATTTCAAAAACAGCAAAGTGGAGAATTATCATGAAAACATGAGATAAGGAACTAAGTCTAAACAGTGAGAACTCCACAAAAAAATGGTATGTTCGAGAGGATAAATTAAATCAAAAACAATATAAATGTAAATATTTTTATCAAGAAATACTTAATAGGTAAGTTTTATAAATAAAAAAATGTTAACATCGGTCTATATTTATAATAGATATTTCTTATGTCGAGGGGAAGAAATGATTTTATACAAGTTATGGTATGGAAAAAATATGTAACTAAATTACTATAAAATATTTTGATGCAACTTTTTTATTCTCAATAAGAATAAACATGTGAAGTTTGAGTGTCAGGGAAATAATGTAATATTCCTTATCTACTCTGGAAAAATAAAAGCATATATGTGGTTCAATAAGATTCTAGTAAAGGTGGTTAAAAGTAATAACATCACTATAGTGATGAATTAATATGATATTCCTTAAAATAGTGTTCATTTTCCTGCAGATTTTGATGAAGAGTTGAGAATTGTATGGGTGGCATAAGGGTATATGGAATATTTATAAGAAGTCACTGATGATGAGTATGATTAAGTTAGACCAGTATCTTTAAAAAACCAAAGATATATTCTAAAATATATAGGCATAATATCATCAGTTATTAGATAAACCTAGTGGAGATAAGTATAATGAAGTCTCTACAATAATAATATTTATTATCCTATGTAGATCAAAAAAATTGAAGAATATTCTAGGGATGATAATTGGGTTTAGTCAATGAAAAGAGATCTTAACTAAATCATGAAGAATTAGACTCAGAAGATTCTTATAAGGTTGGAAGATATTAACATCATTGGGATCTATTAGGTTTTTTTTAATAAGATAAATGAATATATAATGGAGATTCACAAAAAAATAACAAATATTGTTCAAGGGATAGTCCCAAGTCAAGGGTATCAATGAAGATATAACATTTTCACTTATGGAATAACTAAAAATGTTCAATCATTCTTAGTTGTAACAGTGAAAAATAAATTCAAGGGTTTACTTATATATACCAATTTAGAATTTATAAATGTATATTTGGAAGAAGGGGTGTTCATCATGCAGTGAGGTTTTTTTTCCATGAATATCAGAAAAAAGTCACCTAAAAAGGAACTTTATGGGTTGATGTAAGCACTAAGAATTTGGTATTCAAGATCAAAACAATAAATAAAGAATCTTAGTTTTATGTGTGGAAGAATTTATTATATTATTAATATTAATAATGAGATTGATAAAAGTGTGATGGCATACTATTATATGAATTACATGATCTTTAGTGAATCAGAAAAAGCATAATGGAAATAGTTTATAGAAATCATGAAGTCCAAGAATGAAATATTAATGATTGGAGAACATCTATTTTTACTTGGTTCATATCAAAGATTGAAAATTAGTTATTTTTTATAGGTTATTTGGGATGGTATCCCAACACAAATGGTCATTTTTGTGGGATCCCCTCATAATTAAATTATCCTTGAAAATGGCACCCTAAATTATTTTTTCGAAAGACCGTCACAAAAGAAAATTTTTCAAAGGGATATGTCTATGTCACAAATAATATTATAAAAAATATAGTAGTTTTATTATTTGAGATGGAATTTGAAAGTTGTTTTCATGGGATCTCTCAAATGCTATTCGGTTTCAGGTAATTTAGGTGCAGTAGAGTGGTTGACCATGGTCGTCTCTCAAAGGAGGAAGTAATTTAAAACAACATATCAAAGGTAATTTGAAAGTAAAATAAAATAAAATAATCAAATTAGAAGGATGGGGGGTTATTCAATGTCTATAAATTAATAATAGGAAGAATACTTGAATAATATTTTTTTTATTTTTTTATTTTTTTAAATGAAATTTGATTAATAAAACACAATGATAATATAGTTTTTTAGAAAATATTTTAAAAGGCGTAATATATCTAACTATAAGTCTTCCCTAACTTATTAATAATTATCATTTAAATTAAAATCCACTTAATTATTATCCCCTAATTTGTTAACCCTCAAACCCCCTCGAGTTTTAAAATTATAACAAATAAGAAAAGAGTCAAACCCAAGGCCAGCTTCAGAACCTGCAATCACAGCACCCTGCTTTGATTGAAATTATAAATCTACCTTATGTTCAGTGGTAAATTAGGGCACATTTCCATTATTTAAAATTAGGATTAATTGTGTTTAGGTATTATATTTTAAATCAAAAAAATTATCCGTTTTGGTTTGGTTTTATCGATTATGTTTACGCTCTCACAATTTACATAAATCTCGACCTCGCGTGTTTTGTGTTGATTGTTAAATAGTATTCATATTTTCTTATAATTTTAAAACTAAATTAATGGATCATATATTTTAATTATATTATATTAATGATTAAAAATAAATAAATGATCAAGGTCACATGTTGATCGATTACTAAGAAAACAACTCTTCCATGGGTGGCATAGTCATCGTAAAAACGAATTGTATTTGCAATGATTTAGAAAGGGAATAACCCAATATAGTTTCTAATCTATTATTTCCAGACCAAATAGTAATATTAAGAGAAAAAGAAAATTTAAAATTATAGAATAAATGTAAGATAGACTAAGAGTTCATTCAAACTACAACAACATTACAACAAAGAAGAGGAAAAGAAGAGCATTTTAGAGAAGATACTATCTTGGTAGCTTACCTCATCCAATTGTGAATTTAAATGGTATGAACCACTTATCTAATTCTCTAAGTCTCCTAATTCATGTCCCAGCCCCTCCAAATGAGAGAAACTTCAATTTATAGAGTGGAGGGGAGGCTAGGTTTCATGTGGTTTCAAATGTGAATGGGGAAATTCTGCCAAATATTTTATTCTAAGTTTCAACACCTGTTTAGCCTAAGAAAGCATGAAAAATCTATTCATATAGAAGTTTTAATTTTGATAAATTTGGTTCTTGAGCCCCTCTCCAAATTTTTTCCTAATACATGAATGTATGTAGATGTTATGGACCAAATACATAACTGATGTCCAATCTGGCGAGTCCATCCCATCTTTGACTTTATGGCATTTTTAATCAAACAAAACTCATGAGTTATCTCCATTTTCCTAAATAAAAGTTCTTCCCATTGAGTGATAAATAATTATACAAAATTTTATGTTCGAATAATTCAATTTCAAATATTTATGTCTTAATTACTACATTGCACTTCGAAAGGGTAAAATTGAAATATTAATTAAATTTTCACTATAATGTTCTAATCAAAAATATTTTATAAATAAGCATATTTAACACAATGTAAAGAAATTTATTCATTTATTATCAAAAAAAATATTCAACAAAATTGTGTTTTATCAACTCCCCCACACTTACCCTTTTTCACTCCTTGGAAAAATCTCATATCATGTATTCGAAAAAATTATGACAAAATATGCATGTCGATATTTCTCAATCCACATTGGAAATATTGGAAAAGTAATAATTTCAAAAAGATTCAATATCAACAAATTTTAAATTCATTATCTCTTAAATTTTGTCAACACAAAATCTAGTAAGATTTATAACATCGATCATAGTGAAATAAGTCATGGGTCTACCATGCCACTAATTCTCCACATGTGTGTGTGACAACCATTCCCAGATCATAAATACACCTTTTATTCACTATTTTCAGGTCAAGTAAAATAATTCTTATTACTTGGTTTAATTCACCAAACTGTTTCTACATTCCTTTGCAATCGAATTTCAAGACCCACTAACTTAAGCATTCCTGAAATTCAAACCTTAAGCACCCAACCTAGATATCCTCATATGTTGTACATTTCATCACTCCCCTCATTTATTATTTTTATCATTATGTTTCACATGGAAAAAATCTCACACTCAACTCTCAACCCATGTTTAATATCCTCATGAAAAAAACTGTAATAGTTATAACAACATCCAAGGATGAGGAAGCATGGTCTTTTACCTTCCCCAGACACAACCCTTTTTTAGGGAGTACAACAATCAGATAATAGGTACACATGAATAGGTCCCTTCAATACAGAAATTAAACCAAACGGAAGAGAAAGAAACATATGGATCAACTAATGAATTTTTTTACATATCTTTATTATACCTTCAATTGATTAAGTAAAATTTCACAAGTCATGGTTGAGTGAAAATTTATTTAGAGAAATAAATGACACAATTTACCATGAACAAATACCACAAATAATGATGTCAAAATCTACAAGGTTTTATAATTACCCAACCATTCATATCATTGATGACTTAAATTTTTATAAAAATAAACCGTTTACGATTAAATCTTACTCATTCTAATAATTCTACCAATGAATTTTGAATAAGTGCATTTCCCATATGTTCCGCATGAGACTGTTACATGATATAATGGTTTTTTTATTTTTTTATTTTTGAATATTTTAACAAAAAAACTTAATAGAAAATACACAAAAAATACACAAATGAAAATCCTAAATATATCCCCCAAAATGTTGTCCCATACCTTATGCTAAAAATATTACATTTTCCTCAATGTGAACTGATGAAATAATATGTGCACATGGAATTCATAATTTTAAGTAGGAATAAGAATATAAAAGGGAAAGGGTTAGAGACAGCCTGATATTCTCTAGTGATGATGGGGTTGTGAAGTGTGATGAAATCAAATGCATCAGTAGGATGTCCCTCAATGTATTGTTTCAAGAATTTCCCACTGACTATAAAGATCCTTTTAGTATCCTCTAGTGTGATCTCCACTTCACTATAAGGAAAAAACATTAGATACAATATAAGGATCAAACCATCTGGAATGAAACATACCAGGCATCAACTTCAATCATAAACTGTAGATAAGGAATTGATCTCCAATATGAAACTCCCATTGTTGGATCATTATATCATAAGATTATTTTTATGTTTTCTTATAGATCTATGAGTTATTATATGAAGACAATCTAATCTCCTCAAGTTCTTGAATTTTCATATTCCTTTGGATTCCAACTTTGGCTAAATCTATGTTGCATTTAATTATATCCCAATAATAATGATTCTCAACTTCCATGGGAAGATGACACACTTTCCCAAAAACAATCCAATATGGGGACATACCAATAGGTGTCTTGTATGTTCTCCTATAATCCCAAAGTGCATCATCCATGTGCTAGCTACAGTCGTTCATATTTGGCTGCACGATTTTCTCCAAAATTTGTTTAAACTCACGATTTCAAACCTCAGTCTGGCCATTTTTTGGGGGTCGTATGGTGTTGATGTTTTGTGTGTCACCCCATACTTATAAAATAGGGATTCAAAATTACAATTATATTAGTGTGTCCCTTGTTCATTGATGATGAACTTTGGTACATCAAACCTACAAAAAATTTGTGACTTCACAAACTCCACTACAACATGAGAATCCTCAGTCCAAATGGCCTTATCCTCCACCCATTTACTCACACAATCAACAACAACAATAATATAAAAATAACCAAATGAACTAGGAAAAGGACCCATAAAATTAATTCCCCAAACATAAAAAATCACACAGAGTAATATGGGATGCTGGGGCATCTCGTGTCTCCATGAAATGTTACCAGTGTGTTAGAAACATGAACATGACTTTCAAAACACTTGAGCATCATGGAATAAGCTATGCCAATAAAATCAAAAGTTAATGAATTTTCTAGTTTTCCACTAGGGTCCAAAGTGTCCACTATAAGCAAGTGTATGAAAAACATGTAAAATTGATTCAAACTCATGATGAGGAACACTCCTCTTAATAACGTGGTCACTACACATGTTCCACAGGTAGGGATCATCCCACACATAAAATCGAGATCCCTCTTTAATTTTTTGACTTGATTTTTCTTTAAATTAGCAAGGAATTCATATGCAACAAGGTAGTTAACTAAATTTTCCACCAAGTTCATTGAAACCTTCTTGTCCTTTATCTCAATATCAAATTTATGAAGAAAGAGGATCCATCAGATAAGACTGGGCTTTGCATTTGACTTATTCTAGAGGTACCTCGGAGCTGCATGGTCAAACAAAACAACTACTTTAGATCCTAATAAATATGAACAGAATTTATCTACAGAAAATATAATGGGAAGAAACTCATTTCCCTTGGTTTTGTAGTTTGATTAGGTCAAATATAGTGTCCTCAATGCATAGGAAATCACATGTGAATGTCCCTCTACCCTTTGAGATAAGATAGATCCAACCGGAAAGTTGGAGGTGTCACACATAAGCTCAAAAGGAAGCTCCCACCATGGGGGATGTATGATAAGTGGAGTGGTTAGACACTTCCTTAGCTCATCAAAGGAAGTCCTTCAAGAATCATCAAACCCAAAATCAGAATCCTTTTGAAGTAATCGTGACATAGGAAGAGAAATATTACTAAAATCATTGATGAAGCATGGATAAACTATATCAAGCCCAAAGAAAGATCTAACATCACACACACATGTAGGATAGAGTAAGGATGGTAAAATATCTAGCATAGATTTATTAACATCTGTACCATGTTTTTGAAAATACATTTCCTAAGACAATCCCATGCTCTACCATGAGGTGACACTTTTCAATGTTCAAGGACAGATTATTCTCAATACAACGATTCAACACCATTCCAGAACTAGAGATAAAATCATAAAATGAATACCCATACAATGTAAAATCATCCATAAATACCTCCATGTTGGTCTCAAGAAAATCAGAAAAAATACTCACCATGCATTTTTGGTAGGTACATGGGCCATTACAAATTCCAAATGCCATCCTTCCATAAGAAAATGAACTGAATGGATAAGTGAATGTTGTATTCTCTTAGTCCTCCAGAGCTATAGGAACCTAAAAATATCCAAAAAATCCATCTAAGAAATATTAATCTATCTTCCCAGCTAGTCTCTCAAGCATTTGATCAAAAAATGGGAGGGGAAAATGGTGCTTGCGAGTGGATTAATTTAGTTTTCTATAATCAATACACACTCACCAACTATTTTTCACCCTCTTTTTAAATAACTCCTCCCTATCATTTTTAACAACTATAACACTACTTTTCTTAGGAACAATCTGAATAGTACTACCCCACTATGAATCTAAAATGGGATAAATTATTCCTACCTCGATCAATTTTTCAACTTCTTTTTTTACAACTTCTAGAAGAGTATGATTCATTCTCTATTTTAGATGCTTCACTAGATTATTACCATCCTCCAAAATAATCTTATCCATGAAAATAGAGGGGTTAATACCAGATATGTCAGATAAGGTCCACCTGATTTCCATAATTTTCTCCCTTATAAGATTCAAAAGATTTTCTTAATGTTCAAAAGTGATATTGTTAGCAATGATAATAGGTAATTTCTTACCACTTAACAAGTATGAGTATTTTATATTTTGGGGTGATTGTTTGAGTTCTAATGTACGGGGTGATTCATGGATGGAAAAATTGAGGGAACTAAAATATGATCAAAATGAACATTTGTATCAGAATATACATCATCAAAAACATATAATAAATCATAAAATCCATCAGTATACTCAACCTCCTTATCATTATCAGAGTCAGAATTATCAAAATCAGAATATTAATCCATTTCAAAATCAAATCTAAGAGAGATTTTTTCATTAGAAACAGGTGTGGAAGTGCTCTTAGACATTAAACTAGAACCAATACTCATAATCTTTCTAATCATAGTACAATAAAATTCTATGCTATTTTTATTTGGTGATTCGAAATGGGAGATAAAGAAAGCGGAATGGTCTTATGAGAGGTACTTCATGGAGTAAATAACATTAAATATCACAACTTCATCCCCAAAATCCATGAAAGGTTTACCCTCGTTGACATTTATGATAGTTTTTTTAGTCTGGAGAAAGGTCCTACCTAATATAATGGGATCATGAGAACTTACTTGATCATCCTCCAGGTTAAGCACATAGAAATATACTAGAAAGGTAATGTCTATTACCTGAACAAGTGCATTCTAAATTACTCCAAATAGGTATGTTGTAGGTCTTTTCACCAACTTCACCACTACTCTTGTTAGATTCAACTCACCAACCTGTAAATAAGAGAATATAGAGTGAAGAACCACATTTATGGATGCTCCTAAATCACATAAAGCATCATAAAAGTGTAAATACCCTATAGTACATAGTAAGTTGAATGTCCTGATATCCTTGCAATTTTTTGGCATTGCTAAAGTTGGTGTAATTATTTCTAACACATTCTTTACAAGATTTACCCTCTAATTTCCCTTGAGCCTTATTCGATTGGTACAAAGTTCTTTTAACAATTTCACATACCTTGGTATTTTCATGATGGCTTCAAGTTGAGGGATGTTGATCTCCACATGTTTTAATGTGTCCAAAACCTCATTTTGGATCACATATTCAGATATATTTTTGGTTTAAACAAATATATTCAGAAAAAGAATGGGTTTAAGAGGAATATAATCCATATTTTTCTTAATTTATTCCTTCTCTTATGGTTTCTCTTTAGTGGGTATGAAATGGGGCTTCTTTGAGGTTGAGTTGATTCCCAGTTGAACGATAAGTGCAAATTTATTAGTTGTTTTCTCCCCACTTCTCAATGTGAGGGCACTAACATTCCCCTTGGGATTTAGAGTAGTTTGGGAATGTATATTTTCGTAATTATTACTTTCTAATTCGTGGAGGGTAGTAGAAATATGGATCATTTGAGTCCTCAACTACCTCAGCTCTGAACCTTGACTCATGATCTCATTCTGTTGATTAAGAATAATTGGTTTCAAAAGATCATAAGTATTATAATCTACCTTGGGTGGGGGATTCCCCTACTGTTGGCATGTTGATTCTCAGGATTCCAATATCCTTTGGGGTTGTTGGAAACCACGATGGTAAGGTGGAAGCTGCTGGAAGTTTTTTTGAAAAGGGGTCCTTGGTTGTTTTCTAGAGTCATACCTCATGTCTAATTAATATTTACACCCTTGGTTTTATGTGGGTGAAGAGGAATCATATTTCTTTTGGGGATGTAGTTTTTGTTGCTGTTGATATTGTCTCCCAGGGAATACTACTACACAATCCTCTGACTCTTGTAATTGGGGGTAACATTCAGTTGGGTGGTTTGTTTCAATAACAAATCCACAAGGCCTCATATGAGTGTGTTGGGGGGACTTTTTATCCAAGGAAATATGCCTTGCCATAGTGGTCAATTTTTCCAAAATAGTATCAATAAAATTATTTTTGAGAGAGTAAGGACTTACCTGATGTACTCCTATAACATATAGTGTACCTTGATCAGAAAATTATTGGGAGTTTTGTGCCATTTTTTCGATCAACGAATGTGAAGTTTCTAGTGTTTTGTCGACTAATTCCCCTCCATCAGTGTCATATACCATGCTTCTATCCATAGGTTTGATTCCTTAATGAAGTACTGGATGAGTAGTTTCTCACTAATTTGGTGATGTGGGTAGCTTGCACACAACTTCTTGAATCACTCCTAGTAATTATGCGATAACTCCCCTTGGGCTTTCTTGATTACTCAAATATCTTTGTGAATGTAAGTGGGCCTCAATGCTAGAAAAATCTCTGCAAGAAAATACATTTCAAATCATTCCAACATGTTACATCTTTAGGTTGTAAATAATACATCCAATCCTTTGTAGTTCCCTCAAGTGAAAATGGGAATTCTCTTAGTTTTATTTGATCTTTAGAGACATTTCTTAGTTTAAGGGTTGGTAAAACAACATTAAATTCTTTTAAATGTTTTTTTAGATCATCACCAGATAATCCATGAAAATTTAGAATAATTTTAATAAACCCAGATTTCAATTCAAAGTCCGATTCGAGGTTTGGGTATTCAATACAATATGGTTGATAATTAATGTTAGGTGCAACCAATCATCGAGTGGTTATATTTATATAATTTTCATTATTATCGTACATTGGATTTTATTTTATGTATGAATTATAATTTATTCCAATTTCAGTGTTGTTGGAATAGAGGAATTATCAAACTGGTTAAATATTGAAACTTCCCATAGACTGGGACTGTCTCATTTGAGCACAAAGTATATATTCAATATCAGGGTAAAGATATAATAGATACTCAGGATTCGTTCATGTCACAAATCAAATAAAATTTAAAAGAGGAAAATTTTACCATAATAAAAAGAAAAGAAGTTTGGGTTGGTCTGATAAAAATAAAAGAAGAGAGAAAAAAACGTGAGAAAGGGGAATGAAGAAAAAAATGGGAGAAGAAAAAAATTAAATGAAAAATAAAAATAGGTTTAATAAGTTACATTGATCCCCTAAAATAGTGCTAATTTGAATTGCACTGTCAGGGCGCTCTCAAATGATATTCTGTTTTGGGTTATTTAGGTGCAGTAGAGTGGTTGACCAAGGTCATCTCTCAAAGGAGGAAGTAATTTAAAACAACATATCAAAGGTATTTGGAAAGTAAAGTAAAAAAAATAAAATAATTTTATGGATGGGTAGTTTTCAAATTTTTATAAAATAAGAAGAATAATCATACTAGAAGAATATTGTATTTTTTTTGTTTTTGTTTTTGAAATGAAATTTTAATAATAAAACACAACTAGAAGATGTTTTTTTAGAAAATATTTCAAAAGCTGTAATAGATATAACTTTAAATGTTTACTTACTTATTTATCATTATCATTTAATGTAATATACACTTAATTATTATCCCCTAATTTTTCAATCCTCAAAACCTATGAGAGTTAACATTACCACAAGGATGAAAATAGTTAAACCCTAGGCCAGCTTTAGAACATGCAATCGCAGCACACTGCTTTGATTAACATTATAAATCTAGCTTATTCTAAGTGTAAAATTAGGGAACATATATATTATAGAAAATGAGGATGAATTTTTTTAGGGGTTATCTTTTAACTCTACAAATTTATCCCATGTTATTTGGTTTTACATATAATGTTTTCTCTCTCACAATTTACAAAAATATCGATCTCGCGTGTTTTTATGTCAATTGATCAATTGTTTTATTAGTTTCTTATAATTTTAAAATACAATTCATGGATAATATTTTTTAATTACATTATATTAATGATTCAAACTATATAAATGAATAAGGTATTAGTTAGGTTGATTACTAAGAAACCTATGCTTCCATGGGCGGCGTAGTCATCGTAGAAATTAATTTCATTTGAAAAGATTTAAAAAGGGTATAACCTAATCTCATTTATAATGTTTGATTTCCATTACAAATAATAATATTAATAAAATAAGAAAATTTAAAGTAATATTATAAATTGAAGATAAACTAAGATTTTATTGAAACCACAACAATATGCAACAAAGAAGAGGAAAAGAAGGGCATTTTGTAGGAAATCACATCTTGGTAGCTTCCATCCTCTAATTGTGAATTGAAATGGTATTAAACCACTTATAATATACTTCTAATCTACTAATTAACGTCTCAAACCCTTTAAATTATAAAAAAACCAATTAATAGAGTAGAGGGAGGGCTTGGTTTCAAGTGGTTTCAAGTTTGAATGGGGAAATTCGGCCAAATATTTTATTCAAAGTTGAACTGCCTATTTAGCCTTCAAAAATCATGACAAAGATATCCATATATAAATATGATTTGTGGTAATTTTTATTCTCTATATCCTTCCCAAATTTGGGCCTAATACAAGAATTTATGTCCCAAATACAGATCTGAGGTCCAATCTGGAAACTCCATCCCATCTTTGATTTCATCACCCTTTGACTCCCAAAAAATGCAAGTGTTTGCTCCATAGCCTTGAATATAAGTTATAGACCATTGAGTGAGAGATAATTATACAAATGTATAATTTCAAATAACTAAAATTACAATATGTATATCTTAATTACTATAGTGCACTTTAATGGGTAAAACTGGAATTTTCAAAAAAAATCAAAAGAATGTTCTAATCCCAAATATTTTATAAATAAACATATTCAACACAAAGAAATGAAATTATTTCTTTTATTATCAGTAAAATATTCATCAAAATTTTGTTGTATCTGAATTATTATTCCATTACAAATAACATATTTTAAAGGGAAATTTATTTCATTATAAATATCTGAAAAAAATAGAAAATAGAATTAAATTAAATTAAGAAAATTAAAAAAACATCAAGCAAATTTAAAAAACCAAAATATATAAAACTAGAGACATGTTAATTAATAAAAATATTTTACATAATATGTTCATTCAAATATCATAATAATATTTTTTCCAATAAAATATAGCAATCATTATGGAGGTGGTAGGTTATCCGGAGGACCAGGTAGAGGGAACTATGTCCCTATACACTATGCCAGTCATCGAATATTCTCCATCATATTATCATATTTATTATCCTGCCATTGAAAATACTTCTCCTCATGATAATTATGGTGTCATCTAATCTCCTCCTTCAACCTACGTAGGGTCTCTATAATGTCGTTGTGAGCTCTCAAATTCCCCTCATACTCAACAAATGATGATGAAGACTCTATAGAATCTCTCATTAAGCTAGATGATGACCATTAAGTAGTACTATAATAACTATTATGATTCAATTAATAATAGATACCAACCACTCATCCTTTCTCAGTAGCGTAATAGGTTACCTCCATTCATGCTTCATCATCCAATCCCAGTACGCTAGTGGTCTGGCACATAGTCTCGGGCTGACTCTCATCGGGTTTGTGAGAATTTATGGCCTCATAAACCTTATTCAAATGAAATGTAAAATTAAAGTAGTTAAAATATGATTTTTAGTTCATTTTAGAAAAATGTATATACATACCAAAATCTGATGTTATTGGACAGCAGTAATATCTCTAGTGGAAAGAATATTATTCATCTTTTTAATAACATCTAACTCCATAACATCGGGATTATAAAATACCTAAATGAATAGAAAATAAATATTTTACATTTAATGTATTTCTAAATTATTAAATAAAATAATTTACTGTGTTTCATCAGGGATTAAAAAATTTATGACTACTAACACTATGTTTAACCCCACTACCTCCCATAGTTCTGTCAGCCTGATGATAATATCCTATAAAAACTATCTCTTATCTAGTAAGACCATAATCCAACCCAAATATGAGATGTGATGTAATCAGGTTGATAGATGCATCAAGACTGATCAAAAACTATGGTTACACATTTATTTATAGATCCATTTCTTAGATTTCTAAAAAATTGAAGACAATGATCATGCATGCAGATCTCTTGGGACTCCCAGATAGAGGATCTCTTATTATCTTTGATAAAATACCATACACCCCGAAAATAATTAATAATATAGAGTCTAATAAATAAATAAATTTAAAAATAAGTCTTATTTATTTATATACCATGTAATGATCAAATATATGATGACAAACATCAAGGAAGATATTTTCTCACTTAACCAAGGGTCTTATAAAATAATTATCTAGAATCGCAACCCTCTATCCAATAGCTACATGTAAAAAGATATAAGAAAAAATTATCAATAAATTAGATCTTATAAAATTAATGAAAATTAATTATAATTAATAAAAAATAACTACAATGCACAAATGAAAATACATCTTCATGAATGGATAGAAATCAATACGTGGATGGCGCGTAGGAATAGATTTAGGAAAAATCCATAAACTATACCACCACCCCTTTAATTTAATGATAAACTAGTGGAAACCCATGGGTCATATGATAAATCATCATGAAGATCACTAGGAATAATATCCTCTTTGAGGCTATGGAACATCTCATCATAATCTCAGCCATCTAAATCACCAAAAAAATGTTTTTATAAATTATTGAAAATGGTTATTATTTATTAACTATGATAATAAATAGAATTTAATTTGATCATTATTCATCTTCATCTTCATCTTCAAATTAGATGGTTTCAATATCTTCATCCTCCTCCTCAATATCATCAATTTAAAAAGGAGATTCAACTTCATCGTCTCTTTCAATTTCAAATTCATTTGGTACATCATCAATATCATTATAACCATCAACCGTAAATTTTGGGTTTCATCGTCAATATATGAGTCTCTTCATGTAAAATATGTATTTTGGATTTTTCTATTAAATAAATTCAATTCTTTTCACTTCACCATAAACTGCTTCCACTTTGAAAAAAAAAATAATTTTCATGGGATTTCATTTTTATAAGGCTCCACCAATTAATTAAATATGCTAAAATAGCACAATAATTTTAAAAATACATTTTATTTTGTTGATAATATATCATAAATATTTAATTTGATGAATGAATTCTTATATATTAAATTTCAATGATTCACTGGCATTGATGAATGTGCAAGCCTCTATCAATATCAAAACAATATCATTTAAACATTGTGACATAATTCATTCCTAGATAACATAACTCAATTATTTCATCCAATGACCCATAAAAGTAAACTTCACTTTCCCTACAATGAGATATTTTCAAGAAAACCCCAATATTCAGTGTTCTTTTACTTCACCATATTCTCATGTATGAAATTGAAAACCATTAACCATATATGAATTATAATATTCAACCAAATCATATTATGGGTTACTCAATATAGATAATATATTATAAATTTTATCAAAATGAATTGATACCTGAAATATTTAAAAAAATAGAAAAGAAATAATAAATTGATTTCATATATTTAAACATAAAAAATTTACTTTTCCAATCTCTGAAACCAGTAGTAAAAAATAAGTTTTTTCATTCATGTAGAGAATATGGTGTAATTTTTGGGAACTCTTTCTTGATATGGTCATTATATAATATAAAAATCAAATAATATTAATTAATTTTTAAATTATAAAATAAATAATATGTGAAATGAGCACTCATTAAACAAATCGTTTCATTTATTCACAATTAATTTGAACATATGTATGAGCCTTGTTGTTTTAATTATCTAAAATCCATTTTTTCTATAGTCCACCAAATTCAATTTCAGACTGATTAAAAAATAATAATTGATTGTTCATTACATTATCAACATGTCCCTAATTATGACTCATTCCGTTATATTTTGAAGAATGCCTGAAATGAAACTATTCAGAGCGGAGACAAAAAAATTCACTTTCAAATAGTATTTTACAGTTGACTCTTCATCCTATGCTTGGTTATATTCCTTTTTCTTAAATTTATGCATTATTATATCATATAGTTACATAAATTGGAACCCTACTAGTCCACCATATTTTACGTCATGAGGAAAATTTAATATTAAATATTCCATTTAATCAAAAAAGTTGGTGGATATTTTTCTCCAATTTGAATAAAATAAAATAAAATCTTATAGCAGCTTTATTAGTGCATCATAGTCTATTATCTCTATGAACATTTCTCAGAAAAAAATATGACAATTCGGTCTGTGCATCCCAAGTCAAATAATTTAAAAAAACTATAATGAAATCCAGTTTTATTCATTCTATTATAACACTAAAAGTGTGAATTTTTAATCTATTAATATGACCATTTATGACACATCACGAACTTTTAATCATAACCATCCATTAATCTCAAATTAATAATCCACTTATAGAATAATAAACTATTTTTTAAAAAACTATAAAATATTATTTTCCCTTCATTAACTTTTATAATCTATCATTTTCAAATACTTAATGTTTTAAATGATTATAAATTTCACAAAGATTTAATCATGATTTTAAATTATTTTTAGTCTTTCCAGGTGTGTCCAAAATTATATATAAAAAATGTTATCAAAATATTTCTTCCAGATAAGCATGACATCTAACATTTGATGGACAAACAAATCAGACCAATATGGATGATCCCAAAAAACTCCTTTTTATCCAATTAGGTTCTTTCCAAAAGCCATCTATTTTTTGTAGGTTTATAGTCAGTCTAATGGTAATGTGAGGTAATGAAGAGGTAGTATATTTTAAATAAATTCTTGAGATAATTACTTGGGGTTCGTCTCTTTTAATTATACATTTTATGAAATTATTTATATTCCTTTGTAAAAGATAATCTATAGGAAGAATTCTGCCATGTTAGTAAAAAAATAAGGTTTTCTTCCATTGATGATCATATATGATTTATTGTCACTCATGCAATAGGGATATGATTTTAGATCATGTGTAATCTATCCAGATAACATTACATATGATGGTAAGTCGCAAATTTTCCACATTAATGTATCTATCATTATGAAATTTTATTTTTCAACAACATTATATATACTGACACCATTACTTCACAATAAATTTAACTCGGAAATCAATGATATCCAGTAAACATCAATATTCTTCTTAACATGTCTTGGAATTAGTAATATGAAATATATATATAGTTTATTCATCAATATACAAGGAGGTACTTTGTACTGAGTAATAGAGATGGGCCAACAAGAATAATGACTATTGTAAGAACCAAATGGAAAGAAACGATCAAAACAAAGATCAGATCGCACATTTTTGGGATTTTGAAGAAAAATATGGATGTGCCTGATCAAAATACTTCCATGAATCCCCTTCACAAGGATGATTTAGGCATTCACCATTGGAAATATTGGATTTGTGAGATTTCGTCAATGATGTTGTGTTATGAGACAAAAATAAACATGAAAATCTAGCTGTAAGTGAGAAATGCCTCACCTATTTAATAGGAACCAATCTTGACTTCACATGTTGTGCCTCTTTGTATCTCTATTTTCCATATATAGTAAAATTAATTAATAACCCAATTTCACTATAATATAGGATGTAATAATTTCAACATGCATGGATTTGCTAATAGAAAAGATCCAAATTATAGACTGACCTCTTACTTTTATCAAAATTTATAGGAAACACATTTCCCTTTGGAAAAAGTGATTTAACCAAAGATAATATCTAATAAAAACAATTATTTTAAATTATATTGTTAGATTTAATAGCCATAATTATTGTAACAATATCAAATTTAGTTATATTTCAACCAGGATATAAGGCATCCTTAGTAGACTTCATCAACTCAAAAAATTAAGATGGTTCTAAATAATGAATTTAATCATCACTTTGAGTTTCTATTATTTCAAAAAATAGACCTGCAACTTCATATACTAAAGTTTGAAACTGAAATTCATCTAGAACCAAATTATTTTTGTCCTCTCTGGAAATGTGTTAACCATGTTAAAGAAAAAAATAATAATTTTTTCAAAAACCAAAACCCAATAGATGAACCCTAATGCTTTCAAATGTTTCAAATCTTCTTAGATAACATTTCTTACATGGAATCTTAATTGTCCCTTTTGAGATAAATTCTATTTTTAATGATGAAGATGATAAAAATGTTCTAACATCCTCGATATATATAGGATTTATACAAGAACTAGTTGGATTGTTGTGCTTGTTTATCCAATAATGGTCTTATAATATAGAAAATTTATATTTCCTATTTCCATATTTTCTAAAAAAATAGAAATTTAAAAAATTTCTTTCGATTATTCTGATAAAAGGAATGGATTATCCAAGAAAAATTCATAAAAGTGTAAAATTAAATATTACTTCTAAATATAAAAAAATTAATAATTGCTGATAATTATGACTAAATATCAAAAAAATATTACTTATAACTTTTACCAAATATTGATAAATACTAGTAATTACAAGTAAATATAAAATATTATTATTTAATAGAAAATGGTCTATAAAAATATTGAAAACTAATTATTTTTAATTAATACAAATTATTACAAATTGCTACTAAATATCTTCAACTATTACAAATTATTATAGATTGTCACAACATGTCAGTAAATATTTATAATTATTATTGAATACTAGTAATTATTACCAATTATTAGTAATTATTACCAATTATTAGTAATAATTTTTAGTCATCAGTATTATCACCAATTATCAATAATTATCCCCAAGGGTCGGTAATTAAAAATAAATGTTCATAATAATTGGTAATTAAACATAATTATTGTTAATTATTGTTAATTATAATTAACTATTACTAATCATTAATTATTATTGGTAATTATTTTTAATTACTACTAATTATTAATAATTTTAAATATTTATTACGAATTATTTATAATTATCAGTAATTATTATTGATAATTATTAACTATTATTAATTTTCATTAATTATTACTAATTTTCATTAGTTATTTGTAATTTTTGGTAATTATATATAATTATCCGTAGTTTTTGTTAATAATAACTAATAATCACTAATTATTGATAATTATTACTAATTATTTGAAATTATTACAAAATATTGTTATTTATGACAAATAATTAGTAATTATCGATAGTTATAACAAATTATAAATAACTATGATTAATTATTACTAATTATCGGTAAGTATTTCTAGTCATAACTAATTATTATTTGTCATTACTAATTATTATTTTTTATTACTAATTATTGTTAATTATTATTAATTATTACTAGTTGTTATTAATTATTTATAATTATAATTAATCACTAAAACATATTTGCAATTATTACCAATTATTGGTAATTATTACCAATTATTGTTAATTATAACTAATTATTATTATTTATTTCTAATTATTAATTCTTTTTGTTAATTATTGAAAACTATTACTAATTATTGTTAATTATTATTAATTATAGTATGTTTTAGTTAATTATTACTATTTATTACTAATTATCAGTATTTATTACTAATTATAGGAAATAATTTCCTATTATTACTAATTATGGTTAATTATTACTAATTATGATTAACTATTACTAATTATGATTCATTATCACTAATTATGATTCATTATTATTAATTATGACTAATTATTAATAATTATGATTAATTATTACTAATTATCAATAATTATTACTAATTATAATTAACTATTATTTATTTTGATTAGTTATTACTAATTATGTACAATTATTACTAATTACGTTTAGTTATTACTAATTATTGGAAATTATTCCTAATTATTACTAATTATTTTTAAATATGATTAATTATTACAAATGATTAGTAATTATTACCAATTACTGGTTTTTATTACTAGTTATTGAGATTTATTGGTAATTATTGATAATTATTTGTAAATATTACCAATTTTCATTATTTATTACTAATTTTTGTTAATTATTACTAATTTCCATTAATTATTAGAAATTTTCAATAATTATTGGTAATTATCATTAATTATTACTAATTTTCATTAATTAATATTAATTTTCATTGGTTATTACTAATTATTACTAATTATTGGTAATTATTACCAATTATTAATAATTATTGGTAGTTATTACAAATAATTTGTATTTATAGTTAATTATTGGTAATTATTGTTAATTATAAATAATTATTACGAGATTATTAGTAATTATTAAAAAAAATTCTAATTATCAATACTCATTGGTAATTATGAGAAATTATTACTTATTTTTATTAACCATTACTAATTTTTAATAACAATTAATAAACTTTTGTTAATTATTACTAATTATTACTAAATTCTTTTAATAATTACTTTTCTTAATTATTACTAATTACAGCTAATTATTTCTAATTTATATAAATTATTACAGATTATTACCAATTAAAGTTAATTATTTGTAACTATTTGTAATTATTGAAAATTATTAGAAATCATTCTTATATAATAATAATTATTACTAATTGTTATCAATTATTGATAACAATTGCAAAAAAAATTCAACCATTGATAATTAAAACTAATTATTTGTGAATTATCGGTAATCATTACTAATTATTACATATTAATTAAAAAATATTTTTAATTATTACTAATTATTACTAATTATTTATCAATTACAAATAATTACAGCTAATTTTAACTAATTACTACTAATTATGATTGTTTACTGCTAATTAATACCAATGATTACTAATATAAAACAAATTAAATTAATTAACAATTTAAAGTTTAAAATAAATACCTCAAAAACGATGATTTACTAGAATTAAAATAGCGATGCAATCCTGAAAGCGTCGAGTGCCTATAAAAATTAAAATTTATGCATAGAGAACTCAGATAGAAGATAATAGAGGAGAAAAGAAATTTTGGTGTAAGAATTATTATATGGTCCATATACATATATATGATAGATTAGTAGCGATAGAGTATTTACGACAGATATTATGTTGCAAATTGTATTATTTACTACAGGCCCACAACAAATACTTCCGACCATATATAGATGTGGTGATGATATAATAGTATCTGTGATGGGATCCTTCATAAAAACATCTTTACCTATATATTATTTTCAATATGTTCTATCACAAATAGTGGTGATATAAAAAGTATTTGTGATGGAGGCCATCACAAATATGTCACTGTTGACTCATTATTTATGACAACAATATTTATCTCATTGAAAATAACCCTCCAATCTAAAATAATTGTGATGGGAAAAAGATTTTTTCACAAATAATCAAACCTGTTGGACGGCGCACATTCATGTCAAGACTATTTGCGATGGGAAACTTTTCTCATCACAAATAATAAAAAAATAGTTATTTGTGTTTGTAAATGATTACCGACACAAATAAGTCGAACTTCTCGACTCTGTGCAACAGGACTCCATCCCCTCACAAATATCCCTTTTCATGTTGTGTCGGTATCATAATGAGTGCATAGTATATTCATCTCACAATCTAAATCTGTCAAGGAGGTTCTAAGAATATTTCAAATGGAGGATTCCAAGGTGATAATGGTATCGGTGTCTTCCAATATAAAATTGTTCAAGGATGATGATGGAAAATGATCAATGTCCTATAATACGTGTTGATCACTGGGAGCTGATTGTATATAATAGTGACATGACTCGATATTGTTTCAGCCACATTTTAGGTTGCAGGTTATCAAATCCATCCCAAAGATACATAATTTCTGAAGGTGAAAATAATACTATGGTACAACAAATGAATGGTGGATTTCAATTTTGTTGTAGCTAAACATATCTGAAAGATTAATTGTCATATGAAGACACAGAATGGGCTAGTTCAGTAGATAACAGAAATTCTACTTCTAGTGGTGTGTTTTATCTCAATATATTGTGCATTTATTAGCTTATAAAGAATCATAACTACATTTGTCTAAGCACTACCGAAGCTGAATATATTACTTCTAATCAATATTTCATATAGTTAACATGGATGAAGAAAGAGCTTGAAGTTAGAGGGAGTTGAAGTGAAGTCTTCGATCAGAATCAATTATTATAATTCAAGTGCTATTGATATTATCAAAAATAACTATTCCGTCACTCATGAATGAAGCACATCAAAATCATGTATTACTTTATAATAGAAAATGTAGAGCATCGAAAATTAAAGTTAGATTATCTGCCTATATAACTTCAAATTGTAGAAATATTAACAAATTCCTTTCCCAAAAAGAGTTTGAAAAGAATAGATTGGCTATTGGAATCTAGTAATACCCCCACACATAAACAAGTGTGGTTGTAGAACCCCCAGTCCCCAAGGAATGTTGGATCTTTCTTTGTGTGGCGATAAAAAATTATGTGTTTCAAACAACAAAAGTGTGGCATTTGGGTTCATTGTAAAACGGGAGAAATATTGTTTATGAAAGGGGGGAATATTTCTAGATACTGATACAGTATAGAGTAACTACTTAAAGGGTTAAGAACATGTTTATGTTGAATCAAGGGGAGAAAGTATGTTGGTGGAGTAGAAAATCTAGTAATTCTATACTACAATGAAAATCATAATTGGAGTGAAATTTGGGTTGGTGACATTTTCTTCGAGGGTTAAGCATGATTCAACATTAGATATAGAGAAATAATCAACAATTGTTATTGAAAAATAAGTTATTTATCAATTTAATTTATATAAGTCTCTTGTTTCTCACAACCAGCATGACTAATCTAGTCTTAGACAATATATTGAGTGAGTTTTTATCACAATGTGGAATTAAAAATGGAAAATGGTTGAAAGTTTGCATGATTTGTCAATAATTTTATATAGAATCTTGAATATTTTTCAACAAACCTAAATGAGGAAATTTATAACACCCTAAAATTTTATGATATATCTCTCTTCAAATAAATTTAATTTCTTTGATAGCTTGTGATACATACAACCTCGAGTCCAAATGAACTGTAATATAATATATTATGATAACCATGCCATTAAATTGGTGTAACGCATAGGAATAATAAAATTCAAATATTCTTATGAAGGTTTTATTTAATGAAAATATATTTATAAATAATTAATCAATTTTTTGAAAAGTCAATATATGATATAAAACTACATTATTCCTCAAAAATGGTTTTTATTTATTTTTCTAAGAAAATAATATTATTAATTTATATAAATTGTATAAAATTAATTATAAAAAATTAAATTCATTTTTTAAATTATTGTATCAAAATTAAATTATATTGATTTTTGAATTTTTATTGAATAGATTGATTTTTTCAATGAATAGTAAAAAACACTAGTTTTTACTAAAAATGGTCTTTTGTTTAAATAATTTTCAAAGTACTATTATTTTTTAAAATGATTTAAAAGTTTAATTTTTTTCATTTATATTATT
The DNA here is from genome assembly GCA_963277665.1 of Viscum album. NCBI lineage: Eukaryota > Viridiplantae > Streptophyta > Magnoliopsida > Santalales > Viscaceae > Viscum > Viscum album. The sequence continues at coordinate 1,969,061,079 of OY728143.1, forward strand.
TTTAATCAAATCAAGGTAATTGGAATAAATTTCATGTTTTATTTTCTTATGAAACTATTTTTTACTTAATAAAGCATTTTTCTAGAAAACTGTTTTTCCTCAGGATATGAGGGTTTAATTTCAAATTAAATTATACAAATTATATGAATATAATTTGATAAAATGTAATTCATATTATTAATCACAATAATTAATATTATTTAATAATTTAAAATTATATTTTGGTCATATTTAATTGTAAAAATAGTCAAAATTTGTTACTATGATTAAGGTTAAAATGGGTTTATCAGTGATTTAACCAAAAGATGAGGGTAATGTTTATAATTAACCTTATCCAAATCCTATTTAAGGGTTATATTTTTTCCCCATATTCTCCCATAATCAAATATCTATCCCTTCTGAAAAGCAATCTTCTGTATGAAATTTTATATTTCAATCTTTTATGAAATTTCAAGTGTGTCCTCTCCACCACTTATAAAAGGAATCCCCTCTTTTCTTATATATACTCCACATTAATCCATTTAGATCAAACAAACTAGTCCCAATTTTATTCTCATCTTCCATGTTCATGAATTAGAGGTTTTTCACTTCTTAAAACACCATTCTATGTGTCCTTAAGTAAGGATCTTAAGGAGGCCTCGTGGAGAAGAGGTAACCGTATTACCCAACCACTTTAAATTTATTTGTAAAGACCAAAAAATTCCTTATAATTTTTTTAAAATTATTTGAGATTTTTACAAGTCTTTGAAAATTATCGGTCCATGATTTTGAGGCTCGGTATGCCCGGAATGGATTTTTGAACTTTTTTTAAAGTGCGTTCAGTAAACATGTCGGTGGCATTTTCTATATTTTGAACTGGTGATCGGATTAAAAATCTGAGGAAACTTTTGAATCAGAAGTGTCGGGATTCACTTAAGGAAGGATTCACTTCGACCACAATAGGCCTGGAAAAAAAATTAGTTTTCAGACTTTTTGAAAAATAATAAAATGACATAAAAATGTTATTTTATTATTCTACAATCAGCTGAGTGGTGGTGGTGGGACTGCTGAGTTGTCAATCCATTTAATGGATTGAGTTTTTGTTTTTGTAACCACATTGTTCAGAGATTAAGAGGTTCATTCATTAATGAACCTCATTAATCTCTCGTTATTTTATTCACCCTTCCCCCTCTAATTAAATGAGTCTTAGGTTTGGGTTTTTGATAGGGTAGTGAGGAACCTCTGGAAAAGTACCACAACCTCTTCAACCAATGATGAACTAAGGCTTGAATGATGTCATTGGAGAAATCGATTCGGGATCGACGAACATCGACGGCTTCATTAAGCGTGGATTATTCTTCCACAACTACAACGTCACCTTCGATTTTGAGGTAGGGGTTGTTTATATTTAAAATCATGAGAATTGTTTCTTTTTTGTGTTGTTGAATCATGGTGAATCATAGAAGTGTTGAATGGGGTATAAAATAATTTTACGTGATGTATTGATTACTCTCACTTGTTATAATGCTAAAGCAGAGGGCGCGGGCCAAACGAACAAGGATCAGACCCTCCAACGCTTCGTTTTGGTCACGTTCTATATTGGGAACTTTTGAACTCAATGGAAATTAGAATCTGGGAGTCATGTAGTGATGGCAGCAACCCAGTAGGCTCGTAGGCACGTTCGAAAGGGAAAACGGACCACCAGACCTTACCCAATGGCACGTGGAAGATCTGTCGATGCAGTACCGGCGATAGGCGCCAGTGGGAGACAGTGGCAGCCGGCATTGGCTGACCACGGTGGAAGTGGGAGGCGCATCGTCGTGCGTTGCAGCGACGGTAAGGGTGGTCGGCTCTCGGTCGATCGTGTCAGGGGAAGCGTCACACCGTCGTGCTCCACGGTTAGAAGGTTGCGGCATCAAAGCTGGGGCGGAGGCAAAGGGGACCTGCGCATCGTGGGTCTCCCTGACAGGGAGGCGGCACCATGTGGCACTACCGTTGAGAAGTCGAATGGATTTCTGCCCTTCTAGAAAGAGGAGAAACCTCCCCCACGCGGGCCACCTAGCTGGGTGTCGCACCAGCTAACGGGTCACCCCCCCCCCCCCCCGGTGGGCCGCGCCTTGCCAATGCGGATCGGGCTGGTCCGCGGACCAATAGGCCGAGCCCATGTCCCAATCCACTCGGTTTGGCCCATCCATTTTGGGTCGGGTCAGGTCAGCCATAACATGGTCAGTTTGGCCCAGGACGGGGTGTGTCAGGTCGGCCAAACCCGGACCCTCTTCGACCCAGATATGTTTAAAAGAACATATCTCACAAACAAGAGATATGTTTGAAGAACTATATCTAGCACCAGAATCCTCAGAACGAGACAACCCTTTTGAGATAATCCAACTGAGTTTTGGATAATGTTGGAGTATGGCTGGGTTGGATCGAACCCGAATCCAACCAGGCTTTCGGCACTAAAATTCCTATAACTCATATACTGGGTGTCTAATTGACGCGTTGTCTATCACTTTAAGACCCAATAGGCATGGCAGTCCTTTGCGTTACTATTTTATGGAACATTGTAGTAGTTGAGGCATGACCGATATCTTGATGAGAGAATACTACGGAACTCAAGTGCACTAGGTGTAGAGAATCAGGTGGATGGTTGTCAAATGAGGAGTGACTCTGTGTGGATTAGCATCATAGTGGCCTTGTTTGGATCGGCATCATAGAGACCTTGTGTGGATCGGCATCATAGAGACCCTATGTAGATCTGCATCATAGAGACCATGTGTGTATCAGTATCATAGTGACCCTGTGTGGATCGACATCATAGCGACCCTATGTGGATCAACATTCTAGCAACCCTGTGTGGATCAGTAGTGTGAGACCCGAAGAGGACCAGTCTTAGAGAGCCCATAATAGATCAGTGACTTACAACCCTGTGTGGATCGATAATGGAACAACTTCTTCACGGTTCAGTTATGGAACTTCCTAAAGGAATAAAATGATATAGCTTATGACTAATCATCTTTAATCCTAATCTCTGAGTTGTATACCTTGTTAGAGCTGAGTATTTTCTTATGATTTGTAATTGAGATCATGCTTTGTGGTTTTCCTTTGGGGAATTTTGAGAGACCTTTGGGGGTCTCGGGGTCCCTACTGGGTATTTTTAAACTCACCCCTACACGGGCTTCACCTGCACCTTGTTGGGTCTTATGCAGACGATGAGCAGCTTGGCTGAGACTATAGGATCCAGGACCAGGTGGTACATGGAGGTGACTTGTTGATATGGAGATCCGTGGAGATGAGTTTTACCTACCCTTTAGGTAGGAACCATGGTGGGTGATCTCAAGAGTTGTTTTCTATTTTCTATTCTAGTTGTATCTTTTCAGTTGATCTTGTATTCTGGCCCCTTAATTTCAGTACACACTTTACAACTACAATTTTACTTTGTGGTTGAATCTTGTTGTGTTCTTGGAATGTGTCTTTGTATAGGTTTAAATTAAATGTCATCCCATTTTAGGGATATCACTTTTCGGTGCTAGTCTCCAACCCTTGGTCGATAGAATGCGGGCTTAGGGTAGCCACATCACGGGCCCTGAGGGATGGGTCAGGACTAAGTGGTATCAGAGGAGTAGTTTCTATCAAATAACTGGGACCCTGCTCTTTCCAATGGAGAAATAGTGTCTAGAGTTTTGAGTGTGGTTGTTTTGGGGGGTCCAGTGTTGGTGCGGCAGCCGACGTATCCATACACCTGGACCCTGAATTCTGATTTTCAACTCGGTGCATGAAAACACTAATAGAGTGTGTTTTTGAAATGTTTTACTTTTGATCTCTTTTGAGTCAGCTTACTTGGTATAACTTATTGATCATGGAACACATGTTAATTTTCATGATGCCTCCACGTAGACTACCATCCTGGATTACAGTGATAGTTCACGATGATGGTCCCCCGAGCGATTAGGCTTTAGTGCAGGGCCCTCTTATGGTGATGGCACCTTTGGGTGGTGCACTAGCAGCACCACCATCCATTGGGTAGTAGTTTCCATAATCTCCACTAGTGGACGGTGCATGCCGACTGATAATGTTGCACGATTTTCAACAGTAGAGGCCTTTGAGGTTTTGAGAAGGGATATATCCCTATGAAGCTGAGGACTGGTTGGAAGCTATGGAATGAGTTTTTCGCCTAGTTTGGACACCAGAAGATTAGATGGTGATCCTAGTTGCTAGCCTCTTATAGGGAAGAGAACGATGATGGTGGATCCTGACGCTCTAATAACACGATGAGATGAATCTCACCTGGACATACTTTGAGAGCCTCTTCAAGGTGGACTTTGTTCGGGTGACACTGTGCTCTTTGCATATTCAGGTGCTCCAACACTTACAACAGGGAAGCCTGACGGTAGCCCAGTACTCGGTGAGATTCACTGACCTCTCGCGCTACTCCACCAAAATAGTGCAGGACCATTTCTTTAGGGCTCAGACCTTTGAGTAGGGACTCCAATGGGAGATGATGGAATTGATGATATCACTCAATATCTTGACGCATTTTGGAGTTCTCAAGGGAGAGTTATTGGTGGAGAGCTTCCTAACTGAGTAGGCACCAATGGTGAGAGCCACCACCAAACGACAGGTAGCCCAAGTCAGATGCAGTAGGAAGTAGGTAGATGACGCAGAGATCCAAGTGATCCAGACCTTCTGGAGGACGACCCCAGGACATAGGGTTGGAGCTTTGGAGCTCACGAGGTAGAGCTAGCCAGCAGAGAAGCAGATTGTGCTTCATTTGCGGCGGGTAGGGCCACATGGATCGTGACTGTCCGACTCACCGTATCGATGATTAACAGACAGTTGAGGGTTTACAATGTAGAGGTAGAAATTCATTTGAGGAGGTCTGCAGGGCGGCGGATGTGGAAGAGGAGCAGGTCATGCAACCAGCGGTGGGCGGCGATTTGATGTTCTACTGGCACCACCTCCAAGTGGTCCACCCCGACCTCAGGGAGCAGGAAGACAGGGAGGAGATTAGTATCAGGAATCCAATACCAACGACCATAGAGCTCCATATATGATTCGAGGTAAGATCTATTTCTACTCCACTCTAGCTGCAGTACTTATAGACACAGGTTTCTGTCACTCTTTCATTTCTATGGCTCTCATTCTGAGCTCGAAGATTCTGGTTGAGCCATTGGCTCGATCCTTACATTTAGAGACTCCAAGAGAAGAGGATTTGATTATTACACACTGGTGTCAGAAGTGTGAGTTTACTCTAGGAGGTGAGAGCTTTGGTTGGGATCTCCTAGTAGCAGCGTCGAGGCCTTATGATGTCATCTTGGCTATGGACTAGTTGTCCACGGTCCATGCTCATATTCAATGTTTTAGGAGAAAATTGCGATGAGTCAGTGAGGATGGGATTCGGTTTTCCTTCATTAGAACGAAAGGAACCTTTGTAGCATAGTATTGACTTTCTCGAAGGATGGTGCAGCCAATCACTCATCAGTTAGATAGAATTACCCTCAGATTAGTTGACACAAGGAGTCTGAGTTTTCCCATAGCGGTGGACCAGTATGATGATGTCTTCCCTAATAATGTTCTAGAACTACCTATTCACATAGAGTTAGACTTTTACATCTAATTGTACCCTGAGATGGAACCGATATCTTCATAAGCATATCATATGTCTCTCACGGAGCTTCGTGAGTTGCGGGTATAGTTGGAGGACTTGTAGAAGAAGGGGTTCATAAGGCCCAGTGTTTCTCCATGGGCATGCCTGATTTTGTTCACCAGGAAAGAGGATGAGAGTCTGAGGATTTCTGGGGACTATTGGAACCTAAAATAGGTGACCGTGAAGAACAAGTGTCATATTCTGAGGAATAATGATCTATGTGACCATCTGAAGGGAGCTCGATGGTTTTCGAAGATATACCTCATACCAGGCTATCATCAACTTAGGGTATGGGATGACGACGTACTGAAGACAGCCTTCAAATGTCCGTATAACCATTATGAGTTCTTGGTGATTCACTTTTCCATAACCAATGCTTCAGTAGTGTTCATGGAACTCATGAACAGGATCCTCCAGTCCTACCATGATCGCATTGTGGTAGTCTTCATTAATGTCATCTTTTTATACTCAGCATCAGAGGATATACCCACCATGCACCTACAGATAGTTTTGGATACACTTCGAGAGCACCAGCTTTATGGAAATCTCTCAAATTTTCAGTTCTGGCTACAGGAAGTCCAGTTCCTAGGGAATATTATCTCAGAGGCTGGAGTTGCAGTGGATCTAGCAAAGATAGAGTTAGTTCTTACTTAGAATCCACCTAGGAGTGTGATTGAGGTTCGGAGTTTCTTGGGATTGATTGGGTACTACTGAAGATTCATACCTATATTTTTCAGAGTTTCAACACCCTTATCAGCTTTGACAAAGAAAAGACATCCCTTCATGGGGATGGAGAGGTGCCATCAAAGTTTTCAATAGCTGAGGCAGAGACTGACGAGTTCCCCCATCTACAGGATACAAGAAGAGTGTGTTGGGTATATAGTCTACTACTACGCATCAGGGACCGGACTAGGTTGTGTCATGATGCATGAGAGAGTGGTGGTCACCTAAGGCTCATGGAATTTGAGACATCACAAGCAGAACTACACTACCCATGCCCAGGAGGTAGCTGTAGTGGTCTTTTCACTGAAGATGTGGAAACACTACTTGATGGGTGAACGTTTTACAGTCTACTCTGATCAAAAGAGTCTGAGGTATATCTTCTCATAGAAGGACCTGAACCTAAGATAGTGAATATGTCCAAAGTTCCCCTAGAACTAAGACTTTGTGATATTCTACACTCTTGGAAAGGGGAACGTAATAGCAGACACACTCAGCAAGAGGTATGGTCTACAGTTGTTGAGTGATGAAATAGATCAGCTAGTCGTGTTGCAATTTTCCTTCGTGGATAGTGATGGACCAACTTACCTCCAGTCTATGACAGTTAATCCCACACTCTTTTAGCGAGTCAGAGAGGCACAGCTTGGGTACTTATACTGTGAGGCCTGGTGTGCTTAGATATCCTCAGGACTATCTCCTGATAGATTTTTTGAAGGTGGGGAGCATGTCATCATCTTTTGAGGACACACTATGGAACCAGTGATGCTTCAGGAGGATTTGTTAATGGAGTTCAATACATCCCATTTAGAAGTACATCCTATAGTGGTGAAGATGTACTAGGACCTCCGGCATCAGTACTGGTGTCCAGAGAATAAGAAAGCAGTGGCAGAGTTCATATCATGATGCCTCACTTGTCAGCAAGTGAAGGCCAAGCATCAGGTACTAGCAGGGTTAGCGCAGAAACTTGAGGTACCGAAGTGGAAGTGGGATGTTATATCCATGGACTTCGTGAGGAGGTCATGACGGAGGTGAAGGGGACCCGCGCCCCGAGCATCCTGCTGGCTGGGAGGCAACACAACATGGCACCTCCACTGATAAGACGAGCAGCTTTCAGCTATTCGGGAAGGGGGAGAAGGCTCCCCTTAGCAGGCCACACAGTTGTGTGTTGCACTAGCTAGCAGATCGGGCCACCTGGTGGGTCGGGATGGTCCAGTTCAGGTTCGTCAGGGTCGGACCCGGGTCAGACCCAGACTAGGTCGGGTCGGCCCAGGACGGGGCAGGTTGGGTCGGACCGGACCCGGACCCACTTCATCCTAGATAAGATAAAAAGGTTGTATCTCACAAACAAGACATCTGTTTGGAGAACTTTATATGTCACTGCAATCCTTGGAACGATATGTTCCTTTTGAGATACTCCAACTGAGTTATGGAGATTGTTTGTGTATGGTCGGGTTGGATCGAACCCGAATCCAACTGGGCCCTCAGTACTTAAATTCTTATAACCCACAGACCGGGCATCCGATTGACGTGTCGTCTATCGTATTGGGACCCATAAGACATGGAGGTACTTTAGGTTACTCCTTTTTTGAACGTCATGGTAGTTGAGGCATGACCGATATCTTGAGGAGCGAATACTATGGAACTTAAGTGAACCGGGTGCAGAAAATCATGTGCATGGCTGTTAAATGAAGAGTGACCCTGTGTGGATTAGCATCATAGTGACCCTCTGTGGATCGTAATCATAGAGTCCTTATGTGCATTGGCATCATAGAGACCCTATGTGGATCTACATCATAGAAACACTATGTGGATTAGCATCATAGCGACCCTGTGTGGATCAGCATCATAGCAACCCTATGTGGATCAGGATTCTTGCAACCATGTATGGATCAGCAGTGCATGAACCGGCAAGGACTAGTCTTAGAAAGTATAATCATGGATCAAAAACTTACGACCCTATGTGGATCGATAATGGAACAATTTTTTCATGGTTCAGTTGTGGAACTTCCTAAAGGAATAAAATGATATAGCTTATGACTAATCATTTTTATTCTTGATCTCTGAGTTTTATACATGGTTTGAGATGAGTAATTTCTTGTGCTTTGTGATTGATATCATGATTTTTGGTTTTCCTTTGTGGAATTCGGAGAGACCTTCGGGGGTATTGGATTCCCTACTTGGTATTTTTAAACACACCCCTGCACGAGCTTCACCTGCACCTTGTTCTGTCTTGTGCAGACAACGAGCAGCTCAACTGAGACTATAGGTGCCAGGACCAGGCAGTACACAAAGGTGACCGGTTGACATGGAGAGTGATGGAGAGGAGTTTTACCTACCCTTCAGGTAGAAACCTCGATGGAAAATCTTAGGAGATGTTTTTGGTTTCCTGTTTTAGTTGTATCTTTTCAGTTGGTCTTGTATTTCAGTCCCTTACTTTTAGTCCACACTTTTACTATTGTAGTTTTACTTCATGGTTGCATCTTGTTGTGCTCTTGGACTATGTGTTTGTACAGGTTTAAAGGAAATGCCTTACCATTTTAAGGATTCAACCTTCCGATGCAAGTCACCAACCCCTGGCCTATGAAAGGCGAGTTTGGGGTAGTCATGGCACAAGCCTCTGGGGATGGTTCATGACATTATTTCTTATTATACCTCCTCTAAATTGATTGTATTATTCATAAAATGATAAATTTAGTGTCCTAAATATATTTAAATTTTATTATGATTATGTAACCACAAATATCCACCATCAATTCCATCAATTGGGAAGTGAAAGTACTGCTCATCTGTATGTGTGGACTATGGCCTCCACATAGTGATACAATTATTTTTTCATCACCGTATTTCATTGAGGGTTGTTATGGTGGTCTTAATTTTTTTCTATAATATTTATTATATAATTGTTCTTTTTTATTTATAATATCTTTTTTACATTCTTACCTTCCAATCTGATGGAAAATGATAACATCACTCGTGCGTAAGTGTGGACAACCCCCTCCACAAATTCATGTGATTTTTTTTAATTTTTAATTACATGGATGGAAATAAGGATAGATTTAATGAATATATCTTATATATATGATATAATAATGGTTATATTAAGGTAAATTTTTGTTGGGAAAATTTTCTTTAAGGTATAATTTCAGTGTTTTAGGTTGATTTTTTTTGTTTAAAAAGTAGGTTTCTATGGTCATTTGGGGAGTTCTAGAGAGATTTTTTAAAAGGGATACTGAAAAAGATCCAAGGAAAAGGAGTAGAGGATCTTTCTTTGGTAAAAAAGTACATATACAAGGTGATGTTATTTCCCTATTTTTTCCAAATTTTTGGGGTCCAAAATTTTGAGGTTGGCTCAATCATCACTAAAGTTAGATTTCTATGAATGCCGCATAAAAAATGGAAAATGCATCAGTTTCATAAAAACCAGAGTTTTGCAAAGGTAAATGTCTTTTTAAATGAATTCAGTGTTGAAAAGGTTGGGTTTTGTGAAGGTGTATAGAATCATGAATGAATGATGAAAAATGATATATCTATGTGACTAAGAGAATCAGATCATAATGAATGCATAATGAAAAGACAGTACACTCTAAGACTATGAAAAGATTTTTGAACTGTGAAATTACCCTGGATTATCATGAAATGGGAATATTCGATAACATAATTGGGGATCTTCATGAAAATGTGTTGGCAGGGATGGAAGCTTCTAAACAAGAGGTAATGCCTATAAATAGATGTCCATCCCCCTCAAAAATGAAGGGAATCACCTTAATGAAAATCTGTTGGCTCTGAATTTTTTAATGTAATTCATGAAGGTTGTTCTTGTGAAATTTTTCACAAATAAGGGATGCTTGTGAAGGCTATAAAATCCTACTAAAAATTTTATGCATCGTGAAAGTGTTGGGGTTCAAAAAGTCTTTAAGAAGTCAACTGAAAATTTTGAGCCACATGAAGGCTAAGTGAGCTTTACGAAAGTGGTTGAGCTTCATGAAATAGGTTTGATTTGGGAAATTGTTGTGGTTCATGAAGGAATTATATTATTATAGATAATTTGGAATCTTTGTGGAGGTTGTGAGAGATTAGTTAAGGCATTGAGCACCACAAGAGTGTTGAAAATGGATTGCCCAGTAAATCTATGGTAAATTGATATTCATCAACTGGATGAAAAGGGGACTTCAACGGAGCATCTATCAAAAACTAAGTATGTATTAATTTTTGATATTTATGGTACCTACATGTCCATAAACTGGGTGTGATTCCTTTCTAGAGTAGTGAGAAAATGAAGAGGAATAAGGTGATCCATTCCACCGATACTGATCCATTGAAAAAAAGATCAAGGGAGTGACCCTTGGGAAGCAGTGAGATGTCCCAAAAAAAATTAAAGGCAATAACCTTAGATTATTTTTAATCTATCCTAAACCATCATTTTTGATATGATCCTTAGTGGATATAGTACATCGGTACATTGGAGTTGTATTCTCCTTGAGTGTAACCCAATGAGGGTGATCCATGTAAAAATATGTGTTTCATTTTTCTTTATCTCCTATTTTACATTCAATACATCATCGTTATATAAAGAACAAAAAATAATATCATCGTAAACTCTAAAGAGAAAATAAAGTGACCCTTATAATAAAGAGGTCAAGATCTAGTGGGGCATGAAGATTTTTTAAAATGATGTCCATACACTGATTCACCCCCTACTCTAAGAGTATATAATCCCATTTTGGTCCTAACAATTATTATTTTTCTCTCTTTTTTTCCGTCCATTGTAAAGTAAAAAAAAATATTTTTCATGTGTATGTATGGCATATCATCTCCATGAATGGTGTAATTCATTTTTCTATCTCTATATTTTATGGAAAATATATATATATATATATATAATTAATATATATAATATTTATATCATTACTCACATTTTTCAGGTTATATAATCGTGATTTAAGCAAAAAGTTCCAAACTACCGATCCAAAATTCTCATAAAGAATGAAATAATTAACACTATGAAATGTTGATTTAAATAAATAATTATTAATAAAAGGGTGTTGAAATATTATAAGTAGATAATATATGATATTAAAAAATGTAAATGATTTGTGTATATAATTAAAATAAATTTAGATTTATTATATTATAGGTTAGAGTGCTTTATAATCAAATCTAACTTGAGGTAAGGTATTTGCGTCTAACTTTTATTTCTGTGAGACACCGGTCATACTCACGACATGTTTTATTTATGTTGTATATACACAACCCATGAATGTATTTTATAATTATTATCATGAAAATTATGGGGATATACATATCTATCTAAGCTTCCCACTATTATGATGTTTTTATTTAGAAATTATCAAAGTGGTAAGGGATTAATGTTATAATCTCAATGTTTATTGGGATTGTCTATGATCAAGTTCCAAATGATAAATGTTTTTGACATATCTCTCAAGAATCATATAAAGTTTACAATCAAATGGAAATTTATAGATAATAAATATTTTTATTTAATTTTCTTATCCTTAAAAACTCAAGAGTTTAACACCCTGAGAATTTTGTTTAAAATAATAGTAAGCTTGATAGTTTGTTTAACACGTAACACCAAGCTTTATGAAACTTTAGCTATAATATAAAATTATTATTATTATTTAAATGTTACCTAGCCCTGAATTGGTAGGTATGAGTATGAATAACTTAAATATGAAATATATTTATAATGGTCCCACTAAATAAAAATTAATTTATTAATTATTAGTAAATAAGTACTAAATTTTTAGTAAAGTCATTTTATCATCCAAAAAACTTTTTCTTCAAAAATGATTTTTATTTCCATTTGTAAGTGACCATTATAATTAATTTAGTCTAATTTTATAAATTTTATTTTCTAAAATTAACATCATTTTTTAAACAAGCATATCAAAATTAACTTAGAGTGAAATTTGCGGATTTTTCTAAAATGATTTATTTTTCAGTGAATGGTAAAAAAATACTTTTTTTTAAAAACTCTGATTTATTTTGAAAAAATAAATTAATTTAAAAGTTCCATTCCATTTTTTATTTTATATTTAAGTTAAATATGATCCATTTTACATGTAATAATATAATTAATTCCATTTGAATCAACAATGTTCTTTATTTTGATATAAGTTAATTTTTATTCTTAAAAACACATTTTTTATAATAATTATTTTTCAATGTGATTTATGTATTTATATTAAAATTGATTATTGAAACATCAAGAATTTAATCCCCAAAACCTAATTTTATATTTATAATCGTGAGGTTAAAATTTGGGAAATAGGCCCCTTTATTTTTTTCATTTCGAATGGTAATCGTAGTAAATATTTTCTATCGTGGTAAGGGTAAATCGGGTAATTAAGGTCAAAAATAATGTGATGAGGAATTAAAAACAACACAAAACATGAATTTGTATCATTATATGGGAAACATTTAGCTACATATTTACCAAATATTAATTTAAAGTATTTTGGATCCATTTGATGTAGGTAATCATATTTATATTATTATAAGTAAAGAAGATTCCAAAATGAAACTCTCTTGCTTTTAACTTATTTTACATGTTCACATAAGTATAATAATAAGTTATGAATAATTAAAAAATTTATTTTGAACATAATTTATTTATTTTTATTATGTTCATTTATTTATAATTTTTAATGAGTCAGTAATTAGCTTAAATTCTTTTGCAACGCTAATACAGTATTTGATTGACTAATAGATAAATGAACTAAATGATTTTAAAAATATTAAAGGAAATATAAAATTATTAAAACACAATATTACATTAACTTTAAAGAAATATTTTACATTTTAGTTTTGTTTTAAAAGATTATATTCGAATTTTATGTTTTTTTATGTATTTAAAATCAAATAAAATAAATTGGGTCAAAATGGTTGTAATTGTATTTTATAATGAAGAATATTTTATTAACTGGTTAAAAATTAAAAAAATACTATATTTGTTCAAGTTAATGGAATATATTATAAAACATCAATTATGTCTCATTTATGGGCCATTATTCCTCTTATGTAAACTTTCTTGACCATTAAATGATGGAAAACTTTAATATTGTGGTATTTTTAAAAAGGGTTGATGGGGTTTAAAACTAAAATAAAAGGGTGAAAATGAAAAATAAAATAAAGAAATGTTGTATTATAATATTTTGAATCATCATTTTATTATATTCTAATTTTATCATTTTTTAGCTATTTATACTTGAAAAATAATTTATATTAATTTAATACTTTAATAAAATCCAAGAATGTCTCTCGACTCACTTATAAAAGGACTCACATTTTATCATATATTTACACCACATTTAGTATCCAATATCTGAAAAACCCTACCCATTTATGTTAGAAAATACTTATACAAGTTTCAGTGGTTTCTTTTATCCCAAAATACCAACCCTACGTTCCTTAATAAGAGATCTAAAAGAATTCTACTTAAGAAGAAGTCATTGTCCATACCAACTCATTCCGGTTTATTTATTGTTTAATTCCTATAAATATCTTGTAACAATAATAAAATAATATGTCCAATATCATAAATATACATTGATTTTATTATAATTATGGTACAACCATATTCCATCTCTTGGACATCCTACTAAAAGTGAAAACATCGCTCGTGTATATGTACGGCTTACCATCTCCACAGAGCGATGTAATTTATTTTTCCCCACCACTTTACATGGATGATTATAAAGATTAAACTAATGAATATATATATTATATTTATTACATAATTATTATTTTGAACTTATAATATCATATCTAACTTCTTACCTTCTAAACTGTTGGAAAATTGTAACGTCACTTGTGCGTGTGTGTGCACTACAACCTACATGAAGTGATGTGATCCGTTTTTAATTTCCGATTTACATGGATAGTAATAAATATATATTAAATAAATATATAAGATATATATGAAATAAAAAATACTATTAAAATGTGAATTGTCATTTAACTTTCTTTTTCTCATCCTTCAAAAATTCAAAGACAATGTTTATGTGTATGTATGACCTACTGTCTCCATGAATGACCTAATTAATATATATATATATATATATATATATATTCCATGGATGAATAGAAATAAATATATATATTTATATATATTTATTTAATATATAAGATATTTATATCATAAATAAAATTATTAAGATTATGGACCCATGAGAATTATGTCAGTACTGAAACTACTAAATCGAAACATACATGAAAATTGAAGTAGTTAACACCCAAAATAATGATAATTATAAAAGATTTTTAAAAAACATGTGATAAAATATAATTAAAAAATCATAAATGATATTAATGATATGTATATTGTTCTTGTATGTAATTATAATAAAACTAAATTTATTATCCACAATGTTAGATCACCAATGTTGCAATTCAAACATATAGTAAGGGGTTTCTTAACTCAATTTCCTTTCATTGGGTTATATCACTTCTTCATTATGTCATGATTATGTGTGAAATGAAATTGGATTATTTTATGTTTTATTTCCACTTATCCCATTCTATTTATATTTTTTACACATAATCTCTTCATTGATTAATCACCACTTCAATGATTGAACCTTTTTAAGAGATTTTGTCTCAATTTCCACTCCATTGAGACATATTTGGTATTATAAACCAAATTATTTTTTATGTGTTATATATACTAAGCCTTACAGGTTTTTAATATTAAAAATTATTTATTCATTATAAGTAATGATTCAATTCAATTTAATCTTTCATGAGGAGTATTTAAGAGAAAATTCTATGTTATTTATCTTTTTCATTAGGTATATATTTTCTTCCATATTCATATTTTTCAGAATTGTTTTACAAAAGTACTTTTATTTCTTCAAATGAATTATTGAGGTAATTTTTGGTAATCCTTTACTGTTTAAAATTTTTAAAGTAATATTTATATTGTCTTTATAAAGGATAATTTTTTAGTTTCTTTATAAAAAGTCAAAAGGTATGTTTTTTTAACATATTCGATGTTAATAGATTCTCCATCTACCATAACTATTTAACACTCATTGATTTTTATAAATTATTTCATAAATATTATAAAGAAAAATATTTATTAAAACTTATTTTTAATGTTATGAATCCATTATATAAAATACATGATTCTATTACAAAAAATATATATTTTAGATGAATTTATGGTTGTATCATATCTCTTATTAATTTTCTGGTCATTAACTTACTCTTAAAACATTCACTATCTTATAATTATTAAAAATTACATTTATCTTAATTATCCATATTCTTTATATCGTGGATATTATTATTTCTTAAACTGTATACCATTTCTATATATAGTGATTTACATGGATAGTTATTTGATTGATTGAGGAAATATTTATATTTCATATACTTTATTAAATAAAACATTTATTGATAAAGAATATTGTTTATGAGTTAAAATGATCCTTCAATATATGAGGAATAAATTGTATATACAATAACTAGTGGGCTACGAATTATATTTCCCCTCAATGCCTCGGTATGTCATGTGAGACATATCAGCTAGCCAAAAAATTTAAACTATTTTGTTGGTGTATTCCCACACATAGTTTAAAATGTCTTTGAAAAAGGGATTTAATGGTAGGGATATCATGAAGTCTGATATTTGAATGTCCAATAATATGCATTTACTTCATTTATAATTATGTTATTATTATCCATGAAATTATTTAATTTATATTATCCATGGATGCATTTTTTCCCAATTTATTGATTAAATTTCATGTTTTTTTAGTTATTTACCATTCTATATTGATTCGTGATAGATTCAGTTGTATGTAACTCTTACTAATTATCTGATCTCACCTCTTATTTTTTTTACTTTACCTTGAGAATAATTAAGGATATTATGAATAATATCAAATATGTAAGAATGTTTGTGTGCTATATATTTTATATTTCCAATGTAATAGGAAAATAATATATTTATATGGTTATCCAAGAAAACTAAAATGATTTCTCCTTTGATATGAGATCATTTATATCTTATACTAATGTAATAAGGTAGACACTAAATCTGGGTTACTAGAATTGGGGTTTCTACAATTGTTAAGATATAAAGCTTCATTGAAACCATGGGAGGTAGATTTATGAAAAAATAGATAAGAGAACTTGAACCTTTGGTAGACTTTGAAAATAAGTCTAACTATATAATAACATCATAAAGTTTGTGTATGGTAGAGATAATGTGGTTTTCATAGCAATACATCCATGTATGGAAGTGCACATGGTTTTGGGACCGATGTATATAATGGTAATAACCACGAAAATAGCTAGTTGAATATATCTCGACCATCATTCTGGTGTATGGTAAGTGTGACCTTACTGCTCTCCTAGTTTGATTATCCTAGGGGTATTCATGTGTAAAATCACATTTTCTTTATAAACCATTAGGATGAATGAGCACCTATGGAAACCTATGATAATTCATAGTAATATAGGATAAACCTGTGGTGTCGCCGGTTGATAAGTCTAAGGTTCATCATAGGTTTAATTTCATAGATACCCCTATTGAGGTTCCAGGTTATTAATGTTTAAAATGATGTAAATGGTGTTTTTGATAACATTTGTGGGAGTATAACACTTTGGTTTAGAATATATTTTCGTAAAAAGATTATTTTATGAATAATTATTTTATATTTTGTGGACATAAGTTCAAAGTTATTGATAACCTTTATGGTTAATATGATCTTATATGTTACGGTAAAAATATTCAATTAATATAATTTTATTTTGTGGATGAAATAATTTGTATAAAAAATATTAGTGGTTAAAAATGATTTGATCGTTATTGTTATTCATTAGGAAGGTTATCATATTTTTATAATGTTATAGGAATTATATTATTATAGTTTTAGAAAATTGACAACCTGTAGGGTTGGCTGAAAATAGGATGCCTTAGACAAAGCCATGGGGATTGAACCTACAATGGATGGGTGACAAGGGTGTATTTCCTATCACTGGCCTATTTGAAGCCCTAGTTAGTATTTTTTTTTATTTAAATGATTTGGTGGATAAATATTAAGTTGAATTTTGGAATAGTATATAATTTTATTATGTATTTATGGTGATTTGAGATATTTATGGAAAGGATTAGCATATGTTTTAGGATTGTTAGGGTTAAATAATTATGGAATGAATTAATTTAATTTTTTTGAGTTATTTTTTAGGTCATTGAGTTTAATTGGGATGTAGGATTATTTATTTACAGAATAATCTAAGTTGAACCTTTGGGGTTATTGAAGAAATTTTGATGTAAACTGTATTATTTTTCTGTATGAATATTTATACATTATGGATATTATCTTAGTTTGTGGTAACCATTTTATTTTTTATTAATATTAAAATATTGGAGGAATATATTGTTACCCTTTTGTGGATATTTGATCCCTTAAAAGTTGATTTTAACTCTTTGGGCATAAAAACTCATCTTAAATAATCATCATTTAGAGAAAGGGAAATATTGTGGGGGAAATTTATTAAAGGATGAAATTAAAATTTTCATGTAATTATATTTCATTATGCTCTTGGTCTATATGGTAAATTAATTCCTCAACCTTAGAAAAAGGATTTTGAAACAAACATGTTATCATATTACGATCATTTCTAATTAATTGATGGTCTTTTACCCATCATGGATTTATGGTTTTGTGGTCATTAACATTCTTATCCTTCAATCAAAATTATAAAGGTTATAGGGATTTCACACTCTTTTACCACCAACCTTTACATAGATCATTGGATTTAGTGGTTCCCTCACGATATAGGGTTGAAAATTAATATTAATCAGTTGTGTAGCACTAGAAACATTCTAGGTGGTGGTTTGGTGCATGAAACTCAAGGATTGGTGGTGCTTGTATTCATAGATTTATTTGGATTTGGTGACTCTCCGTAGGCTGATGTCCATGTGGTTATTTATAGACATGAATTATGCATCAAGAATAATGTGATTCTCATAGATTTGGATACTAAATCGATGGTGGTTTACAATTCCTTACAGGGGCTCATCCCTACTCTCGGGTCAATAACTTACCATGTCCAGAAATCCAAGATTTTGTTTATTAGGAAAGTGGAAATTGCACACACCCAAAGAGTGGGAAACATAGAAGCTAACTACCTAGCTTCCAAAATACTTTGGAATGGATCTTTCACCTATTTCTCAATCATGGTGTCCTTTATTTAGGTGGGAATTAATATTTTAATAAGTGACACTAATGGGTTTCATTATTTTAGGATCCCATGAATTTCTAGTCCTCTCTCTAGCCCTCGTTTAGAACTATTCTCCTTTCTAATAATTAAATAAGGTAATATCATCAATGTTCTTCTTGTTTAGAGCATAAAAATGGGGTATCTCAGGAAACCTTTATGTTTACCACTTTACCTTTTCAAGAGAAGTTTTATTATCCTTATGTACGATGTGGTTTTTTATTAGAGTTTAGACATTTTATGACCAAGATAAATTTGAGAGGACATAATTTTTTTAATTTTGGAGAATGTAACACCCTTATAATTTTTTTTAAAATAAAAACAAGCTTGAAATATTTCTTAACACGCAACTTTGTGGTTTAAGTGAATTAAGATATAATATAAAAATATTATTATTTAAATGTAACCAAATTTTTGTATTGGTAGGTATGAATATAAATAAATGAATTATGAAATTTATTTTTAATTGTCCTAATAAATACTAATGTAATTATTAATTCTTATGAAATAAGAACACAATTTTTAGTAAAGTCGTTTATACATTAAAAATGCATTTTCTTCAAAATGGATTTTTATTGATTTTTCTAAGTGACTATTATAATTAATTTCTACTAATTTTAGATATTCTATTTTATAAAATGAAAATAATTTTTAAAATCATCCTATCAAAATCAATGTAGGGTGAAATTTTGGGATTTTTCTAAAATGGGTATTTTTTCAATGAAAAATGAAAAAAAACCAATTTTTCAAATACTCTCATTTATTTTTAATAAATAAAAAAAATTTAAAATTTCCATTATATTTTGGATTTAATATTAATGTGAAATATTATATAGTTGACTTAAAATAATATAATTAATTCTATTTTATATATAAATATTCTAGATTTTGATATAAGTTATTTTTAATGTTTAAAACACATTTTTTCTAATAACTATTTTGTATAGTATTTTATGAATTTATATTAAAATTTATTTCCTAAGATTATATAAGTTGGATCTGTAAAAATTTAGACCATATTTAGAAACATTGGGTTTAAATTTGTTATATAGTACCATTTTATTTTTGTTCATTATGAATAGTAACTATTGTAAATATTTCTCACCTAAATAAGGTTAAATCGGGTAACTAAGGTTATAAATAATATAATAAATCATTACAAATCAACCCAAAACATGATTTTATTTTCTTTTATTGGATTATTTTTGCCATATCCATCCCATATTTTAATTTATGTCATTTAGGATACATTTTCCCTCAGTAATGACAAATATATTATTTAATGTAAAAAAATACAAAATGTTACTCTCCTACTTTTAACTTATTTTATATGTTAACATAAGGATAATAATATGTTAAGAATGAATATGTAAAGTTATTTTTAACATAATTAATTTTTTATCATGTTAATTTATTTATAAATTTTAATGATTTAATAATTAGATTAAATTCTTATGCAATGTTGACCCAATATTTATTCAATTAATTGGAAACACATAAATTGTTTTACAAATATTAAATGTAATATAAATAATATGAATTATAGTGTCTTGTTATTTTTATTGATACATTGTACATTTTCAGAAAATTTAAAAGGATTATATTTTAGTTCTATATTTTCCATGATATATTTAATGTCGAATTCATTGAATACTGTCAAAAATGACATTAATAATTTTTATAATAAATAATAATTTATTAAATGATATAAAATTCATAAAAATACTATATTAGGCCAAGTGATTTTGATATGGTTTTAAAAATAAACTAATATCCATTTATGTGTCATTTTTTCACTTATGGAAACATTATTTATCTTTAATGGGTGAAAAACGTTAATATTGCGGTAATTGTCAAAAGGGTTAATGCGGGGTCAAAAATAAAATAAATGTGTGAAATCATAATAAAAACTTCTATAAATTTTTTTGATGCTATTATTTTGACTATTCATAATATTATCATTTAATTATTTTAATTTTGAGACATTTATACTTGAAAAATAATTACTATCAATTTAATACTTTAAGAAATTCGAAGAATAATCCTCCCCTAACTTATAAAGGGACACCCATTATATCTTTTCATTTAACCAATTTGAGAGTCCTATCATGAACAAAACCTACCCATTTATCTTTTAAAAATTCTTATACAAGTTCTATTTGTTCTGTTTGTCTCAAAAGTCCACCCCTAAGTCCCATAATAGGATATTTAAAGGAAGATTACTACAGAAGAGAGAATCTTCTTTACCGACTCTTTCAAGTTTATTTCCTCGTATACTTATTATAAATCTGTTTTACCTATAATAAAATAAAAAATTATGTATAATAAATATATTTCTATTTTATTATGATTATGGGAAAACCATTTTCCAACTCTTTTTCATCCTATAAAAAGTGAAAACATCACTCATGTGTACATATGACGTATCATCTCAAAGTAGCGGTGTAATTTTTATCATCACCACTTTACTTGGATGGTTTTAAATATAAATCTAATGTATATATATATATATTATTTATGATATAATTATTTTATTTAACTTATAATATCATATCAAACTTCTTTCCATACAATCCTTTGGAAAATAATAATGTCACTCGTGCGTATGTGTGGACTACCACCTCCACGAAACAATGTGTTTCTTTTTTCATTTTGGATTTACATAGAGTGTAATAAGGACAAATTTAATGAATATATAAGATATAAATAATATAAAAATGACCCTATAAAGATGAATTATTATTTACCTTTATTTTTTTCGTCCTTCGATAAGTGAAAACATCATTCATGCCTACGTACGACCTGTCATCTCCATGAATATAGTAATTCATTTTTATATCTCAATATTTTATGGATGAATCTATATATATATAATATATGATATTATACCATTAATATCATTTTAAATATTATGAAACCATTAGAAGGATGTAGGGACTGCAACTACATAGTAAAAACATACATAAAAGATGAAGTAGTTGACTAAAAAATGATAATAATAAATATTGTAGACAAATAGGTGATAAAATGTAAAAAATGGATCATAAATGATATTATAGATATTTATACTTTTTTGTTATGTAGTTAAAATAAAAATAAGTTATTTATATTATATTTTATAGCACCTATGAGAAAATTCGAACTTCAGGTAAGGGGTTTCTTTACCCAATTTCCTTTCATTGAGTTACATCACTTCTTAATTATGTCATATTATGGGTGAAATGAAATTTTATTGTTTTATGTTATATTTATAATTATATTGTGTGTATTTAAATTTTTTACACATAATCTCTTCATTAATTAATCCTCTCTTCAATGATTGAATCTTTGTAAATAATTTTTTCTCAATTTTCAGTCAATTGAGACATATTTGGTGTTATACACCTGTTTATTTTTATATGGTATATATGATTTTCCATTGAGGTATTTAACATAAATACTAATTTATTAATGATGTTTAATGATTCAATTAGAGTTACATTTTCAAAAGGATTATTTAAAAGATATTCTGATAATATTTCTCTTTTTGATTAGTTATATTTTTCTTCTATATCCATATTTTTCAAATTTGTTTTTAAAAAGTATGTTATTTTACTCAAATGATATATTAAATAAGTTTTAAGTTATAATAAAAATTTTAAAAAGTTTTAAATAAATATTTATAATATTTTTAGAAAGGTAATTTATTTAATTTTCTTATAAAAATTTAAAATGAATGTTTTATTTTAATGTATACGACATTAATATAATTCCCCACCGCCATTAGTAATTTATGTTATTAACTTATTCTACAAGATTTAAATTATTTTATAAATAAAACTATTTATGAATAATTATTTCAAATTCTTCACTTACATTTTCCAAAAGAACTTATTTTATTACAAAACCTATATTTCTAATTAATCAATTATCATCTCTTATCTCTTATTAATTTTGTGGTCATTAATTTTATCATGAAATATTCACTTTATTATTAACATTGTACATTACATTTATCTTAAATATACATTTTATTTTTACCATGGATATATTATTATTTCTTAAACCATATACCATTTCTACATATGGTGTTTTACTTTGAAAGTTATATTATTGACTATGGAAATATATAAATTACATATTATTTATTCAATGTGGAAATTTTTTGGAAATGTGTATAATTTATGAATTAAATTGGTCATTCAATATATTATGAATTCATTGTAAATGTCATGATGGGTTTTGAAAAGAATTATGTAGCCCCTCGATATCATGGGTTTTTAGTGTATGCATACCCATTGTTTAAACTATCTTAGACCAAGAATTTTGTGGTAGAGATATCATGATTTTGATATCATGATGTCCAATAGTGCGAATTTACTTAATTTATAATTTAGTTATTATTATCCATGATATTAATGCATTGATATTATCATGGATCCATTCCATGATCAAGTTATTGATTAAATGATATGTGTTTCCAGTTATTTACCTTGTCATATTGATTAATGATAGCTTTTGTTGTATGTAACTATTACTTAGAATCTAAGATCACCCTTTATTTTTTTCCATTACACAAGAGATTAATACTGATATTATTAATAATATAAAATATGAAATAATACTTTTTATTCTTTGTATTTCATATTTCCAGTGTAATATGGGAATCGTTTATGTATCTGGTTCTTCGAGACTGCTAAACCAATAATATATTTAGGATGGGATCCTTTGTTTATTTACTAATTTAATAAAGTATCCACTGACTCTAGGTTACTTGAATTTGGGTTTCTACATAGAGACTAAAATAATTTTTTTTAATGAAAACTCATTTTATTTCCTTATTTGGTCGAAAATCTTTTTCCTTACATATCTATGTTTTCTAAAGTGTTTTAAATAATTTGTTTACCAATATCAAAAAAAATTAAAGTATTTTTTACCCATGTTTTAAATTTTAAAAAAATGGTTTTTTTAATATCCTTTTCAATTTTTGAATGAGGTACTTTTGACTATATATATAAAATGTGGAAGGAGTATTTGTTTTTACATACACAACATGAGGCAAAATTACCATCGTCATGACTAATCAATTATTTGAAACATTAAAAGTTTCCATGGTTCTACTTAAAGACAATGTTTTCATTAATATTAGGGAAATTTTTCAATTTTGAATAAGTTATTTTAAAGTTAAAGGGTTATTTTCCTCAAGAAATGTTCCAGTGATATTATAAATAAATTTTTCATCTATGATAACATTATTTTATATTAATTTTTCATTATTCTAACTATGATCCTAGTATACCATCCTTATTATTTCTCTAGATGATTTAATATTATGATGATGAGATGTTTATAAAACCCATTTATTTTCTATGGGTTATTCTATGATGAAATGTTGAAATGTTTATGGAAGGAATTTACTTTCCTTGGGTTATGATACATAATGAATGATTTATGTTCTTGGGGAACACATATGAATGATTTATGATTATGTTATGGGAGGTCTTATAATTATATATCCCTCTAATTAATTAAGTAAATATTGATATATCATGAGATAATAAGGACTGAAATAGAGAGTGAGCCCAGTTCAATAAGGGACTATGTCCACTATGACAGTCTTATGAGTGAACCTTGACAAAGGATATGATAGAGAAGGTAATGAAAACAATCTACTTTGATAGTCTAGTCATTGATCCTTTTATAAGGAAATAATTTTCAATGATTATGTGTATGTCAATAATTTTTTTCTTATTTCAATGTTATGCTCCCATGGATCGTGTTCTTTGATTCCTTTAAGATTAATGTCTTATGGATTAGCAGTAATTATTCTATAATTCATGATTATGATCTATGATATAATGGTTATGGTTCTCAAATATTAATCTCATGTTCTCATTCCCTTATTCTTATGTTATACTTTAGTGATCATTTATATCTCATTTTTACCCTTTCTGAGCATTTGAACTCGATGAAAAACCTTCCTTATCCTTCATCATACCCTTAAAAACATAATTCTGTTAGGAGGACTTTGGTGATGAAGCAACATCATCAATGTTTTCCCAATTGGATACAATATTATTTATCTTATATTTCTTATTAAGCTCCTCCATTATTTGAGTCCCTTCATGAGTAGGGTCACAATCTATCTTTACAAGTTGAGTATCAACACTCACATACCAATGTGTCCCTTGATTCAAGGGTTCTATCTGCCCCCTAGAAGGAATTTCCTAAGTTTACCCCCTGATTTTTACTTATCCATGTATTCAATAGACATTGATATGTTCCCCTATATAGTGACACTTTTAGATATGAATGGAGAAACACACTCATAATCTAAAGCTAAAGCCCCTGAATACTGGAAATCTAATTCCTACACTGGAACATTTCCCGACTTAGAAGCAGTGTTCCCTTCTTCCACAAGCACATCATAGGATTTTAATTATTTAAAATCTTTAGGATTATTATAAGGGGATATGACTCTCACCATTATATCTAGACCTAGTTTGAGAGTTTATAGTCCCTCCAATAAGACCACCAACACTTGTATCCTTCCTGGTCTAATTCAAGGATCCCTTCTTCCTACAATGTGCCTCTTCGTGACTAGTTGAGGAATAAAATATTCATGTCATTTCATTACAACATTTTTGTTTTATATTTATTATGATATTTCAATAAGGACTGTAGTTAGTAATCTTTCCATATACAAGTCTATGATTTAACTCATAATCATATGTAGAAAACGTCATTTTTTCTGTTAGAATAGATTTGAGATCTACCTCAACTAAAACCGAGGAGAAGTTCCCAAATTGAGATTTTCTTGTCTCCCTATACATCTTAATGGTGAGGCCAATTTAAGAAGAAATATCTTAAAGGATATAAGGATTCCACAAAATCTAATTCAAATAAAATATTTTGACCCAAACTTGAGTGTAAGAGTTTTATATTACAAAGGAGTTGAAACTGAAACACCATTCTTGGTGATAGAGAAATCAAAGTTTGATAGAAACAAATCCATATCCCCAAACCCATTTCTTAAGTTCATCACTGGGAAAGAGGGATATAAAATAACCACAACTAACTAGAATGTAACATCAGTTAAAGAATCCTTAAATCAATGATAAACATAGAAAAATATAATCAAGATTCCATGGATTCATACCTTGATGAAAGGAAATTATTCAAATAATAGATTTTTTATAATTACATAATCTTTTTACAATCTAATATTACCTCTTATTGACCCGAGAAATAGATCCTTCTTTAAAAATAATTTAATAATTTTCTTCTTAAGAATTTGTAAAATACCTTTTATTTAAGGATACCCAACCTTCGGTTTTGATTTCAGGTTGGTGATTCTAAGGTTGGTCATCTCTTCTAGTGGTGTAAATATCCTATGTGTCTCTCCTCACACTCTATATGAAACCTCTAGTGATTTGGCACCAAAAAACATTAGCATCAAATTAAAAAATATCCATTGAGCTTGTGGGACCTTAATTACTTATCAAATTTCCATGTCTTAAGATCTCCTGGAAATCCATCTATCACTTAATTATTGGGTATATCTAATGAATCAATATTATAATAACTCTATCATGATAAGACTTTAGTGAGAACACTTAGGATAATCCAATGTATAGGATAAAATCCAAAGTTATATTAAATATGGGAGTGTGATTTTCATAAAAAAACAACCCTATGTGGATACTACAAGTGGAAATGGTTTTCGTATAGATGCATCAAGTGGTAATAACCCCAAAAATAGTTGTTCGAGTATATCTCATCCATCATTCTACTACACAGTGAGTGTGCCCATACTCTACACCTTATTTGAAACTCTCAAGGTATATTCTTGGGTTAATTCACATTTTCATTATAAACCATTATGATGTATTTGAATAGATTGTGACCATGGGTGAACTAGGTTAGACGTAATGTGGCATAAGATGAAAAGAATGTCACATGATTTAGACATCCTATAAATTATTTTTCATGATTAAGTGGTTTCTTACTATGATTTTTATTTCTCACACTATGATTTTTGGTTTAAATCAATGGATGGAACCAAAATTAACCATTTTAATACGGAATGTTATGGACAAATCAATGATTATACTCCTACGTTTCTAAATTTAATGGGATCTAAAATGAAAAATCTTATTGTTATAATTATGCAATTTTCTCAATATTTGAATCATTATATACTTCCAAAGGAGAAAAGTAAGGAACAATTTTTTATTGATTCCTTCATGATGCAGCATCTACCTTCTTTTAATGGGTCTTTTGATCCACTAGGTGTTATGCAATGGATCAATACCACTGAAAATATATTTTCCCTTATCTAGTGTTTAGAACATGAAATGGTTATTTTAATTTTTTATCATTTTGAAGGTGAAACATATCAATAGTTGAATCTTATCAGTAACATGATATAATAGAAATAAATTTACTGTATGAAGTGGTTATTTGAGATATTATTTCTTAATAAGAAATTTCATTGAATTATTCATAAAAAATAGAGAAGTAATTCATTTATCATAAGAAGAATGATGATTAATCCATCAATACCTATGAGTCATATTTTACTACACTTAGTAGTTATAATTGTGGTATTATCATAAAACATAAAAGTAATATTGATCAGATCTTCAGTGTTTTAAATCCAAGTCTCCAAAAGGTGTCATCCATAAGATAATTTGGTATCTAAGAATAAATTTATTTCTGTGTTATCAAGGTGGAGATAAATATTGGTGATAACCATCAATCTCATAGTTTTGAGTAGAATGGAATGATGTAACTCTATATAAATTATAAAAACGAAGAATATAAGAAGATGGTATTTATTTTATGCTCAATGTGTGGAAAGAAACATGGAGAAAATTATTTTAAATGGATTGGAAAAAAATTAGGATTGAAAAAAAAAGGTCATCATGCAATCAAATGTTGAAGTGATGGGGTGAAAAAAATATATAATTATATAGACAAGGTAAAGTTGATTTCCCCAACCACACTCCAATGTTTAAAATGAAAGGTGTATAAGAATTATGCTAACCAGTGATAAAATATAAAGGTTAATTATAATGATCGATGTTAGAAACCACTTAATCCTAAAGACAAAGGGAAATCTCATGAGATTACTATTACTAATGAGGGTTATGATAACTAAATATTAAAAGGTACACTAATCATCCACAATAGAACTACTAATGTCTTATTTGATTCTAGATCTACCCACTCTTTATATTTGAATAATTCCCTAAGGGAATCACAATATGACCTCAATGATTAGATGATGAATTAGCATTGAAAACTCTTAATGGTAGGATGATCCCATAGAAATTATTTGATTCTTATTTTATTGTTTTTTAAATGTGATTCATATAAATCTAATTATTCTCCCTCTAGTTTAATTGGACATTATCTTGGGTGTGTATTGGAATTGTCTTTAAAAATACCACATCAATTACTGAGGAAGGGAAGTTAAATTTGATATTATAACCCAACCTATTATCATAAATTAGTGTGATGATAAATATGAAATTACAATATATTTATATCTAATTTTTGGGTCATGATTCCTTCTTAAAGGGTTTTTTTATCTCAAATGGTTGGGGAGAAACCCAAAATCAAATATATTATTATTGTTTGAGATTATATTGATGTTTCTCTTGAATATTTTCCATATGTTCAACTGAATTGTGAATTTTCATTTTCAATAGAACTCATACCTGGTGAAACACCTATTTCAAAAAT
The DNA here is from genome assembly GCA_963277665.1 of Viscum album. Taxonomy (NCBI): domain Eukaryota; kingdom Viridiplantae; phylum Streptophyta; class Magnoliopsida; order Santalales; family Viscaceae; genus Viscum; species Viscum album. The sequence continues at coordinate 1,969,089,403 of OY728143.1, forward strand.
ATATATAGAGTGGCCTCAATTGAGTCATAAGAAATAAATAAACTACTTTAGGAGAATATTTATAATGGATTCATTTGTCCAAGAACATCACCATAGGGTGAACCTATTCTTTTTATTAATAATTAATATGGATTGATGTAACTCTACATTTATTATTAAGAATTGGATAAGATCACTATTGAGAACAAGTATCCTCTACCCCATATTTATGACATTTTTGATAAATTGTAAGGAAATAAATACTTTTCTATTATGAACCTTTATTATTGATATCAGAAATTGAGGAATAATAATGGTGATATACCCAATAAATCATTCTATATAAGGCATGTAAACCATGAATTTATACTTATTCCATTTGGTATTATTAATTACCCTATTATATTCATGTATTTAATTAATAAACTATTTATATATTACCCTGATTATTTTATGTAATTATTTATAAATGATAGTATTATTTATTCAAATATTTATATATATCATATATATCACTTGAGGATTTGACTGAACAACCTAAGCAAGGATAAACTGTATAAAAATTACAAAGAGATAATTTTGGATGAAAAAATTTTCATATTTTGGTTATATATTTTCAATAAAGGGTATATCTATGGATCCATAAAAGATATAAGTTATTGAAATTAGTTCCAACGAAACCATGGTGACTGAGATTCATATTTTGGTTGGTTTCGATGGATATTATCCATTCTTTGTAGATAATTTCTCAGTGATAACTAATAAAATGATCAAGTTAACTCAGAAGGGATCCAAGTTCCTCTGGATATATGAATGTGAGTAAAATTTTAATGGAATACAAAGAATGTTAGTTAGCACACTTGTTCTTACAATACTATATAGTGTAGAAGGGTTTTTGATATTTAGTGATGCATCAAAGAATGTACTATAATGAATCCTCATGAAGAATGATATGGTGATAGCTCATACCTCATGACAGTTCATGTTTTATGAAGAAAAATTACCCAACTCATGATTTGGAATTAGCTGTGGTAATTGTTTAATTAAATATATAAAAGAATTATATTTATATATAAAGGTGTGATATATATACTGATCATAACAGTTTGTTTTATATATTCACTCTGAAAGAGCTTAATATGCTCTAGATAATATTATTGGAGTTCATTAAACATTATAATTTTGTAATACATTACCAACCTGGTAAATAAAAAAGCCAGTAGATACTCTATGTCAAAAGAATAATGTGTGCTTATCTATTATGAGGGCCCTAAAAGATCAAATATTTTTTTGTTTACAAAGGAAGGCTCTATAAAACATGATATAAGGGTAGAAAACTTATCTTTCTCAAATGAGTATTCAATCATCAATCAAGGTGAAGATTGAAAAAGAACAGAAGAAACGTGTAATGTTGCAAAATTAAAGTGAGAAATATTTTTAAATTCAACCATGATTAGGATGGAATGATAGAAACTGTGTATGTGTCTCTTACTTAATAGACATGAAGAATGATCAATTGGATGATGATCATAGTTTATCATTCTCAATTAATCCTAGAAGTAAGAAGATATATAGAGATCAAAAAGAGTATTTATGGTGGGACAACATGAAGAGAGATACTACAGAGTATATTTATCTATACTAGGTAGGTCAGTAATTTTAAGGATGATAGACATAATTCTAAGGGTATTTTACAACCATTACATAGACCAGAATAAAAATGGAAAAACATCACCATGGATTTCTTCATTAGACTCCCCAAAATGTCATAAGTCTATAATTTTATTTGGGTTATAGTCAGTCACCTTAAAAATTCATCACACTTTATTTCTATCAGAGAATATTTCTCTATTGATCATCTTTCTATAATATATATCAAGGAAGTGGAAAGGTTTCATGGAGTACCACAATCTATTTTATCTTATCAGGATCCAAGGTTTACCACGAAGTTCTAGAAAATTCATCAGTAATCTCTATATTGAGAGTTTCATTTAATCATTTCTTACCATCTTCAAATATATTCTCAATATAAGATAAATATTGAAACCCTTGAGGGTATTCTTAGGTCATTTCCTGTGGGTTTATAAGGTTTTTAGATCAACACCATCCTCTAGTTGAGTTTTCTTACAAAAATATCTTTCACTCAAGAATTCATATGGATCCTTATAAATCCCTCTATGGAAATAGGTGTATAAATCCAACATTATAGGATGATGCTGGAGATATAAAACGATTAAGACCTGAGATAGGTAAGGAAATGTAGAAGAAGTCAGAGCCATCCAGCAGCATATTATAGTAACTTAGAGCTGATAGTTATGCTGACAATTATTGGTGAAATATGGAATTTGAAATTTGTGAGAAGATATTTCTATGAATTTCTATATGGAATAAGGTTATGAGACTCAAAATGAAGTGAAGTTGGATCCCTATGTGTATTTTCCCTTTCGATATTATAGATCGATTAGGGAAATTCTCTTGTTTTTTTTTCACTTCCATTGAGCCTCTATCAAGTTCATGATGTGATCTATATATCTATCCTAAGAAAGTACATAGTTTACTGATCACAAGTACTAAACTCATAGGTTTTACCAACGGAACATGATATTTTCTATAAATAATAAATGGTATAATTCTTGGATCATGGAGATAATGTGCTAAAGAACATGACTACTAAACTGGTTAACATTATCTAGAGGAATCAGTAATTCAAAGAAGCTACATTGGAACCTGAGGATGGGATTTAACAAAGATATCCACATTTTATTTTCATCTAAGTGATGTAATATAGAGGGTTTAATTCATTTCAATAGGGGTATAATGTAACACCCCAATATTTTTTGACATATTTATCATCAAATAAATTTAATTTCTTCGATAACATGTGATATAAGAAACCCAAATTCTAAATGAACTGTAATATAGTTTAGTATTATTACATTACCTTTAAATTTTTGAAATGAATATTAATCCCCACATGTTAAAATTATGTATAAATATTTTAGGTATGTAAAATATGTTGATAAAAAAGTCCTCATATTTTATTAAATTCATTATATTTTTTAAAAGTATAGTTTTTCTCAAAAATGGTTTTTATTACTTTTTTAGAAAATAATATAATTAATTTATACCAATTTTAGAAAATTAATTTGTAAAAAAACAACATTTTTTAATGATCATGTCAAAAATATCTTATAGTTAATTTTTGAAATTTTTTTAAAAATATTGATTTCTTTATGAATAGTGAAAAATATATACCAGAAATGCTCAACCAGAGACAAAGTCTCTGACCATTTATTATAATAAAAGAAAAGTAGAGAAAGCGAGAACCATAAGTCAGGAATCACAACTACAAATCATAAAAACCATACTCATCACCATATCCATGATCAATTTTCTTGTCTATAGTAGCCGACTCCCATTCCTAACTTTCATAATGCTTCAGAGTCTTAACATACTTCCTTCTGAGATTTAACTTTTCCAAATATAGAAACTCCTTAGAAGGTTGCATACCTTTTCCCTTGCTGATAGAATACCTAGTAGGCATTGGCTTCAGCATATAAGAATAGTCTTTCCTCTCCCTTCTTCTTGGTGGAGCATTCATTACTTCCACATTCACTGACACAATATTCTTTCCACCTTGAACAATGTAACTATAAGTTCTTTAAGCCCTTCCATCAGAATTTTCCTTTTCACTCTTAGATATGTCTCCCCAATTTGCAAGGATATGTGCCTCCTGGTAACCATCCTTTACTCCCTATTCCTACTCAGAGTGACTGTTAGTGTCAATCATTACTAAATATTGTGGATGTTCCACACACCCATGGTCATCGTGCATCCCCTGCTATAGTGTGCCTTTTCTATTAACAACATCCTATGAAAATGGTCAATCTGCATGATTTCACCATCATTCCTTGGACTTTCCTCCTCAACATGAGGGCTCCTCCCATGATTTAGATCCTGGAAGCAGTTTTTGGAGGACTTCTCTTACAACTTCCCATTACCACTGCCACTTTTGTTGCTCTTCTCTTTTGGGCTCAGTATCCTACTTTCATATAGAACTTCACCTAGCATCCATCTAGGAGACAAAGCAGGGGAAAGTTGAAAAACAGCTTGAACCTAGTCCATTTCCAATTCATCATTTACCAGAGCTGCAAAACAATTACCAATTTCAATATCGACTGCCTAATTTTCATATTGTGGCTACAGCCCAGCTGAAACCCTCACCAACACACCATTTTCATCCAAAGAACCACCCAACTGCATATTCAAAATGGTACTTTACCTCATGAACTCAATACTCAAAATAGACTCAACTTCTTGGTTTTTGGAGATCACCATTCCTCTATTCACATCATTGATCACAGTGGGTTGAACTGCATGCTTCACATTGGCCTCCATACCACCTCTGTTGAGAATCCCAATATCACGTTTCAATCTTCCAAACACCTCACCAGACCTCAGATTTGGAGGCTCCTCCACTTCCCTCACTTGTGAACCATTTAATGCAGCGAATCTATTCAGACAAGGCATTGTCAACCTTCCATTACTCGATACCGGTTTGACTTGCTGATCCTTCAAGGATACTGCGGCCTGGCCAACCAAGGAAACTTGTGGAGCCACACTTCTACTTCTACTGCCTACTTGTTGGTGACCAACCCTCTGCTTCATATTCTCTACCTCAACATGTTCCTCTAATTCCATTCCTTTATCCTTTCTCTCTCTCTATGCAGACTGAGACCCCTTGCAACAGAATTCTAGAGAATGACCTAATCACTTGATTCCTAGACAAAAGTTCATCCAATTTTCGTAGAAAACATGTTGTCCAAGAGCATCAGTTCTACTACCCGAGCACATATATCTACCTATCATGTTTCCTAGCATACATATAATGGTGGGATTTTGGAAAGGGGAGGGGGAGGTTTGGGAAGCTAACCCATGTCTCCATCACTGGAGGATCCCGCTTCATTTTAACATCAAAGGACCACCGAAGAAGGATAAATCTAAACACATTGAAACTAGGAGGTGCACTTACCCAGGATTTGATGAGGTTTGCCTCTGAAGTGAAACAGATCATAATTTTTTGATTATCTAGAAGACCCACAGTCATCTTATCCTTCAAGTTCCAAGATTCAATGATGTATCTTTCAAACGAATCTACTGAGGGATGTTGTTGATAAAATCGTGAAACTAAGGTATGCTTCAAAAGGTTAGACAATTCCGAGAACTCCGCAGATGAAATCTGGAGGTCAGGGCCCAATCAAGCAAATCTGATACTCTTGGTCCAAGCGCAACATGAGGGAAATATGGGAGAAGGTTAGGGTTTCAAAAGGTAATGAAGGGTGTGGTCGCTCCTTTGAAGGACGTTGATGGTCCCTCCCCCATCGGTGGGGGAGGGATCAGTACTAAGGTCGGCATCATCACGTCGAAGAGGTAGGGTTCATCAGGGAGAGTACTTTGCTCTGCTTCAGAGGTAGATCTGAGTCTCATGATCTATGAAAAATATATATTTTAATTGAAAACTATCTTTTTATTTAATGATTTTGAAAAGCTATATTTTTTAAAAAAATATTCAAAAAAATAGTTCATTTATATTATTAATAATCCATTCATGGTCATTGTAATCTATTTTATGTTTTATTTTCATATAAAAACCGTTTATAGATAATAAGACACTATTTTCTAGATAACCATTTTTCATCAAATTTTATGGGATTAATTTTAAATAAAAAACTCACCCTAATATGAATTGAATGTAATAAAATTTATTCTATATTTTTAATCATCATAATTAATATTATTTAAAAATTTCAACTTAATTTTTGGTTATAATAAAGAATAAAAACAATAAAATTTTGTTATCATATTTAAGGTTAAAATAGGTTTATCGGGTGTTAAACCAAGAGATAAGGGTATGGTCTCTAATTAAACTAATCTAAATCCTATTTAATGGAAATAATTTGACCACAAACTATCCCAACATTGAATATCTAAACATTTGGAATAATTATTATTGAGTTTGACATTAATATATTTTAATATTTTAATAAATTCCAAGTGTATCATCTCCCCCGTTAATAAAAGGACATCCCTCCCTTCTCTTCTTTACACCACTTTGAGCCATCGTTTTTCACCAAAACATACCCAATTATCAAATAAAATTTTATTTTCATAAATTAGATTTAATTTTATTCTTAAATGAAAATTCCATATATCCTTAATAAAGGATTAAAGGAGGCCTGTAAAGAAGAGGTAATCATCTTACATGACCACATTAAATTTATTTATTCTTATACCTCTTATAATGGTATTAATATAAAATAAAAAATTAAGTATCCTAAATATATATAAATTTTTTTCTGACGATGTAGTCACCAATATCCACCCAATATTTCATCAAATGGTATGTCAAAGTATCGCTCATGCAAACATGTGGACTACCGTGTCCACATAGAAATACAATTCATTTTCCATCACCATCATTGATGGATATATATTAGGATGGGTTTAATGTTTATAAATTATATTTATGAAATAATTATTCTTCTCTAATTATAATATCATATCTACATTCTTACCTTCCAATCTTTTGGAAAACAACAACATCGCTCATGTGTACGTGTGGACTACCACCTCCACAAAGTGATGTGATTCATTTTCCGATTATGCTTTAAAAGGATGGTGAAAATGATAAATTAAAAGAATATATATGATATATATGTTATAATAGTTTTTCTGGTAAGTTATATTGTTATATAAATTTATTTCATTTCATCCTCGAAAAGGTAAAATCAATATTTGTGTGTATGTATGGCCTAAAGTCTCCATGAATGGTGTGATTCATTTTTATATATCTAGATTTTAAGTGTGAATATATATATATGTATAAGGAATATATATGATATTTATATCAACACTAATATTTTTAAAATTACGGAACCAAGCTAAAAGTACAAGGAACAGAACTATAGAACTGAAATTTTGATGAAAAACAAAACATTTAACAACTAGAAATGATAATTTTAATAAGGAATTATGAATAGATATGTGTTGAAATATTAAATTTGGATCATAAATGATATTATAAGTATATAAATTATTATTTTATATAATTATAATAAATTTAAATATATTATTCGATAAGTTATAGTGATTTTAAAGAAATTCAAACTTGATGTAAGGAATTTTCTTCTCACATTTATTTTTAATGAGACACGTGTCATATTCCCCACATGTTTTAATTATATAGTGTATATACACACCATGAATGTCAATTAAAATTATTATCATGAAAATTATGAGGATATATATATCCATATATGTTTCTCTTTTTCATAAGGTTTTTGATTCATTGATTATGAAAGTCGTAATAGATTTATGTAACAATCCCATTGTTTATCCAGATAGATTATGATCAAGTTTCTATTGATGAAATTTTATAACCTTTATCAAAATAATACAACTAGTATTATTATAATCTAGTTATTTCTATATATTATATATGTTCCCTTCATTTTCCTCTTCTTAATAACTTAAGAGACACACTTTATGTTTTTAATCAAAGCAGGCTTTATTTCTCACTTCAATAAAAAAATCATTTTTCTTCCATATTTATGTTTTCTAAAATATTTTAAAGTTTGTTTTTACTAATATACACTGATTTATTAAACTAATATTTACCCATTTTTTCTTTTTAATAATTTATTTAAATGGGATATTTTTACCATTTTCCAAATTCGATGCATTTTACTTTTAACAAAAAAATGTTAAAGGAATCTTTTTTTCACATACATGGCATGAATAGAATTTCATGATTTCGTGACAACTAAATTATTTGAGGCTTAATTTATAATTTTACAAGGTAATTTTTAAATAAAATTGTTTCCATAATATTTGTGAACATTTTAGATTTCAAATAATATATGTCAAATTGAAAATATTATTTCCCATAATAAAGGCTCCTGCAATCTTTTAATGGAATTTTTCATTTATGAAAACATCGATTGATGTTACTTATGATTTAATGGGGATATCATCTATGAATACCATCCTTATTATTTCTATCTATGGTTTAGTATTATGATTATGTGATGTTTATGAAACCCATTTATTTTTTCCTTGGTTATTCTCTAATGAATTGTTGAAGTGTTTATGAAACTTGTTTCATTTACATGGGTTATGATATACAATTAATTATTTATGATATTATAGAACGCATAGTAATGGATTATTATTTTGTGATGCTTGGTCCTAGAATTAAATATCCCTCTAATGCAATGGGTAAAGATGGATATCTCATGAGATAATAAGGATTATTATGCTGAGTGAAACGAATCCACTATGATAGTCTTTTCGGTGATCCTTGAAGAGGAGGTGATTTTATACGATTATGTGTATTCCACAAACTTATTTCCTATGCTAATGTTATGCTCTCATGGATCATGAACTTTGATTCTATTTATATTCATGTATCATGAACTACAAATCATTATATCATTATTCAATATTATGATATATGATATGTTGGGTAGTGTTTTCCAATTTTAAGTTCATGGTCTCATAACCTTATGCTTGCGTTATGATTTTGTGATCATTTATATCTCCCTGGTTTAACCTTAATAATCATATGAGCTCTCCCTTTCTTATGATTCCTTTCCCTATGTTTAAAAAGCAGGTTTTTAAGTATGATATGTCTAAGAAGGTCAGTACTTATGAATAATTTAGTGGGAGATGATATAGATATATTTCGAACTAGTTGTTTGTGTATCCAAGTTTCTAAATACACTAAACCTATATGATTCTAGCATGTATAGTAATATTATGTAATAAATATTAATCTACTAAGATGTAATATCTTTGTATGAAAAGTATGGGTCGTTGTAAAATTTTTAACAAAAATACCTCAAAAACCTATTTCAGAGTTTTTGGGTTGTTTTTTTGATGTCAAGGATGATCCATTATTGAAATTGTGTTTTAAAAAATGTATTGAGTGGAGAATATTCAAAGGATTTCATCTAGAAAAATATTTAGAGTATTTTATAGGTTATCTATAGTTTCATATTGAAGGTTGTTATGTTTCCTCTTGTTTTAAAAATTATTATGTGTGAAATCATAGAGAAAAAAATAATTATTTTGGGTAAAAGGGATAAGTTCCATGAAAATAGAAAATGATTCAAAAAATGTATTTTTTTACAAGAGGTGAAGCATTTTTAATGAAAAAATATTTTTTTTAGCAAATTTTGAAAACTTTAAAGGAAAAGTGTAGTTGGTATAATATGTGTAAATTTTCACAAAATTAGTGATTCAATGTAACCTCAACAATATTTGGAAAATAGTAGAGTTTAATTAATTTTTTTCAAATTCACAAAAAATTGAGTTGTGTGATCTAAAATATATAGATGGACGATTTCATGAAAACTATGATTTAAGTCAGAAAATTACTAAAAGAGGTGATATGTTTTCTAAGCATGGAAAGTTATGAGTAAGTATGGTGTCATGAGGGGAATTAACATGATGGATAGAAAAATCTAATAATTATACCATTACCTTTCTTTTTTTCATATAGAAATAATTAGAAAATATGAATGAATAATTTTCACATAATAATAACATGAATTTACTTATTTCATGAAATATTTTATGTAAACATAAGTTTTATGAAGAATGAAGATTATGTATTCATGAAAAAGTGAGTTTCCTGAAAATTTGTGAAATTCATGAAAGTAAGGTGGTGCACAAAATTGTGTAGTTACGTTCTAGTTTTAGATTTGTGCCGAAGTTTTGTAAAAATTATACGAATTTAAAATTTGTGTGAACTTAAAGGGAATTGCCTATAATTTATATGGTAAATTTTAATCCATAATTTGCATTAAATAAGATCTTAGGTCCACTCTTATTTTAGTGTCAAGAAAATTAAATATTATATAAATAATCATGGCTTTCTTTTGGGGGGATTTTTATTTCATTTCATAAAAGAGATCAGTGCATTCTTATATGTAAATATTTGTAAACTATGAGGGATAATGATTCCACTCTAAACATTATAACATTAGTACTCTTAGAGGTCTTAGTACATTGTAACATCGCCTTTGTATGCTAATTTTTTTATTCTAGTAAGGTTTAAACAATTAAAAATGTTATTTATCTTATATCCACTTATTTATATTTATATGTTGTCATATGAAAAAGAGAGATGAGTGTTTTATTGAATGAAAGAACAACTTCAAAAGAGGAAGTTGTTTAAATTTTTCATACCCTGATTCACACCTCCCTTAATATGAATAAAGATTCACTAAGACTTGGTCACCGATGAATGGGGTGTATGGGAAATTAGATTTGGGATATGTTATACCTTTCAATATATTATCCCAAGTGGAAGACGTAGCTTATCTATTCTAAAATAAGCTACATGAAAAACGCTTTTCACATATCCCAACTAATGACATACATTCTAATTACTTTATATGTGATTCCATATGATGAAGTTGAGATTTAGGTTTATGTTTTATATAAGAATCATTTCATTTGCATCGTCAACCAAATTCATAAGGTGTTACATTACAAGGTCATTACTCTGGTTCAAGTAATGTGTCATCATGTGTAGATAAAATATGAAACTAGGGAACATGAGACTAAAATAAAGTAATAATAGAAAGAATAAATCCTTCAAAAACCTTGTTGAAATTTCTCAAGGATAAGGATCCTGATTATAGGGAGGTTTTAAAGACCTATACTCTATAAACAATTATTTTTAATTATATTATATTAATTTGAATTCATTTTTGGTTTCTCTTGAGTTAAAAGAGGTATCAAGAGGTTTCAAGAGATATTGGAAGGAAAAGGAAAGGGGTATGTTATAATAAGCACCGAGTACTAGGTGGGTTAGTATCAGGAACCTAGTAGGGAATTTAAGGTGTATTTGGTTTTTTCAGTAACCATTTGGTACCTAGGGGCTTTGAACATATTAATCTGTAGTTTTTGGGAAGAATCACTTTTCTTAATGGAATTTTATGCTTTTATACCCATATTTTATACCACAATAATTGGGGGATCATAATTTTTCTCACACGTAGCCAATTTCTCACCCTTATAAGGATGTAATTCCCCTATCTTCTATCATTGGTTTTCCATTACTTTACTTTGATCCAAGTGGATTTCGTTAGGTGTTGGAGATAGCAATCATCAAGGTAAGGTCTTGGATCACTTCTAATCTCCCATATCTATTTTTCCCTTATTAGAAACTGAAGTAATGTCTTATAACCCTAATCTTGTTATTTATAAAAACGTCATATCCCTGAATTTCCTTCTAGTCCTATGGTTTCAAAATATTTTCATAAACATATCAAATATAAGTGCATGGATTCATTTCTTTGTTTTTTCCCTCAAATCATAGTAGGGGTAACCTTATTAAAATATTTTCTTCCATGGTTCTCTTAGTCTTTTATTGGAATAACTTCTCCCCTTGATCCTCAAAGAGATATTCATTGATAAATTGGTATCTATACCCAGTATTCCTTTCTTATTCATATAGATTTATCCAAAAAATGGTATGGGGATAAGTTAACCAGAATAATAACTAGGGGTTTTGACTAAAAAATATTTTTCCAAAATTTATATATCAGTAAAGGTTTTTTTATTTCCACTATTATTTTTAGAATTTTTCGATAGTTATTATATTTTATAATCTAAATATTTAATATTTAAATTTATGTTTTACCAATAATGAATATTTATTAATTATTCTTTGTTAATATTAATAGAAGGGAATTCATTTCTCTAGTTGTTGTCTATTATTATTTAAAGTATTTACATTGTGGGGTTACATTTTATACTTGTTTAGCTCTATGAGGATAGTTTATATTAATTTTATAGTCATACTTGGTCTTATATAATTATTATATATTATAGAATTTATGATTTAGTATGTACCCATTTGATGACGTATAGGATGGATATTTGGGATATGCACTATGTCAAGACACGTTATTCTATTTAATGGATGGGACAAGGTAGACATGCCCAGACTCATTATACCCAATCCCTTATTTCGTAAAAGAATTTAAAAAATTTCCTAGAATGTCTTGGAATATTTATTTTTCACTAGGATGGGATTATAGGACCTTTTTTTCTTTTCACACATCTAATTATATGTGTGGTTGCATATGTGTACTTGTGTGTGCTATTATCATGAACTAGTTTTTTCCCTTATAGGGGATCGACATAGATTATCATCTCAAATCATACTTTGTGTATGATGTAGGTCTGTAGGTATGGACTCTCCCTCTATAGGGAGTCAATTTCCAAGTAAATTGAAAATGGTTAAACTAATTGTTGTTATATATAATTATTTTGATACCCTTCATCTAGCTTTGCATTATTTCTAGCATACACTATCGCTTATGATGGATTATTAAGGGTGGGTTGGTGACCGCCTAATTATTTTTCATACTCACTCCCTACATAGTCCCCTCTTATGATTTGTGTAGGATCTTTTGTGTTTGTTCAAAATAATGTAAAGATACCCAACAATGGGATCTAGTATCATGCACAAAGTTTGGATCATATCTGGCCATTTTTTGGGGATTTTGATACATAGAGAGGTTGAATGCATCTCGGTTATCCCTAATTATATTTTAGAGAGGATTCACACCTATAGGGGACTATATTAGTTTCTTGGTCCTAATTGTTTCTATAAAAAAAATTATATATAGTATTTTTACTTATTTTTACTTAATTACATGTAGTTGGTTGCATTTGGAGTCTATTATGATATATGAAGCATGTCCATGTTACATTTTCTATTTACAAATTGTTATATATTCATACACATATTTTTTGAATTTGGTTTCATGCTTTTAATAACCAAGAATAAAGGAGTTCATATGAATTACAGGTATATGACTTAGTGCATAGTTAGTTTTTATATAGGGTAAAACTACCACCCATATGTATAATTCCTAATGACTAGTTTTTATGCAAACATCTTCTGATCGGTAGGTGCTCTTAAGGTGTTGTAAAATCATGGGAAAGATTTTTTTAGGCTATTCAGGCCACATCTATTACAATTAATATGTTTTTATTCATACTATTATTATAAAAAATATAAATGAATGGAATATGATAATACATATAGAATAATTATCTATAAAATCCCTCATCTGAACAGTTCAAAAAATAAAAAATCATGTACTCACCAAACCTCAAGTACACCACTATGTATACTAATTTTTAAGGACTATTAAGGGTAGTTGAATAAAACCACATGGTGAGACTATATCCTTAGTATAATCACAACAAAAAAAAATATCCAATTACAAAAAAAAAAATCAATAAGAATAATAAAGGAGTATAACAATGGGTTTATAGAGGAGTTTATACCATAATAAATAACATTGCGTTATAACATATGAAACTCATGAATATCCTACAATCATATATCAATACGAGATCACCAATTATGATGATAAAATAAAGTATTGAGTCCAAATAAAAAATAATAGTAAGGTGAACCACTATATTATCCTCAACCTCAATTTAGATTTTTCTCTATAAACTCAATGATATCCTCTATCTTACTCCCAATTACTTGGGTCGATGTTCTAACTTGCATTCCAACCATAATTTCTCTTTTCCACCAAGGTGCATGTGTAGGGTGTGAGCATCAAACTCAGTATATCACCACTAATAAAGTTCTTAATAATAAACAGAATAAATGGTCCTATAATTACTATATTAAGTGTTTATATTGACAAATAATTCTATATACATATTCTATTTTCACACTTGTATAGTCAAGAATCTGCCATCATGCTAGTTTCATTCTGACTTTAACTAGTTCCATAATGAGTTAGTGATGTGAGATACTTTGGGTGGCCCAATATTCATGACATAGGGAAGTGGATGAAGGCTTTAGTTTGGTTCTATGTGTTGGGTTATGGGTAAGGAAAATTGATGAAATTATTCAGACAACAATATAAAAAGTGTGACCTACTACTTAGACAATAAAATCAAAGGAGGGATGTGATGGTCAATCCGAAAAACAACACACTTAAGTTGAGGCACATAATTGGGGACATTGTGATCATGATTCATCAATCTAATATGTATAACAATAAAGAAATAACGCATAAGACAAAGGGAATAATCGAAATAATCCTCACATAATGGAGAGAAACAAAGAATAATATCTCTATTAAAATCTGGAATCAAATACAAGTCCCATGGTGGTGGATATTTATAGAAAAGGGGTGGTACAATAGTCAAGGGTCTAATTCCCTAATGCCATAAAGGATAAACCTACCTTGTCCCCTTAAATTCAAAAAGATAAAGTCTAATGAAGACTTTCTGGGAAAGTATCCAAACAATATTGACTTTAGGGAATCACATGGATCCAAAAGTCTAGATCTTGACCTTGATTCCATATCCCATCATAATTTACTTTCTAGTCCCTATATATGACTTTGGGAATTTTATAAAGTGATTCGGCTTCCAAAATCATGAAAACATTTTCCGTGGACTTCATGCATCTCATTTGGTCTTAGATAAGAGTGATCATCAACCTATTTTTAACTTCTATTCATGAACCTTTGGTTTGGGATTTTTAATATAGTCATACGGGATCCCATTTCCACTTGGAGTCTATTTTATTTTCTTTTCATCATTGTTCCTTTCAGCCCCATCTAATTTCCCCAGCCCGAGAGCAACTAAGTCGGTTCCCCGAACTAGGTCACCACATGACCTCAAGTGCGCCTCCTCATATAGTAGAGGTTGTAAACTAGGTTTGAGGGTTAAATAAGACATGTGGGGAGACTATATACTCTTTACCGGAGTAAGACATAGAAGATACCCTATGAACTAAAGGAAATAATGAACATAAACTTGAACATGCATTACCAATCATTTCCCAAATAGGGTACAAAACAAAGTTAAATAAAAAAATCCATGTCATGATAAACGTGGAAAAATTGAAAAAGACCCAAAATAATGACTAACAAGAGCATCACCAAAATGTATCTTGACTAAAATATTTGATCCTCATCCATGAATATACCAAGACTAACTCAATTTCCTAGAATAGGGACTTTCCCTTGTTTTATCCTGCAACCATGTAATCTACTCAGGTACACACTGGAGGCCTAAGAAGGGTGTGAGTACAACTCAGTAGGCCACTATCAATAGTGACTACAAAATATCTAGTCTAAATAGATAGTACATACAAAGACTAAATAAATTAAAAGGTAAAAAAATATAACTCAAGTAACATTAGTTAACAGTATTTATTTTATCCATTTACATCATTCAGTCCATTATCATCACTTAAACCAGTTTCATCACTAAATACATGGGTTAGACTTTTACATCATTTAAATAATGGAAAAATCCATCTAATTATCATGCAAAAGCGTATAATTCAAGTTACCAATCTAATTAGGGATAAAAATTTCATACAAAATTACAACACACTTACCTTGGGGCCTCAGTCTAGGTAGTCTCATCAAATTCAAACATTAGGGGCCTAGAGCCTCAGTCGGACTCCCTAAACAATGCATTCTAGGGGTGGGTTTAAATCCTAAATCCATCTCGAACCATGGTAGGAGACTAAGTCTTATATCCCACACCACCAATCCATTTTCACATTCTTATTTATCCATTTACCACATATACCAAATCATAAACAATTCACAACCAATACCCATAACATTTAAATTTCTCATTTCATTCGATATATAAAACATCATCCCTCCTTAACCAATTTAGTATATTCAAAAATTTATATACATTAACCCATTTCACATAATTCTTCAATTCACATGAATTATCACATTTACACAATTCAATTTCAATCTCAAAAGTCATTTGACACATTCATTTTATTCCATTTAACCTTTATTCACATTTTTCAAACAATTTCTTATGCCACTTCAAACAATTTGAAACATCTACTATTAATTCCTCCATATAAACCAAACAAGAATGTAAACATATTTGTTTTGGACTCTACTTTATTATAAGTGAATTTCATGCTCAAATTCACAATTTAAATGTTTGGGAATATTAGTGCACCACATGGGTGGCCCTTATATGGTCTAATCAACCTCAAAATATACCACAGGTATCATGAGGGGTTTAATTCAGAATTTACCCAACCATTTTTCAAAATCATTAGGTTTCAATTTCATTGCAAGAGGGAAAAAATTACACAACCAAACATGCACAAATCAACTTCAAGTCTATGGGATATAACTTGTAGTCCACCTACCTCAAATCTGAAGATTAACACATACTTAAACTTAGCCATAGATCCGAATTCAAGAACCTCGAGCTTCGATTTGTAATCAACGACACTCCAAATAGACTAGAATCAAAGGATATCAACCTTTGGGAAGTTTTAGGGGTTTAGGTTCATCAATGGGAATAGAGGAGGAATAATGAGAAATAAAATCAGGTGATGAACTTAAAATCCTAAAGGGGGGATGGTAATTCATCAATTTTTAATGGGACACACGATTTGGCCGCATGGTTTTCCAAACCATGTAAAAACAGTGTACCTACCTATATCCAAGAGGATTTAAGTCATGTGGTTACTTTTGGAGGCAAATACCATTTTATAAAATAAGCACCAACTAAGAAGAATGCCTATGTCCATGGTTTAATGGTTTACCCATCCCACACACACTATTTCCTCTAACCATCTGAAAACCGTGAAACATGCACAGGATGTCATGATTTCCCTTCCTTTCATGTCTCAAACCCCCGAAAGACCCCTGAGCTTCCTCACACACTCAGTAAGAATCCCATTAATCAAAATTACGAGATTTAAACCAAAATTTAAACAGGGGTATACCTCCACTAACTCTGTGATCTTATAACTTCTCCAGCATATAATATCTCATCCTCGAGCCACACCTCGAAGCATCACTAAGCTTCCAAAATAAAAGAGATCGGGCCACTAAGCCTACATATCTGACTCTCTCCCCCAAGATTCATCCTGAATTTTACCATTATACAGCAAAACCAAAACTAAAGGCACAATATTTCTCCACAAGGCTTTCTCAATGTGATCCACAACACGAACCGGATGCTCCTTATTGGATGTGTCATCCTCAAGATCAACATCCTCAACATCAATCAAATGGGATGGGTCAGGGTGATACTTCCAACTTTTTAACACAATAAATACATTTTTCATACCACTATACTACTATGGAAGATCCAACAAATATTCCACCATGTTGATCATTTCCACAACCTCAAACGGCCCCATGAACCAGGGTACCAACTTACCCTTCTTCCAAATATGATGGTGACCCAACCTAGAAAACTCATGAAGAAATGAACGATCACCCACCACAAACTCAAGAGGTCTACTACAGTAATATAAATATGAATTATTCCTACTCTTGGACATTTACATACATTTTTGGATCAACTAAATCAGTTCTGATGTCTCTTTAGTGAGACTCAGTCCCAACAACTCTGATTCACTAGCTTCCATCTAATACAATGTTGATTAACACGGTCTACCATAGAGCACCACAAATGGTGCCATATAAATTGTATCCTGGTAACTATTATTGTACCAAAACTCAACAATCACTAAATGATTCTCCCATAATCAACCAAAATCTAGTACATAAGCCCTCAACATTTCATCTAGTACCATAATGGTATGCTCTGAATGCCCGTCTATCTATGGGTGAAAATCCGTACTCAAAAACACCTAGGTACAAATTGCCTTCTGTAATCCCTACAAGAAAAACGCTGCAAAACTTGGATCATGATATGAAACTATATTTCATGGTATACTATTCAGTTGTACTACTTCTCGAACATACAAATAACCCAAATGATTCATGTTGAAATGTTTCTCAAATTAGCAAGAAATGATCCACCATAGAAAACTGATCCACAGCTACCCAAATCACATTGTTATTTCAAGGTATACTTAGAAAACCCACCATGAAATCAATCGTCATGTCATCCCATTTCTATTATGGAATGGGAAGTGGCTACAAAAAACCACCTGACCCCTAATTCCCAGACTTCACCTGATGGCAGGTCAGGAATCATGCCCTGAAACCCACAACATTTTTCTTCATCCCTGGCCACCAATACTGCCTATAAATACCATGATACATTTTCTTCAAACAAGGATGAACTGACCACTTCGATTCATGAAACTTTCACATCAAATCTTCTCTAATACATGTTGTCACAACAACACAACCATGAACATAAATGATCTTATCATTTCCAACAATCCAACCAAAAGGTAACACCCCGCCTTTAAGTCTTTCCCTTGTGGAAAAATATTCATAATCTTCATTATTCATATCCTTGATATGTCTTAGAAGTGTGGAGTCAACTTTCATTGATGCAAGATCCATATTACCTTGACCATTACACACCTCAAGATACGTCTCGGAAAATAACACCAAAATATTCCACTAAAAAATGATTATAGAACCGCTAGATTTTGAGTCTTCACACTCCAAGCATCTGCAACATTTTTCTCTTTCTTGATGTGTAAACTTTCTCAAAGTCCATGGATTTTAGGTATTCAACTCATCTTCACTGATTAAAATTAAAATCACATTTATAGAAGATGTATTTCAGGCTTTAATAATTATTATACACATTAAACCTATCTCTTAACAAGTATTATCTCCAACACTTTTGATAATAAACCACTATGGCCAATTCAAGATCATGTTTTGTGTAATTTTATTCATAAGGCCTCAAATATCATGACCCATAAGCCACAACCCAATCATCCTACACCAACACCTCCCCAACACCAACACCAAAAGAATCACAAAACAAGGTATACTTCTTACCTAGATCAGGTAAGATCAGACTTGGTCCATTTTTCAACCACCTCTTTAATTCCTAAAAGGAATTCTCATATACCCAAGAATGCTCCAAATTGATGAATTTCTTGGTAAAACATGAGAATGGTTCTTCCAAATGAGAAAATTATTTAATGAACCTTTGGTAATAGTTGGCCAAACCCATAAAACATTGGAAATCATAAACATTATTGTGTTACATCCTAGAAAAAACTACTTACACTTTCTCCATGTCTACAGACATTCCTTCCTTAGACATGATGTGTCCTAATAAATGTACATTTTCGATCTAGAAATGAAATTTGGATATCTTAGAGTATTTTGTATGCTCTCTTAGTAAACTCAAGAAGATTTTAAGATATTTGAAATTATTTTTATGATTATTATACTACACCAAGATTTAATCAATAATAAAACTATGAATTGGTCTAGGTAAGGGTGAAAGATTCGGTTCATTGGGGACATAAACACTATTGGTGTATTGGTTAACCCAAAGAGCATCACCACAAAATCATACAACCCATACCCACTTTTTAAGGTTTTCCTCAGTATATCAAAGGGTATCACAGTGAGATCATGATACCCTAATCTCAAATCAATCTAGGAGAACATGGTTGCACCTCTCAACTAGTCAAAAATGTCATCAATTCGAGGATGATGGTATTATCTCTTAACCGTCATCTGATTTAACTTCCTCTAACAGACACATAACTGTAATGATCCATCATCCTTCTTTGAAAAAAAACTAGTGATCCCCAAGGTGACATACTAGAATGAATAAACCACTTTTCCTCAAATTCCTCCAACTGAGTTTTAATCACTTGGTGTTCCACTGGTGCCATTATATTTGGAGAAATAGAAAGTGATTCTTCTCTCAATAGTCACTCTATCATGAATTCAACATCTCTCTAGAACAATATCCACAACAATTATTTAGGGAATTAATCTAATAACTGATCCAACATAGTAGGAAAGACAAGCTAATATTCTTCCCCATCATCAATTAGGAGTTAATCCACTCGTGCTATGAGTTCACCTAACTGCAGACAAAATGTCCCTGCACTACCTACCCGATGATCTGATTCACCACAATGAACATAAGTGTCTTCCTCAAGATATGTGAATGTTACTTTGTGGTAGTAATAGTCGATATGGTCTCATTAAAACACCTTCCAATCTATACCAAAAATAAGATGAAAACTCGACAACTCAAGAACAAAAGAGTCCCACAAGAAATTGTACCCACCAATTTCAAGAGCACATCCCTTACATTTCCTAAAATTTTCTTCCCACTCCCCTTAGGGTGTATCGATAAACAGAAACCCACACATGCATTCAACTTTCAAGACCAACAAAACCAAAAAATGAGTAGAAATGAAAAAATGTGAGGAACCTATATCAAATAAATTAGTAGAAAGCATAGAAGCTACAAGAATCAGACCTCAAACAATCGATGATCCAACCTCACCGTGTCTAGTTAGACTGAACTACATGAAGCTAACCACAAATTCTAATATGGGCTTTGATTTGAGTTCTTAGTGCTACATTGCACTACGGATATGGAGACTCTCACCCCGAAGTGCAAAATCCATTACCCCGACTGGTACAGTCAGTGGAGATCTTACTATCTGTCTAATATGGAATAATCGACCGTGTGCCAACAATCTGCATCAGCCTCAATCCTTCATCTATACTCATGTTTTTAGGATTCCTACATAACCTCTACACATACCCCAACTTGATTTATGTTTATCACTCAACTCGTGGTTGGGGAAATTGACCACACATGTTCCCTAGATTTCCGTATTAATAACAGAAAACTCGGTCACTTTCTTGTGAGGATGGTTCCATTTTCTGACTACCCAATCCACCACCACCCTAGTGTAAACTCTAATAAATGGTGATTCCTTCCATCAAAAGTTACACCATTGGATCACCCAACTAGAACTACATGTCCACCTCCATATGCCTCATTGTGGATCCCTTTTGAAATAAGGTCATGATCCACTACCTCATCTACCCTCTTTAAAAAAAAGATATTTACTTGGGACTTGATCTCATGCCTTAGTCCATTCTGGAAACATCTCTTCACAGCTGTCTCATTACCTACCAACACAAAAATGAAGTGTTGCAGGTCAGTGAAATGGTCAGCATACTCAAACACTAACATAGACCCCTGGTTCAACCTCATAAACTTTTTATCCTTTTCCTGCCTCAGTGTATCCATATAGAAATATTCTAGAAACCTTTCCCATAAATCCTTCCATGTCATACCATCATTCTGCTAGGTCTAAACTAGAACATCCCAATAGTGCTTTTCAGGTCCTTGCAACATCTAAGTTTCCAACTTAACTCTCTTCACTCTATGAGCCTCCAAGTGATCAAGATTCATCTAAATAGAATCTAATCAAAATTCAGTTACATCCAGTCCACCCTCTCCAGAAAAAGTCAGTGGGTGTTTTATCTAAAACTCCGTGGTTAGATCAAAAATACTCATAACACTCATCCCTTAGCCATGTTCCATCATTTTCATTAAATGAGCAAAGTTCTCACAGAAGTGCTCCTCTCCTCTACTACCCTGAATATCTAGGGTTCCCTGCTCTACTTATAGATGATCATTCTCAATTATATACTCTTATCTACCAACCAACATACATCTTTGCAGCATAATTTCTCTAAAATTCCAAGAACACATCTTAGAACACATAGCATGAAAAATCCACAATTGGAATAAAATAAGGCCCTCCACTGGCCATAAACAACCCATTTTTCATACAATATCCCAATGGATATCACTACATCTAGAACACTACCCTCAAATAGCCCTACCACGATCCATGGATAAAATAGAGTAAACCAATATAAAAAAGTCACTATTCTTTCATTAGATTCCACTTTTAAACTATTTCCACTTTCAAAAAAAAATATTTCTCTTTTATACACATTTCCAATTTCACAACTTATTTCAACCAATATTTTAAATGATTTACAACCCATCATTAAATATAATTATTTAACCATTATTTAAAATTATTTTCAATTTACCCATTTTCATCACTTTTATTAGTCACAGTTTTCTTAATAAAATTCAAGAATTAATATGAATTATAAATTTCAGGCCCCAAATAACAATCATGTGTGTTCATATCAAATACATGCCACATATATCCCAAGGTGCCTGTAATGATGCATGAGTTCACAACCTTTTGTCATTCCTTTCATAAGTAAAATATCATAAAACCTTCACATTGCACAATAGTTACATCACCCTATGGTGAAATATCCTTAAACTGTAACAACACACATCAAGAACAAAAAACCCCAACCTAGGTTCTTGGGTATTCCCCCATACATGGGTTATATAATCCCAAGCACAAGCTCATTTCTAGAACATGACGCATCCAAATTTCCCATATACCATACTTAAATAATAATACTATAGAAAATAACCTCTTCGATACCACTTTGTAATGTCCCCAACCAGGGAGCTAATAAACTAGTGCCATGAGCCAGTTTGCCACATGACCTCAAGTGTGCCTCCCTGTATGCCAAAGGATTTCGACTAGCAGTGAGGGTCAAATAAGTCATGTATGGAGACTATACCCTCTTTAATAGAGTAATCCATCCCAGATACCATATTAAGTTAAGAAAACAATAAACACAAACGAGAACAAGCATTACTAGTCCTTTCCCAAGTAGGGTAAAAACCAAACCCAAATAATAAATACACCATTTCATGATAACAATGACAAAAGTGATGAAAGACACAAAATAATGTCTAATGGAAGAATCCCCCAAATGGGTCCTAAATCTATGTTCGGATCCTCACCCATGCATATCCCAAGCCCAACTCAACTTTTGAGAACAAATCATTTTCCCTTGTACTGACATGCAACCATGAAATCTAATCGGGGACCCAATGGCGGCCTGACTAGGGTGTGAGTACATGTCAGTAGTCCACCACCAAAATTGTAAACAAAATATCCAGTCTAAATAGATAGTGCATGAAAAGACTAAATAAATGAATATCTAAACAAATACAACTCAAGTGTCATCAGATAAAAATATTTACTTTGTCCATTTATATCATTAATTCCATTATCATCACTTAAACCATTTTCATCACTAAATCCATGCATTGGGATTTTACATCATTTACACAATGGTCTAAGCTGGCCAATTATCATGCATAAGGGTATAATTCAAGTTCCCAGTCACAATAGGGAGAAACATTTCACAAACAATTACAACACACTTACCTTGGAGCCTCAGTCCAGGTAGTCTCATAAACTGAAACTTTTAAGGGCCTATAGTCTCATTCTAACTCCCTAAACCATGAATTATAGGGGTGGGTTTATAGATACATTCCAAAAAAACCCATGCTATGAGACTCAGTCCTCTATCACACATCACCAATCCATGTTCACATGCTTATTTATCCATTTACCACACATACCATATCAAAAACATTTCAAAACCAATACACAAAACACTTACAATTCCCATTTCATTTGACATATAAAACATTATCACCCCTTAACCCATTTAAAATATTCAAAAATTTCCATAAATTAACCCATTTTACATAATTCATCAATTCACTAGCATTAGCCCACTTACACAATTCTGTTAAAATCTCATGAGTCATTTGACACATTCATTTTATTCCATTTATCCCTTTTCACATTTTTGAAAAAATACATAATGCCACATACAACAATTAGAAACATATATTAATTACTATATATATGCTAAACTATTATGTAAACGTATTTATCTTTGTATTTACCATATTAAAATTCAATTTCATGCTCAACATTACAATTTTCCATGTTTAGGAATATTACTGCATTCCATGGGTGGCCCTAATCCATTATAATTGACCTCAACACATTACATGGGGATCAAGATGGGTTTGATTTATCATTTATCAAATAATTTTACAAAATATTATAAAATTCATTAATTTCACCACAAGAGGGAAGCAATAACACAACCACACATGCACAAATAAACTTTAACACTATGGGATATAACTTGTAGACCACCTACCTAGAATCCGAAGATGAATGAATTCTTAACCTTATCCTTAGATATGGATTAAATTAAAATTTTAATCCCCAACCTAATATCCTTTATAAAAATAGGTTTTAGGGATTTTGAATAAGAAGAACGAAATTCCAAGCTCTAATCTAGAAAACAAAATCAAGGGGAGCACTCAACTTACCCAGAGCTTTGATCTACAACCATTAACACTCCAAATGGACTATAATCAAAGGAGATCAAGCCTTGGGATGATCCGGGAGGTTAGGTCTTTCACTAGGGGCGGAGGATGATGAATTAGGTAGAAAATAGAGAGATTAATAAAAACTTCCAAAGGGGAAATGGTAATTTCTCACTTTTTAATGGGGCGTACGGTTAGGCCACATAGTTTTTCATACCGTGCGAAAATCATGTGATTTTATCTATCGGATAGGGGGTAAGTCAAATGATTAACTATGGAGCCCCAAATGGTTTTCAAAAACATGTGATAACCATTTTTAAGGCCTCTATCCAATGTTACACCATCCCCCCACCCCCGTACAGTTTCCACTAACAGTGTGCAAACCATTCAACATTCACAAGATGACCCAATTTCCCTTAATTTCATGTCCCAAACATCCAGAACACCCTTAATCTTCCTCAAACACCCATTAAGTGTCCCATTAACCAAAATTAAGGGATTTAAACCAAAATTTAAATAAGTACATACATCCATGGTGTCTGGGATCTTACGCCCCATCTATATACAAGCCATGAAGTCAATGGAATCCTCTAGTTTTATATCATACCCCTATTGAAAAATAGTATCCATTGACTCTTCATTATCTACATCATAATATGAGGAAAGATTATAATTATTGAGTTTAAAAATGGCATCATACTCACCTTAAAATTTGATCTTGTAATCAATCATATCAAGAACTAAGTATGGTTTATCTACATGTATCTCGAGATTTTCCTTCCGTTTCTTTTGAAAACAATCCAAATTATTTAATTTACCATAGTTTTTATAAACATTAATTTTTTCATCCATATTTCTAATTTCCTATAAAGGAAATTAAACTTGATCAATATGGGTAAGTATTATAAATCCAATAGGACATCCAGTTAGTTAAAATTGACTTTTTTAGTGATCTACCCTTGTGTAAGAAAACACCACATGCAGTAGTAACTCCTTCCAATCCTTTTGGATTATGGTTTTTTAATAGATATTTAAATTTATTTTATCTCTCCAATAAGAATAAAATATGGTGGAACCTCCTAAATAATGACACCATCGTACCCCTTGGAAAAAGTTCTAAAATATTTTATGATAAAGGTGTTAAGTGATTATTTATTAGCATTGCCTCTTCGCACATTAGTACTTTGAGGTTTTTCCCTGAAATAAATACTTCATTAACCTAAATTTTCTCTATCATGATCACTTTTTTCACTCATTGACTTCTCTTTTATCTCTTGAATTTTTTTTTTTCTCTATTTATTTTCTTCTCTTATTTTATGTTTTTTCATAATTCTCCCCTTTTTTGTTTCCTCTAATTTTTTCATCAACACTCATTTTTTTATTCTTTTCCAAAATTCATTCTTCCAATATTTATTTATGGGGCATCGGGATGAGGGTTATAGTTTCCCCTTATAGTAAAAAAGAATGATGTTTTAGAAAACTATCATGTGTCACTTATTGATCTGGTTTATATGGATGACCTTGAAGTAAGTGGAGAACATTCCTTCCTATCACATCTTATAGTATCTCATCATTATAATTCCCAATAGTGTATAAAAACATCACCTATTTTTTGAACCTAATCTCTCTACAATCATTTAACCACAAAATCTGGTGTGGATGTTGGTGTTTCAGTGTTGAGAGTCCTAAATTCTCTTCCAACTCGAATCTCACCACATAGCTAAAACTTCCCTTATAAATGATGACACTAAATACCTTAACGTTAATTTGGAATCAGGTATGGAAAAGGTTATTATTTTATCCTTCTCATTGGATATTATTTCAGCACTCAAACCCCACCTTATGATGAGAATCACACCTTCTTCCACAAATTCTCTATTACTGGTTTTTGGGGAATCCTCTACCTCCTCCTCCAAGCTCTCTCCATCGATCTTCCATTCTCTATAGTTTTTGGTGGTCATGGTGTGCTAGTTTAGGTGTTAACTAGAAATGTGATCCCTTTTATCATTTGAAACATCAAATATCCGGATTAATCATTTAGTTAGCCTCAAAAATAGGTTTCTTACGTTGAATAATTTCCTTGTCACTTTTGTGACCAACCACCTCTTTTAGCTTTAAAGATTCACTAATATCCTTCCTCAAATTTCTTCATAGAGTAAAACGTGTTGCGGGTTTTCTCATATTTATCCTCCTTTTAATTTTTTTTCTAGATATTAGTGTCTTGGTTAATAATATTATATATCTCAACATGGTGGTATAACTATAACTGATTGAAAATATCCTTATTAAGACCATGTAAAACATGTGCTCGGTTTTCCTCCGGATCAACATTAATGTTTTCTCGAATGATGGAAATTTCCAACCCTTTATAGTAATATTCAACACTTTTACTCCCTTTGGTGAGTAATTTTGGTTTTTGTTGAGATCTTTATGGTAGTGTGGGGGAACAAACCACTTCTTCAGGGAAAACTTCATATCATACCAATTGTTAATGGGATTCCATTTTATTAATCTCTCTCCTTTAGAATTTTATCCCACCAAATTAAAGCATAACCAGAAAAATATAGGGAATAATGTTTGACCTTATTCATCTAAGAATTTTCTTGACATGAAAATACTTTCTCAATCTGCATCTCCCACTCCAAGTATGCTTCTCGGTCACATTCACTTTGAAAAGAGAAAACCTTCACCTTAATACCACATACTAGGTCATCATCATGTGGTTTCTTTTAGCTTCCTCTAGGTTGTTGAAACAACCTCCTCCTTTATGGGATTTTCTCAAAAGCATCATTAATGTTTTTAATATCCCCCTATGTGATTTGGGGACCACATGTTTTCAGGGAACATCGTAGATTACCATGGATCATCCTCGGCCTTGGTTTATTCTCTAAGTTATGTAAATATTCATATTTCACCTTTAACATCGTATCAAGAAGTTTATCGAAATGGTTGATCAAGACTTTCATTTGGAGTGGTGTAGCTTCCTTTTTGGGAGATATAAATTGAATTCCTTCATTTCTAGATTAACAGGTTCCGATCACATGATATTCTATCATTATATGTAACATGAATACAAATAAAAATAGGGAGAAACACACTAAATGATACACAAACTCTCACATGTGAGGATACACACACGCAAGGATACACAATAACACCCTCAAAATGTATACACACATGAAAACAATATGTACACACTCCCACACACAAGATGTATATAGACACGCAAGATATAAAGACACACACAATATGTACAAACTCAGAGTCACACACACAGGATATAAACACTCAAGAATGTTTTTTAATTATTTATCTTTACTCTCACCACCCAATTAAAATCCCATTATCTTACAAAATCTAATACCTTTTTAGGGTGATCACGTGCCACAAATCCTTAACAGATCAAGATTATATTGGGTTATGTTTTAACAAATTCTGTTTTAGTGGTAAAGGGTTACAAGATATTAGATGGTGGAAAAGAAGGTAGAAAATATGGGTAAATAGTGGAAAATAGTGGATGGGTTTAATAAAGGGGTTTTCCTTATTGTGAAAGATAACATACATTAATAAAAATATGAGACAAATATGATATGGTGATGGATTAAAATAATGGATAAAGTGATGTATGGAAATGGAAATTACTAATAATATAAATCATGAATAATAATTAATTATTTCCACTTCTTTTCTTATTTTTCAAATATTTGTACATGGTATTTTAAAGCATAAGATGATGAATGGAGAGTAAGATGAGTTTTTTGAAATCACTCAATGAAATAATGTCCTTGGTTTTTAAGATCACAAAATGATTATGTGAGAGAATTTTATTTTTTATACATATCACTTGTAGTGAATTAAATTTGAAAGGAATATGGGTGGAAATTGGATCGATGTAAAATATTTAAATCTTTCAAAACATATCAAAATTTTGGAGGTTTTAAAAGAAATGGGTTTTTTTGGTTTTTTTAATGGGATGAAAATATTTATGGAAAATAAGGGTAGTGGTTATAATTAATATAAATAAAGGGATAAATGCCTACTATGTCAACCAGAGCTCTGATACCAACTGATGTGAGATGATAGGGGTGTCCAGATCTTCATGACGTAGGGAGATGAATGTAGGATGTGGTTCAGATCTAAGTGTTGAGTGATTGGTATGGATAGTGGATGAAATTATTCAACCAATTCTATAATGATTGTGACCTACTATATATAAAACACACTCAAGGGAGGGATGTTATGGCCAATCCGCACAACAACGCACTTTGGTGGAGGCACGGAGTTAGGGTATTTGTGATCTTGTATCACCAATCAAATATGTATACTTACATGGAAACAATACAAAATAGAAAGAAAATAATTGGAAGAATCCTCACACAATGGATATAAACAAAGAATAATATCTTTATCACAATATTGAATGAAATACAAATGTTATTGGGTGGGAATTTATGTCCAAGGGGTGATACAATAGTCAAGGGACTAAATACCTAAATTCATAAAGGTTAAACCTACCTTATCCCCTTAAATTAAAAAATATATAGTCTAATTAAAACTTTCCAAAAACGTATCCCACCAATATTGAATTTGGGTAGTCACATGGATCCAAAAGTGTAGATCTTGACATTGATTCTATAGAACACTCGAATTTACCTTTTTATTCCCATGGATGAATTGAGGGATTCTATAAAGTTATTGGTATTATAAAATTATGCAACCATTTTTCTTGGACTTGATTAATCTCATTTGGGCTTAACTAAGAGTGATAATAATCCTATTTTTCACTTCTGTTCATGAAACTTGGGTTTGGTCCTTTTAATCGAGCGAGATGGGCTCTCCTTTCCACTTAGAGTCTATTTAATTTTATTTTCATAATTTTTCCTTTCAACCCCAACTCTTCAAATTCCATCAAGTCAATGTAATCCACCATTTTCAAATCAGATAGGTACTTTTGAGATTTTAGAGGGGATAACACTTGTCCAAACATAGTGAAAAATATAAGCCAAAACTTATTATGAAACAATATCTAACGATTATCTTGGACTGAATAAATAAATTAAGAATGCAATGAATTTTATATTTTCATCTACTCTATCTATTATTTTACACATGATCTAGATATATACAACAAATATGCGGTCAACGGATACCTTTCTCTCTAGGTATCCATGAGTAATTTGAACCTCCTAACACTTGGGAAGGATTTATTTATATCCATGGTCTACTAGATCATTGATAATAAAGGATAAATATAATGAGGTCTATAGAGCTTAGATTTTATTAGTTCATCAATAATAATAAAATAAACTTGTATGACTGTTTCTAAATAATTGAAACACTTAGATATCCATCAAAGGATAATCTTTGGAATCCATATGTCTCTCAAATGATATACTATCAATAAAATGTTACAACTATTTATATCTTTCATATTATAATTATTTAACATCTAAATATATTACTTATTTATCCAACCTGCTCTAGTAATCATCATATGAGGATCTAAAATGATTATGATAAATTAGGGTAGAATATAGATATTATAATAACCCATGAATTTCAAGGTGTTTTCTGTTTAAATTTTTATTTAATTTAATGAATATTGATGAATTTAGGTTGTTTGGGGTGTTATATATGGCCTAGGGTTGGTATTTATATAGTAATATGTAGTTCATATTTTTAATTCTATAGTTGGTGAGTTGTCACAGCATGATGTAGGGGACACATAGTGTGATAGGAAACTAATCCATCAATGATGGTGTTGCCTTGAGGCACTATGGCATGATTGTGTATGCAATGTTGAAGGTCAAGGAATGATATAGGGGTTCCATGGTATGATGTACAGAGATGATTTAATTTATTTTATTTTAAAACAAAAGGTTCATGAGCCTTAAACATAAGGGTTTAACCATTGGGAACAATGTGGTGAAGGATGATAGAGTGTTATAGTAGACATAGATTCGTGGGTGAACTGTGGATCCATGGCCTGGTGTTTGGGTTCTATGGTGTGGGGGAACCTATGGGATATTCCATCATAGCATGACCAAGATTTTCACATAATAGAATAATTTTGTTAAGGGGTCAAGCCCACTATCTAGGGTAGATCATTTTGTGACCCAAAAGGACCAAGTTTTGATTTGACTTAAAAATAAGGTACCACAACATGACCATTATAGTCCAAGAAACATGATGGTTTTATGGGAATATTTTTAACTTCCATTTAGACCACTTAAACACCTCCTCCTCTTCTTCCTCGACATTCAATTGCCTTTGGTTGATATTATAGCTTCTCCTTATCATTTTGAGCTCCACCATCCTCTCCTCTTGACTTTTTAAAAAACAATTTGTTTTAGATGTACTCTCTAGGTGATTCTAAGATCTTTTATGACCTATAATCTCTATAATTTCATTTTCGTTTGATTTCCATCTCAGTACCATAATTTTGAGTGTTTGGGAAGATCGTATATTTTAGGTATTTTGTATAAATCATATAGGGAATTTTATTGAGTACACTCTATCAATCTTGAGGTTAGAGGTCCTTGCCAAGTTACAGCTTTATTATAATGTTATATGGATTTACATGCATGTGGGTACATGTTTTATCCTTGAAGAGATTTTATTTTATTATAAAAGTGACTTATTAAGTATATTTGGATGTGTTAGACCCCTTATAGGGGTAGATGTAGATTAATGCCTTTGAAATGGTGGAATCATGACTCATTCCTTGGGTAGAGGTTGGGTTGTATGGCATGGTAAATAAGGCCTAAAGATAGTCATTTAGGGTCACTTTGGGGTGTTATCTTTTGCCTGGGGTTGGTATTTATATAGTAATATGTAGTTCCGATTTTTAATTCTATAGTTGTTGAGTTGTCACAACATGATGTAGGGGACACATAGTGTGATAGGAAACTAATCCAGCAATGATGTTGTTTCCTTGAGGCACCATGGCATGATTGTGTGTGCAATGTTGAAGGTCAAGGAATGATATAGGGGTTCCATGGTATGATGTATAGAGATGATTTAATTTATTTTATTTTAAAACATAAGGTTCATGAGGCTTAAACATAAGGGTATAACCTATGGGAACAATGTGGTGTAGGATGATAGAGTGTTATAGTAGACATGGATGCATGGGTGAACTGTGGATCCATGGCCTGGTGTTTGGGTTCTATGGTGTGGGGGAACCTATGGGATATTCCATCATAGCATGACCAAGATTTTCACATAATGGAAGAATTGTGATAAGGGGTCAAGACCACTATCTAGGGTAGATCATGTTGTGACCCAAAAGGACCAAGTTTTGATTCGACTTAAAAAGAAGGTACCACAACTTGACCATTATAGTCCAAGAAACTTGATGGTTTTTATGGGAATATTTTTAACTTCCATTTATACCACTTTAACACCTCCTCCTCTTCTTCCTCAACATTCAATTTCCTTTGGTTGATATTCTAGCTTCTCCTTTTCATTTTGAGCTCCACCATCCTCTCCTCTTGACTTTTTGAAAAACAATTGGTCTTAGATGTACTCTCTAGGTTATTCTAAGATCTTTTATGACCTATAATATCTCTAATTTCATTTTCATTTGATTTCCAACTCAGTACCATAATTTTGAGTGTTTGGGAAGATTTTATAATTTTTAGGTATTTTTTATAAATCATATTGTGCGGTTTAGTGGGTACACTCTATCAATCTTGAGTTTAGAATTCATTACCAAGTTACAGCTTTCTTATAATGTTATATGGATTTAATTTCATGTGGGTACATGTTTTATCCTTGAAGAGTTTTTATTTTATTATAAAAGTGACTTAGTATGTCTATGTGGATGTGTTAGACCCATTAGAAGGGTAGATATAGATTAATGCCTTTGAAATGGTGGAATCATGACTCATTCATTGGGTAGAGGTTGGGCTGTATGGCATGGTAAATAAGGCCTAAAGATAGTCATTTGGGGTCACTTTGGGGTGTTATCTTTTGCCTAGGGTTGGTATTTATATAGTAATATGTAGTTCCGCTTTTTAATTCTATAGTTGTTGAGTTGTCACAACATGATGTAGGGGACCCATAGTGTGATAGGAAACTAATCCAGCAATGATGTTGTTTCCTTGAGGCACCATGGCATGATTGTGTGTGCAATGTCGAAGGTCAAGGAATGATATAGGGGTTCCATGGTATGATGTATAGAGATGATTTAATTTATTTTATTTTAAAACATAAGGTTCATGAGGCTTAAACATAAGGGTATAACCTATGGGAACAATGTGGTGTAGGATGATAGAGTGTTATAGTAGACATGGATGCATGGGTGAACTGTGGATCCATGGCCTGGTGTTCGGGTTCTATGGTGTGGGGGAACCTATGGGATATGCCATCATAGCATGACCAAGATTTTCACATAATGGAAGAATTGTGATAAGGGGTCAAGCCCACTATCTAGGGTAGATCATGTTGTGACCCAAAAGTACCAAGTTTTGATTCGACTTAAAAAGAAGGTACCACAACTTGACCATTATAGTCCAAGAAACTTGATGGTTTTTATTGGAATATTTTTAACTTCCATTTATACCACTTTAACACCTCCTCCTCTTCTTCCTCAACATTCAATTTCCTTTGGTTTATATTCTAGCTTCTCCTTTTCATTTTGAGATCCACCATCCTCTCCTCTTGACTTTTTGAAAAACAATTGGTCTTAGATGTACTCTCTAGGTTATTCTAAGATCTTTTATGACCTATAATATCTCTAATTTCATTTTCATTTGATTTCCAACTCAGTACCATAATTTTGAGTGTTTGGAAAGATTTTATAATTTATAGGTATTTTTTATAAATCATATAGTGCGGTTTAGTGAGTACACTCTATCAATCTTGAGTTTAGAATTCATTACCAAGTTACAGCTTTCTTATAATGTTATATGGATTTAATTTCATGTGGGTACATGTTTTATCCTTGAAGAGTTTTTATTTTATTATAAAAGTGACTTAGTATGTCTATGTGGATGTGTTAGACCCATTAGAAGGGTAGATATAGATTAATTCCTTTGAAATGGTGGAATCATGTCTCATTCCTTGGGTAGAGGTTGGGTTTTCTGGCATAGTAAATTAGGACTAAAGATTCACTACTGGAATGTGAGTTTTTCCCCACACTTACATACCAACAGTTTCGTAGAACCATTGGTAAAAGATGGTTTAGAGAAGGTTTTACCAATGGTTATAGTAAATCGTTGGTAATGATGTGTTTAAGGGTATTTTTACCAACGATTTAATGAGAACCATTGGGGAAAATGTGGCTGGGGGAGGTTTTTTCCAACGCTTTATTAAACTGTTGGTATAGGTGTGGTTGGGGAGATTTTTCCCAATGGTTCTTTAAAACAGTTGGTATAGGTTTTCCCTGAAAGTATATACTAACAGTTTTTAAAAACCGTTGGCACAAGTTTCCCCCAAATTTCCAGCCGCCCGTCCTCTCCCCCATTAGGATACAGAACCCTAAACAGGAGCAGCAGCAGCCGATTTAGGCGATTTTGGAGCTCCTTCTTCCGGACCAGTTTGGATCTTCGACCTCCTTCAGGTTCCTCTTCTTCTTTATCTAATATTTCAGTTTTTAGATTTCTAGAATCAGTACACTCATTGAACATAGTATAATGAGACATAGTATTTTCACCACATGTGAGGATATGAATCCATGTGATGCATCAGTATCAAAATGAGAGGATTTACTAGTAGAGGCTACTTTGATCTTACCTCTCACTATAGATCGTATTCCACCCTTCTCCATGTGGTTAGGTTTTACATAATAGATATTTCATGAACCATGGACATGTAATAAAACCTCATTGTTTGGAATAGGAACACATTTATTTCTCAGTGTAATTATGGCATGGATGACAAAGCCACAACCACCACATCCAAAACATGATCAAACATCACTTATATATCTTAATTTATGATATTGAGATATTAAAACAATTCCAAAACTTGTTTTCGAATATGTCTATTACAAGTCACTGCTAGAGGGATGGTCCAGCAGAAACACTTCATGTTGACTATCCTTCCACATGGTTGAGACTCTATTGGGTCATGATCACATGAAATGTTCTTAATGCCCCCTCTTCCACACTGTTGTAGGAAAACTGAGAAACCAGTACTTCAATCATGACAGTTACTCATCTCATAAGAATCCCCAAAAAAATACTACCACGTGATGTCGGTATACTAGTTCAATAGTCTATAATTCTATCCTATTTGCACATGACCTCCCTCAGCTTCTAATATATAAATAGTGTCTGCTTCATAATTTCAGTATTATAGGTCAATATTAACATGTCATCCATGGATCATACAACATTTCAATGACTTCCCTTAAAGTGTCTCTCTTACAATATCTCATCAAAAATGTACGTTGGTGAAAAATGATGAATCTCTATAAAACATTTTTAGTACTCAATAATAGTCATGGTGCCCTACTTCTAATGCATGAATTCATTATCCCTATAAGTCGATAGATTCTTGAAGTAAAATTAGTTATAGATCCTAGTCTATAAATCATCCCATATCATGCCTCATAGATAGCTAGTCTTGTTTGGTACATCACACCCACACTTTTCCTCCTCGCATCGCATATATCTCATGATTTTATCTCTCTAATGATGAGGCCTATACGGATTATTTAAGGTGAATATCATAGTCTCAATCCAAATATCAATTTATCATGGGAGACCATCAACCGAAATTATTGGACAACAAATCTACCAGAACACACAGGTCATCTCAACCGTAATCAAGGTATGCATCAGAGTTCCTCAAAAAGTCTTCATGAAGTGATAAAACCCCTCAAAGAACATTTATTCAGAACCCATGTCTGAATCAACATGTGGTTCCACGGATAGAAAAAATGTATGATCCACATGTATCCCATGGAACTCTACCTCTAGATCATGTTCATTTCCTCCCT
This sequence comes from Viscum album, assembly GCA_963277665.1. Classification (NCBI taxonomy): domain Eukaryota; kingdom Viridiplantae; phylum Streptophyta; class Magnoliopsida; order Santalales; family Viscaceae; genus Viscum; species Viscum album. The sequence continues at coordinate 1,969,124,399 of OY728143.1, forward strand.
CATTTTTTATAACTGGAGGTCCTCATATTTTCATGTATTTAAAATTCCAAAACCTCACATCATAAATGAAAAATATCATAGTTCGTATCTCAAAATTATAGGACATTTCATTCACACTTTAAACCAGGTCGTTAAACACAAACATCTCCTAAAAATAGAGATGTAATGGAATATAATCATAAAAACAACTAGTGACACTTCTTTTTTCCCACTAAAACTATTAATCTGGGTCGAGACTTAATTTAAAAATTCAATATTAAAATTCAATTTGTTTTTATTTGATATTTCATTTTAACTTATACACTTTAAATCATATTTCACAATTAATTTTAAATGTTTCTACTAATATTTCACTAAATTTATATTTAAATGGGACCCCACCTCCTGGACACACCGCTCACCTCCTTGGACAGCCCGCCCACCCCCCTAGACTCCCCCTACCCCATTGGACAGCCTGACCACCCCCGCGGACAGCCCGCCCACCTGGACACCCCGACCCCCCTAGACACCCCCCGCCCCCCTGGACACCTCCAACCCCTCGGACAGCCCCACCACCCCCTAGACACCCTGCACCCCCCCCCCCCGGACACCCCGCACCCCCCTTGGACACCCTGTACCGCCCCCGGACAGCCCGCTCACCTCTTTGGACAGCCCGGCCACCCCCAGACAGCCCGCTCACCTCCTTGGACAGCCCACCCCCTGGACACCCTGTACCCCCCGAACAGGCCCACCCACCCCCTGGACACCCTGCTCACCTCCTTGGACAGCTCTCCCACCCCCCTGGACACCCCGCACCCTCCTTGGACAGCACGCCTACCCCCCTGGACACCCTGCACCCCCCTTGGACACCCTGTACCCCCCCCCCCCCCCTCGGACAGCCCGCTCACCTCCTTGGACAGCCCCCCCCCCCCAGACAGCCTGCTCACCTCCTTGGATAGCCCACCCCCTGGACACCCCGCTCACCTCCTTGGATAGCCCCACCCACCCCCTGGACACCCCGCTTACCTCATTGGACAGCCCGCCCACCCCCTAGACACCCCGCACCCCCCTTGGACACCTTGTACCCCCCCCCCCCCGGACAGCCCACTCACCTCCTTGGACACCCCCCCCCCCCTCGGACAGCCCACTCACCTCCTTGGACAGCCCACCCCCTGGACACCTTGTACCCCCCCCCCCCCGGACAGCCCCACCCAACCCCTGGACACCCCGCTCACCTCCTTGGACAGCCCGCCCACCCCCCTGGACTCCCCCTACCCCATTGGACAGCCTGACCACCCCCGCGGACAGCCCGCCCACCTGGACACCCTGAACCCCCTAGACACCCCCCGACCCCCTGGACACCTCCGACCCCCCAGACGGCCCCACCCCCCCCCCCTAGGCACCCCGCACTCCTTACTGGGCAATCCTTCAATATAGGCATTAGAAATTATGTATCTTATTTTCTTATATACACTGTATTTTGTTGTATTTCTTAATATGATTCTCATATAGAGTAATGTGCCAGTTATGCTTTTATATAAAGTAAACAATTGTCATTTACCTAAATATTTTTTTGATTATACTTCAATATTATTTAATTTCTTTGAAATGAATTATTGCAGTTTTTTTACAAAATGGACAGAAGTTGGATGTACGAAACTGATCGGATTTCAACCGATTTTCAAAATAATTTGAACAGATTTCTAGATTTTGCATTTGTCAAGGCTTCAGATAGTGGTCACATACACTCCCCATGGTTTAATTGTGTTGGAAGACCTTGGTTGAGTCGTGACGCAGTTAGCTATCATATAACAAAATATGGTTTCCAAACAAACTATTATGTGTGGTATCACAATGGAGAGAAAATGGAATCTCAAAATGTTGATGATCCAAATGATAAGACTAAATTGGAGAGTTTGATATATGATCGGTTTCCATTTATTCGGCATCATGAGAAGGAAAGGATGTCCAGCCAACAAGATTTTGATACAAGCACACATGATACGTCCAATGAAAATGATGATGTTGATAGGGTAAAAAAATTGAATGATGATGCGACGACTCCAGTATATCGGCAATGTGGTAAAATGAAAAAGTTAAAATTTTTAATCCGATTGTTTCATGGGAAAACTATGTATGGGATTTCAAATACTGCAATTGATTACATTCTTACCTTCTTGGAGGACTTACTTCCAGATGATGCAGATATTCCCTCAAACCACTATATGGCATGGATGTTAGTTGATGAACATGGATTCTCAAAAATAAAATTCATGCTTGCTCGAATGATTGTAGCTTATTTTGGGAGGAAACTGCTGAAAGAAATGATTGTATCAAATGTGGAACCTCCCAATGGAAGCCAAAAGATGATGGATCACCATCTCGTGTGCAACAAAAAGTAATGTGGCACTTTCCATTGATACCCAGATTACAGAACCTTTTCATGTCTGATGAAATATCCGAAAAAATGCTATGGAATGACACCGAGAGAAAAAAGAATAATGAAGAGTTGGTTCACCCTGCAGATGGATTTGCATGGTAGGGATTTTATTCTCGATATCCTAAATTTGCAGTCGACGTGCGTAATGTGAGACTGGGTCTTTCATGTGACGGTTTTAACCCATTTAGGCAGATGCTTACTTCGCACAGCACATGGCCAGTTTTCATACACATTTATAACCTTCCCCCTTGGTTGTGTATGAAAAATCCTTACACTTTCTTGAGTATACTGATATCTGGACCTTCTGATCCCGGCAATGATATAGATGTATACATGAAAACTTTAATAAAAGAGTTGAAACTTCTTTGTGATGTGGGTGTGACCACATACGATGCATGTTCGAAAGACATATTTCATATGCGTGTTGCGCTTATGTGGACGATCAATGATTTTCCTGCTTATGCAATGATGTCTGGATGGAGCACTAAAGGAAAATTGTCATGTCCTGTTTGTATGAAGAATACTTGATCGAGAAGACTGAAATATCATCGTAGTTTTAGTATTATGGGACATCGACGATTCTTTCCAATGAACCATCCATATAGAAACAATCTTCGAAGATTTGAAAATACTATAGAGAATGACGCTCCACCACAGCGTATGTCTGGAACTAAAGTGCTTAATGAATTGAAAGATTTCAGTTATTCATTTGGGAAGGGTGTAATGAAATATAGAAAGAAGAAATATGTTTCCAGTGATACTTGTTACAATTGGAAGAAGAAAAGTATATTCTTTGAGTTGTCGTATTGGTCAACCAACTTGTTACGTCATTGCTTAGACGTAATGCACATTGAAAAGAATATATGTGAAATGTTTCTTTCGATTCTTCTAAATGTCAAGGGGAAGACAAAAGATGATTTACGATCTCGGCATGACTTGGTAGATTGGGGGATCAGACCAGAATTCCATCCTTTCTGTATCAGTGAAAATAAATGGAAAGTTCCATGTGCTTCTTATGTGATGACACCTGCTGAAAAAAATCAATTTCTGGAAGTGCTAGAGACTATTAAAGTTCCTGATGGCTATTCAATAAATATATCAAAACGGGTCAACAGAAAAGAGTTGAAGCTGAAATATTTTAAGACTCATGATTATCACGTCCTTTTGCATGAGTTGATTCCAATAGCTATCCATCATCACTTGTCCAATAATGTTAGAGTCTCAGTTATTCGGTTGTGCTATTTGTTTAGAGATCTTTGTGCTAAGAGGATATCCAAATCCTTCTTGCAAAAACAATTGGCAGAGACACCATTAATTTTGTGTGAGTTAGAGAAAATATTCCCTCCATCATTTTTTACATGCATGTTGCATCTGACTGTCCATCTTTCGACAGAAATACTTCTTGGAGGAACCGTTTCTTTCTGTTGGATGTATCCAACTGAAAGAAACATGTGCACATTGAAATCATATGTTCGGAATAAGAATTATCCTGAAGGTTCTATTGTGAACAGTTACTTGGCTCAAGAATGTATGGATTTCTGTGCAAAGTATTTTTCTGATCTTACTACGAGAGTAAACAGACCAATGAGAAATGAAGAAGAACAGTATGGGAAAATTGAACCTAGTTTTCCATCACTTCCTTAGACAGGAGTAATTCCGAGATCATATACATTGACGACATTAATCCTTGAAGAGTGAGAGATGGCACATCGCACAGTGTTGTTCAATTGTGATTTGTTCGATGAGTATATCAAGTAATTAAATTGTACATTTATCTCTTATCTTATCTCTTGTAATTTTAAATATTTGTTAAAATATTATTATTTTTATCTACATAGAACATAAATAATTGATATATAGAAAGCATCGTTCTTTATCTTTGAGAAGGAAAGAGACTTTGCATAGCAAAGGGTTTTCTGTTTGGTTGAAATTAAATGTAAAAATATTTATGTAATAACTAAATAAAAATAATATTTAATTAAGTTTACTATTTGTTTATATTTTAGGTATCGAGTTTTCCTATTGACATTGTTTCTAAGGAAACAAGAGCTTTGGCTTTTGGTCATAATACCATGGTTCGTGCTTGTAAATCACTTGTGATCAATGGATACAAATTTATTATCACCGAACAATCAAGAAACATGAGAACACAGCATAATGGTGTTATGCTAACTGCCACAACAGACTGTTATGCCAGTTCATCGGATACTAGACTTCGTTCTAAAAATGTTGCTTATTATGGAGTCGTGGAGAAAATAATAATTTTGGATTATTACTCACATGGTCGGGTCACAATGATGAAATTTCAATGGTTTGATTCAATGACGAGGAAAGGCACCTTTATTGATGATTGTGGATTTCGAGTTATTGACATCACTCACACTCTTTCCACCGATGAACCATATGTATTGGCATCAATGGTGAAACAAGTTTGTTATGTCAAAGATCATCATCATCCTAAATTCGGTGTAATTATTGAAGTAAATCCCAGACATGTTTTTGATGATGGTGATGATGAAGTTGACACTATCCCTACTGCAATTGGAAGCAATCTGTTTATTACTTATGATGACGCCAATAACTCAATTGTCAGAGTTGATTGTGAACCCGAAGTTGTGATGGGAAATATATAGAATCATACAGTCATGTTCTCACCTATATGTTTCACCTACATCATTCAGAGTGTGTATCCTTGTACTTACCTTCAAACCACCACAAATCTTCTTTTACTTTATGTTTTTTATCAGAATTGTTTTTCTATATTTTTTTGGGTTACACATTAGTTATCTTTTTTTAATTACTTCCGTATTTTTTTTCATTGCAGGAAATGATACCCATTGAAGAAAGGCGACGGAAAAAGATGACAGATAATAATCGTCGCATGATACAGATGGGTGTTCCTCCACTCATCCCTGTTGTGAGTATTTTATTTAAAATATAAATATTTCAATAACTTATAATATCATGTGTTTACTTATGTGTTAAACTTTTTTTTAGGATCGACCCCCTAGATGAGAGATATCTGACGAGGAGCCTGATATTGCTCCCAGTAGAGTGGATGGTGGTAGGAGGGGGGTGGTGTCAGAGATGGACGATCATCTAGTTGGCCCGGTACTGAGGCCGGTGGTACGAGAGCTCATGGGGCGAGAGTTAGATGATACACCACCACAGACATATCTTCTTCACCCCATTTTGATCCTGGTGTGTCTCCAGGGACACACGGGATATTTAGACCTCCGATGTTTACACTACCAGTTGGCCAGACATCTATGCCATCATCTTTTTCTTCTGGTTCATTATCCCCGAGCTATTATATTCCACCTTCTTCGACTCCTGATGCGACACAGTATGCGGTTGAGGAGTGTACACTGAGGGACAATCTACCTGTACAGGATATTCCTTCAGCTTCTGCACATCCAGTGACGCCCATTGATCCGACTACCACAGGTATATTTATCTGACTCTATCAAATTTTTATACCAAAATTCATTTTATTATAACTTGTAATGATATTATTTTTCTTTCATAACAAATTCATCTACAGATAGGAGGCGGGGGAGGGGGAGTACTCGCTTGCATGCGGTTTGGAACCGCCAGACACAGTTGATGGTTGAATATAATGCTGATGGACAAATGATTGAGAAATCTGTGCAGGAATGTTGGGGTTTTTTGGTGACGCTAGCCAAAGACTCCGATATCATTCCGGTCATCCCTCTCTCTTGGAGACAACTTCCACACGAAGTCAAAGATAATGCGTGGGCACAAATATGGGTAAAAAATCTATTGGATTTAATGTAGTATTTTTTTTGTATTTATATGAACTAATCTATTGGGTTTCATCTTTGGTTTAACTTCCCTGATGGCAAAGGTGCACGATCAGATCATTTAAAAGATTTGGGAGAGCTTTGGAGAGCTTATAAGCATGACCTGTATGTTGGATGGTGTGATAGGGTGGGCACGGATTTAGAGACTTTACCTATCTTGGATGACTGCCCGATAGAGCAATATCTCCAAATGATTACCCATTGGGCGACTGTCAAATTTAAGGTATTAATCTCATTTGAGGTATTTAAATCAGAGTTTTCATATTCTGCAATAATATAATATTATTTATTATTAAAAATTATTTTGGAATCTTCTAAGAAAAACAAAAAAACATTGATTCAAAGCAATACCTCCACACTTTGGGGCGCACAACTATTTCAGATCATGAGAGGCAGCTGGTACGATATAGTTGTTTATAATTTTTCTTTAGGACTTTCCCTTTTTATTATTTTAGACTTAAATTATGTGATTTATTGAATATGGAATATATGATTATACTTTCACTTTATATTGTTTCAATGTCATTACAGAAGCACAAATTGAATATTGAAGGACGTATCCCTCGAGCAAAATTATTTTGCTCGAGTAGAAGAAAAAAAGATGGAACTGCGGTAAATGAATCAACCCAAGAAAAGATTGTAAGTTTTAATTTGTTTATTTAAAAGTTTAATATCTATTTTGAAATTTATTAATCTATTAATATTTTTAACATGCTGCTTTAGAGGCTCTTGATTCCCAGGAGCCTGACTATTTTGGGCCACATGATCATTTATATCAGGTTTTGGGAGAGGAGCACTCTGGTCGAGTACGCTGCCGACCTGGTAAGAATATAGTCCCGACGAGGTATTGGTCCTCTCAAGGTATCCATTCTAGTATGACTGAGTTGGAACAGGTCAAAGAGCAAGCAAGACAATCTGATAAAAGGGTCACAGATTTGGAAGTACAAGTTCAAACGAGGGACAAAGAATTTATGAAACTAATGAAATCTTTATCATCATCACTTCCACCAGAGGCTAGCGCGGCTTGTCAGACATTTATGTCGTCGATGGGTGCATTATCCAATGCACCAGGCGACAGATCTGGTGGCGATCGTGATCATGACGTTCCTGGTGATGACGAGGATGCTGAAGAGGACGAGGGCGAGGATGAGGATGAGGACGAGGGTGAGGATGGGGCCGAGGGTGAGGATGGGGCCGAGGGTGAGGATGGGGATGAGGAAGAGGATGAGGCCGACGATGAGAATGGGGAAGATGACGAGGATGATGATGAGGATAGAGATGGCGGCGAGGATGAGGCCGATGATGATGGTGGTGATGATGATGGTGATCAGGGGAAGATTGATCTGTTTCATTTTTGAATTCTGTATAACTCTTTATTTTTGAACCTGGTTTTCCACTCCGGGGTTTTCCTCTGCTTCATAGGGATGTTGTTATCAGATCTCTTTTTTTCACTTGATTCGTATTGTATGATTAGTCTACTACCTAAAACTTTATTATTACTTGGTACTGTGATTCCCTGTATGATATCTGGTTTGATAAGTTAATATGGACATCTTAATATTCAAAAACAATCACTCGAAATTAGGGGTGTCCATAGGCCGGGTCGGGTCGGGTCGGGTCATGGGTGTTCTAAGGCCTAAGGACATATGGTTATCCATAAGTAAGATTTAGGTCCTAAGGACATGACATGAAAAATTATGTGTTTTAGATCCATGGGTAATAATGGGGGTTCATTTTAAAAATAATAAAATGAGGGTTTTTGAGGTGGAAAATGATTTATTAGGTGATGAATTCCCTTGGTTAAAAAATATAAATAAGTGTGTGTCCTTTTGATTTTTATAAATGGATTTTAATGATAATGAAATATTGGTTAATTTCTTTGGTTAAAAATTTTATTTTTAACATTTTTATTCTCTATTTTATATATTTTCAATGATTAGGAATATAATTTACAAATAAAAAATATCTAATTACTTATAATATTTATATGTATTAAATTGATTAATTTTGAGAAATTTTTATATTGTCATTTGTGACGTGTATGGGTCAACCTCGCCTCAATCTGAGGGTCGGTGTGGCCGGTACCACTAAAAGTGTCTTTCTTTTGTTTAAAATGGATGCACTTTTAATTGAAATAAATAACATACGGAAAACCGACCAAACGCATTCGGATAATGTTGAAACTTTAGGAAAACGATCCATGGGTCATTTGTGACATGTACGTGTCAACCCCACCTCAATCCGAGGGCTGGTGTGGCCAGCACCACTCAAAGTGTCTCACCTGTCTTTGAAATGGACAACAGTTTAAGTAAAAACAATAACTGACATACGGGAAACGGACCAAACGCATTCGGATTCTGTTGATACTTTAGGAAAAGTATCCATGGGTCATTTTTGTCGTGTACGAGTCAACCCCCCCCCCCCTCAATCTGAGGCACGGTGTGGCCGGTACCACTCAAACTTTCTCGCTTTTATTTGAAATGGACATGATTTTAAGTGAAAACAACTACCAGCATACGGAAAACCAACCAAAAGCATTCATATTCTGTTGAAACTTTAGGAAAACGATCCATGGGTCATTTGTGACGTGTAGGAGTCAACCCCGCCTCAATCCGAGGCGCGGTGTGGCCGGCACCACTCAAAGTGTCTCACTTTTCTTTGAAATGGACAACAGTTTCAGTAAAAACAACAACTGACATACGAGAAACAGACCAAACGCATTCGGATTCTGTTGATACTTTAGGACAAGTATCCATGGGTCATTTTTATCATGTAAGAGTCAACCCCTCCTCAATATGAGGCACGGTGTGGCCGGTACCACTCAAACTGTTCCACTTTTATTTGAAATGTACAGGATTTTAAGTGAAAATAACTACCGGCATACGGAAAACCGACCAAACGCATTCGTATTCTATTGAAACTTTAGTAAAACGATCCATGGGTCATTTGTGATGTGTAAGAGACAACCCTGCCTCAATCTGAGGGCCGGTGTGGCCGATACCACTAAAAATGTCTTTCTTTTGTTTAAAATGGATGCGCTTTTAATTAAAATAAACGACATATGGAAAACCAACCAAACGCATTCGGATTCTGTTGAAACTTTAGTAAAATGATCCATGGGTCATTTGTGACGTGTACGAGTCAACCCTGCCTCAATCTGAGGGCCGGTGTGGCCGGCACCACTCAAAGTGTCTCACTTTTCTTTGAAATGGACAACAGTTTAAGTAAAAACAAAAACTGACATACGGTAAATGGATCAAACGCATTCTAATTATGTTGATTATTTAGGAAAAGTATCCATGGGTCATTTTTGTCGTGTACGAGTCAACCCCGTCTCAATCTGAGGCACGGTGTGGCCGGTACCACTCAAACTGTCTCACTTTTATTTGAAATGGACAGGATTTTAAGTGAAAACAACTACTGGCATATGGAAAACCAACCAAACACATTCGGATTCTGTTGAAACTTTAGTAAAAGGATCCATGGGTCATTTGTGACGTGTACAAGTCAACTCCGCCTCAATCCGAGGGTCAGTGTGGCTAGTACCACTAAAAGTGTCTTTCTTTTGTTTAAAATGAATGCGCTTTTAATTAAAATAAACGACATAGAGGAAACTGACAAAACGCATCTGGATTGTGTTGATACTTTATGGAAACGGTCCATGGGTCATTTGTGACGTGTACGAGTCAAACCCGTCTCAATCCAAGGCGCAGTGTGGCCAACACCACTCAAAGTGTCTCACTTTTCTTTGAAATGGACAACAGTTTAAGTAAAAACAACAACTGACATACGGGAAACGGACCAATCGCATTCGGATTCTATTGATACTTTAGGAAAAGTATCCATGGGTCATTTTTGTCGTGTACGAGTCAACCCTGCCTCAATCTGAGGCACGGTGTGGCCGGTACCACTCAAACAGTCTCACTTTTATTTGAAATGGACATGATTTTAAGTGAAAACAACTACCGGCATATGGAAAACCGACCAAACGCATTCGGATTCTATTGAAACTTTAGTAAAATGATCCATGGGTCATTTGTGACGTGCACGAGTCACAAATTAAAATGGATTTTTCATTTACATGAAAATGAAAATGGATTTTTTAGTGTAATCTGCTTGGTCCCAAAGCATAAACCAAACAGGTTGTGAGACATAATACCAGTAGGCATCCACCACAAGATTTGTGCCCAAATTTTAGTGAATATACAGGTATAAAAACAAGGTACAAAAGTAAACACAGTATAAATAAATCAACAACCATTAAATATTGATGTAAAGAATAGCTAAAAATTTCCTTGGAGACGTCAATATCTTGCCTAAACGCATGTCACTGTCTTGACCTTAAGAAAAAACCCCATCCTCTCCCTCAGGCATCGCAGTCTCTCCCTTAGACATATCACAATCTCACCCACATGTATCATATGTAATTAATCTATTAACAGGTAAAAATAAGTACCTCATTTAATTTAAATTATTACATCGTAGACTATTATCAACACACCTCATCTAATCTAACTATTACATGGCATAATAATAATAAAATCACCTCATGTAATCTTACTATCACATCGCTTTTTAATAATCAATAATCCATCCTAAACAAAAAAAGTCATGGAAATCAGTATGCATCTAAGGCGTCATGGGCCAATAGCTCTAACAAATTAATCAAGGGAAGCACAAACCTATGGTTCCCTATCTCAAAGAAATAACCTTAATAACCTAATCAACCAATATCATATGATAATCATGGTGTAATTCCAAGTCATGTATACCAAGAACATGGGTATATGAGTTTTAGGCACATATAATTCTTGACAAAACAACATATAGGCACAACCCACCTACCTCGTAGTCGTGAGAACAATATTGTTGAATATCGGATCTTGATTCATACTAGATCATTGAAAATCCACAAAAGATTCATAAAATATCAAATCTATATCTATAAAATGAGGAGAGGAATCAGGAGGATAGGATTAAGGTGAAGGGAGAACTCATTGGTGGGATCCCAATGCACCTTCCAGAGTTCTAATTGGACATTGATAGGAGAATCAGTGGCTTAGAGAATAATTGTCGCTCCTGGCCGAACTTGGATGAAACAAGGTCAAAAGAAGTTAATTCTGTAAATGAGACATGACCTCTCTCCCTTATATTAAATAAAAAATAAAATACACGACATTTCCTTTAACAATACACACTATGTATAAGCTTTTACTGGGCCTCACCTTAAGAGGCACGACCACGACACAACATGACTTGGTACATGGCTGAGACACGACCTGTACGTGGTCTGGAAAGGACATCAATGTTCATGGTGTGTACACTGAAGTACATGGCTTGTACATCAAAAATCCCCAATTTTACATTTTCCTCAAAGCAACCCGAATACAAAATCCATACATGAAAATGGGGAATTGGGTTCTTACAATTTGATTATCACACCATAGATCTTGTTTCTATCTCAACCAAGCACCAAAATCATTGGTTTCTTCAATCTAGTGGTCTAATATCACATTACGATCTTCATAAAGCCTTATGTTTCATCGGCCCCATGTAACGGGTCAATGATAGATCTGAAGCAAGCCAAATTTGTTTATTTCTCTCTTTTTGGTCATCATTTGGCTTAGAATCTCTAACTAATGATTTTTTATCATGTTTTATTCAGTCTCTCATTATAATATTCACACATTCAGGTTTTATTCAGCTTCATAATGCATTTGATTATAGATTTTCTCATTTCTAATGACCTCAACTGAAGGTTAATATCTTTAATAATGTGTAAATTATTTGTTCCAACTTTTATTTCTTGTATCAATTAGTTGTTCACATTCAATATATCATTACTTGTTAATATTACATTAAAATTATTTTATAAAATATTTCATGCTATGGAGTATTATTGAGGTGATAAGATATTGTTTGTTGTGTGTTTCTACATTGTAATTTAGATTAGTGAGTTGGGTTTTAAAATTAGTTTGCATTGGTAATACAGCATGTTCATTTTGGTTTTTGAAAATGTTGGTGCATGGGAGAGCTGAAGAATTCATTTTCATGTAATTTCATAACATGATATGTTTTTTGTAATGGGTTTTCATGAAAATGGATTTTTCATTTACATGAGCTGAAAAATCCATTTTCAAGTCTGTTTCAAGTCTGTATGCAGGTGTACAGTGGAGGGGCTACTGGAGGGAGGGGGGATACTATGTGCAGTTCTAGAAAAACTGTATACCAAAGATTATAAACCGTTGGTATAAGGGTGCTGGGATTTTGGAAAAACACTATACCAACGGTTTAAAACTGTTGGTATAGGTGTTCTGTATTTTTGGAATAACCTATACCAACGGTTTTTAACCGTTGGTATAGGTGTCTGGTTTTTTGGAAATCCAATACCAATGGTTTATAACCGTTGGTATAGGTGTTGCGGGAAAACCAATACCAACGGTTCTAAACCGTTGGTATAGGTTTTCCTGAAAATCACATTACCAACGGTTTAAAACCGTTGGTATAAGACTTCCTCAAATTCATTACCAACGGTTATAAACCGTTGGTATACATTGGGTTAAATTTATATAACCCATATACCAATGGTTTGGATCAAACTGTTGGTATAAGACTTTCCTCACGGCTTACTAGCCAACAGTTTGGAAAATCGTTGGTATAGGGTATACCAACGGTTTTCCAGCCTATACCAATGGTTTTTAACCGTTGGTATAACCTTATTTTCTAGTAGTGATAGTCATTCAGGATCAGTTAGGTCTAAAGTGAATCTGTAGAGTGGTATTTGGTATAGGTGATGATCCTCTTCATTGGTGATGGTATTGTGTGTGTGTTTTCATGGATATATTGGAAACCATAAGGATATATTATAGGGTTCACCTTAAGGGATATTATTTTCTTCATTATTGATCTATGGTGTGATATGTGATATAATATTACTATTGTGTGATAACCATTAAGTAATAAGGGATGGTCTTGTAACTATTGTTTGACTACCCTTATGTAAGAGGGTATGGTTTGGGAACTATTGTGTGACCACCATTGAGTTAGAGGGGATGGTTTAAGAACTATTGTGAGACCACACAATGTAAGAGTGGATTTTTTGGGACTATTGTGAAACCATCCTTGAGTAAGAGGGGATGGTTTGGGAACAATTTTCAATAGACCCAAAGTAAGAGGGTATGGTTTCGGGACTACTAAGTAACTACCCTTGAGTAAGAGGGGATGGTTTGGGAACTATTGTGTGGCCACACTTTAGTAACAGGGGTGGTTTTGGAAATATTATGCATTCACCACTATGTACTAGGGGATACATTGGTAACTATTTTGAATCCACCCCTATATAAGAGGGTATGGATTGGGAACTAGTATCAAACTCTTACCAATGATAATGCATCCCTCCAACATAGAGCCAAAGCATGTACGGCTAAGGTTTGTGGTGACCTGGTGAGTACATGGTGACCCATCAAGAGTGGTATGTTTATTTATTTACTTCTTTTAATTTATACAACTCCTTATACTTGATGCACAAACACTAAGGAGATGCTTTTGGTTTCATATTGGTTTTATACACACACCCTACATGAGTACCCTGACGTGTTTGGAGACTTTGTTGCATTGATCTAACTAAGAGAAAGAGTCTTATGATGGGATGTTCATCATATATAGTTTTATGGTGATTTTAGGAGATTCCATGACATAAAAATATATCATTTTATTTTTTTAAATGTTTCATTATTTTATTCATTTATTTATTGTGTATATTGATTTATCTCATGTGGGGATCTTTTGTCAAGGTTGAACTGGAGATTGTATGTCATTTTCACATTTCATGGGATAATATTTGTTAATTTCCATTATGTTTATTTCTACTTATTATTTATTATTTCTTCCATTTTATTTTTATTTTATGGTTATTTGATATCAAATTAATAGTATTCCATATTTTATGACTTGGTACCTTAATGCTAGTCAAAAGCCTCTTGCATATAGGGAGGAACTTTTGAGGTTATGCGGCCCGTTGTCTTATGCTAAATGGTCTGGTTTTGGGTATTGTAAAATGTTATCAGTTCCCCCTTTTGTTTTGAAATACTATTTGGTTATGGTATAATGGATATAGGATACTCAAACTCATGTGGTAATCTATATTTATTCCTATCCATCACATATATGGGGGAAGATCGTGTTTCCAGTGTAGTGGGATTTTTTACTAGTTTTTATATTATTATGTCATGTTGTTCTTCAAGTGTTATTGTGAAGTTAAAGGATTTTGGGATTTTTCTCTTACCAGAAGTGGTGAGAGAGGGTGAGTTCATGTATCATGTATGGATCATAGGTTCACATTTCATGTTATTGATTTCTTATGATAGATATAATTTTAAATTAATTAAATTATAATAATAATATATTTATTTTTTTATCTAATGAATTTTTGGTAAAATCTAATTAATTTTTCTATAGTATGTTATAACTTGGTTTATTTTGACTATTACTAAAATAAAGTTACTTAATACATGATCTTATTCTTGGGGTAGTTATGGGTATCCCCTTAGAGAATATTTCTTAGGGTTGTTTTGTATAGGTGAGACTATTAATTCCTTGAATTTTATTAATATTTAATTTGTTAAAGTCATTTCGGAGTCTCTATTTTGGAATTTTAGAAAACAAATACTCAAAAACATCCCATGGTTACCCTTTAGGACAATGTTTTGGATGTTCCCAATATAGATAATACTCTTTTTAACCTCTAGATGTTTAGCAGAGTGAGAATGATCATACCTTTTATTCTACCCCAATGATTTAGGTAGTGGTTACACTTCATCCTATGGTTTTTCATTTAGTATTAGTGGGAGTTTGAGGTGAACATTAGGATGGTTCTACTATAGTAAAATTTTCCCAGGAATTCAGTGTATAGAACCTTCTATATTTCTTATGCCCAATTGTTCCCCAAGATACTTATGGTTTTTTTATATCCTTTAAGTGATCATTGAGATGGTTGAGACACCGAATGACTAGTGGGTGAATCTGGTAGTTTATATACTCCAAGGAACCACAAAGAGGTGGTGGGGTGTCATGATAAAATCTAGGAGGCATGAGGGTCTACCTTGGTAGGCGTTAAATTAATACTTCTTTGAGTATTTGCCCCCAAAATTCCTAATTCTATACCAATATTAAGAGTATATAGAGATTTATTAAAATATGATGTTTGTAGAAGACTATGAGACTAATTTTTGGGAGTTGTTATAATTTTTCCCATTGTTTTTTAGGAATGAGGGCCATAAGGAGAAAATATTTTTTATTGGACTTTCAATATTGGTGAGGAACTAGTTCAAGGTGCTAAACCTAGTTTCTTAATCAGATGTGATCTAAAACTCCCTTGCTATTGAGAAGGGATTAATTATTGATACTACAGTGGGTTTCCTTACTTTGTTTAGTGGTCCATGTGTTGGATATCTTAATAAAGCTAGTTTTGGATCTTCAAATGAAATTAAGAGGATATTAGATGAGATGTTATATGGTAGTGATCGGTAGTCTAGCTAGAGGGGTGTCCTTCAGATCCTTTCAAGGGAGTAGTTCTCCAAATATACAATTAGTTCTTGTTGAATGGGAATTTCTATAGCAAATTTCCAAGTCTATTGATGGAGTGACATATATATAATGGGATAGTGAATATCCAATGATTCTATATAAATATTCTTTATTTGGTTCAGGTATTAGATTAGGGTAAAAATATTCTTCAAGATATTGGTTAGGGGACCTCAAACAGATAGTAGGTTGATATCTGAGAGGTCAGCATGTGGATCTGTTTGAGGGTCTTAGTGATATAAAAAATTTAGATGCCTAAAAAGTTAGTTTATTAGGATATATAAGGATGAAATAGTAAAGGTTGAAGATATAATATGGTTATATTATGTTACTTGGAATATGTTTTAACATATGGAGTTGGAATCCTTCCACCATCAGAGGTACAATTTTGATTGATTTAATTATTTATATTTCCTTATTTGATATAGGGAAGTCTCGTTCTTTTATTCCTTCATGAGTTGTATATGGTCTAGGATTGACTATGGAGTTTTCCTTAGGATGTTCTCACTTGATACACCTCTTGGGAAGAGGTTAGATCATATTTATAGGTGTCTAACATGTTGTAATGACCCTCTCATTCACACATAAATATTATATATTAATAGATGGGTATTCATTACAAAACATAATGATCCACAGAATAATATTATGGTTCTAGTGCCTTTTGAAACTTGGATATATAAAAAATGGTTCATAAGTGAACTACATCATCTCCCACTAATTTCTACATAATTAATACCCTACTTATCCATATCACACATACTACCTTTCTACATAACCTTAAGAAATAATACATAAGAAAGGGGTCAGCTCATATGATCAGTAAGGGTAAATATGGGATATATCAATTAATCATCATCGGAAATCATAAGAAAATTATAAGGTTATTATATCATGAATATAAATTATAAATTTCATACCCAATCTATCGTGGATCATAAATATGATTCATGTCATATAACATGGTCATTTCAATATAAATTAATCCTAAGAGAGATAAAACATCAAAAATAAATCATGAACCATGTGTTCATGTCACATAATTTCATAGGTCAAGGTTAACTAATGAGATCCTATAATCCCAACAGATCAGGCATAAACACCTAGTTCCAATATTAGATCAAGCACATAGACTAATTTCCCATAATTATCACATGAACTATAATACTTTACCCGATGCAGTGGGTGACTATATAATTTCAGTCCCTCCCATAACATAATGAAAACAATATATATTTGTTCCATGAGATCGTTAATACTTCATCATATCATCATATCACAACTTAAGAAAATGGCTCTCATAAACATTTCATCAATCCATCATAGCATAACCCATGGTAAATGAATGTGTTTCATAAACATCACATCATCAAAAATCATAAACCAACTAAAGAAATTATATGGATTGTACCATTAGATCATATCCCCATTAAAACATAATAAACACTAAAGTTTTTTTTCTTTGATGAATATAAATTCTATAAAATATCATTAAAAAATTATTGTGGAAGATATTCTTTCCATTTTAAATTACTTCTTTAAAATCAAAAAAATACCTAATATTAAAGATATAACTTTATTTTACAATAACCTTTGATAATTTTAAACAAATATTTAAATAATTGAGTAGTTATGACGGTGGTAAATACAATTCATTCTGTATATGTTAAAATAAATATTCCTTTCACATTTTTGGTAAAAAGTAAATATTAACTCACAAATAAAACAATTAAAAAATAATCCTTTTAAAACATATTACAAAAATTCAAAAAAGGTTAATAATTTCTTCAAAACATAATTCGATAACAGTAAAACATTTACCTAGAAAATTTTATAAAATATATAAATTAAAGAAGGTAGATTCACAACTGAAGAGATATATAAATTCAATATTTCTGAAATAATTCATGAGTTTCTTGATATATATATCATAATATTACATCTTTATAAACTTAATTGTAAACAATATTGAAAAAAATGGTATTATAATAACAAACCTTTACCACATTGGTAACTTTTGAATCATAATATCCATTAAATAAAGTACATTATATGAATATTTAAATCCCCATAATTTTCATAAGAAGTATCATCAAAGGCATTCATGAGTAGTATATACACCACATAAATTTTAAAAGTGGTGAATATGGCATGTGTATCATAGAAATAAAAGTAAGATTAAAATCTCTTACCTCAAATCTCAGCTTCCTTCATACATCTTGGAACCTCAACTTCATAAAAGAGCCACTTTAGGTTTATAACTAAATCATTCTTGGGAGGGTTTCCTAATCAAACAAATCCCTATATTATGTGATAAAAATTTAAGTTAGGTGTTTCTTCAAGGATTAGCCAAAAAATTATTTGGATATTTGGAGAGGAGAGGAGAGGAGATTTCCTTTTAAAAGTAGGGGATGGAAACCACTAGGAAGATTTCTTTTAAGAATCCAAAATAATAAAGTAATTCCAAAGAACAATGTTTCAAAATGGACATATATTTGAAGGTGGGATAAGATAAGGTCAAAATATTTCCATATATTAGGATTTTTCAAGTTCAATTTGAAAACATACCCTTATCTTTTGGTTTACTCCCCCCTGATATACCCATTTTAACCATAGTCACGGAAATTAATTTTTACTGTTTTTATTATTCACTATGAAAGAATTTAAATTTATCTTAATATATAATATTAATTTTTTTATGATTTCAAATATTTAATCTAGTTTACCATACTCTATTCATATTTGTGGGAGAATTTAATTTAAAATTATACCTGCAAGTGTGACAAAAATTATGTTTTCCAAAGAAAAGGTTTTCATAAGTGTAAAAAGTTTTTATATAAAATTTAATCATGAAATTGGTTCTAATTACCTATATTGGAATAATAATAATAAACATTTAACTAATTTTACATTTAAATCATTTTAAAATTATATGCGGCTTTTTAAGTTCTTCAAATGACAATTCCATTTTCAATGAAAATTTATATTTTCCACATTCATCAAAAAAATATAATTTTAATAAAATTATCAAAACATCATTATAAGATAATTTTAACATGTTGGTTCCAAAAATAGATTTTATTTTTTCAAATAATGTTTCTATAATTGTAAAAAAATATTGTTTTTCAGAAAAATTAAAAAAAAATTGTTCAAAAAAAATTTATTTTAAATGCCTATAAAGAATTTACTAAAAATTAAATAGTTATTTATAAATACATTTTATTTATCTAAAATATCCATGCTTGAGTTTCAAAATGTGTTGATTTATTTTCATATCTCCAAATTTAATTTATACGTTATAAATGTCACATTAAATAATAATATTTTAATATTTTGTTGTGGTTTTTTTAACTCAATGTTTGGTGTAACACAAGATATTGAAAATTTTAATTTATTTGAAAAATATATATTTCATAAAATATAAGGTTGTTACATTTTACTCCAATTAAAATGTATTTCCATCATGAAATTTCATTACTCTAATATAAATAGCTAAGGATACTTCTACCACATCATTTCCTCAGGTTCTCATGTAGCTTCCCCAAACCTGTGGTTTCACCAAAACAATTTAGCAGGTGAGTGGTCTTGTTTCATAGAACTTTCTTTCCATGATCCAAAATATCCATAGGTTTTTCTTCTTAGGAAAATCATGATAGAGTAGTATGACCTCTATTTTAGAACATGTTAAGGATTAGGTATGTACTTCCTTAACAGTGATACATCAAACACATCGTGGACTTGATAGTGGCTTGGTGGATTCTCCCACTATTAAGAATGTCAAAAGGGTTATTATATCGAGGGATTATCATTACTTTATTATTGAATCTCATAACCTTATTAAAAGAAAATTTAATTGAAAAACCTTCTCACCAACTTCAAACATTAGATCATACTGATGATTATTATCATAACGTTTTTTGACAATAATGAGTTTCATTGATGTGTTGCTGAATAGCTCTGACTTTTTCTGCCACTTCCTTATCTAGAATAGGTCCTAATAGATTTCGTTCTCCAAATTAATCCTATAACATTACAATTTTACACTTCTTTCCATAGATGGGTTCATAAAGATCTATTTTAATTCTTGATTGAACGATTTTGTTTTAAGAAAACTCAACTACAAGAAGGTGTTGATCCCAACCACCTTTGATATCCATAAAACTTGTTCTGACCATATCCGATTGGGTTTGAATGGTTCTCTAAGACTGAATATCTATCTAAGGATGATATATAGTGTTGTAACTCATATCTGTATCAAGGGCTTGCCGAAGACTTCACCAGAACCTCAAGGTAAACCTCAGATCCCAATCAGATAAAATTAAATTTTTTACTCCATACAGCCTTACCACTTCTTTAATGTATATTCTAGAAATCTAATCAAAAGATAAATATTCTTTAATGGAAATTAATTATGCTGACTTCAAATGTTTATCGACCACAACCTGTATAACATTATTCCCTTTATATTTCTTGGGGAGTCTAACAACAAAATCCTTGGTGAGTTTTTTTCCATTTTTATTATATTATGGGTAATGGTCTTAACAACCCCTTATAAATTTTTATCTCAACCATAAATTTCTGACATACCAAGAACTTAGATACATACTCATTAATTTCTCTCTTCATGATATCCCACAGTAAATCCTCTTTCAAATCTTTATACATCTTTGTACTTCCATGAAAAATAAAGAATGAAAAATAATGAGCCTCCTCTAATAGATCATTCTTTAAATATGGTATAAAAGGAACACATAAAAGGTTCATGAACTTTATCATTTCATCATATCCAAATTTAAACTCAAGAACATTTCTCAACTTTTTCTATAGTTTTATATCTTCCTTTTAATCCACTTTAATCTTTACTTGTATACGTAGTTGAACAATCATTTGGGAAAGATAATATTTCTACCGTTACTTAAATATTTCCAAGTCCAACCTTTGAAAATATAGAAGTATTTGATGGTTTTTATCCTATTTATAAATATTCTCGCATCATAATTTTAACTCAAAGATTCATGAACCTTTGTTTCTTTCCTAGGGTGGTAATGTATTGATCAATCATAATATTTAATCAGTTCCAGCAATCTTATCTAGCTCATATTCCTCTCCTTCTATGTAAATATATTCTTTAAAGCTTTATGGTCAGTATATATATCACACATTTCTCCATAAATATAATCAATACATATTTTAAACACAAAAATTACCTCAGATAACTCCAAATCATGTGTTGGGTAATTTTTCTCATAAACCATAATTTGTCATGTGCCATAATCCATAACGATATCATTCTACATGAGGATGAATCCTAGAACTTTATTCAATATATATCTATAGATTACAAAAATTTCTTCGTTTTATGGTATTGTTTGATTAGGTTCACTCACTAACCTTCTCTTTAGTTCCTTGAAATTTCCCTCACATTCCTATGTATAAAGGAACTTCGCTCCCTTATAAGTTAAATTTGTGAGTGGATTATATAGTTGTGTGAAAGTATCCACAAGGCATCAATAATGTCTTTCTAAACAAAAAAACTAAGGATCATAATCATTGTTGTTAGTCTAGGGTAATTTTCAATAACATCATTCTTTGATGGATCCACATATATAACCTCTTTTGAGAATACTTGACCCAAAATTGATACTTTTTGTAGCTAAAATTCACACTTCGTGAATTTTTCGTACATATTCTCCTTCCTTAGGGTATTCGGTACAATCCTCAAGAGATCTTCGTGATCTTACTTGATCTCATAATATATAATAATATCATCTATAAATACTACCACAAACTAATCAAGGTAATGTCTAAAGAATATATTCATTAGATCCATGAACATAGTGGGGGAATTAGTATGACCAAATGGATTCAATATATATCCATAGTTCCTATACCTTGTATGCAATGCTATATTGGGTATATCCTCTTTTCTGACCCTCAATCGATGATATCCATAATGAATTTTAATATTGGAAAAGTATTGGGCTATATATATTTGATAAAAAAGTCATCAATGTGGGGTTGGGGATACTTATTCCTGATTGTGATTTTGTTCAATTCCTGATAATCAATACAGATTCACATAGATCCATATTTCATCTTTATATTGTGAACTCAACTTCAAGATTTTATGGAAGACTAGGAAACTATTCTAGAAAAATGTAAACAAACTCCAACACAATAGACATATCATCAATATTCAGTTTCTCCCAAACCATCTAAGATAAATACACCTTTTGAAAAGGAATCAAGACCCATATAATGGATCAATTTTCATTGGAAGTTTGTATTCATCCTCACACTAATAAATGAGCATTGGTTCATTTAGAATAATAAATTTGACTACCCTCCATCAAAAATAGATATAGAATTTATATAAACAAATATAATGTAATCCTAGAATAGCATCAAATTTTATTAAAAGGGGAATCACAAGATTTACAGGAAGAAATTCCCCACAAACTTAAATAAGAGAGGTACTATAGACTCAATATGTGACCATCATGCCATTATTAGTTTTCACGGATAACTCAACATCTAATCATTAAGGACTTAGATAAACGTTCCTATATACTTTTCTTGATATACAGAAACTCGTATAACTAAAATCAAAGTGGGTTCTCTAATATTTGAGCATACATATTATCACCTTAACTTCATCATTCAATATTCAATCCCATAATAAAACCAAAATATTTTGAGTAATCATCAAACATATTTAATCAGTGTGATCAATCATATAATCATAAAATATCATGACATTTTATTTTCAATATATGAAACCTTAAGTTTTACCTAGTTAATTTATATTCATCATCTATTCAAATCCATTATAACGGTTTGTAAAGAGTTTTTTATTTTAAAAATCATATCCCCTAAGATATTCAAACCAGGTCTACAATAAGGTCCATTTTCATGCATTATGTCATGATCAAGTCAAATCCAAATTATCCCTTTTGAGATTTATTACCCCTTGGTATAACTATTCCAAATCCACATCCACTTGTAGTAACTGGATAGGTATGTGATTTCTTGGAAACCACTTGATCTATCATTCACCAAAATTCATGGACATTTTCCTATACATTGAATTATCCCTAGTGTTCTCACAAAAGTTTTCTCATCCTGGTTTCTAAAGGTTAACTAAATATTTCTCAGATATCAATTGTAATGACCCTCACTTTAATAAATAGATACTATATATTAATATATGAATATTCATTAGATAAAATAATAATCCATGAAAGAATCATATGTGTTTAGGGACTTAAGAAACGTGGATATATAAACAACTAGTTCATAAGTGAACTACATTATATCCCACTAAGTTCCTCATAACTAGTACCCTTATTATATAAATCATACATAATACCTTTATTCATAACATGGGGAAAGAGAACAAAAGAAATGGGTTCTATTAGATGCTAAATAAGGGTAAATATGGTAAATATCAATCCATTCTTATATAAAAGCATAAGAAAATAATAATGGTATAAGACCATGAATAAATTACAATATTCATACTGAATCTATCATGGATCATAAACATGATTCATGGCATAAAACATGATCATTTCAAAATACATGAATCATTAGAGTGAGAAAACATCATAAATAAATCATGAACCCTAAGTTCATGTCATATAATTATGGTAACAACATAATTGTATAAACCATTTAATATGTAAAGTTCAACTACCAAGACTATCAAATCATAATGAATCAGGAATCAACACATGTTACCCATAGTGGATCAAGCACATCGACTTGTTTCCTATAACTATATCATTAGATAGAATACATTACCCAATGAATTAAAGGGATATATAATTCTATAACCAGAATTCACATAAATAAAACCATAAATATGTGTGTCATAAGATCATTAAACATTCCATGTATTATCATATCATAACACGTGAAAATAAAATGGGTTTCATAAACATTTCATCAATCTATTATAGCATAACCCATGGTAAATAAATAGGTTTCCTAAACATCTCATCATCATAATAATAAACCTTCCAAATAAAGAATAAGTATTGTTCCATTAGATCATATCCCTATTAAAAAATAAGTAAAACCCAATTTTTTGTATTTTATGAATATAAATTCCATAAAAATATAATTACAAAAATCGTGGGGGAAATATCCTTTCTATTTGAAATCAATTCTTTAAAATATAAAAATTTCATCAATGTTAAAGAAAATATTTTATTCTAAAAAAATTGTAAAATTATAACGTAATATTTTAATTATTGGTAGTTTATGACAACAAGAAATACCATTCATGTTTTATAGGTTAAAATAAATATTCCTTTTACATTTTCAGTAAAAATTCAAAAATACATGATTCCGAAAATGAAAAAAAAAAGATTCCTTTAAAAATATTTTTTTAAAAGTTAAAAAAGAATAAAAATTTATTTAAATTATAATTTTAGAACAAAAAAATAATTACTTAAGATTTATTTAGAAAACATGGACATTGAATAAAAAGGATTCTTGACCGAAGATATAAATAAAGTAGATTTTTCTTAAAAACATTCTTTGTGTATCATGATTATTTAAAGAGAGGAAAATGAAATGGAACCATGTATTCTCCATAAATAAAAAAACGATAACAAAATAATGAGTTTATTAAGAGATATATCAAAATATTACAACATCATAAACTTAATCATAAACAATCCATACAAAAAAATATTATAACATAAAATCTTTAAAAATTTGATAACTTTTTAATCACAAGCCCCATGAAAGAAAGTACATTAAATGGATATTTAAATACCCATAATTTTCATAAGAAGAATCATAAAAGAAATTAATGGGTATTATATAAACCACTTAAAGTAAATAAGTTGTGAATAGGGAATGTGTATTATAGAAATAAAAGTGAGACTAAAATATCTTACCTCAATTCTGGACTTCCTTCAGATGCGTTTGAACCTCGTCTTATTTGGAGAGACACTTTACATTTATAAATTAACCTTATTAGAAGTGTTTAATAATAATACAAATGCCTCTAGGACATGTTAAGGGATGAGGTTTGGGCTTTGATGAACCAAAATCTTTGGAAGTGTATAGAGGAAATGATTTGAGATGTCCTTTTATAAGTGGTTGTGGGAACACGCTTGGGATTTCCTAAAAGAATCCAAAATAATAAAGTTATTCCTAAAAAAAATACATCAAAATTGACATTTATTCAAAGGTGGGACAATATAAGGTCTAAATATGTCCATCAAAAAGGATTTTTTCAAGTTTAAATGTAAAAAATACCATTATATTTTGGTTTAACCCCCCCCCCCCAACCCCTAGTAAACATGTTTTAACCTTAATCCCTATAATTAATTTTTATTATTTTTACTACACCTTTTGAAAAAAATTAATTTGACCTTATTATATAATATTTATTATGATTATTTAAAAAGTCAAATCCATTTCCAAAAATTGAATTCAAATAAGTGGAAGAATCTAAATTCAATTTAAACCACAGACACTATGAAAATGTAGTTTTTGAAAGACAAATTTTTCATAAGTGTGAAACGTTTATATATAAAATAACAACATAAAATTAATTATAATAATATAAATTGGATTATTAATAATATAATTGAACTAATTTTACTTTTAAACCATTTTAAAATGAATTTATACTTTTTATATTCTTTAAACTAAAAGTCCATTTTTAATAGAAACCAGTATTTTTCACCATTTATTAAAAAATTAATCTTTTAAAAAAAACTCAAAAAATAAATACAAGATAATTTTAACATGTTGATTGAGAAAATGAATTAAATTTTTTCAAATAAATTTTATAAAATTTTAAAAAATTAATTTTATTATTTTTTTCACAAAAAGTAAAAAAACATCTATGTTTTAGAAAAAAATGTATTTTCAAAACATAAAAAGAATTTAATACAAAATAAGTAATTATTTATAATTATATTTTATTTATCTAAAACCTTAATAATTAATTTTCAAAACATTATTATTCATATTCATATATCTAAATTTAACATCTATTTTATAAATGTAACATTAAATAATAATTCTGTCGTGGTTTTTTAAAATCAGTGTTGTGTGTAATCCAGGCTATCAAAAAGATAAATTTATTTGGAAAAAATATTTCATATAATATCAAGGTGTTAAACATGTTATGTATTGTCTAGGTAGTATATTCATGTATGGTACTTCCTTCTTTTTAAGATAAAAATATTTAACATCATCTTCAGGTTGGATCGGTTGATGCACATTCAAGATCACATCAATTACTACTAAAGGTCGGTGAATTTTACCTTCATCAGGGTAGAGAAGTATATTCATGAGGGGTAATAGGATATGGTGTTATGTATATTATAACCTTAATTCACTAAGATGGGAGTTAATACATCACATGTGGCCAGTATGGTTCTTGTAGTTGATCTGATTACAGTTCAAGTAGATTTTCCACTAGTAAAGGACCATTTCTAAGATGTTTTATTGTTTAATTACTTAAGGCTCAATACTAAGAGGGATATTTATTTTTTGATTGATTTCATATGGGGTGAAGATCTCATATCAAATAAAATTTATCACATAGAACTAGCTGAGTAATAGAGATAAAGGTATATCTCAAGGATCTTGATATGAAGTGATTTGTTCATTTGAGTACCTCTCCTTGGTGTGCTCTGGTTTAATTAAAAAAAATTATATGGTTATCTTAGTTCAATTGTGAATTTTAAAAAGATGAATATAGATATGATTAATAATTGCTATCAATTTTCATGGAATGATGACCTATTGGATCCTCTAAGGGGACCTTGGTGATTCCATTCAGATTAAAAAATCTGTCGGTGATGTTTATGGATCACATGAACTAGATTTTTCATTTGTACCTAGACTCTTTTTTCATGGTTTTTTTTGATAAAATCTTAGTTAATTAACAAACATGGGAGATTCATGTCGAGAACCTAGATATTTATTTAGTATAATTAAGTAATATCAACTCTATGATATGTACATCAATCTTAGCTTTTGGATTCAAGATGTGAACTTTAATGGTTATGTTATCTAAGAGGTAGGTATCTCGACTGATCCATAGAAAGTGGAGGTTTTTATGACATGTCTATGACCTTTTAATTTTTTTTATATCTATATTGTTCATAGGTTGTCATGTAAATATATAATATTTATTCAGGAATTATCTCACTTTTTAGTACCCATAACAAGGATAATAAAAAGGGATAATGTTTTATTGGACTATTCAATGTGAGGATCCCTTCCAGAAGTTAAAAATTATGATGATTTATACTCTAATTCAATTTATTCTAGATATTGTGACCAATTATATTTTGTATTATGATTCATCAAGGATTATACTGGGATTCGTTGTAATGAAAAAAAATTGGTGGTCACTCATGTGTGTCATTATCAATGACCCAATGAGAATAACTACCCTAACCATGATTTAAATCTATCTATTTTAGATCAAACCATGATGTTTTGGTGTCATTATCACATTAGCGAGAGATTTTTCATCTATATGGTCTAGAAGATATTATGATATATGTTCTCCCAGTGGAACTTAATCATATAGAAGAAGATTTGGTTCAATTACCTTTAGAACATTGATATTGATATGGAATGTCTCAAGAAACTATCATCATGGATGATCTCAGTAGTAATACTTTGGAGTAAGATTTCTGGAATTATTATGAGGAGTGGAAGATGATGAGAATACTCACTAAATATAAGGTGGATGATTTAAAGGGAGAAGATCATATGACCTATGCTCCCTTGGTCACTATATTTTCATTAGTGAACAAAGTTAAGGTCTTATATGAGCCTAATTTAGATTATATTATGATGTGGGAATAGATAATAGGATATGTTCTAGTCCTTATATGGTGTCTAGATGAGAATTATTTTTTTTACATTTATGGTTGGGTGGAAATCCCCACTTCCATGGGAGAAAATTTGATAAGGTAATCACATACCTCATGATGGGTGGTATATATGGGGTTGGACAAGATGTATCATGACATCAGGTTTTGTTTCTAGGGGTTGGGCATGAGGAATTACATCTCAATATTTGTTAGAAATTTCCTTACTTATCAAATG
Organism: Viscum album; assembly: GCA_963277665.1. Classification (NCBI taxonomy): domain Eukaryota; kingdom Viridiplantae; phylum Streptophyta; class Magnoliopsida; order Santalales; family Viscaceae; genus Viscum; species Viscum album. The sequence goes on from OY728143.1 coordinate 1,969,152,320, forward strand.
ATAAAGGTGGAGTATTAGCAAACGGTTGAATTACTTCATCCTCTTTCAATTATAGTATGGAAGTGGGATCATGTGATTGTAGAAATCATCATGGGACTACCCATGGTCGCGATGGTTCATTGTGTTCTATGGGTGGAATTTTACCTTTTAATAAACTTTATTCACATATTTCCTATTTAGGAAACTCAATCTGTGACGGATTTAGGCAAGCTATGTGTGTGTGATATAGTGCAGGTGCATTAGGTACCTATGAGAGTAATATCAAAACACAATATGTATTTTCTATCAAAATTCTTTCAAGTCATGTGGAAGGTTATTGGGTCTTGGATAAAGTTGAGTATAGTGTATCACCCATATAAAGACAAGATGTGAGAGAGGATGATCCAAATACTAGAGTATATGATCATGGTGTTCTTTCTTGATTTTTAAAGAGCATGGGATGGAAATATAGATTTCATAGAGTTTTCATATAACTATAGAATTAAATATTTGATCCATATGGATTATTTTGAGTCTCTTTATGGTAGGTAATTCTTATTATTGTTATTCTAGTTAGAGAAACTTGTGTTTTTAGTGATCGAGCTGAGTTTGGTGTATGATAGCACTGAGCAAGTAAAATTGATTCAAAATTAGTTGGTTACCAGTCATGGTAGGTAGAACACATATACTAGCTACAATAAGTGAACCTAGGATGTCACCATAAGAAGCCATATATTATATGGGTATCACCTCGGCTGGGCATCACTGTTCGAGGAGGTAGGAAAATCATACACCGGGATTTGAAATTTTATTCCATATTGTTGATAAAATTAGAAAAGTATATTACTGATTGGGTTTTCCAACATGAAATTACTTTATTCGTGATTTTTTTCACATGTATTATATCTATAATAATAAATCAGATCATGGTCATGTTATTGAGAGGGTTGATATCTATAGGGAGGTAGATTCATTTTTTAAGGAGCCCTCGGTGTGGATAATAGACTAGAGTGAGAAGTTGGTGGATGAGAAGGAAATTCATATTTTATAAGTATTATAGAAAAAAATTTATTTTAAACAATATTTTAAATAAAATTTAAAATATTTTGGCACAATGGAGAGAGTTGTTCAGTGATGACCCTTATAGAATCTTCTCTATGATGATAATCCCTTAGAGGTCGAGATTATAACACCCCTAAAATTTCAAGGTGTGTTATGTTTACATTTTTATTTAATTTAATTAATCCTGATTTATTTATATTTTTTAAATTGTTAGTGATGGTTCGAGGTTGGTATTTTGAGTGTTGGAGGTGGTTTAGAGTAGCAATTCTACAAAATTTATAGTTTACCTAATGTCTTATAACTAGATTTTATAGTGGAGTTTCCCACTGATTGAAGAGTTATAATGTGTTATTGGGTATGTTTGATGATTCCCTTCACCTGATATAGTTTTGGGTGTGTTTGGGAGTGGATATTTGGGAAACCATGTGAGGTTGGATAGTGTACATCCAAATGGACAGTGTTTATTGGTTTATTTATTTATCTATAGTGTGGTATGTGATATGAAAAGATTTTAATGAGACCACCCAAAATTAAGAGGTGATATTTTGAGAACAATTTTTTACTACCCTTGAGTGATAGGGGTAGTTTGGAAACTATTGTTTGAACACGCATAAGTAAGAAGGGTTGTTTGGGAATTATTATTTGACAACATATGAGTAAGAGGGGATGGTTTGGGAACTATTATGAAACCACCCCTGAGTAAGAGGGGATGGTTTAGGGGCTACTTTGTCACCACCCCTATGTAAGTGGGGTAGTTTTGGAACAATTTTGTTACCACACCTGAGTGAGATGGGATGGTTTGTAAACTATTGTGTGACTAACTCTGGTAAAGAGGGGGTGGTTTAGGAACTATTGTGACACCACCCCTGTATAAGAGGGGATGATTTGGGAACTAATGTGTAACTATAACATGATATGACACTTCCCTATAGAATGGTGATGAAGTGGGTTTGGAAGGGATTTTTAGAATCTTATTTAGTGCATGATGACCAATTAGGAGTGTTATAATTATTTATTTACTTTTATCATTGAATAAACCATTATATACCTGTTGAACTTATTCTAAGAACATATTGGTGGTGTCCTACTTGGTTTATATTCCCAACCTTCATAGGAATCCCAGTTCACATATAGAATTTTTGGTCAAGGATCCATCTAAATTTAATGTATTTATGACAACATTATGAGTAAACAGAGTTATATAGGTATTTTTAAGGCTATGGGCACAGTGGAAGATGGTCAGGCTCATGTCCCATGATGGATTTCATTATTTAAAATGAAAAATAGAAAACATTTTAAAAATAAATCATCAAGTATTAGGAATGAACCTGGATAAACATGATGAAAAACCTAGAATCAGAGAGATTATAAATCAAATTGAGTAAATAATTAATTTAAATAGAAAGAAAATACCTCAATGTTTAGATATTTCATCGATTTAAATGTTGATCGTTAGAACCCTAATCATGATTTATCATCATTTTACTTTGAGGATATAAACAAATTCCTCTTGTAGTGATCCACATATGATCCTTGATCTTAGAATTTCATTACTGGATATATTGAAGCTAACATAGAGGTATCAATCTTCTTGTGTCATTCATATTGATCACAATAAGTGATCCTTTAATATGAAGTTCACGTCTATTGTTCTCTTGGTATCGAGAGGTGTTATAATGGTATATAATCCTATCAGTCTTGAGAGAATAATAGATATGTTATTGAGATATTTCTATAGGGTTAATTTATTTTCCAAGATGATATGTATTCTAGACACTCACCAAATGATAGAAGATAATAATATATTTTACTAGGTTTTAATTTTGAAAATTACACATAGTTCCTTAATCAAATATTAAATATAACATATTACCAATGCCAATATTATTATTATTATTATTTCATGGAATTTAATAACTATAAAATTAATTTAAAATCATTTGTCTGAAATAAATAAATTAATATTTATTTATTGAAATCCAATGCTTGTATTAATCTCAATACTGAACATTTAACATGGCCCAACTATCTTCCTCAGTGTTTAGTGAACCTTAAATAATAAATATTTATTATTTATTTTATAAATAAATAAATAAATTTTTTATTCATATTCTAAGATAGAATTATTTATTTAAACATTATACTCACATATAAATAATGACTGAATAAATTTGATCAGTATTCTAACTATTAAATAAAAATTGTATTTAATAAATATAGAAGGATATACTAAATGTGTGACCCCTTAACCCTCTTCCTAAGTATAATTAGGAGAGATTTTCATAAATTCCAATATCACTATCTAGAAATATATAAAGGCTATAATAAACCATCTCAGTTTTTCATCCTCGACTATCACATGACCAAAATCCCACTAAAATAAGGGGTGTCCTCGATCTTCTCGGGTTTATGAAAAGATTCAAAGGAATCGAAACAAACCTTTGTGGATGATTCTTTCCACTAAATAAGATTTAATAGAAATTATTTTTCCATAAATCCATGTTTGAACCTTCCAAATTGTGGATGTCCATGCCATGTAAAATAATAGAACCAAATGAAAAAAAAATTAAATAGAGTACACTCTATAACTAGAATTCATAAGAAAATGATATAACTATATAATTATTACAATATGAAAATTTTATGAGGTAAATAGAATGATGACTAGGAAGATACATATATTTTATAAAATAAAATAAAACTAGACAAAATACCCAAAATTATCTCAATGTGACCTCTTGGTAACCATCCATCCATAATATCACTCACTCTATGAAAAATAAAAAAAAATAGATCATGAACCTGGAAACAAACCCAAGTCTATTAACATCGATTGGAATAATTAGGTTGTGAGAATAACTGCACTTAGTAGGCAATAACTAGAGAGTCCATCCATTCCATTTACTAAAACATAACAAAAATTCTACATCTTAATGAATTTTATTCTTTTAAGGAAAACCAATCATGATATATTCAATTAAAAATAACTTTAAAGATAATATATAATTAAAAAATATATTTAGAAAGCCTTAATCAAATTTCCCCTTTTTAAAATCCCTTTTCACACTTCTTATGAAATACATATTTTAAAATATACCAAGCTTATAAAATGGTACTAAGAATCATTCTAAGAAATATCCTATAGAAATAAATTATAGAAAAAAAAACATTAGAAAACCAATTTACAAATCAAAATGGCTTTATGAATCCCATGTAATGTGATAAAATGGCCTAAGAACCATTGTAAGAAATATCCTTTAGAGATCCGGATTAGAAAAAATAACTTTGAAGAAACAAATGAAAATTTTAAAGATATGTTTTTAATGAAACATCATCCCATGAACTTCCATATATATATATACATACACATAAAAATTTATACATATGCATATATATATATATGTGTGTGTGTGTGTGTGTGTGTAATTTCTTAACCAAATGAATATATATATATATATATTCATGGGATGCCCCAAGGATACCATTAAGAAAATTAATCCCAAAATATTTATCCAAATCAAGGTATTTTAATAATATAATCATAAAAATCCATAATAATTAAGGAATCGAAGAAACCAACACCCAAACCATTGATAAAATTATAAAAAATAATTTTAAATAAAATGTCATCAATTTAAAAAAATGAAACTTAATAAATACCCATTTGGGGATTTTTTTTAAAATGTATGGCATATACTTAAATTCATAGAAACCATTCCATAAAATCACACGGTTTATAAAATAATTTTTAATCCCCTTATACACAATTAAAACAACTAATAATTTCGGGGAAAATTTTAAATCCTAAACATATATGGTGTTTGATGAGAAATGGAATGCATGGAACTAGCTACCTCAAACCAAGTTAAAATTAAATCAAACCTTAAGAAATAGGAATAGAAATTCCCAAGAAAAGATCTATACACCTTAACATTAAGAACAAAATAACACAACATCAAACCCACACCTTATGTTTCATCCAAGAGAGAAACATGCCAAAAGATAAAGGAAAATAAGGATATAATGGAATGTGAGAAGAGGAATAAGTCTTACTGAAATAGAACCATTAATAATCAAGGGATAAAACTCTTAAAATCCAATGGTTGAGGGAATTGGGTGTAGCTAAGATCTCCCCTTCATTAACCATAATCAAAATTGGAGGAAAACATCCCATTTTGGATTTAAATTCAAGAGGTGGAACTAGAAAAATATAATTATTTTAAGGATTTCATGTACTACGCATGGTTTTTTCATATGTTTTAACAAAACATCCACCAACCATAATCCCCTTAATAGATAGAAAAATTGAAACAAATGGTTATATCACATGTATAGAAAAACTATATGTAAACTGAAAAATATCTCTACCAAAGTGAAAACCTAAAGGCATCATTCCCACACGATTGAATAAATTTTTCTGCCTAACTATCTTCCATTAGAGTAGTACCTAAAATTAAAATAATTAAATTGTCTTAGTAACAAACTTAAAGAAAAGATGAAAATTGAATAAAAGAATAAAACAATGAATATGGGAGAATTTAAGGTGTGGAAAAATCTTCACCTAGCACTTTTTCCCCAGAAATCCACCTAGTTCTGAAATAAAATAAAGGATAAGTCAAACACTCTTAATAAAAGAAGAGAGGTGCCTATAACCAAATATCCCAAACACTCACACCCAATAGAATAGAAAAATAAATTAGGATATGGAGATCCTAGGTGGATCTCCCGACCATTTAGTAATTTAAAAATCACGGTGGTTTAACTAACATGAAACATATAATTGAGGGACACTGCATTAATCCCTCACCTAGGATACCTAAACAAAAAAACTAAACAAGGGAACATTAATAATTTCATCAAAAAAATACTCTCTCTCTAAATGGACACCAAAAACTAATCACCCTAAGGGAACACAACAAAGGACAAAACTAAAAATTTATAAAACAAGATATTAAAAAGATAAGAAAAGGTAAAGATCTGAAAAAATTCCATACCCACTAATAAGAATATGAAATGAAAATTATTTCTTCACAAAATTATTCTTATAATTAAAAAAATACAAGAGTAATCCCAATTAACAATAGTAGTGACATGTATTTGGAATGACTGAGTAGGAGGGATTAGAATTCTTGAATTGACCGCACAAGAATCATACAAGGGAATTCTTTGAATTTTAGGGAGTGGAATCTAAATGAGAAGACATTTCCTAGAAAGTATCCTATATAATCTAATATTTACTAGGTAGGGAACACTCACTAGCTTCGAAATAGATAGGGACACCACCCACCATGGGTTCCCCTCTAGAAACCAACTCCTCTAAGAAAGTGTCAACCACCAAATATTTAAATTGGAAGTTCCCAGTTATGTGGACTCGAGAAATGAGGTCTAGAAGAAGGACTCTCATAAATAGATGAGATTTCAGAGAATCACTTGAAATTTTATAAAGGGATAAAGGAACTAACTGATTAAAATGATCGACGTACTCTATCACCATCCATTGACCATGCTGAAGACTCATTATCACCCCCAAATTCCACAACGTAAAATCCATAGTAGGAAACCATTTAATTAAAGTGTTCTTAATGAATTACAACATCGTCCTAACTTATGAATGAGATGGCACGATGATCTTCCACTGAACTAGGCTCGTCTCATCAAATAAATCTTGATAATATTTTAATCTAACAACATCAAGAGTTACCAAATATTAGAAGAATTGATCAATACTCCCCAGCTACACCATAGCCTCTAGAGTAAATTATCACCTAAAAATTAACGTAAATTCTGAGAAGAAACTAGCTCCACCACTCTACCATGGGTCTGGGTGGTGTTTTCAAAAGGCCAAGTCATACTAAAACCTTTATGAACCTTCATAACTATTCTTGGATGAATACTATAAATAAAAAAAGAAATAAAAATCCGAATAAATAACATATTAAAACAAAATCACATCTAACCAAAATTAATATCCAACCGCAAACACAAATCCTATAACAAACCTAGTGGGCCTAAATCCCAATGAACTCGGCCACGCCTGAGCCCATCCCTCTGGTGGATAGCATACCCCCACCCCATGGGAAGATAACAGGGCCCCACATCAGACTGCCCCAGATAACACGTGGCAGGTATTATCCGCTTCCTGGCAAGGATTTAAATCACCTCTACCTTCCTGGTGAGGATTTAAATCACCTCTACCTACTTGGAGAGGATTTAAATTGCCTCTAATATGGATTTTACATTGTGTAATTTGGGGGTGATAACAAGCCCAGCCCTCTACCTGCCACGTGTTATATGGGATAGTCTGAGGTGGGGGTCTGTTATCTGCATGGGGGGTGGGGGTCTGCTATCTACCTGAGGGATGGGCTCGGGCGTGCCCGAGTTCATTGGTCTTTAGGCCCACCGGGTTCGTTACAGTTGTATATACACCTCATGAAATAATATAAGTGTATAACATAATGTACATATCAAATAATTAAAATTGAGAGAAACATCCCTTACCATATTGATAACAATGTTACCATAAACCCCACGAAAGAGAGATCCAAAAATGGATGTATAAATCACCATAATTTTTAGGTGAAGAATCATAAAATGCATCCATCGTAAGTATATACAGAACATAAAATAAAAATGTGGTGAATTTATAATTTTTTTCATTGAAAATAAAATTTAGATGGAAATCCCTTACATTAAGTCTTTACTTTCTTCATACATATTAAAACCTCCTCTTCTTTCATCAACCTCCTTAGGTTTTAACTAAAATACTTCCTCTGATGGATTTATATTCAAAATAAGTCTTATAATTATGAGAGGGGGTAATTTGAGAATTGATTGTGGTAGGTCTTGTCTGAACCAAATCAGTTTGAAGGTGTGAATAATAGAGGAGATGTGTGGCCTTTTATAAGTGACGGAGAGGACACACTAAGTATTTTTTTTAAAAAATGAGTGCTCGCACATTTTGCATATGTCATTAGCGTATATAATGGACTATTATCAAACCTTAGACGTTTAATGGTATTAATATGGCTATAAAATACCTTTTATATTATTTTATAGGTTATTTTTACCCTTATAATTTTATTTTACCCCTGATAAAATCATTTTTACCTTAATAGTGGTAATTAATTTTTATTACATTCACTATTAATTTTGGGTAAAAATTTAGTTGACCTTATTAAAAATTATAAATTATGAAAATTAAAATTATAGAATCAAGTTTTCTAAATTCCAATCACATAAGTTTCAAAATTTAATTTAAAATTAATCTCACAAACATGACGAAAAAGCAGGTTTTTAAAGAGAAAACGTTCAAAACTATGAAATGTTTTTATATAAACATTATATATAAAATTGATTCCATTGAACTAAATTGAATTAATTTATATAAAATTTAACTTATTTTATATTAAAACTAATTTGAAATGTAATTTAACATTGAAAAAATTTTAAATTAAAATTTAGTATTTCTCACAATTCATCAAAAAATGAAACCATTCAAAAAAATCACAAAAATTAACTAGAACATAATTTTGATATTAACATTTTAAAAATGAAGTTTATTTTCCAATAATATTTTATAATGTTTTCAAAAAATGGCTTCAAAATTAGTGTTCCATAAAAAGGTGGCAGGACCGCTTTTTAGAATAATATTGTTTTTAAGCATAAAATTGGATTTATTCTTATCTCATATCTATAAAATACATAATATGAATTGTAATTATTTTTTTAATATAAACTATATTCACTTAACTAAAATCATTCACCAAAAGTGATTCATTTAATTTATTTAGGTACAACACATTTATGTGAATAAAAATTGTTTTTTTAATGATTTCATTTACTTTCAAAAAGGTTTTTATTTTAATTTCTAATTAATTGGTCAACAAATAATTTATTATATAAAAAAATTTAAACCATATTTTAATAATTTATTTAATCTAATTTGTACCCTCAATTTAAATGGTTAGGTTATAACTTCTACATTAAATTATAATATTTTAATAATATGACATGTTCTGTTTAAAATCAGTGTTGTGTGTAATGAATGCTAAGATTAATGTTGCGTGTGATGAAATATAAACTCATTGTTACATATAATTCAAGATAAACTTGATATTTCATGTAATATAAAATATTAAAAATATTAAATTCATTTGGAAAAAATATTTCACAAAACCTAGGGGTGTTATATAGTATGTTTGAGGTCAAACCCACAAAGATTGTGAAATTAGGTTTTTGGATTTTAAAATAAATCAATTTTTTAAATTGATTAATGAGAGAGATAGAGAGTATATTTTATTTTGATTATGTTTTGGAAAATGAGAGAAGAGAAAACGAAGTAGTTGGGTTTTCAAAATGCAGTTGGAAGGCTTATCGGGGTTTTGTATATTTTAGGGTTCAATTGAAATTGGATTAGAAATTAAATTAATTGATTCATGATTGGTGTTGAATTCAGGATGAGGATTGTCCAATTTTCATGGTATCCCCTTCTTAATGTGTAAATCCCCATTTTCCCATGGTAAGGTACTTTAGGGAATTACTGGATCAATTTTGTCTCGATGTTGTATTTATACCTAATTTACCTAGACAATTTAGTGTTCATGAAATTGTTTAAGGAAATTAGTTGGGAAATTAAATTTTACTTTTCATATTCATAAATAAATGGTCATGAATTTAAGAAATATAAAGAGATTATAAATTAATTCATAAATGTGGAAACCTAAATACATGAATAAAATAAAGAAAACATAATCCAAAAGAACCTTCACCCAATTATCTACAACACTCTATCATATAGGGAGAGTTACCCCCTCATTCTAGTAATTATAGGGTATGGGAGAAGGATAAAATAGAAATAAATCAAAAATAAAGGTCGAGATAATAACTGGGGGAGGAATCTGTAACAGCGCAGCAATTCGCCTAAGGCTTTGGTCTCTAGATCGATCCTTAGCAGTAGCAGCTTAAAACTTTATTTATAGATATTAAGGGTGCTAGGGTTTGATTTAATTAAATATTAATTATATAATAAATTATCCTTGATCAAAATACAATGAAAAATGTTGTTTCAGGTTATTAATTTTGTATTCCATTGAAAGAAATATTGAAATCCCTCGATTCAAGGTTTGTGCATCATAAATTACAATGTAACAAATTTGTCACACCGTGAAAGTATTGGCATGATCCCTAAATTATATTTTCTTCGTTTCTAGTTTTATAGCTTTAATTTCCATTGTTTTCACATCATTAATAGTATATTCATGATGTGAATGGAAAATTTCACATCTCAATACTTTCTTTTCATTCATCTTCTTCAATTCTAATCCGAGTATTTATCCTATCTGTATCCCATATCAGGGAAAGACTTCATTTAGTGAAATTTTTTGTTATCCTTTATTTTTTTCCATAAAATATTATATTATAAATTATATGAATAAAAACAATCAATATTTTGTTGGAATAAAAATTAAATTACTAATATCAATGTATTTAAATACAAATAATGTATACATAAAATGTCAGTATCAAGGGGGGTGCACCCAAAGTCTTCCCTTCATGATCCACCATCGAATGGGGAGGAAAAAACCTAGTCTTTGGTTTTGAACTAAGTGGGAAAATTTGAAAAATGTAAATTTTTAAGGATTCAGGGCACTTTGTATAGTTAGGACACGTAGTTTACCAAATCATGTAACTATTGTGCACCCCTTACTGAAGATAAAAAATGGAACAAAAAAGTTGGGTCACATGGTTGGAAAACTATTCCACAACCATGAAAAACGTCTCAACCAAAGTGCATACCCAAATGCATAGTTTTTATACAGTTATAAAAACCATGCAGTCTAACCATGTACTGTATAAATATCCCGAAATTTATAAAATTCAACCATAATGTCCTGAAACATGAGGGAAAGATCCCAAATAAATAAAATAATAAAATAATTTGGATGGGGGAAGTCAATGTGTTGCGAATAATCCCATACAGGAATAAGTTAATGTCAAAATGATGATAACCATATATGAATGCTCACTATGTAATATAATTTTTTGTCATGATATCTCATTATGTAGGTTGCACATTCATGTCATCATTCTATTTTATTAATAATTCATTATTCAACTATCTAAAATAAATGTATCAATACACTATGTATATTGATTTTAGTTTGAAAGGTCCACTTCAATATAATGGACAAGATATCATTTTCTATAAATCTAGAAGGTACAAATTCTTTCTCAACTTATTCATTAATAACATATCGTTTATGATGCACCCAATGTATCCTACTTCATCGCAAACATATGTCATTATGGTTTTTGGGAAATAAATAAAAGAATGTGAGTCATGATATGTATTAATAATAATCTTAAAATCTAAGGATCAATAAACATGTTTTTGAAGAGAAATATCCAATGACATATAACATATTGAATTCATACAGGCAGGTCTTCTCGTATAACCTCCTCTCTTGGAGATTACTAATTGTTAACTTCATGAGATGAGGTCTCATCCACTTTTGAGTACTCACACCAGATAGACAGTCATACTATATGTCCTTTTAGATAATGGTACCCATATGTAGAACATATGATCAATAAAACTGTCATTTCATTTTAAGGATCTCATAATAGTGGGAAACTATTGTATCATATTAATGCAATAGTAACTTTTGGACATTATCATATTGATTTAAGACATATAAAAAATTAAAATTTGATAATATATTTTTTAGTATTAAATACCTTGAATATATAAGAAATATAAAGTATAAATTTATTGGTTATAGGTCAGAAAATCCAACAAACTCCCAGAAGGCAGAAACTTGCTGGAAAAAGCATAATGGGCCTAAGGCCCATCAAACAAATGTGGGGACCATAAACCAAGCCCAATGAAGCTAAAATCTATACATTAGAAAGATAAAAATATGAGGATCATTTTATTCAACTGTGGCCGGAGCTAATTCGGATGTTTTCATGATGATAAAGGGATCTGAAGTTGAGATTTAAATGGTTGACCCGACATTAATGTACAGAAATCCATCCCACCATTTCGACCATAACATCCAAAAGGAGGAGACAAATTTCCTGAACTTTTTACAGATCATATAGGACAGATGGACGAATATATTTCCCTTCTACAACCCCTCTGGATTCGGCCTTTTTCATTTTCTAATTCACACGTCAATATGGTGGACGAATCTGGACAGTTTTCCGGGTCAAATTCGAAACATCAATTTCATTTTGATTATTCACCCTCCATTTGACTCTATTAATTGTTGGGGGTGAATTAATTGTTTGGGGATGTAAATAAGGCTCGTAATATGCCTATATAATGAGCTAGTGGTGAAGGGAATAGGGGTGGATATTTTTCTTATCATCTTTTGTTGCTTGTTTCATTGTAAGGTTATGCTTCCAAATTTCCTTTGAAATGTTTTCCATTTCCATGTAAGTTTCTTTTTTTGTATCTTTATGTTCTTAATCAACTTATTTCTCTTATATATTTTCTATTTCATTTATTAAAACTTTATTATCACAAAGCACAGTGATATCTCTGTGTTTTTGTGAATTAGTTCACACATAGGTGTGAATTTCATTCACACACACGGAGGAGTGCTTGTTATTTCCGCGGTTTTAATTTCTTCAATCCAATTCTTGTTAGCCTTATTCTGCCCACCATTGAGAGTATACCATCAATGGAGTGCTAACCCTTTAATGTGTTTATATTAGGAGGATGCAAAGGCTAGATTGAATGTTATTTTATGAATGAATTGTTGTTAATTGGATAATTAATTTAAGACATTCATTCTTCAGTTATTTCTACTCTCCATCTTTACTATGTTTGAGAAAACTAAATTCAATTACTAAATGACCATATACCTCGGAGAGATCATGAATTTGGTTCTCTAAGTTTATAGGGGATTAGTAATTGTGTTTAGTAAGCACCAAACCAGAAAATGATGAAGGTAGTGTTATTTTTGAAGAATGGATTCATCAAGAATAAATAAAACCATAATTGTCAAAAGAAGTAAAATTCATTCAATCAACCCCGAGCATAATCCTAAGATCAACCCATTTTCTTTGAATTGAATTCACTTAGGTTTGTTAGTGTTCTTTAAACCATCAAAAATCAAACCCAAAGTTGGCTACTTCATAGCCCATCCTTCACCAAATCATAGTGTCTCAAGGTTAGTTCTTCGGTCCCTGTGGACTCGACCCCTACATGTACTACATCAATCGCTTTTACCAGTAGGGTAAATTTCGGCGCAGCCAAATTTTGGCACCATTGCCGGGGACCCAAGTAAGTACCTTAGACACTCATCTTCTTTTCTCACCCCAAATTCTCTATTCTCATCCTAATTTCTCTTCTCTATTCCCCTTTCTTTTTCTGCATGTCCAATGAATCCCAAAAACAACTTTCAATCAACTCCAATGGATTCTCTTCAATAATACCCATTAATATACCAAGGGTATAATCAACTGGAAAATAAATATTTTGAATCAACTCATATAGAAAATTTCATTGACCAAACCATGATTGAATACACCAGACCAGATGAGATCTACAATCAATGGGATGCTGATTATTTAAAGGATCAAATTCCATACCTCTCGAGGATGATTGAAGAGATCAAACATAATGAAGTTCATGATGTACAAACATCAATCAATCCTAATTCTGAAAAAATTCTTTAACATTTGTGTGAAAAAATGGTTAAAATGAATTCAGAAGTTTCATCACTGAGATTAGAAATACAAAACATTGAGACTTATGAAGAACCCATTCCCACTCAGGATGTCCTTTCCACATCACTTATAGAAGAATCTTGTTGCCCACATAACTCATTTGAATTTAGTAAAGAACCCACTTTAAAATATTAGAATACAAAGTTGGATAATGAAGAGATTTGGTCAGGTAATGTTGAAATTCAAGATAAATAACATGAAGGAATTTTTAATGAGTATTTAAATCAGGATGAAATTAATTTTTTGGATTCACAAGGGGAAAATTTGTCTTCATGGATTGAGTGTTCATAATATTGCTCCAATAACATTTTTTTAGAATCACCGATCATTTAACCATTGGGAGATATAATGAATAGTGAGTCCATACCCACTCATGAAATTCAAATGGAAAATTTTATGGAAGAATCATATTTTCAAAAGGAACAAATTCTTTCAAAATGTTTTGTTAAAGAAACAAATTTGGATTCAAATTTCCATTCATCTTTGGGAAAATTCAATGAAACTGAACTCAACATTATAATCCTTCCTTACCCACTAAATAATCTCTCTATTTATGAAAACCTAGACCATTCAATTATCATCAATTTTTATCAAGAATATCACAAAGTAGGAATGAACCTTGAAATCATAGGAAATACTCCAAATGAAACTCAATCAACAATTACTAAAATTCCTTGGACTTTCACACTCATTGTTAAGCATGGCATTTCACATGGAAAAAATTATAAAAAAATACATAATCTAAATCTTGTTGAGGTGGAGAAAGATGGGTTCATTAAAATTTTGAAAGTTGGAATTGGATAAGTTGGGGGGTTCAAGTCGAGCTAACGACGTCAAACAAAAGAGCTGCATGGGAGGCAACCCTTGGTTTTCATGTTTCTAATCATTTTAAATCATTTTATTTTTCATATAATAAATTACCATAGACTGTTGACATGTTCTTATTTTATGAGTAAGGATGGGTATGAAAGGGGAGCGCCATATTCATCTGTGTCACGTGGCGTGATCTCTGACTAATACCTTACCCAGAAATCTAAAAATAAGACAATGTATCATCAGTTTATTTTGTTTTGCTTATTATTATGTTTTTATAGGTTAAAAAAAATAAAAGGACATATCGTAAGTCATATGGAGAATCCATTCACCACCATACAAGCCACTGAGACTCAAATCCAGGAGAGAAGGGAGACTGTGGCACGCACTATCATCATAAACCACCAGGTGACTTCATTCCATGATTATCATTTACTCTTTGAAATCCTCCCCTACCCCCCTTCTAACTTTTCTTTTCTTTAAACACTGGGGAAAGTGTTATTCTATGTTGGGGGAGATGAAATAAAAAATGATTTTTTTTTTGAATAAGAACATGCATGAAAAGAAAAATTACATTAACCTTGAACATGATAACACACATTGCAAACTTTAAAATTGGATATCAAATAATTTTGTATGCCTTGATTCTGATTTTAATGCAAGTTTAAGTTCATGAGCATAGTTTTTGGAAAGTGCGGTTTTCCGATGTGATTTTTCAAAGTTTACATTTTCATCCTCTTAATAAAAATGCCACAATGCACGTATTCTAGATTTTGGGTGTAAATTTTCATTCTTGGGTCCCTTTCATTATATCATAGGGTTCTGGGGTCACTTTTAGTTTAATTTGAGTATCCAAAAACAAAAAAAAAACAAAAAAAATAATTGAAAAATAATGACCACATAGAGCAATGTTTTGTCCAAATGCGTGGCGTCCAGCAATTGGGGATCGTGACTCCATTGTTGTCTTGCCCAGAGTTAGGCTTTATATCTCTATTGTAGAGCATGAAATTGACAAAATGTGTGGCGTCCGACACTTGGGGATCATGACTCCATAGTTGTCTTTCCCAGAGTTAGTCTTTTCATATCTATTGTGGTTAAAAAACAAAAAAAATCAAAAAAAAAATGGATACTCATCTTAAGGTTTAATGTGATTCCCACCTAGCGCTTCCATTTTTTTCCCTTGAACAATAAAATGGGCCCCATATCTTTTATGATGCACAACACTTTATCATGCTTAATTGGAATTGGATGAAATGTGGCGATGAATTTGAACAAAGGAATGGGCTTGGGCTTGGGATATGCTTATGGACCTAGCTTGTTTTTAATTATTTTGATGGGTTTTCATAATTGTTTTGGTATTAGATATTTGGGTGAGCAATGTGTATTAAAATGTTTTTGGAAAAGGGGATTTGAATTTCATATTTGTAATTTATTTTGCTCGGGACTAGAAAAACTCAAGTTGGGGGTGTGATTAGTCACTGAAAGTGGCTAATATTCATTTTTAATATCTTTAAATTAATTTTTCCAAAGTCCATAAACATTATTCTTAATTCATTACATAAATAGAACTTCATTTCTCATCATAAATGCAATTCATGTTTAAAATGCAAATTTGGGCCCAATCATTCATTTGTTTGTTGAAAACATTATATTCATTTTCTGAATTTGATATTTTGGGATATGATTGATCACTTTGTTTGGAACATTTTATCTTTTAGGTCCGATGGATTAATCCCAAAGGAAGATGGAGAATTTTGCGCCTGAAGGCATAAACTTGCTGGAAAAAGCATAATGGGCCTAAAGCCCATCAAACAAATGTGGGGTCCAGAAACCATGCCCAATGAAGCTAAAATTTATACATTATAAAGATAAAAATATGAGGATCATTTTATTCAACTGTGGCCGGAGATAATTCGGATGTTTTCATGATGATAAAGGGATCTGAAGTTGAGATTTAAATGGTGGACCCGACATTAATGCACAGAAATACGTACCACCATTTCGACCATAACTTCCAAACGGTAGAGCCAAATTTCCTGAAATTTTTACAGCTCATAGAGGACAGATATACGAAGATAATCCCCTTCTACAACACCTCCGGATTCGTAATTATTCATTTTATAATTCACACGTCAATATGGTGGACGAATCTGGACAGTTTTCCGGGTCAAATTCGAAACATCAATTTCATTTTGATTATTCACCCTCCATTTGACTCTATTAATTGTTGGGGGTAAATTAATTGTTTGGGGATGGAACTAAGGCTCGTAATATTCCTATATAAGGATCTAGTGGTGAAGGTAATAGGGGTGGATATTTTTCTTATCATCTTTTGTTGCTTGTTTCATTGTAAGGTTATGCTTCCAAATTTCCTTTGTAATGTTTTCCATTTCCATGTAAGTTTCTTTTTTTGTATCTTTATGTTATTAATCAACTTCTTTCTCTTATATATTTTATATTTCATTTATTAAAACTTTATTATCACAAATCACAGTGATATCTCTGTGTTTTTGTGAATTAGTTCACACATAGGTGTGAATTTCATTCACACACACGGAGGAGTGCTCGTTATTTCCGCGGTTTTAATTTCTTCAATCCAATTCTTTTTAGCCATCTTCCGCCCACCATTGAGAGTATACCATCAATGGAGGGCTAACCCTTTAATGGGTTTATCTTAGGAGGATGCAAAGGCTGGATTTAAGTTATTTTATGAATGAATTGTTGTTAATTGGATAATTAATTTAAGATATTCATTCTTCATTTATTTCTACTCTTCATCTTTTCTGTGTTTGAGAAAACTAAATTCAATTACTAAATGACCATATACCTTAGAGAGATCATGAATTTGGTTCTCTAAGTGTATAGGGGATTATTAATTGTGTTTAGTAAGCACCAAACCAGAAAATGATGAAGGTAGTGTTATTTTTGAAGAATGGATTCATCAAGAATTAATAAAACCAAAATTGTCAAAAGAAGTAAAATTCATTCAATCCACCCCGAGCATAATCCTAAGATCAACCCATTTTCTTTGAATTGAATTAACTTAGGTTTGTTATTGTTCTTTAAACCATCCAAAATCAAACCCAAAGTTGGCTACTTCATAGCCCATCCTTCACCAAATCATAGTGTCTCAAGGTTACTTCTTCGATCCCTGTGGACTCGACCCCTACATATACTACATCGATCTCTTTTACCAGTCGGGTAAATTTCGGCGCAGCCACCAACTGTAAACAATCTTGTTATTTATCACATGTTTAACATGATTCCTCTAAGAATGGTTGTATATATTAGTCATTCCATGTTATTCCTAATCTTGGGTTTCTTATTATATTTTACTTTATAGAAACTTTTATTAATGTGACCTCACTATATTCATAAAATCCCTCAATTAGTGGCATTCCCATGTATCCACATTTTTTGTCCCTTATAAGAAACTTGACATCTTCACTAATACAATAGAAAAACATTATCATAGTAATGATAATACTCTTACAATTGGTATAACCCATATCTAAAATTGGAATGTCTCATTGATAAACTACATCTTAAACCTCATCAAAATCAACAGCATACTCGATTATTATATATATGGAAACCATAGAATATAATAAGTTTTTTATATACTATATTATCTGTATTATTAATATAGATCAAAATAATCATAATAAAGACTGGTGTTTTATCCCTTTAATCACTAGTATTACTATTTCTAATTTTTACTAGGAACACATCCAGTTTTACTTTATCAATTACTTTCAGATAGTTCAAACTGAAAATATATGCATTTAATTTTGTTCTTTTTTATAGCTGGCTATTATTCTTTACACATAAGTAATGTCAATCACATGCATATCATAGAGTATTTGAAATATTCATAGAACTTAAGATTGTAAAATTATATTCATAACCTCCTCCGTTTAGGATATATTACATGTCAGGTGACTTGTGAAACAATTAAATGAAGTGTTATTTCATCAATTATTTCTTGAATACATACTATGAATAGATTTAGAAACCCAAAAATTCACACCAATAGTTCTTCTTCCCTAGAACTTTTGTTGTCAATTTAAGTAATTCTTAGATAAATGTATTCCTTGGTCATATAAATAGGTATAAATAAGTAACCATTTTGAATATCTTCTCAACATATCTATCTTGGAAAACTATACAACTCATATTTACCTTTTTATTGACATATGTAACTTCTTTATTCCAAATGAATATTTTATGATAATAATGCTTGCTATGACCCTTAAATGTATTTGTAAAAATTTTATATCATTATTGGAACTAATTGGTTCCACCAACCCTTTTTATTGTACCATATTGATATCCTCCATCATGTATCCATTAAGGAACATGGCATATTATTTAATATAATGATCATAGAAAATATTTGACAAGTTTAATTCAAATGGTTTTATTATATTGATTTATTTAAAGGTTTAGTCAAAGTTTATCTCTATACATTGAATAAAACATGATTTATTAGTACCATATTGTACTATCAATCTCAAGTTTCTCTTAAATACTCACTAGTAATATCTTGTCTAGAAACGTCCAAAATTTTGTTCTCCTAAATTTTAATGCATGGAACCCATTATTGAATTATAATCAAACCCTCACATTTAAAATTATTTCCAATTATTGAATCCATTTAGGATTTCTTATTTTTAAGAATAATATTTTACCCAAAATAGTAAATATCAAAACAACCTTTAGTTTTAACTTTCCAACATAGTACGTATCTCTAAAATTAATCCTCCCACTGAACTAATTAGATTCTAGTTTTCCTATTCCAAAGAATTTTTTATCTCAATCCTAGACTCCATTAAATTTTATCATTATCCTATTATATCTGTCGGATTTATTCTCCCTATCAATAAAATTGGGTGGTTTATTAACCATGATTATTTTATTTGAGGGGTCATATAAGTAATACCCTTTAGTTTCTATAGGGTACCCTATCAAGATAAAGTTAATATGTAACATCCTCAACTCGGAATCCACTAAACTGGTGCTCTGAGCTAGGACATCACATGACCTAAAGCGCGCCTCCTCATACACTAGAGGTTGTTGACTAGTGGTGGGGGTCTAATAAGTAACAAGGGGAGACTATACCCTCTTACCAGAGTAAACCACGTCATAAAACCATATTAATAGCGAAAATAATATGAACAACCAATAAGCATGCATAATCAAATGTTTCCCAAAAAGGTTATAAACCAAAAATCAAATACAACCATTCCATTCCATACTAGTAGTGCAAAGTGAATAAAACACAAAATAAAACAAAAGGCCAAATTACCAAATGGTTCCTGACTCTAAGTTCGGGTCCTTCTCTATGAACATCCCAAGCCCAGCTCAACATCCAATCATAGGGACTCTACCCCAGTACTATCCAGTAACCAAGAGATCTTCTCGGGTACCTAATGGTGGCTCGAGAAGGGTGGGAGTATAAAACTTAATTGGTCACCACCAACAGTGCCTAAAAATATCTATTCTAATAGAAAGTGCTTTAAAGTACAAAATAAATGGTAAGTATACAGGGAACAATTTAGTTTCCATTAGTTAACAAGGTTCATTTAATTCAT
This sequence comes from Viscum album, assembly GCA_963277665.1. Taxonomy (NCBI): domain Eukaryota; kingdom Viridiplantae; phylum Streptophyta; class Magnoliopsida; order Santalales; family Viscaceae; genus Viscum; species Viscum album. Next base: position 1,969,172,506 of record OY728143.1, read on the forward strand.
GACAATCATTTATCCCAATTTCATTACTTATACAACCTTCACTACATAATCCTTTTTTCACAAATTCTATTTGGTTTAGGCATATATATCATCTATAAATGTGTCTAAGGAAATAAATTTCTATGCATATGGGAAATAAATCACGTCCTTATCTCACTAGGGATTCACATATCACATCAACACATTATCATCACCTCGTAGCCTCGGTCCAAGTGTAATGAAACCATTAGGGGAATAGAGCCTCTGTACCCTTCCCTCACCCATGCATTTTGTGTTGGAGTTTAGAGCCTCAGTCTAACTTGGCCCATGGGCGTAGAACCTCAGTTCAATACCCCACTCTTCCAATCCATGTGCACATGATTATTTATCAAATCACAACAACATTACCATAACACAACATAACATGACCAATTCCATTGGAAATCATCATTAACAATGCATAACAAAGAACATGGGAATTAATACTATGCCATAACCCATTAACGCATTTACTAATTACAATTCATAGTCATTTAGCCAAGTTCTCATTGTTGTTCCTTAACCCTTTAATTTTATTCAACAAATCCTATGCCTTATCCAAATTCATCAATGATCAAACATTTACCCATTTAGCCCCATTTATCATTTCACAAACATTCACCCACAAACGAATTTCAAGTACATTTCTCATATCTCAAAACCCAACCACTTACTACATTCAGTCATTAGGCGTGCCACAATCCCCATGTATTTACCCATTAAATATATTCATCCATTTATTTATTACACCCATTAAAATACTCTCCATTTCCATTCCATCATCAAATTATAAGTTCACCATTTAACATGCACTAATCCTATTAGGCATTTCTAACTAAATTTTGTTAAACAATTGAAATAATCCCATTCAACCCAATTTACCAATTTTTATGTCATGCCAAACAACTCGTAATGCCTTTATCACCCTAGGAATATTTATCATCATCTCATTTACAACTTAATCAACCATTTATAAATATTCTACATGGGTTCCACATTCTTATTCGGAAACCCATCACTTAACCCTACCACCGTCTAGGTCCGGGATTACCGACACACCCCATAGATGGCCCTAAAATGGTCAATTATTCCTCTATGCATACCATGATGATAGTGAGGGTTTCAAGAAATCATTTAGACACCCAAATTACCAAATTATACTCAAGGTAACCAATACACAACAAGATAATGTAAAAATATCAAAACACATGCAAAAATCTATAAAAAACTATGGGATATAAATTGTAAACCACCTACCTAGAATCTGGTGATGAACGCACTCTTAATCATCACCTTAGGTCTAAATTCAACCATCCCTAGAAGCCCAAACCTAGGTTTCATCAGAAAAAAAAATAGGGTTTTTGGGTTTCGAAAGAATATGGGAGAAACCAAAAACCCTAATTCAAAAAAGAGAAGCCAGAGGAGCATTAGACTTACCCAGGTCTTTGATCTCCAACCAACAGCGCACTAAACGGCCAAGAATTGAAGGATAAACACCCTTGGGAAGCTTGGTTCGTCCAAGCTCATCACTAGGGTTATAGGGGGTGGAATGGAGGAAAATCTCATGTTGGGGTTTAAAATCCCATGATGGCATTTTTGTAAATTTTTAAAATAATCCCAACCACACAGTTTACCTTCATGGTTTTCCAAACCATGCGCAAACCATGTGTAGGATACTGCCTGCACTCCCCTCTCTCGCATGGTTTTCCAGACCATGTGCAAACCGTGGAGATTGCTACTGCCTGCACAGTCTCCCCTCGCACAGTTTTTCAAACTGTATAGATTACCCAGAGAGCCCCTTTTCCCCCTTTTTCATGTCACAACCCCAAAAAACACCCTTAAGACTTATCATGGACATGGTAAAACACTTATCTATACAAAAAGAATAGGCCCAAGCCAAAACATAAGCAAAAACATACTTTAAGAAAATCTTGGACCTTACAACCTCCCAACCTTATAACGGCTCGTCCTCGAGCCGCTCTTCTAGACATAGTTATGCTTCTGTAACTAAAGTCAATTCCACTAGGCATTCTTATCCATTTCTGCTTTCCAAGTTTCTGATTACACATCACAAAGACCATCGAACATTAAACAAGGGCATAGACTTTCCGCACAAGCATTCTTCACTACAACCACAACATGAGTTGAAAACTCTTCAAGGATACATCCACTTCAACCATTCCCACCATGAAAACTTCATGGGGGAAACTTAGGTGACAAAACCTAACTTCCAACACATGGAAGATTAACACATAGCATCACATCATAATGTAGGAACCAATCATCACCTCATCGACCTGATCCTCTATTAAAATCATGACCCAATTCACATGGCGTCATTTTCCTCTATTTTTCAAACACTAACGATGACCCAAACCCAATATCACTCGAAGAAAAACACATGATCCTTCCAACCAAGTCCACTAAAGATTTAATTCCACAAATATACATCCAAATGAAACTCAAAACTCTCGGCTACTCAAGCAGTTAAACCATGCCAAAGCTCTCTACCAGGGCGAACTCACCTGAACGGTGACCACTCGAATCCTTCCAAACCAAAACACTAATCACGTCATCAAAAAATTATTTATCTAGTATGGTTCTCTCTACCATTTATAGTTACTTGGAACATCCTCCATCAACAAAGGACCACCAGAACTCAACCCAACTTTCCCATCACCGAACATGTTGCAACTCACCGCACCAAAGCATCTATAGGGAATTACCCAACATTGGAATCCAACTGCCCCATCAAAAACATTCGAGAGGACATTCCTACACTATCCATCCAAGGAATAAGATCAACTTGACCTCACTCAAGTACAACTTTGTTTCAATAGTCACTTTCTACTACAATATGAACCTAGAGGTGGGTCACTCTCACCACACCGATTAAAGTTTACCATCTTAGGAGGGACCACCTTCGACTAGCTTGTCCCAGAACACCCACCTTCCCCTAATGGTACGCTACCCCTTTCTCACCTTCACAAGGTGCTTATTGACTTAAATCCTATCATTGTCATCCCACACACCCAATGAGGTCATTCCCTAAATTTTAGTAGAATTCCATCATCACGGCATTACCGCCTTCCAGACCATTATTGGGCTTCACCCTTGGCATGACACCAGATCACAGGGCCAGGGTTCACTCAACTTCACGACATTCCAAAACCACACAAGGGAAAATTACCTGAGTCTAACCCCAAAATTCATTGGATTTATAGGACCCCAACTTCTTTTACCACAATCTATTGTCATATTCAACCACACCCTCCTATGACTCAGCACATGCCTCACAAGATTCACTTGGAACAACCTTGAGATCAACCCAACACTTGGCTCATCAGAAACCACGTCCAAAGCCCACATGACTCTCCGAGGAACCCGACATGAACCTCATAGGTTCCTCATTGGCACCCTGGTGCCACTATGTTGACTCAATGTTCTCTTCTCCACATCCAGGACTGACTTATCACTCCCCACCTTAGGATTGTTGTTACCACTTCTCTTTAGAGGGGTTCCAACCACCATTTCTTACACTCAATCATAAGAAGAACCCAAAAAACATAGACATGGCTATATATTTTTTCCCAAAAACAAGAAAACAAACGTCACCTAGTGCACATTATCAACTTCTGTGAATGGAACCCATGACATTTGTCTTCATTTAGTCTATCCCGAGGACCTCGCCCCAAGACATATAGGGTGTACATCCTACTATAATGCTCCAATAATACCGTTTCCTTGAGAGTAAACTTTGTAATGTCCCTCATCCAACCAAACACCTTCTTGTATCTTGGAATGAGCCATAGCTTATCAACGTACCTGGGATGATGTCAAGATTTTGGGAATGCTCGTCACTAGATGAGGTAGGATAAGAAGTCTTCAAAGAACTCACCACCAACTTATCCATTTCTGATGTCAAACTACGGAACATCATGACCTTCTACGGATTTCAGTCCTCCCTGTCAAATGCATTTCATCAAAACTTAACCACCACCATTCAGGTGAGATTTCCATCCAATTTTCACCATTGCGCCATGACCAAATCACCAAGTAGTCGTAAACCAACATTTCATGTAGCACTACTTCGCCACACCGCTCGAATTATTATAATGTGTCACTGACATTCAACAACTGTAGAACCTGGTCTACCACACTATATAAACCATCAATCTCTCACAAAACAACCTTAACTTGCATATATCCAATCGCCAACTTACTTACCTCACTATGTCTATTGGTTAGTCAGCCTCATCAGCCTTGAGGCGGCCTTTGCATCTTACCCAACAACCAAAACATTCATACTAACAAGTTTATCCACATTACCATCCTCACCATGGGTGTCAGCATCGAGCTAAAGCATATAACCACACTTCTACCGCCCTTGTCTTTTCTATTTGTAACAACTTCGAGGACTCCATTAATCATCATCCAAATAGGTGAGGCATCTATCCATATGATACAGTTCTTCGAAACAAAACATACCTTCAATCACAACCACCAGGATTCTCTTAGGAAAGAAATAAACACAACTATACCATTTACTAAAACCTGGTGGTACTTAGTATGCCTTGACACCACCTCTTAAGCATATCTCATGCTTCATATTCCAATACACTTACATCGATGGACTAACCTCGCACGAGGTACCATTGATTTTCTGAAACTATCATCATGTAACTAAATCTCAAGCAACACCACCAACCATCAACCTTCCCACTTACCACTCAAGGCCAAACCTGCACCGTGGAACACTCTGAGTCCCACTATCAAAGTCTAAAACATCTACATGTGTGATACACACCCAAAATCACTAGAAACCCTATCTGACCTCTCTCATAGGTCACCTTGAAGGTTGAATCATACCAACTCTCTATACTGGAGTCATAACTAGGAGAATCAATTAGTCCTCTCTCAAAACCATACTTATCATGACATGAATAAAGCAATGTTCGTGGATGTAACTCTCACTCCCATTATAATGCATACTATTCCTAGAACACCAACAACCATCTACTCTAGGTTCCCCACCAAAGGTGAACACATTCATCAGCACTATGAGAAAAACATACTCTATGTGATTCAAGACACAACTCTCAAGGTTACTAATCACAAGGTCACCAAGAGACAGGCCCCATCCTTAGTGTCCATCATGTACTCCATATGGTCTCGAACCATGAGAGTTCCCTTACTCACATTACCAAACAATGCATCGCAACCCAAAGTCCATAACCCTACCAAGGGTTCCCTAAACACACCACCTAGGCCATATCACAACCAGAAAGGCCTCACAATCCAAATCGAAAGTCTCAAACTAGAGCACTCTCACTACCCCAACCCACACTTACAAGGGTCCAACTGAAAACAAAGGGGATACCCACTATTAAACTCAATCATTCTCATTTTAAACATATCACTCACCCGATGCTTCGAAGAATAACTGACAGGAATTAACCACATATGGAAAAAGGTCTCACGCTAGCAACCTTAAACAACCAATTATTCATTCCCTATCCCAACAGTTATCATCACACTTAGAACAATGCCCCCTACCATACCTATTTTGGTCATGGTCAACATGGGGTAACCAATTCACTTAATCAATAGTCTTTTGTCAACACGTCTTCGACCCAATTTTTCTTTTAAAACGTGATTCCTTCCTTCTTAGGCACATTTCCCATTTCAAAAATTGTTAAAATCATCATTTTAATTCATTTACACCTTTAGGAAAAATTCATTAACAATTTTACCATGATTATAAAGTACTTTTTCTTTTATACGCTGAATCAACCTTTAGAATTCATCACAACCCAAAAATTTAACCACGTTCAGAAAATTTCTTAATACACAATATTTATTAACTATTCATTTGCATTATTTTCATTCACACACTTTAATTTCCATTATTAGGCATCATTTTCTTCATATTTATCAAAGAAGTAAAATGCATTCTACTCTCCATGCCCTACACACCCATCCCATGTGTGTGCCTATAACGATGCATTCCACCTATATCCTTAGGTGCCTTAAATGATGCATGAATGAACAACCTCATTCCATTCCATCAATGAGAAAAATATAATAAATCAGTTAAATCACACAATGTGTACATCACCCAATGGTGAAATATCATTCAATTATAATAACACACATCAAAAACAACAATTCCCACCTAGGGTGACTTGGGTTTTCCTTCATACAAGGGTTAGATACTCCCAATAACGAGCTCATTACCAAGGCCCAACACTATCATAATCTCTTTTCTACCATCCCAAAATAGTAAGGAAGAGAAAATAACTCATCTGATACCACTTTGTAACGTCCCTGACCCGGAATCCTCTAAACCGGTGCTCTGAGCTGGGTCGTCACATGACCTCAAGTGTGCCTCCATGTATGCCGGAGGTTTATAACTAGCGAAAAGAGTATAATAAGTCATGTGATAAGACTATAACCTCTTACCAGAGTAATATAAAATAGAACACCATATAAATAGTGAAAAAAATATCAAAAAACCGATAAACATGTATAATCAAATGTTTTCAAAACGGGGTACAAACCACAAATCAAATACATCCATGACATTCCATACTAGTAGTGAAAAGGGAATAAAACCAAAAAAAGGCCAAATTCCCAAATGGGTCTTGAATCCATGTCTAGGTCCTTCTCTATGTACATACTGAGCCCAACTCAATATCATAGCATAGGGCCTCTACCCTTGTCCTGACCTGCAACCAAGAGATCTTCTCAGGTACCCAACGACGGTCCGAGTAGGGTGTGAGTACAAAACTCAGTAGGTCACCACCAATAGTGTCTATAAAATATCCAATATAATAGATAGTCCATGCAAGTACAAAATAAATTGCAAGTAGATAAGGAATAGTTTGAGTTCCATTAGCTAAAAAGGTTCATTTAATTCATAACTAGCATTTATCCCAATTCTGTTTCTTATACCACTATTACTACATGATCCATTTTTTACACTTTCTCTTAGGGTTAGGCATATAGATCATCTATACATGGGTTTAAGGAAAGAAATCTATATGAATAGGGGAAAGAAATCAAGTCCCTATCTCACCAGGGATCCACATATCACATCAACACATTATCCTCACCTCGAAGCCTCAGTCTGGGTGGAATCCAACTGTTAGGGGAATATAGCCTATATCCCCATACCTAAATCATGAATTTTGTGGTGGAGTATAGAGCCTCATTCTATCTCATCCCATGGGCGTAGAACCTCAAGTCAATACCCTGATCATCCAAGACATGTGCACATACTTATTTATCAAATCACCACAACATTACCACAATGCAATATAACATAACTAATGCCATTGGAAATCATCATTCACAATGCATAACAAACAACATGGGAATTAATACTATGCCATAACCCATTAACACATTTACCAATTACAATTCTAAGTCATTTATCCAAGTTCTCATTCTTGTGTCTTAAACATTTAAGTTTATTCAAAAAAACCATGTGCCTTATCCAAATTGATCAATGACCATACATTTACACATTTATCCACATTTATAATTTCATAAGCATTCACCCATTTGTGCATTTCAAGTACATTTCTCATATCTCAAAACCCAACCACTTAAGATATTGAACCATTAGGTGGGCCCCAATCCTCGTATATTAACCCATTAAACATATTCATCCTTTTCATTATTAAACCCATCAACATACTCCCCCATTACCATTCCATCATCCAATTATAAGTTAACCATTTAACATGCAGTAATCCTCTTGGGCATTTCTAACCAAATTTTGTTAAATAGTTGACATAATCCCACTCAAACAAATTTATCCATTTACATGTCATGCCAAACTACTCTTTATTCCTTTGTCACCCTAAAAATATTTGTAATCGTTCCATTTATAACTTAATCAACTATTAAGACATATTCTACATGGGTTCCATATTCTTTTTTGGAAACCCATCACCTAACCCTACCACCCTCTAGGTTCAAGTTTGTTGGCGCACCCCATGGGTGGCCCTAAAATGGTCAAGTCATCCTCAACGCATCCCATAGGGATCGTGAGGGTTTCAAGAAATCATTTAGACACCCAATTTACCAAATCATACTCAAGGTAACCAATAAAAAACAAGAAAAAGGGAAAATCTCAACACACAAGCACAAATCCATAACAAAATTATGGGATATACCGTGTAGACCACCTACCTAGAATTTGGTGATAAACTAACTCTTAATAATCACCTTAGGTCCAGATTCAAGCATCCATTGAATCCCCTACCTAGGTTTTATCGAGAAAAAAATAGGGTTTTCGGGTTTCGGAAGAAGATGGGAGAAACTAAAAACCCTAATCCGAAAAATAGAAGCTATAGGAGCATTAGACATACACGAGGCTTTGATCTACAACCAACGGCACTCTAAATGGCCAAGAATCGAAGGTGAACCACCCTTGGGAATCTTGGTTTTTCCAATATCATCAGTAGGGTTTAGGGGGTGGAATGGAGGAAAATCCTGAGTTGGGATTTAAAGTCCCAGGATGTAATTTTTGAAATTTTTTAAATGTTTCCAAGCCACATGGTTTACCCGCTCGGTTTTCCCAATAATGTGTAAAATGTGTGTAGTCTACTACCCTCACACCCCTCTCTTTCATGGTTTTCTAGATAGTGCACAAACCATGTGGATTGTTACTGCCTCTATGGTCTCACATTGTGTGTTTTGTCAAAATGTTCACAAACCTTATGGATTTCCCATAGAACCCCTTTTTCCACTTTTTCATGTCCCGAACCCCTGGAACACCCCTGAGCCTTCTCAAGGGCTTGTGAAAACATTTATCTAACCGAAAATAATAGAACCAATCCAAAACATAAAAAAAACATACTATAAGAAAATTCAAGACCTTACACAGTACCTTGGGATGAAATTTTATTTCCAAATATAGTGTTAAAAATTTATTTACAACCCCAAACTTATATATATATGATAGCATAGAATTATTTACTTACCAAAGATCATATGGAATACCATTTCCCACTTTGGTTGGAATCTTTTTCAGATGGAAAACTAGTATTTTTAAAAACATGACTTAGAATAAATCTTAGAAGATTTGAAATATATATAACACTTTTTCATCAATACATTTTACTACCATTAGTAAATTGATGTATGGGGACATGAGAGATTAGGAATACCTTCACACCATAAATTAATGATTGATAAGTACTTGGTAAATATATATTCTGAAATGTCTAATCATAGGAATAAATATCTTTTACTATGAATATTAATTACTCTATAAATAATTTTAAAATTTCTTCAAAGATTCTAATGAATTATATGAATTTACAACTAGCTTAACCTTTGAATATTTTATGTGTTAATGTAGAACTAACTCTAGAATATTTGTGATGTACCTTTATTTTTTAAGGTTTCTATTTTTATAAAACTTTATTGTATGTTTTTCATTATACCCAGTGTTTTGGATAAAAAGATACTAAAGCACCCTTCAAGATATATCTTATCAACTAACAATGGTATAATTTTAAAAAGAATTATCTTTCCATAATTATGTTATATTTTTTTATTCATCATTAATTTTCATCTTTGGATATGTGTGATTCAAGAATTATTGAACTATTATTTAAGTATGAAATACCATAACAACATTCATTCCAAATGAAATAATATCATTATGTCAAATGGATACTAATATAAATTTTTTGGTAATTATCAATCAAAATTATAATTTTGGTTGAATCCATAATCAACCCTAAATTCATGAACTTCTCTATACTAGTCTAGGATTCACCCTTCTTCAGCTCATTAGAGAATGCACCTTACTTCTTGTATTACTTTTGTACCTAATTATTTCTTATATTTTATTATATATATATGCCAAAACATATACCTGAAATCTATATTAATAATATCACATGTAATAATGAATATAACTGAAGTGGTAAATTTAATTTGTTTCTACTTCAATTCATTTGAATTATTATTCCAATGCCCTTTATTTCCATATAAGAAGAATATAATTGCATGTTCTTTAATATCCTCTTGAATTATTTATCTCCTTTAAGGAAACTCTAAATAAATCATTAGATTTATATTATCCATGGTATTTTGAACTTGGAATTTAATTTTTTTTTTAATTGTAAGGACTGGTGAACCTATTTCCCACCAATCCTTATCCATCTTGAAAAGTATAGAAAAATATTCAAGTGTGGATCATACATATTGTTTCTGAGGTCTTGAATAAATAAGGATAAACTCAATGTTAATGATAATATCATTAGATTAATGGATAATTTATTATCCAAATATAATCTCAACGTTTTTAACTAATCAATGTACTCCAATATTTTTAAATTAATTAACACTATCTAAGAAATCCCCTTCCAGTTTACACAGATATAGTGAAGTGAAAATCTCATTTATATTATTCTTTTCCTTGTCATTTTCAAGTGATAGGAGATGAGATAACATGGTGTATGAATCTAATTCATTATATTTCCCCATTTAATCTCAAGACATAGCTAATAGTATAATGTAATGGATATAAGAATCATCCTCCAGGAATCTCATATAAAAATCCTTTTCACCATCATGTGATGTCTATGGTATATGATTTGGAATAGGGATTCCAATATATAGAAAAAAAAATTACTATAGTAGTGTAGTGCATAAATATTTAAGCATACTCTATGAAATTTATGTTTGTGAGTAAATACCCTATGTTAAGAAATGATCGTAGTGTTCTCATGTTTTTACTTTATATTTATTCTATAATAGATCAATAATATTATTAGTAATTTATTAGGATTACCAAATTATGTGAGATATAATAAATTTTATTATCTTATTAGTCACCCAATATTTTATCAAGTCTCAATATCCCTCACAATCAGACATGGAATGTCATGTCATGTGGGAATTCTAGTGGAAAGGATCGATATTTACCTTCTCAAAATCTATTCTGAATCCATTAAAATTATAATAAGGTATTTAGGTAGGAATTATTTTCAACTACTAGCTTATAGATCCTTAATCTATAGAGTGGACTCCCTAATCTAGAAATCTAGACTCTAATCACCTTAACACTTGTCTCTAAATATTTATTGAATAGAATAAGGTCATTGAATCTGACAAAATTTTGGTTAATTTGACTCAACAACTTTTTTTAGACTTCATAATAATTAAAAGTGCCTCGATGAAGGCCTGAATCCACACTTTAACTATGCTTATATATTAACTCGGATAATGAAAGGCTTTTGAATTAATATTAACTTAAGGGGTTTTATTTATTGTGTGTAAACTTTCTTATTTTAACTTTTTATATGAATTTTAAATATTATATAGATTTTATATAATTAATTCACCATGTTTCAATAAAAATTTTACATATAATCTATTTACTTTAATTTCATTTTTTATTCTTATTAATTCATTTATATATGTGATAATCATAAAGAATTTATAAAAATTTACCGTGTAAAAAACAGAAATAAAATAAATTAAATGACTTAATCATGAGATTTATAATGGTTGATTTATTAAGTGAGATAAAGCATTACACCATTGACCATTATGTCCCCGTGATTGGTTTTACCTCAACTCAGGTTTTGAATCACCTCCCCTTCTAGGTGCTCCATCCTTTCTATATTTTACTCACATGTAGGTGAGGGGAACCAATGGTATGGGATAAATAATAATCCTTGGAAACACATTCCCTACATAATATAGATGAGAGGGATGACTTGAAATCGGTCACGTTTATTTTAATGAAACTTTATTACATAATAAACTCATTTAGTAATGTTAAATTAAATAGAAACCAACACATACATTAGTCATCCAAATCACATGATAAGTCATATTCATACAACAACATTGCATTTATAAAATATAACATACATTTCTAATTACTCAATTAATTAAGATAAATTTATATTGAATTATTGATCAATTATATTATTAATTAATTATTTATTTATCTTAATTATTTAATCTATGAAGTCCCAAAGAAACAAAATATTACATCCGCTATAATTTTTAAATAAATTAAATAAAATTATTTAAAATTACTTAAGTACACGGCGTGTACATAGAGGTAACAAGGTGTTTTCCCATTCTAACTACCCAACATTTGTTCATTTTCTTATACTATTCTCTCATGTGGCATGTTGCATACATGGTCAATCATGTAATTTACACAGTGTGTACTATTAATTTATGATACATAGACATGTGGTAATTCTCGCGATGTGTACCAATATTAATGCATGTAGAGTACATAGTGTATAATGATGATCATACATGGGGTGTAGTTCCAAATTTAACAAAGAAATTAATTAATATTTTAATATTATTTAATCCTTATCAAATTCTATGTAGTATAAATTTATGATACATGGGGCATGTGTTAATTTTATTTATTGGAAAAATTAATTTTATTTATGTGGTGTGTACCTTGTATAAATGGGTACAAGACTATGTGTGTATTAATTACACAATTCATATATATTAATTAATTGTACACTATATGTGTATTAATTATACACTATATGTGTATTAATTATACACTATATGTGTATTAATTATACACTGCATATATATTGACTAATTACACACCACGTGTATATTTTTATAAACCATGTATACATTAATTAATTATAAACTACATCATTATTAATTATACAATACTTGTGTAATAATTAATTAAAAATAACATGTTTATTAATTACACACTAAGTGTGTGTTAACTACACCCCATATTTGTATTGATTAATTACAAAAGTGGTTTATTAATTACACACAGTGTCTATTGACCACATGACCACCGTGTTGTGCGGGATTACATGACGCGTAGGTGAGTTACAAAATTTTTAACCCTGAAAATTCTTTTCCACCAGCAGATTGTATCTCTATACATTCTTATTTTATTCATGGTTATAAAAGGGTGAATAAAGATGATATCTTGGATTTTAGATTCTATAATAAAATCCAAAATGAAACGTAATGATGGTTCAATCAAAAATTAAATATTTATAATTTTGAAAGTGGTCTTTATGAAAACACTTGAAGGTTCTAGGATTAGTGGAAGTTGATCGAGCCTAATTTTGACAATTGTTTTTAATATTTTGTAATGAATAATCCATAATAAAGATATGATTAATCATTATATCTCTTGCATAATACAAAATAAACGTGATGAAATAATCGCAAAACTAGAGAGAGGATCTTTGTAACACACAAATATTTTTAAAATATATTTAATATTGAATTCAGAAAACACTGAGTCTCTACAAAACAATAATTTTTTATAACCTAGCCATTAAACATAATTTCACCACTTCTAGGAATTAAATTTCTAAAAACTAACCTTCATCTTAACTTCTAATAAACAAATATATTTTATAACCATTTACTATTGTGGTTTTTCACTAATAATATAAAACTTCTATTCTGAAAAACCATTCTCATTCTACATTTTTATCTGTACATTAATATAATTAAACTAATCCCAAAAACCAAGGAAGAAAACACTCCCAAATAATGAAATTGGATCTCTTAGCCCATCAAAAGGCCATGACTGAACCAAATAAGGTTATGATAAATATATTAAGTGTATAATATGTTATGTAATCATTAATTCATTAACTTAAATTTCATTATTCATGTCATTAATATCAAGTGAGGAAAATGTTCGGATTTAAGGTAAGGGTTTTCTACCCGAACCTCCATTTTCATTCGGGTTACTTTTACTGTCTACTTACCTCAATGAAATTATTATGTATTATTATTTAATCTTCATAAATTATGTTTTAGTGCACTTTATATGTTTACCAACCATAGTCCTTCTTTATTTTATGTATATTTACTCGTTTTAAAAGTAAATTTCATAATTCTTTCCAAAATTCATGCCTGATTCAAGGGAATTTCTCAAATTCTAACCTATTTTCAAGGGCACTCTATAATCTATTTTTGGAATAAATTATATTTATAAAATCACTCATTTTATTATGAAAATACTATATTACGTCGCTTCTATTTTTAAAAAGATATTTTTCCAAAATAACTCTTCTTTTCACAGTAAAAGTATAATTATCTTAAGAATTACTTGATGATTTTATAAGTGTATCTTAATATATTTCAACACTATTGTTGATTGTTAAGTATTTTTGGGATTAATATTTTATGATATAGTATACCATATTTAATTTAATGGTTTATGATTAGTTTTACTATGGATGTGATATCTTAAAACCATCCACCATTTTTCTCTGAATAGTTGGTGTTTATGCTTAATGTTTAGGGAAAGTTATTTACAATTCATATATTAGTTTCAAAATGAAGGTATATGTTTTTTATGTTTATCCTCGTTCATATGAAAAATGAATTGGACTTAGTAAGTTTCGGGTGGGGCCTGTTATATCCCCTCAATGCATCGGTAGGTCTCATGAGACGAACAATAGTCTTAGCACGAGGCCTTGACAAAATGGATATTTATGGTATTGGCATGAGGCCTTAATGGTATGGTTATAATGTCCCACATTATTCATTCCATAATTATGAAAATATTATTGAAGTTTCATGTGGTTATTTGAGTAGTAGAATACTCGTGATTGTGTTTTATTATGGTATTATTTATTCAGCTCTTATTTCTTCCATAATGTGTTCAAGTTTATTGTTAAAGGCATGTGTTTTAGTTATTCAACATTCCTAATGTTTTATTTACAATATCTTGTATTGTATTTCTTACCCTTACTAATCATTTGAGATCAACCCTTTCTTATGTTTCATTTTATGACGACATGAATATGTTTATTATGAATGACCTGCAAGGATAAACTCATAGTTGTGGATGTTCCCAATAAAACATATATGTTTTATTTCATTTCAAGATGTAGTGTTAAAAATATTTATGTATCTTGTTTCCAAATACACTAAACAACTCGGTCCTTTAGAATGCACATTCCTTGTTTATATTCCAATGTAATAAAATAAGGCACTGGCTCTGGGAAACTGGGTTCAGGTCCTTATAGTTGGTATCAAAGGAAGTTTAGTAGAAAACTTGGAAACTATATTTAGAAAATATAGATTAGGGAATAAAACCCTAATATAGTATTTGAGGATAAACATATAAGGACATTCTAGAATTTTTTGTAAGGAATAGATTATGTGGATCTTTCTAGAAAATATATCCCTTTCTAGATACTACAAGTGGATGTGGTTCTCATAGAGATGTAACATGGAGTGAAAACTATGATAAGGAGTTTCGGTCCTGACTCAAGGTATCCTGGTACACAACAACGAGCTTTATTTCACACCTTCATTGACACTCTCAGGGGATATACTTAGGATAATTCATAATTTCTTTACAAGACATTATAAAGGATTTAAATGTAAAATTTTCCTCAAAGAAACCATGTTTGTGATTATGAGATTATCTATTGATATAATTTCAATTTATTCTAAGTATTTTTCTACATTGAGATTATACCTTATGATCCATAACCTAATCATCTGTATGCCATTATTTAGAAATGGAACCTAGTGGAAGGAATGGAAACTGCAAGAATGCACATGTCTCATGTAGTGATTTCCATCTGATGCTATATAATGATCTTGGATCTAGTGCTATTACTGGTTGTGAGCAACTTATAACTATATTGGGATAGCTGACTCAGGGTATGACTAATAACCCTACCCATATGGATCATTCGGACCCACATTGTGGAAGAGCTATGTCAGATCTCTTTATGCGACAACTACCTCCATCATTTAATGGGACAACAAACCCATTCGTATCGGAGCAGTGGATAAGTTCATTAGAGAATATATTTCTCACTTTGGGATGTAATGAAAGATAGAAGGTTGTCATGGGAGTTTATTGACTATCAGGAGATGTGGATCAGTGGTGGTCTTTAATCCAAAACACCAAGGAGGAGGAAGAGATAGAATAAATGTAATGGAGGGATTTTAAGGAAATATTGTTAGTAAAATACTTCCCTCATTAAAAGAGAGTAGATATGGAAAATAAATTTCTAAATCTAAGGAAAAACGAGGATGAGAATGTTTCAAAATATGAAGGTAACTTTACAAGGTTATCAAGACATGTTGTAGACTACATACATAATCCAAGGAGAAATATTGATTGATTCTTTTATAGTTTAAAACCATTCCTCTGAAGGTCTCTAATCACTCAAATTTTCTCATCATATGAATATATAGTCTCAAGTGCTACCAAGATAGAAAATGAATTTTCAATGTCTTATAACTTTAAAAGAAATAAATAAAATAATAGGGCTTTTGAAAACTCTAGAAAATGAAATAATTAAATGGGGAAGAAAGAAAGAGTTGACCTTCCACCCTGTAGTAATTTTGGGAAGAAACACCCTGGCACTTGCTTGAGGGGAATGGGATTCGATTACAAGTGAAGAGAAAAAGGCCACCTATCTCGAGACTTTAAGGGGAAGAAAGAAGATACCAATGTTCCATGCTAAAATTGAAGGTATATGGGACATTAAGCACATGAATTTCCTAATCGTCAAGGAAACATTCCCCAAAGAAGGCCAAGGGAGAAAGGCCAAGCTTATGTGGTCACAACTATAGAGGGTTATGTTCCAAATGATGTAGTGGTTTGTACTTTAATAGTTTCCTCGAACTTATCCAATGCTTTATTTGATTTTGGATCATCTGATTCTTTCAAATCTTCTCTGTTTTCCAAGAAAATTAGATATTTTCAATTTTATTTAAAAAGGGATTTATCAGTTAAAACTCCTAAGGGAAGTATCACTGTAACAATGTGGTGTCAGGAATTCCCCATTATGGCATATAAATGTTATTTATCTGTATATTTTATCATCATATCCATGATTGACTTTGATATAATCCTTAGTATGGATTGGATTTCAAACCATGATGAAAAAATTTATTGTAATAATAAAGATGTTACAATTTTGAGGATAACGTGGAATACCTTGTCTTTAGGGAAGAAACATCACCATCTGATTCTCATCTAGATCCACCCTAAGTACCTCTACAAAATTCAATTATTGGGGAGTAAGGGAATAAAATAACTATGGGTGAGGAAAAAAATGTTCTGATAGAGGATATACCTATTATGCAATAATATGTTGACGTATTTTCAGAGGATATACTTAGACATCCTTCAGAGAGAGAAATTGAGTTCTCAATTGAATTAATTCCTAATTAAAGGGCCATATCAAAGACCCCTTATAGAATGTACACTAGGGAATTTGTGGAACTGAAGAAACAACAAGAGTAATTGATTGATAAAAGATTTATTCACCCTAGTGTTTCTCCATGGGGAGACCTTGTTCTTTTCATTAAGAAGAAATATGGATCTATGAGGTTGTGCAATGAATATAGAGATATAAATGCTATAACAATAAATAACAAGCATCCTTTACCTTACATTAATGATTTATTTGATCAACTTCATGGAGCACAATATTTTTCAAAGATTGACCTTTGATCTGTGTAACACCCCATGATTTTGAAAATAAATTTAATATTTAATGCATGAAACACTGAGTCTCTACAAAACACCATTTGTTAAAACCTAGACAGTAAACATAATTTTACTACCCCTGTGATTTGAATTTTGAAAATCTGATATACACGGTTGTGATTAGTAATTTATATAGAGTCTGATATGACCAGGTTAATTTTGGGTGAATATTGACATACACTTATTAATAGTAATGTTTCCCTTATGAATAGTGACATACCCTTATGAATAGTAACCTCACATATGATAGTATATATATAGTATTTAAGTTAATGTATGATGTACCTATGTTTTGGAATAAGTAAATAAATGTTTTAAAACCTGTATTTTTACAAGTAAATTATGGTTTTAATTAAAAATTGAATTAATCATTTTTAAAAAAATTATTTTTGAAAAATGGACTTAATATTTGGATTCTACACATCGAGAAATGGTTAAGGTGAATTTTTGGGATTTTTCTGAAATACTGGAATTTTTTGTGAATAGTAAAATACAATAATTTACAATAAATGTTAAATAACTGATTTATTGCATCATTGATGATGTTCTAATGATGTAAGAACCAATTTTTTGTACTTACATGCACATATTACTATTTTTGGTCATGTAATCATCATTATTTCTTGTCTTATGAAAAAATAATAAACTAATGATTAAAATTTTAAGAAAAACCCTCCTCCCCTCCACCATAAATAACACCTCTTCCACTCTCTTCTCTTCACTCCTCTCAAGCCTTGTTCCTTCCCCAAATTCTACCCAAATCTCCCCCCAATATACTACCCCATTACCATCAGCCCTTATTCTCATAAAAATACCAAATCCTCTTCCCTTAAGAGGTTATCAAGGAAGGTTAATTCAAGAGCTAAAATCCCTCTTTTTGTTTCTTTCATTTTCATGTTCCTTTGATCTATTTTCTTTCCTAAACTGTTCTCATCCAAAGATTATGAAAATTTCAGTTCCATTTATTTATATTAATTTTGTTATGATAATTGGATAATTCATCTTCATCTCTCATTTCACCCTTATTTATGCTAAAAATGAAACATCTTCTGAGATGCGTTGATTTATCGCATTCATGGCCGATAATGCTTTCAATTTGATATACCTTCTCCAACTGTGGTTATGTAACAATTTTTTTGGTTGAACCAGACTTTTATATATGTATTTTATCTAATTTAATTTTCTATAATCCTTATTCACTCATGATGTAAAATAATAATACAAAGCAAGGTAATTGTGAGAAAAAATGCCAAATTAATTAAATAATTTATCATTAATGTTTTATATAATGAATCACCTTCACTCCAAATAAAAAAATGAATTTTATAACCATTTAATATTATTAATTTTTATTAATAACATATAAAATCAATTATGTACTTCAACTCCCATCTAACATGAACTACCATACTCCATTATAAGTGAGCCGATCGGGAATATTATGAAAATGAACACTCGCGAACAATGAAATTGAATCCCTTAACCCATATAAAAGGACATGAATGAGTTTAATAAAGTCATAATAAACCAAATAAATTTATAAAGTCTTCTGTAATTCTAAATTAATGAACCTAATATGGTTATTTAGGTCATTAATATCAAGCGAAGAACACCCTCAGATTTAAGGTAAGGGATCCTCTCTCTCACTTGTATTCAAGATTCCTCCATATTCTGTGCCCTTTTATTTTTAATTAATAATGATGGGGTATGTTTTCACACCTCCCCCATACTTCTTTTATGATATATAAATAATTTTATATCCATTTACCTCTCATTAATCCCTCACTAGAACACACGTTACCATGCTGAAATGTTTGTAAGGGTTTCTTCATCTCACTTCCATTTTTCTGAGATATTCTGTATTCACTACTACTATTTTTGTATCATGTATGTATATTTCACATTAATATTTCATATAATTAATCTCTTTATTTTAATTATATTCATTTTATCATTTTCTTATTATTAATTTTGGGGAATAAAATTCAATTGATTACAAAATTTTAAGTATTTTCTGCCCGAACATCCATTTTCATTCAGGTTGTTCTTATTCTCTACTCACCTCATTGAAATTCCTATTTATTACTATTTACTCCTCATAAATTATATTTTAATGTTCTATATATGTTTACCGATCAGAATCCTTATTTATTTTATGGGGAGTTACATGTTATAAAAGAATATTTCAAAAATTGTTCCGAAATGCAAGTCTAATTCAAGGAACTTCTCGAATTCTTACCTATTTTAAAGTTAACACTATAATCTATTTTAATCCATATTTAATTTTATAAAATAATAAATTTTAACATAAAAAATATATTTTGATCCATTTATGGTTTTATGAAATCAAACACACCTTTGCGCTTTAAAATCCTTTAATATTTTCCTTAAACCCCACTAAAATGTTTTATTTTTAAAGCTTCTTTAAAAAATCTATTTGAATTATTTAACCTAAAAAAGACTTTATTTAATCATAAAATTTAATTTAAATGAACTAACCTTTTATTTTATGGGATATACATGTTTACAATGTGATTTCATGACAAGTACAAATGATTTTCCAAAATAACTCTTTTTTCCAAAGTAAAAAAGGATTTTTCTCATCTCACTTTAACTTTTTTGAGATATATACCTTGTTAACCACTTATTTTTTTCTTATAGTGTATTTAATTACCTTTGGTATATCATATAAATAGTTCCCTTATTCTAATTATATTCTAATTTATTATGATTTGAATGTTTCAAGGAGGTAAGGGAAACATTGGAATGTTTAAGGCTTATTTCCTCAAAGATTTTTCAATGGTATCATTTAAAAGTATCTCCATCTATGTCATTATCCTTTGTTGAATATTTTTAATTTATTGATTTTTATCTACTATTAAATAATCCACCTTGTTTTATTGAAATTTGTACGACTAGTTTTACTATGGATGTTCTATCTTGAAATCATTCACCATATTACTCAGAATGGTTAGTGTTTATTATTAATGATTGGGAAAAGTTATTTACATTTCATATGTCAGTTTCAATATGAATGTGTATTTTGTTTATGTTTATCCCCTTTAATAAGAGGAATGCATTGGACTTAGTAAGTTTTGGGTGGGGACCTCTATATCCCACCAGTGCATTGGTAGGTCTCACAATACAAACTATGGTCTTGGCATGAGGCCTTTACAAAATAAATATATGTGGTCTTGGCACGAGGCCTTGACAATATGGTTATTATGTCTCACATTATTCATTCCATCATTAAGAAACTAGTAATTCAAAGTCCATGAGGTTATTTGACTAGTATAATACCTATGTTTATTCTTTAATATGGCATTACTTATTTAGCTCTTATTCCAACCATAATGTGTTCAAGTTCATTTTTAAAGGCATGTGTTTTTAGTTATTCACAATGATTAATGTTTATGTTTATGATATCTTCCACTATATTTATTACCCTTACTGACCATTTGATATCAACCATTTCTTATGTTTTATCCTTCCAAGTTTCGAGGATGATTATATTATGAATGAATTTTTGGGTTAATCTAAGGGATTATGGGCTTTTCTGTTGAAGTTATTATGTTGTTTTTAGTTTTGAGTTGTAATTTTGAACTCTTGTATGTATCTTATTTCCAAAACTACTAAATTGATCAGTCCTTTAGGATAAATCTTCCTTGTATCTATTCCAATTTAACAAAATAAGGCACTGACTCTGAGCGTATGGGGTTGGGGCATTACAGTTGGTATCGAAGGAATCTTAGCGGAAAACTTGGAAACTAGATAGAGAAAAATTAGATTAGTGAACAAAACCCTAAGATAGACTTTGGGGAAAATAATAAAATGACGTCCTAGAATTTTGGTAAGGAATAGATTATGTGTTTTATCAAGAAAATACATCCTTGTCTAGATATGAACAAGTAGATGCGGCTCAGGCATAGATGTATCTTGGGGTAAAACCCGAAAACACCAGTTTGAGCTAGAATCGAACAGGAACTGGTGCATGAAAACAGGCCTTGATGCACATTTAGTTGGACACTCTCAGGGGATATGCTTTGGTAAATTCAAAATCTTATTAAAAACCATTATGAAGTATTTATGTGCCCAAAGTAACCAAAGTATATCATTCTAGGATTTATGATGCATAAATTTATGTTATGTGTTATACCATGTTTAGAGATATAGAGAGTTTATAATTTTATGAGCTAATATATTATATGTAATTGATTAGAAATGGAACCTAGAAGAAGGAATGAGAACTTCACCAATACACATGATGCAAAGTGTAATAAGGATCATATCTTTAATGGTCTTAATCCACCATTTCAAAGGAATATAGTCTCCCTTGTATCCTAATCGTATGAAGAAATAGTATCATGTATTAACAAGGTATTTAAGTAATTATATGAGTCTAAGAGATTTCAAGTGAAGATAATAAATAAGAGGATGGTATAGAAAAAATAGATAAAGGGAAGAAGGGAAAGAAGGGTTCTCCCACATGTGATAATTGTGGAAAGAATCACACTGGTAAATGATTGAAGGGGATGGGAGTTTGTTATAAGAGTAGAGAAACTGGACACCAATTTCATGATTTCAAGGGTAAGAAAAAGGATTCCAATGTACAATGCTATAACTACCAGGATATGGGACACTATGTGAATAAATGCCCCAAGCATTAAGGGAATATACCCTAAATGATGTTTCTGGATAAAGATCAAGTTATGATATTACCACAGATGAAGTGTAATGATTAATATTCCTAGAAAAGAAGCATGTCTTTTGAATATTTTATCAGCAATGCACTGGTTATAAGAATTATGGAATATATGCATATTGTATTGCCGTACTTTTTCTTTAAGGATTTGAGGTCGTATGATTAATGGTACTAGGGAAACTTGACATAGTAGGAGATCAAACTTTTGGAAAATATATGGTCAAGGGATAGAAAACCCTTATTATGTTCATAATTCTGATATTTCAATTTTAGAATAGAGAGATGATATATATTTATAATATAAATTGGATAGTACAAACTATAATAAGAATGATTATAAAGTATTGGATCATGATATTTGGGAAAATTAAACCATTTATGAAATGGTTTAAATTGATCTTTGTATGAGGTTTTAGAGTTTAATGACACCACATGATGCAAATAATGATAAGATATGAAGTATATGTAGTTCAAGGAACAATCAAAGGATAAGATCATGTTTATGAAGTATAAATATATATTTATACTCCTGTAGAGTGAAATAATCCCTCAACTATATGAAAAGAGTCTTAAATGTTGTTCTGTTATCATAATCTTTGATAATGTTAATGAAATTTTTAATAATTGTAGTTTATGGTTTTGTGGTAATGTACTTTCATCTAAACCTATTTTCTATCACCATAAATTCATAATTTGGTTTTTCTTTTATACCCAGGTTTTCAATTCCAATCAACGTCACTCCATTCAAAAGGATAATGTATTCATTCAATCAATTTTTTTTTTACCACCACTTTTCTCCTAACCTTTTTAAGGAGGATATTCTATTAACACTATTTCTGATATGGGTTTTCCAAAATGAAATTTTCAAGTAACAACCAATAACATTCAAAGTGAAATATCTAATTTGGAGGATGATATTTTTGTTAGGATATGATAATGTAACACCTTAAGATTTTGAAAATAAATTCAATATTGAATTCATGAAACACTAAGTCTCTACAAAACACAAATTTCGTATAACCTAGCTAGTAAACATAATTTTACCCCCCATAGGATTTGAATTATGAAAATCTATCATACACAGTTGTGATGAGTAAGTTATTTAGAGTCTGATATGACTAACTTAATTTTTGGTGAATAGTAACATACCATAATGAATAGTAATATAAACCTTATGAATATTAAATCATATTATTATTTTATTTTCTTAAGGTTATAATATAATGAGATCTTGATTAATTGTTCAATGTGATATAAAACTAATTATAGTTTTAAAATTATTATTTTTCGCATAAACTATGATTTTATTTAAAATTAAATTATTAATATTTAGAAAACTATTTTAAAAAATGGAGTTCATTTTTGAATTCTAAACATTGAAAAATGGTTATGGGGAATTTTTGGGATTTTTCTGAAATACTCGAATTTTTTATGAATAGTAAAATACGACAATTTATCGTATAAATACATTATCAGTTAAATTTAGTATTCCTAGTATCATGGATGATGTAAGAACACTTGGCTAGAACTCAAATGAACTTATTACTATTATGGGTAACTTTAATCAACTCTATTGGTTGTCTTGAGGGAAATAATAAAATAATGAATAAGATATTCACAAATCACCCCTCTCCTCCCCTATAAAAGCTTCCCCTCACTCCCTCTTCTCTTCAATCCTCTCAAGCCTTGTTCCTTGTCTAAATTATGCTAAAATATCCTCCAAAGCCCATAACCCACTTCTATCATCCCTTGGTCTTATAAAAATACCAAACCTCTCACCTAAAGAGGCTCTCAAGGAATATTACTTCAAGAGGTAAATTCCTCTATTCATTTCTTTTATTTCAAGTTCCTTTTTTTATTTTTATTTCCCAGCCTCATTTCATCCAAATTTTATTATGACTCTAGTGCCTTACATGTACTATAATTTTTTTATAAAAAATTAATAATTCTACATCATCTCTCTTTTCCCTTTATTTTATACTAGAAATGAAAACACCATCTGAGATGTGTTAATTTATCACATTCGTGGATGACTGGTTTTCAATTTATATTAACATCTTCAATTATGGTCATGAAACCATTTTTATGGTTTAAAAATACTATAATATATGTATTATAAATTATTTAAGGTTATGGAATCCTTTTTTACACATGATATTAATTTATAAATCAAAATGAGTTTGTTTTGATCAAGAACCGCTAATTAACCCAAACAATTGTAATTAATGTTATATATAATGATTCATCTTCACTCCCAATAACCAAATGTATTTTATAACAATTTAATATTCTTGTTTTTCACTAATAACATGAAACTTCTATTCTGGACATTCATCCTCCTTATACATGTTTATCTGTATATGAATATAAGTAAACTAATCACGAAAACCAAGGAAGAAAACACTCCCAAACAATTAAATTTGATTTCTTAACCCATCAAAAAGGCCATTAATGAACCTAATAAGGTTATGATAAATAAATTAAATTTATATTAGTATCTTATTTCATTAATTAATGAACCTAAATTTTATTATTAAGGTCATTAAGATCACAGGAGGAACACCTTCAGACTTAAGGTAAGGGTTTTCCACACAAACCTCCATTTTCATTCGGGTTACTTTTACACTCTACTTACCTCAATGAAATTATTATGTATTATTATTTACTCCACATATATTCTGTTTTAGTTCACTATATATTTTTACCAACCATAATCCTTCTTTATTTTATCTATAGTTACACATTTTAAAAAGAACATTCAAATTTATTTCCAATATACAAGCCTAGTTCAAGGGAATTTATCAAATCCTTAATTATTTTCAAGGGAACTCTATAATCTGTTTTTGGAAACCATTATATTTATAAAATAATTCATTTTATTATGAAAATACTTAATTACTTCACCTCTATTTTTATACAAAGATTTTTCCAAAAGAACACTTCTTTTCAAAGTAAAACATTTTTTTATCTTAAGAATTACTCGATGATTTTATAAGAGTATCTTCATCTTTTTCAACACTCTTGTTGATTATTATGTATTATTGGGATTAATATTTTAGAATATAATCTACCACATTTATTTTAATTTTTTATTATTATTTTTACTATGTATGTTCTATCTTAAAACCATTCACCAAGTTACTCTGAATGGTTAGTGTTTATGCTTAATGTTCAGGGAAAGTTATTTACATTTCATATATAAGTTTCAATATGAATGTATATGTTATGTATGTTTATATCCATTCATATGAGGAACGAATTATACTTACTAATTGTTTTATGGGGCCCACTATAGCCCCTCGGTGTGTTGGTAGGTCTCATGAGACGAACTATGGACTTTTCACGAGGCCTTAACAAAATGGATATTTATGGTCTTCACATGAGGCCTTGACAGTATGGTTATGATGTCTCTCATTATTCATTCCCTCATTATGAAAATATTATTGATGGTTCATTTGGTTATTTTACCGGTAGAATACCCATGATTATGTTTTATTATAGCATTATTTATTTATCTCGTATTTCTTCCATAATGTGTTCACGTTTATTGTTAAAGGAATGTGTTTTAGTTATTTAACATTACTAATGTTTATGTTTATGATATCTTCCACTGTATTGATTACCATTAATTAGTGTTTGAGATCACACCTTTCTTATTTTTCAATTTCTTAGGACATGAATATTTTTATTATGAATGACCTGCAGGGATAAATTCATAGTTGTGGATGTTCCCAATAAAACTTATATATTGTAGTTGTAATGTTGAACTTATGTATATATCTTGTTTCCAAAGATACTAAACTACTCGGTCCTCATGATGCACATTCCTTGTTTATATTCCAATGTAATAAAATAAGGCACCATCTCCGGGCAATTGTGGTTGGGTCCTTACAATCTTTCACATTAAGTTTATAATTAATTTAACCCATAAGAAAATACCTTGTTGTTGAGATTTTTCTCTAATGAAGATATTGATCATTAAAACCCTACTCATGATTAACCATAATTAAAATATGAGGATACAATGTGTTATCCCTTTAGCAGCAATCCACACATGATCATTGATCTCAGAACATCATTTATGAATCTTTGGGTGTTAGTGTGGTGGTATCAATTGTCTTTCGTTGTTTGTATTGATTTCAATTAGTGATCATTTGATATAAATATCATATCACTTATTATCATCACTTTTATAAGGAGGATAAGGGTAGATAATACTAATGGTCTTGAGAGAACCCTAAATAATTTTCTGAGATAACTATCTAGGGTTAAGTAGTTGTGCTCAATGATATGTTTTTCTCACACTCTCAAAATGATATAAGAAAAAGTAATATGTAGTTATAGGGTTTAATATTGATAATTTCACATAGGACCTTAATTAAATATTAAATATAACATATTCCCCATGCCAATAATAATATAAATAATATTTCATGGCATGTTATAACCTAAAATTTTTTGTTAAATATCATTTTTAATAAATATATTAATTAATATTTATTTAATTATTTACAATGATTGTATCATTCTTGATATCAATTTCTTGAATTGTCCTGGATATCTTCCTCATCATTTAATAAACCTTGAATAATAAATATATATCATTCATACAATAAATAAATTAATAAATAGTATATTCATGGCCATGTGAATAATTATTTATTCAAACTTTCATATCACATGTAAATACTGATTGAATAAATTTTATTAGTATTCCAACTATTTAATAAAAAAATATTTAATTGAGATCACAGGATACACTAAGTATATAACTCTCTTGGAACCTTTATCAGTGGAATTATGAAGGCTTTTTTAAAGTAAAATATTTGTATCTATAAACACATAATAGATCCCATAGTGGAAGAAGTTGAATTGAGATGAAGAAAACCACATATGAACTCTCAATGTGTGATATAGTCAATTTATAACAATATCTCGACAAGCAGGTTGCACACACTTCTCATCAACCTATATGCTTGATGTATCTTTTTTGACTATCTAAAATTAAAAATTCAATATACCATAGACATGGATTTTATTTTGATAGTTTTATTTTAATCAAAAGGTTGATATATCATCTTCCAAAATGATAGAAGTGAAAACCCCATTTTTACTATTTCATTAATAATATATCATTCATTAAATACCCAATGAATGCTACTTAACCAAAAACATATGGTATCATGATTTTTTTAAATACATCAAAGTAAATGAGTCATGATATTTATTAATGGTAATTTAAAAGTCTAAAGATAATTACAGATGATCATAGATAGTAATTTTCATTTATATGTAATATATAGAGATCCTATCAGTGGATTTATTCTCATAACCTACTCTTTTAGATATTTCCATGTGAAAAATTTAATATATGAAGTCTCGTCTACATATGAGTACTCACACCTAATAATAAAGCATACTTTGTGCCCTGTCAGAGAATTTTATCCAAACATACAACATATTTTCATGAATATTGTTATAGAATTTCAAGGATCCCATCATATTGAGGAACTGTTTTGTCATTTTGATGTGACAGATACTCTAAGAAATTATCACATTAATGTTACATAGAAGAATAATCAATATGTGATGAGATATTTATTAATACTTAAGAACATGAATATATAGGTAATCTAAAGTATTAAGTAGTTATTTATAAGGAAACAAATCCAAAATATTTGAGGATATGTTTATACATATGTTGGGATCATTTTATGGGAAGCCTATGTCATTATTGTATTCATTTATTTGTTGTGTATATTAATCTGTGTCATATAGGGATATTGAAATTGGATGTACTGGTGATTTTATATCATTTTTATATTTAATGATATAATATCTATTTTATTTTTCTATATTTATTTCAGCTTATTTTTTATTATTGCTTATGTAGTGATTGTATTTGATTGTTATCCAATATCACGGGCATAGTATCACTGTTTCATGAACTGCTCCCTCACTACTAGTTTCCATGATATTTTTTATAAGGAGGTACACATGAAGTTATGTAGACCACTGTCTCAAACCCCTTGTTCTAATATAGGGAATCAGAGAGGTTGTATCACATGTTATCACATAACACATATACCACAATTCAAATAAACACATTACGATAACAGTTACCATGATGTATTTTAACCAAGAACAGACCATGACATGATTAATACCACCACGCCATGATTTTGTTTTTAGATCATATTTCAAACCATATCTCGCTTTTACTAAAGACCCATACATTTAGTATAGTTTCACCTTATGTTACATCATATGTAACAACTTGAAAATCCATATCTAAAATTTCTTTTAGATATGTTCCAAATTTCCATTTGGAAAATCCATCAATAAAGTTCAAAACATGTTGCATTGTATATAGAAAAGTGTGAAAATACTTGAATTTTATTTCTAGATATCCTATAAAACACTTTTTTTATAACTCTTAATGTTTTATACAAACAATTTATAATAGCACTTAATCCTCATTCACATAAACACTAAGTATGACCCCACAGGCCTTTATTTCACTAACAAAAATTATGAATTTTCTAGTCTATAATTATAACTAAAGAGTGTCCTATAGAAAAGTTTAAATTCTACTAATGATATAAAGGGATATGGTATGATATCTACCAAACACATGTATCTTTATACCTTTTTCTACCAGTTGTATCATATACAAGATTATATAATCATATAATACATTTATCTAAGACATGAAATGACCATGGGACCTAGTGTATATCAATCCAGTATTGCTGACTTATTTGTTCTTAATTATCCAATTATTGACCAATCAGAAGGATGAACACAACACATGGAATTCACCTAGATAGATTAGAATAGAACAATCCACTCTTCTAAATAGATAAGTACATCACATTTTCCTTATCTATATATGGACATACACTTCCTCAATCTATCTCAATTGAGTACCCAGATTCCATACTCTTCATATGAGAGGTAAGATACCACCATGGTTAAACCTCAACAAGTAACATGATCAAAAATATACCCACCCACACCCTAATTATAAAAACCTCATGGAAGTCATAACAAAATGTATTAAATCATTAAGGTTCTCATGTTATGTATCTTTTAAAACTCAAGTAAGGGGTATCAATTTCAAACATGCACCCCAAGTAAACTAAATACATGGTGTATCGAACTCTATATATTATACACAGTGGGTCATCTGGTGCAAAAAACTCATTTTTAACCTCAGGAGTGTATCTCATATCTCTATAGAAAAATAAACCCATTATAATATTAAATTTTTATCATACCCTATAATACTTCATGTTGACTATCGATTGAGGATAACTCAAAGTCAAACATTGAGTGGTTAACCATTATTTCATTTCATTAATATATGTATCCAGTATGAAATAATAATAAAGTTGATACTACCCTTTAAAAAAATTATAAATTTTATATTCTTAAACTCATTTAAGAATACTAAAAAAAATACATGAAATCCCATATAATCATATCCTATATGATGGGACTCCAGAGAGGGGTTATGTTTTCTATATTTTTAAGGTTTTATTAATCTCATTACATCTCTATGTAATTGTTGATAAATATTTGTGTGACTGTATGATAAAATCCTCTTACTAAAATATTTTAATATATAAAAAATTTAAATAATTATTTCTAAATTAATGGTGGGTTCATATTTATTATCCTTATTTTCTACTCCTTGATCATACTATTAGAAATTCATTACTTCACATCATCAAATTATATTATTCTAATTACTTGTTATCTACATAGAATACTTTTTAATTTTATCATCACCTCCATTATAAATTTTTTTATTCAATTTTTCATTTTAGATCATTTTGGAGAAAAAATATAACTCTTTATATTAATATCCTTTTTTAAAAACATATCCTAAACTTTTTTAAGATATCAAGAGACTTTCACATTCAATTATACTTGTATAATCCTTTATTTTTTTAACCTTGAACATATATAAGTCCAAAACCACTCCCACTATCTTCATAGAAACTATATTTTCTCTAAAATGAATTTTAAAAAACATACCTAATTATGTTAGAAAATAAAAATTATTTTCTTGAGTGGGAATATTTTACAAATAAACTATTAAAAAACATATATAATATAATATTATATGTGTTTTAAATAGTATTCTAAATAAATATTTTATTCTTTAAAATATTATTATGTTGGGTGGTGGGAACACTTTCCCATGTATTTTGACATATAACTTGGTTAATATACTTATATTTTAGATAAAAATCCTTTTATAGTTATAAAAATTTCAAAATTTAATAGAATATAATAAATCATAAACTATCTGTATCAAATTAATCATCTCAATTCATTCATAAAAACTATTTTTTATAAATAAAATTCCTTATCATATTAGAGAAATGAGATAAAAATACACATCATTTTTTTGAGGGGACCATTTTGGGATATGAACCACACTAAGAGTAGGGTGATTGTATGTTGGTGAATTTTAGTCCTTTTGTACTTTTTAATCCCTTATTCCTTTTATATTCACCAATATTAGGTGAATGGATAAGTTTTATTTTATCTTCTTGTATTTTTTATTTATTAATGCAAAACTAATCACACACACATAAGAGACGCAACAATTTACAAGTTTTACCTCTTAGTATAATAAGGATAATCCTTGGTAAAATATAGTAAAACCAATGTTCACATAACCAACTAGTAAAACTATGTGATCAATACACTATTATCTCCTAATATTGTAGAGTGCACGTACCACATAATGGTTTGGTGCATCTCACACTAAGGTACACCTCATACCTTTTAAAATGGATTTAGGGGTAACATAAAGATATTCCAACACCAATTAAGAGTATTTCCTTATTGTAGATGTGATTCTTATTTATTATTATTCTCACATTACATATTAGAAATCCACTTATTCTATTTATATGGGTAATACTATATACAACTTATTCTTATTATTCAAAGTAGAAAATTTATATATTTCTCCTGCCTCTTTATCTTATTTTCTATAAAATCTAAAGTGAACAACCACTCTTCCTCTTCTATTATTCTATCAAAACTGAGGTGAAAATATCTCCTCTTATTCTGGTGAACTTCACAGTCAACTCAACCACTTCTTCTTCTACTTTCATCTTCTTCTTCTTATTCTCTCTACTTATTATTCTTCTCCTCTAGTTCAAAAAAACTATACTGGGAATTTATTCTTCCCCACTAACATCAACACTTTCACCCTTCTTTTCTTCTATATAAACTAAGGTACATGGATATCTTCTTTTTTTCTCAACTTACATCAACACTTTCACTCTTTAACTTCATCATGAAAGTCACAGAATAAAAACACCCAAAAAATTTATGTTTTTCCAAGGTAAAATATAACATGTATTTACAAATAGAAACATTTTATAAAACATGTCAAATTTCCACATTATTTTTTTATTGTTTAGTAGAGTAATAGTACAATGTGATCCCGAGTCCCACATCAATTCTCATCTCAACTTTCTACTTATTAAAATTAAAAGTTTCTCTAGAATTCAGCCAAAAGAAGTCTGACTAGGTGCCCATGAACACCCTATTTCCTCTTTTGATACCCCACACATGAGATTATAAGAACCTATATCCTATATGAAATGACTCAAGATTTTTTATAAATATTTTTTAACTCTATAAAAGTCCTATATTTCTACACAACTAATCTCTAAATGTTGGGTTCCACCTTTGAGATCAGGTTTCCATGTGATTAAGTGATGATTAGGTGGATGTGATATCTTGAGTTGGTAATTTTTTTTACTAATTCCAATAAATATATTCTTTATAAAATATCAATGCCACACACCAGATCCAATTACATCACTCTTCTCTTGATCAACCATTATCCATATTTTTATATACCTCATAAATCATGGATGGATCTTCAATAATGTCTTGTTTGTAGATAAATAAACATCACCTTTATAATTTCAATTCTCAATGGAAATACTAAAATATAAAAATGATTATTCCCTTTAATATTATTAAATCATCAACTTATTCCAAAACATACAAGGAAATAACTCTTTCTTTTTTCATTAGAAAAATTACAAGAATCTTCAGATATAATATTCCATGATTATTAATGATCATAACACATCTTATCTGAAACTCTACAAAACATTATTATGTTCTTTTAACAAAACCTCCAAGCCACTACTTCAACATATTGAAAATCTTTGAAAACAAATACAACAGACGCAAATTTATCTCAACAATCTCCCACATTTTTATTTCAATACCCTCCTAAAAATGATATGTCAATAAGTAATCCATTACAAATAAACTTTAATTATCTCTCCCTTTCATTTATATCCTCCTTTTATTTTTAACTTTTCATTTCTCGCCTATTTATTTACAAGATATAAAAAATTCCTTGACTAAGATGGTATAATTTATTACTTAATCAATGTTCCATTAACCTCTACACTCTCAAAATACATGATCCATGATTAATATAGAAAATAAAATGGTTTTTTAGACAAAAAGGTTACCTATTATCATAAATAATATGATACCAATTGAAATGAAACTACTCAAAAATAGAGTTCAAGAATTGTTCAATGGTTTTTAGGTTGTGAAACGAAATAAGTGCTAATTGAGATATATTTTTCTCATGAGATATATAAACCTGAATTTACTACACCGACTTAAAAAAATATTAGAAACTTTAAAAATTGTATGTTTTACTACAACCTTTTAACTCTTCAACCTTTCTTATCCATGTCATTAGTAAAATTAATTTATCCCCTTAATATTATAATATGATTTTATTTATCAAGTATTAGAGATAAATAAAACATACCCCTTTAATTATATTCTCTTTTACCATCATACAAAATAATTATATTTTCATGAAATAATAATTTTGGAAGATTATTTAACATTCAACAAGGTTTTTTCTTTCCTAGAAATCCCCCCCCCCCATTTGAAAAGGCCTCATGATAGTGGTGTGATTCAACTTGGTTTACTAATCAAATCATATATACCCCCATCACACCATGTGGGAATCATAAATTTCTAGAATACATCACACCAAGATGTAGGGTGGATTGAAACAATCACTAATCTGGGGGAGTCTTATATGCTTAAGTGAAATCCCCCCCCCAGCATTACCTGAGGGATTCAAAGCTACCCTCGAGATTTGATACTAGATTCTGAAGGGGCTGAATACACACACTAGTGATTTTGGAAAGATTTTTTCCACTAAATGGTTTCACCTTCATGGTTTTTACTTTCATGGGAACCCCACCCATGTAAAAACACCTCATATTAGTGGGGTGATACGAATTGGTTTTTTAATCACATATGATATACCCCATCACACCATGTGGGAATCACTGATTTCTAGAAGTCTACACCCAAAATAGTAGCGAAGTTAGATCCTATCATAAATCCAAGAGAGAACTACAAGATTGGTAATAACATATTTTAGATAAATTAGATATTTTAAGTAATATATTGCATAAAACTTCTTGATATAGTAATCTTTTTATTTATCAATAGAGTATAAAATGCAAGATCCAATCATCATACCCTATTTAATTTTAAACACTTATACATATTCACAATAATTTATTATTATGTAGTTGGTTTAAAATACCCTTAAAAATATAATTAAAATATACAATAAGAATATCAAGTATTAAATATCCAATGAGTTTCATGAAACCTTTTTGATATTTTTGGGAAATTACTCATTTAGTGAATAGTCACACCACAATGGAAGCAATGCCGCTCATTCCTAAAACCTCCATAATGTTTACATGATTGAATATGACTATTGTGACTTAAAATATTCTTTTTATAGCTTGAAATTTTACCCTTTTGTATTTTTAATACAACAAAATATCTTTACAATCCCATGTACTAATAAATTATCCTCAACACTTAGAATAAATATGGAAAACAATTATTGAAATCCTTCATATTTTTTGAATCTTTCCAGTAATTATTATAGAATAAAAACCATATCTAGATCACTTATAAATAGTATATGCATTCACTCAATGTCAATATCATACCAAATAATATTGAGTATAATAGTTGAGATAAAAGTTACTTAAATTATCATGTATATAGAAATTCTTTTTAAACCTTATAGAAAATATATATATGCTTCTCATTTATATCTAGATTAATTTATTGAATAATGTAAAAATTAATCTAATTAGAAAGGGATTTTTTACCACATATAATTCTCCTTCTTTATTAAGAATAATTATAATTTTTCTATATAAGTATATAAATTTTCTACCATGAGGTTTTTATTCCTCAATTATTGATCTCAAATCCATGATTGATGATGTTGATTCTAGTTTATTTATAACCAAATTTTTTATCATATTAGTATTATGTTTTAAAATCAGTTATAAAATTTTTATTGATTCTAATCCTAATAGAAAGATAATCCCTTTAAAATATATCATATCCATTAGTGGTCCAAGATCCATATTTCACCATTCTTTAGGTCAATTTATAATTTCTCTAATCACTTAGCTATATAAGTAGATAGTCATTTCAATCATTTAATATATTAATCTTCGATAGTTGAGTGGGAAACTCCTTTACTAATTAATCTTATATATTGTATCAACTCTATTCCATTGGTATCCTAATCCTATTAGGGTTTCTCAATTATGTATAACCTAAAACATATGCTATATATTGGAAGTTTCTGTTATTAAGGTCACCCACAACATGGTTTCCTTATATAAAAAAATCCATGGACATCCAACTATAGTATGACCTAACCATTTAGATAATCTACTTATTGATAAGTGTTCATTTTATAAGAAATCTATTAGTTTCAATTTTTAAGGGGATGTTTATCTCGGAATTCTGTCACACATATTTTTTGTAAGTATGCATGCTTCTAATGATATATTTTTAGTACCCTAAACCTTTACAAAAATCAGTATGTTCAAAACATATTAATGTATAATTCCTTATACACCTCTTGATTTATTTTATTTATCTAAAAATAGAATCAAATTATCTTCACACATATATAAATATATGTCATGCATAAGTTACATGAAACCCTTTTATATAAGTCTTGAAATCGTATAAAACAAAAAACCTTATATGTGAAAGAATAGAGAAACGGGTAGCCAACCCCACATTTCTTGATAAAGTATAAGCTCCCAAGACAATGAGTAGTCTAACCCAAAGTTCAACTACCCATGGGAAAATACTCAAGAGAGATATCAATTCCAAAACAATTTTAACACCTAATATTCATAAAGTATAACCAACTATTACTTTTAAGTTCATAACCCCTAAAAAAAATTATAGCCATGGTTGAACATAACTAAATCATATGTCTTATATAGAATGTAACTCCATATATGTATGGAATAAAATTTATAGGAATTAGTTCAACTGTTTAAAATAAGGCATACACCCGTAAATAATAGAATACATGTATTCATGAATAATAAAATAGGGAGTAAACAAAATAAATGAATAATTAATAAATTTATACATGAGATAAATATTTATGATCAATTCATAAAAAAATAAAATTACAAACACTTTATAATTTTGGAATTCTCTTATAAACATTCACTAAAAATGAATATAAAAATTAAAATTTATTTCAATATTAACTCTTTCATATTTTTATTTTACATGGTATTTAATATAAACTCTGATATATTATAAAATATGTTATATTATATAATAAAATTTATTATTTTATAAACATTTCTTATTTTGTGTAAAAAGAATTGAATAATCTAAATTTAACATATTTAAATTTATTTAAATCATTGATCAAATAATCATAAATTTTTTGGGCATGGTTTACATAAATTCCAAAAATATGTTCTGTTGATCCAAACATGTCATGCTCTCATTTTTTTAATAATTCATAAATCAATATAATCACTTGTATATTTTATCAAATTTTATAATTTTAAAAAACTTTACAAACTATTCATCAATGTAAATTCACTTTAAATATAGATCATATTCACCATAATAATTTTGGTATGATATAAGTTCCCATTGAATTTGGTGCAAGACATCCAATCCCATGTTGGTAATTTTTTTGATAATTATACCAAAAATTAATTTTTCACTAAAATTTAAAAAGAAAGATCCATTTTTGATATAAAAATGATGTGGTAGTATCCTGAATAAAAAATATAATCAAGAGGAAAACCACTGTCATTTTTTCTATAAACCCTGATGTGATTTATCCCCAGAAATAAGGAGGAAACCAAGACAATTTTTCCAGAACCAAGATTTTTTTTTCTATGGTCACACCATAAAACATGATCATCCAATATCAATAGTGATGTGGTTCTTCATAATGGTATAAATCCATTTCTTATAGATAATTATTTGTTGGTCAGCAAATCAAGATATAGTAGTGTTGAAAGGTGATACTCTATTTTTCATGAAACTATTCTATAGACATTTTAACAACCCATGATGTATATTTATAACTCTATGTAGAACCACACCAATTTTAATTAGAAATTATGTCATGGTTTGTAAAAATCTATGAACCACATTCATTTTATGATAAAAAATTCCATGTTTTGGTAAATCAAATATTCTAACTTCTTCATTCATTTAAAAAATCAATCTAAATGTAATGGAGCTGGATCTGATGCCACTGTAGACTTTTATAGGGGATGAACATAAGAAAACATAGAAAAAAATCTCAACAAATTTATATAATTCCATAGGATCATCCCATCAATTTGGAATGAATAAATAAATGAATAATGGTGTACATTTTCTCTATTGATTTGGTATGTCTAAGATTTTCCACATTAGAATAAGAAAGATAACCAAGAATCATCCAATAGACACTTTCCTCCAAGTGTATCTATATGCTTTGAAAATATCCCAATTAATTTTAAAGTTTATCTTTTATCCATGGTCCATAAGAACCCTGATATTAATGGATAAAGATAATGAGAGTTATAGAGCTTTAGTTTTTGGAGTTTGAGAATAATTAGATTTCATAATTGTATAACCTTTTCATAAGAATTGGGACTCTTTTATATCCATACAATGAAACTCCTTGGAATCCTAATCTTTTTAAAATGATAATCCATCAGTAAAATGTTATAACTATATGTAACTCAAGGATCCTAATTTTTTAATATTTAAACAATTTATTTAGAAATTTTAACTCCTCTAATCATCATTAGATTGTGATCTAACCTGATCATGAGAGATTAATGTATGAATTATAGGATATAACATAAATTATAAAATAAAATATATATTGAATTTAATAGAATCAATATGTTGTGACACTTATCATGACATTGTTTGACCAATAATAGGTCATGAAACAGTCAATACCACAAGGTTTTGGTTTTAAATTTACTGCATATTTCGAAAAATAATACCACAGTATAACCATGACAAGAAGGTGAACTGTTCAACACCATAATAATAACATAGGTTAATGGGTCATCGTTATTAAATATATTAGTTTGTATGAATGTATTATCACCATACAAAATAACAACATATTTGAATGATTCTTTATCCCGTACCATCATGAGTATGCATAAATAGGTATTCGCAACTCTAAATAACATTCATTGGTGAATAGGATATCAACATACTCAACATGGGTAAATGATTCATCACCACTAACATCGTATGTGATTGAGTCATGCCCAATCTAAATAAAAATCATAGGATAAGAGGTTATCAGTATATCCATAACTCATAAGTGAACAGGTCATTACCAATCCTCTTTGGTAAGACACTGATGAATGGGTTATCACCTCTATCAAATAAGGAAATAGTGAACATATCAACCTCAATCCTTATAAAATTTAATATGTTATCACAATTATCAAATGAGGTAATGGTAACTGGGTCATCATTAATCTTTATAAATATACAATTTTGAATAGATTGTCATATCTATTAAGTGGTGAAATGGTGAATAAGTCATTTTCGATCCTTCTAACAATAAAATGGTGAAAATATTATAACCCCTATCAAATTATGAAATGTTGGATGAGTCATCAGTAATCCTCTTAACAATAAAATGGGTAATATATTTCCATCTATATCAAATGAGTCAATGGTTAATGGATCTTCACCAATACTCCTAACAATAAAATAGTGAACTGATTATAACCTGTATAAAATTATTTAATTTTAAAAAAAAATCATCATCAATTATCCTATAAAAATAATGAATAGATTATCATCTTTATCAAATGAGATAATGGTGGATAGGTGTAACACCCCAAGCTTCCACGGTACATTTACCTTTGAATAATGTAATATCTTGAGATGTACGCAACTTGGACTTTTAACACACCACGATCAATCAAACTAGCCGTTATTAATAGTAATACCCACTTTTTTAAATTTAATAAATTTTATTTTTCAAAATGGACTTCATTTTCTGGATTTGGAATATCAAAATTAGCTTAGGGTGATTTTTTGGTATTTTTCTAAGAACTATCAATTTTTGATGAATAGTGAAAAACACTATTATTGTTCAAAATGGACTTTTTATTTAAATAATTATTTATTTTATTTAAATTTATTTTAGGTATAAATAGATATATAATAAAAATTTAAGTTAAATTTAATTCATTGGAGTCATTTTATAATAAGTTTAGATATAAAAAAATTTTATTAAACTTTCTACCGTCTTTTACCCACCTCTTAAGAGAATTTGCAAATTTGCATAAAACTTAATTTTACCGCTTTTGTGAGTTGAATTAAAAAAATATGAGAGACACAGTTGATATCAGTAAGTAAAATGTGGTTCAATAAGATGAAAATAATTTTTGGTGAATAATAACTTTTGACCTTTATTTACCACAGTTAAAAGTAAATAGAGTAATTAAGGGTAAAAATGATATCATAATTACCCTAAAAATGTTATAATTATTTTAGATAAGTATAATTTGAACAAAAAAACATTAGGAATAAAATATTATCCCATTTGGGTCCACTTGGATTAGATTAGGACATTTATTATTATTTGTTTAAAGAAGAGTTAAAAGAGTTAAATTCACAGTTTAATAACTAAACCATTTTTAACATAGGGTTATACATAAGATAAATTAAACTATAAATATTCATTATAAAGATAAAAATAGTTCATACATAATGGTATTTTATTTATAATTTTTATACATTAAATAATTTAATTTATTTATGACACAATGATGATGCAGTAATTACCTTATTAACAAAAGATTAAAATAATTGATATTATAAATATCCAAATAAATGTAATTATAGACTTTTGATGAATTAAAATAATTTATTAGGTTAATAATACATGTTATG
Organism: Viscum album; assembly: GCA_963277665.1. NCBI lineage: Eukaryota > Viridiplantae > Streptophyta > Magnoliopsida > Santalales > Viscaceae > Viscum > Viscum album. The sequence continues at coordinate 1,969,212,081 of OY728143.1, forward strand.
GTTGATTAAATAATTTTTTTTTGAAGTAATCAGGCTGTTATGATTTTCAAAAAAAACAAATACTAAATAGTGTCAAAATTGACATTATTGAGTTTTAAAAAAAATACTATATTATTAATTGATATAATATTCCTAAAAATATAAGGTTCAGACCAAGAACTTAGATAAGGATATATATATTAATAATTAACCACTTGGGATTATTTTGTCTTATTATAGTAAGTTTACTAACCATATAATATAAAAATACAAAGAGACATGGTAAATGACAAACTATTTAACTAAGAGTTAAATATAAAAGATAAGGTAAATATGGTGATATAAACCTGTCTAAAACCTATTGGTTGATATTTTTTAGACCCATCCCCACTTTATCCTTGAAATAAATCATTTTGGATCCATCAGAAACCGAAAATGGTTTTATTATAAAATATTATTTCTAGTTTTTCCAAAAGTGACCCTCACCTCTCTTATAAAAGGGTACTTCCCCTTATCGTAATTTCACACCTCCAAAGCCACTTGGATTGACCAAACCCTGACCAAATATCCTCAAAAATTTCCTCCATTCATTATATAGTCCTTCCTTTGGTCATAAATCCAACCTAAGGAGCCCTTTTTATCAAATAAAATGGAAGAACCCGAAGAAGAGGTAAATATTTCATCACCTCTTTTAAGTTATTTTCTTATTCCACTTCCTCCTTCTTTGTTGTTTCTATTATAAAATAAAAACTTCAGTATATTCTATATAATGTGATGTTATTATAAAAATGGTATAACCATATTCATTATTCTATCATTCATATGAATGACAAAGTCACCATACGTGCATACGTACGGCTTACCGTCTCCACGTCGTGGTGTAGTTTGTTATTCAAACACTTCATTATTTGGATGGGTATAACAGTGAGTATAACTGATGTAAATAATAAATATAACATGTTCATTATTCTATATATATGATATACCATCCAATTACATACAATTTTACCATCAATATAATGATATTGTCGCTCATGCGTACGTACGGATTACCGTCTCCAAGAACGCGATGAGATTCATTCCCCTTCGTAATCATTCAAGATTAATTTTCATTTTTTGATTAAAAATAATGTTTATGAACATAATATCACTCTGTATATGAATCAAATACATCCTATCCATAATAAACATGGCTTACATAACCAAGTATATAAAGGAAAACGAAACAGCTAACACTTGAAATGATTATACGAATGAAATATTATTAACAAAGCAATATTAGAGGATCATATATTATATCATATTTATGTATATAGTTATTTTATAATTTAATAAAAATGTTTTAACTATTATACAGGATTCTAACATACCCTTTAACAATTAAAAGTACATGTTAATGATTAATTTCACAATCTCTTTATTATATGAGGTTGATTTTACGTAAGTATCTACTAGGACCTCTTTATCATCCACATCCTTGTTTCTTAATAATATATTTCAAAATATTTTTTTCTATTTATTAGACTATAGTTTGAAGTCATTTATACCCTTGTTTTAATTTTTATAAAATGTTTATAAAGGAATCTTTCCGTCGTTTTCCAAACAAGTTCCTTTACGACCTTTTCGACAAAATTAAGGAAAGAATGTTTTTTTAACTTATACAGCGGGTGCGGTTATTTTCCACCGTTATAACACCTTAGAAGATTCCATTACAAGATTATAGGAATATTTTCAAAATAAATTTTTTCTTTTATAATTACATGACTTCTAAATGATTTCAAAATAGAAAGAGATATTTCTCTCAAAAAAATTTGACATCATCTATGTCAACATCCTTTGATGAATTTTTAACTTGTTTGAAGTTAATTTATTATAATAAAACTATTCCATATTGTATTTAAGGTTTTGTGATATGTTTGAATATGGATGTGATATTTTTACACAGTTCATGGTTTATGGTTAATGTATTGACATTTTGTATGCTATTTTTGAGACGAATGTTTATGCTATGTTTAAACCTTTTCATATGAGGAATGCATTGGACTTAGTAATGGGTGGAACCCACTATATCTCCTAGATGCATCGGTAGGTCTCAGGAGACAAACTAGTGTCTTGGCACAAGGCCTTGACAAAATATTTTTTAAAATCTTGGCACAAGACATTGACTATTTGGTTATGAAGTATGGCATTGTGCATTCCATCATTATGAAAGTGGCTATTGATATTGCATGTGATTATTCGACTAGTAGAATATACATGTGAATAATTAAATGGAATTATTTGATTTTATCTTTTCCATATTATGATGAAGTTTATGTTTAAAAGGCTTTTCTTTTATCCTTATACATTACCTTAAATGCTTATGCTTATTTATGAAATTTTCTGCTATTTTGTTATCCTTACTAGGCATATGATCTCACCCCTTTCTTTGTTTTATTTCTCTCAGGATGTGAAAATGTATTTTATGGTTGACCTTCAGGGATAGGCTAAGGATATAAGTGTGTTCAAAAAGAGAAAAAATGTAGTTGATGTTTTTATTTCATGATGTAATGTAAAACTTATGAATATATCTAGTACTTCCAAGGCTACTAAATTGATCGGTATTTCCGGACATGATTCCTTGTATCATGTCAATGTTATGTAATAATGCACCGACTCTGGGTAACTGGGGTCGGGGTGTTACAGCTGGTATCAGTGGAAGTTTAGTACAAACCTTGGCAGCTATATTTAGAAAAACTCTCATTAGGGAACATTACCTTAAGATAGACTTTGAGGATTAGTATAGAATAACTTCCTAGAATTTTGGTACAGTATAGATTTTGTGAGTTTTCCATGCAATATATCCTTGTATGGATATGATCGGGTACAGGCATCTCTGGCACAGATGTACCTAGGGATAAAACCTGAAAATACCGCTTCGAGCTAGACTCGAATGGGAACTGGTGCACGAAAACGGGTCTTGCTGCACTCTTGGTTACGACACTCCCGGGGGATATGCTTAGGATAATTCTCAATTTCTTTACAAACAATTGTGAAGGTTTAATGAGAATATAATTCCTCAAAGAAAAAAAATTTATGATTGTAGATTATATCCATAAACTGTTCAATTTATGTTAACTATTTTACAAGTTTGAAATTATGTATTGCGATTCATAAACTAATCTAGTGTATGACATTGTTTAGAAATGGCACCAAGTGGAAGGAATGGAAATCATATCAATGCACGTAATCCATGTAGGGATTTCCCTCCTACTCAAGATAATTATAGTGGAGTTGGGGAATCAACTGGTGCGGATCATCTTATCACCATACTGGGACAACTCACTCAGGTTATGAATAATAACCTTACCCATATGGAGCACCCTGATCTACAACACATAGGATCAATATTAGATTTATTCATGAGGAAAAAACCACCAACATTAAATGGGAGTAAAAATACCTTAGTATCTGAGCAATGGAATAATTCCCTGGATAAAAATTTTCATGCTTTGGGGAGTATCGAAAGAGAAAAAGTTGTCATGGTGGTTTATCACATCACAGGAGATGCAGATCAATGGTGGTCATTAATCCAAAACACAAAGGAATATGAAGAAGTATCAAACATGGAATAGAGGGAGTTTAAAGATATTTTATTAGAAAAATAATTTCCTCGTGACCATCGAGTGGATATGGACAGACAATTTCTGAGTCTGAGGCAAAAGGAGGATGAGAATGCCGCAAAGTATGAGGCTAACATTACATGGTTAGCAAGGCATGTAGAAGATTATATATGTTACCCAAGGAGTAATATTGATTGATTTTTTGATGGGTTAAAACCATTTTTTCATCAAGAATTAGTCTCACAATCCTTCTCATCATATGAAGATATTGTCTCATACTCTATCAAGACAGAAAAGGAATTCTCTAAGTATTACGACTTCAAAGAAAAGCAAGATAAAAAAAAGATATGCTCAACACTCTGGAAATGGAAATAATGGGAAGAAGGGAAAAGTTGAATATACATCTTGCGGTAAATGTGGTATGAAACACCCTGATACATTCTTGAAGGGAATGGGAGTCTGTTACAAGGGTGGTGAAAAAGGATACTAAGCTCGTGATTGCAAGGGGAAGAAAGAGGTTTTCAATGTTGAATGCTACAATTGTAGAGATAAGGGGCATTATGAAAATGAATGTCCTAATAGATAAGGTAATTTGCCTCATAAAAGGCCTAGGGAGTAAGGCCAAGCTTATGCGATCACTACTGCAGAGGTTGATGCTCCGAGAGACGTGGTGGCAGGTAATTTAATAGTTTCCTCAAGTTTAGCCAATTCTTTTTTTTTTATTTTATATCATCACATTATTTCATATCATCACATTTTTCTAAGAAAATTAGATATTTTCAATTTGAATTAACAAGGTATTTTTCAGTCAAAACACATAAGGGAAGTATCATCGTAATAAAGTATTGTGAATCAGTTCCCATTAGGTCATATAAAAGTTCTTTATCTTCTGATCTCATCATCAGACCAATGTTTCAATTTGATATAATCCACGAAATGGATTGGCTTTCGAACCATGATGAAAATATTTATTGTAAGAAGAAGGAGGTTACAATTTTCGATGATGATAAGGAGTACCTTATCTTTAGAGAAAAAATGTCACCACCTGATTCTTATCTAGATCCACCCCCCAATATCTCCACTAAATTCAATTATTGGGGATGAAGAGAATGAAATAACTATGGGTGAGGAAAATAATGTTTGAATAGAAGACGTACCTATTGTGAAATAATATTTTGATGTGTTTCCATAGGATTTACCTGACATCCTCTAGAATGAGAAATTGAGTTTTCCATTGATTTAATTCCCGGTTCAAGGCCCATATCGAAGACCCCTTACAGAATGGCCACTGTGAAATTAGTGGAACTAAAGAAACAACTAGATTAATTAAGTAACAAGGTATTTATTCACCCTAGTGTTTCTCCATGGGGATCCCATGTCCTTTTTCTTAAAAAGAAAGACGGATCTACGAGGTTGTGCATTGACTACAGGGAGTTAAATGCTATAACAATAAATAAAAAGTATCCCCTACCTCGCATTTATGATTTATTCGACCAACTTCATGGAGCTCAATATTTTTCAAAGATTGACCTTAGATCTGGATTTCATCAGTTGTGTGTAAAAAAGGAAGACATTCCAAAAACAACATTTCTAACTAGGTACATGCATTATGAGTTTAGAGTAATGCATTCTGGATTGACTAATGCACCCTTTGTCTTCATGGATATAATGAAAATAGTTTTCAAGGAATATCTTGATGACTTTTTAGTGGTATTTATTGATGATATCTTGGTATACTCAAAAATCTACAAAGATCATGAAAATCACTTGCGCACTATTCTAAAAACCCTTAGAAGAAATGAATTATATAGAATGTTTAGAAAGTGTGAATTCTGGCTTCAAGAGATTTCGTTTCTTGGCTATATTGTCTCTAAGGATGGAATCTCTTTTGATACTTCAAAAACCAAGGCAATCCAAGAATGGCCATAACCAATGAGTATAACTGAGGTATGTATTTTTATTGGTTTAGCTGGCTATTATTGACGTTTCGCCCAGAGTTTTTCTCGGTTGGCTAAACCATTAACCAATATCACACCTAAAGGGGTTAAATTTTTTTGGGAAAAAGACAATGCAGAATGTTTTTAAGAACTGAAGAGAATATTAGTTAATGATCATATCTTGACTCTACCATCGGGGAATGATGGGTTTGTTATTTATAGTGATGCTTCAAAAAAAGGACTTGGTTTTGTACTTATGCAGAATGATAGATTTATTGCCTATGCATCACGACAGTTAAAAATTCATGAGAAAAACTATCACACTCATGATCTTGATTTAGCAGCTATAATATTTCCTCTAAAAATATGGAGACACTATCTCTATGGTGAAAATTTTGAGATTTATACAGATCATAAGACTTTGAATTATATTTCCTCAAAAAAATAACTCAACATGAGGAAAAGGTGATGGCTTAAACTACTCAAGGATTATGATTGCACTATACACTACCACTCGGGGAAGGAAAATAAGGTGGCAGATGATTTGAGAAGAAAGGATCATGGAGTTTTGAATAAGAGGAGAGTTGAAAAGGATCCTATATACTTGGATCTAGTAAAGATAGATATGTGAATAACCATAGAAGGTGAAACATCAATGCTTTTTCAAATGGTTTCCAAACCATATTTACTAGAAAGAATAAAAAGTTCTCAAACTGATGATGAGAAATTTCAAAAGAAAATTAAAGTTGTGAATGATGGGAGATTGATCGACTTCGTATATGAAGATGAAATTTTGAAATTTGGGAAGAGACTTTGTGTTCCCGATATACCTTATCTAAAAAGGGAATTTTTTGATGATGCTCATAGCTCCAATTTCTCTATACACCCTAGTAGCACTAATATGTATAGAGATTTGAAAGAACATTTTTGGTGGGACAACATGAAGAGAGAGATTGCTGATTGTTTATTGAGATGTATGGTTTTCCAACAAGTGAAAGCTGGGAGACAACATCCTAGAGGAGTCATGCAACCTCATACCATACCTAAGTGGAAAAGGAATGATATTACGATGGAATTTTTCATGGGACTACCAAATACTCCTAGAAGAAATGATGCAACATATGTCATTGTTGATTATCTTACCAAGTCAGCACATTTTCTTGCTATAAAATAAGATTTACCACTTGAACGTTTAGATATACTATATATTAATGAAGTTGTAAGACTTCATGGTGTACCCCTATTGATTGTTTCTGATCGTGATCCCCATTTTACATCAAGATTCTGGAAAAGTATTTAGAAGGCCCCAGATACTGAACTTCTTTTAAGCACTGCCTATCACCCACTGTAAAGACCCGTAAAATTCAAGGGAAATTTTTTCCTTAATTTTCTTTGGGATTTTACAAGAATGCGGTTTCTGACGGAACTTGATTCCGAGGCCCAGTGTGCCCAGAATTTCTATCTGAAGTTTAGCTTGGGTACGTTCAATGAACGAATGGGGTGGTTTTCTTAACTTTTGAACCGGTGCTCGGAATCGAATTCCGAGGGCACCGATGAATTTGTAGCGCCGGTATTTTTCTTAGGAACACTTTTTCCAGAGTTGCATTTTCACGGGAGGAGTTGTTAAAATTTGTGGAAGTTAAAATAAAAATTGAGTTACAATTTTTATTTCTTTCTAAGTGGTTTAACCTTTGAGTGGAAGTTAGGGTAACCACTTAACTTCCCATGGGAGGTTATGAGAGTGGTGGGGCCCACACAAACCCCACCCTTTCATATTCCCTAACTCCTTCAACTCACCATTTAATTTGATAACTTGTGTTAATTAAATAGGTGAGTTTAATTTGAACTTTTGAATTTCAAATGCTTAAGTCATGTTAATAAAATAAGTGAATTACTTATTTTATTTTGTTGGATCTTGTTGTGTGAGTCTTTGGGAGGAAAGGAAAAGCTCTTGAAATTCTTCTTCCTCAACGAAGAACGCGAAGAACGCGAAAAACGCCGACCTACGACGAAGGTCAACAAGAACGCCGGATCCTCGGAGATCGACGACGCGACACCGACAAATCATTTCCCCACGACGCGACACTCTCCTTCCGCGACGTCTTCTTCCACGATGGTTATTTCTACGTTGAACCCTCGCTCAACGAATTCGACGAGGTAAGGGTTTTATGCGTTTCTATTCATTAATTTTCTTCCGTCATCATTCCTCGTACAAATGGACCGCTTTTTATCGGTTAATGGGAGGGGGTCGGACCGCACAAACACGGCCGACCCTCCTCCCATTTTTCTCTTGTATACCTTGTGGTGGAATGGAACAAGGATGGGGTGGTGTTGTCACACCGCGTGGGGTCATGCGGCAAGGAATGCGTGGCGTCGTCGCGCCGCGCCTTGAAATCGAACAAGATCGTGGCACCGTCACGCCGCGCCGGAGAAACCCGAAGGCACCGCGGCCGTAGCGGGGCCATGGCAGAGGGGCGCGGCGTGATGGCGCCATGCCGGGCGGACCAAGGCCGCGACAGAGCAGTGACCGGTGGCCGGTTCCGGGCCACCGGCATCGGAGAAGGGGGACCGGCCAGCGCCAGTCCCGTGTCAGCAGCAACCGGCCGGCCGGAGCGGGCCGTTCGGTCACAGGAAGAGCCGGGGGTTACGACCCCCGGCTGGCCAGCAGAGAGCGGCCCCCATCATGGGGGCCATGGTTACAAACAGGGGGGAAGCCCCCCCCCCCCATCCGCTCGGTCGAAATGGCAGAGCCACCTGGCGACGAGGTCGCGCCAGCGCGCCGGACCAGGCCGCACCAGCACGTCGGGCCGGGCAGCGCCCAGGTCGGGCCGGGCCGCGCCCAGGCCGGACCCGGGTCGGTCCGGGCCCGAAACCCCCACTTCCGGACCTCTCACGGTCTTTTGCCCATAACTTGGGCTGCGAACCTCCGATCGACGCACCGTTAGTGGAGATGCGATACTTGGAACGAGACGGTCGTTTAAATATATTACACTCAAGGTTTGGAAATACTTTGGGTTCGGCCGGGTTGGTTCGTACACGAAACCAACCGGGCCCTCGGAGCGGAAATGCTTATAACTTGAGCTTCGGATGTCCGATTGATGTGCCGTCGACTTTGATGGATTTCTATTAGTGAGACGGAACTTTTGGATTACTCCACTCGAGGTTTGGACATAGTTGGAGTACGGTCGGGTTGGTTTTGACTTAAAAACCAACTGGGCCCCTGGGACGAAAAAGCCATTAACTCTCAGACCAGGCGTCCAATTGACGCGACATCTGTGACTTTGAGTTCCTGTTGACGATACGGAAATTTTGGATACATCAACTCCGGACTATGTGTCAGTTGATGTATCATCCCTTCGGCTCGTGGATCGGACCCTCCCAAACGAGCTTGCTCTGTGCGGGAACCCTAGAGCTGGCTGGGACTGCGACGACGATGGTGACTATACAGAAATCCTTCGTGGATTCGACGACGAAGACTACAGAACTAAGTGATCCTACATGGATCAGTGCTACTGATCTTGTGTGGGTCAGATCTTGTGTGGGTCAGTGCTCAGCGGTCCTGTATGGGCCAGCGCCTACAGATCCTGTGTGGGTCCGATCCTGTGTGGGTCATTGTGGGGGTTAGTTACCTTTCGATCCTTTGTGGGTCATTGCGGGAGTTAGTTACCTATCGATCCTTTGTGGTCCATTGTGGGGGTTAGTACCTATCGATCTTGTGTGGGTCTGATGGCTTAGATGAATCAGTGACTACATCTGATCATCTCTATCGTCTTACGAAGAAGTATACCTGTGTGAGCTGAATATTGACTTTCAATCCTTATCTTCGATATGATTGACTTGCTTTCTTGTGTGGATTGTGTTGTGGTATCCTATGTGGACATGATCGAACTTGGGCTCGGATGTTGGAGTCGAACTGGAATTGATGACTTAGTTATATGTATGGGAATATACCTAAGTAGTGTTGGATGTTACTTTGTGATTGTATCTTTCCTTTTGGATTGTCCTTTGTGGATTTTGGGAGACCTTCGGGGGTCTTGGGGTCCCTACTGAGTAGATAATACTCACGCCTGCACGGGATATGACCGCACTACATTGTGTTGGTTGCAGACGATGGACAGTGCTGATCGTGGTTGAGGCACGATGAGCAGGTCGGTACCTGGAGGTGGACAAATGGGCGGGACGTACTAGGAGCGGACGGCTGGACCCGAGGAGCTGTGGAGGCTATCTATACCCACCCTTCAGGTGGGAATTCCAGTGGATGGCTCGAGGCTGTGGCTTTACTTTTTAGTTGTTGTACTCCCTTTTTCAGTTGTACTTTACTTTCAGTTTGGGTTTGTATTCTGGCCCACTTACTTTTCCACACTTACTGTTCTACCTAGTTTTTACTTAGTGTTTACTTCTGCTTGCTTGCTCTGTGGTGGTCGTTTACTTTACAAATGCAATTCCATCCATTTTTTTACCGGAAATTATTCCTTGGTGCTAGTCGCCATCCCCTGGCCTATGGAAGGCGGGCTTGGGGTAGTCACGGAACGGGCCCTGAGGACGGGTCGTGACAAATTGGTATCAGAGGAGTTCGGTTCTACTGCAGAACTTTGGACTCTAAAATTTCTTTTATGTGAAGCAATAGTGTTAAGAGTATTGGGTGTGGTTATCAGTCCAGGGGGTCCAGTGTTGGTGTGACGGCCGACGTATCCGTACACCAGGACCCTGACTTCTGATTTCCGACTTAATACATGAAAACATTGATTGCATGTGTGTTTCAAGTTTTCTTTTTGATTACTATATGTCAACTCACCAAGTATACTGTTTGACCGTGGCGCACCTGTTTCTTTTCAGGATGGACCCACGACGGCAGCCAGCTAGGGTTCCGAGAGTTGTGTGTGACAACAGCCCACCGAGCGATGAGGCCTCAGTACAAGGCCCTTGGACAGCAGAGGCACCGGAGGTACCTCTACCCGTTGAGCCACTGATGCTACCATCCCTAGCCGCTGACGATGCACGTCGCCTTAGTGCACTGCATGAGTTTCAGCGTCAGTGACCGCCCAGGTTCCGTGGGGAGACGAACCCTCAGGCAGCCGAGGATTGGCTGGAGGCAGTTGTATGGGTTTTCATGTTAGTTAGGACACCAGCAGACCTCATGGTGATCCTCACAGCGATCCTCCTGCACGCGGCAGTAGGCAGATGGTGGAGCTTGATGCTCCAGGTGCACGACGAGGCATCTCTTCTCTGGAAAGACTTTGAGAGCCTCTTCCGCTCAGAGTTCATCCCAGCCACCCTCCGTGTGGTGCGCATCCAGGAGCTTCTTCAGCTACGGCAGGGCAGCTTGACGGTCTCCCAGTACTCGGTGAGATTTACCGATCTCTCGCGCTATTCGACGGGCATGGTACGGGACCCATTCTTCCAGTCCCGAACCTTCGAGCAGGAATTGAGGCAGGAGATCAGGGCATCGCTGATCTCCCTCAGCATTCTGACACAGGCAGGGGTACTGGAGCGATCCCTTCTGATCGGGAGCTTCCTTGCTGAGCCTACATCAGCGGCGAGACCTACCGCAGGGTGGCACGTAGCAGAGTCTTCTGCAGCAGGCAGTCGACGGATGACTCATGGGTCCAAGAAGACCAGACCCTCAGGCAGACGACATCAGGACACTGGCTCAGTGGTGTGGGGAAAACAGCGAGGATCCAGTCTTTCGAGAGGCAGACAGTGCTACGCATGCGGTGGGCAGGGCCACATGGCTCTTGACTACCTGACCCGCTGTGCAGAGGAGTAGCAGACGGTTGAGGGACCACCCAGGAAGAGGTAGAGGGTCGACCGTGGCGGTCCGCAGGGAGTAGGCGGATGAGGCAGAGGAGTTGGCCGAGCAGCAGGTGGTGGGAGATGCTTTGAGGCTCTACCACCACCAGGAGGTCCACCCCGACCACAGGGAGATGGCGGGCAGATACAGGCACAGCTTCAGGCAGCGGAGGCCTACGACCACGACGCGCCCAAGATGATTCGAGGTACTATCTGTGTCTATTCCACTCTTGCTGCAGTTCTTATAGACACAGGAGCGAGTCATTCTTTCATAGCCTCTGCCCTTGTTCAGATCTCGGATATTCCGACAGAGCCGTTGGCTTGATCCTTACGGCTAGAGACTCCTACAGGAGCAGACTCGACGATTACACACTGGTGCCGGCAGTGTGAGCTTACTCTAGGAGGTGAGAGCTTCGGTTGGGATCTTCTTGTAGCGGCATTGAGGCCTTACGACGTCATCTTGGGCATGGATTGGTTATCTATAGTCCATGCTCAGATTGACTGTATTAGGCGAAAGTTTCGGTGTGTACGCACCGACGGGAGTAGGTTCACCTTCACCGGAGAGAAGGGAGCCTTCGCATCACATGATGGACTCTCGCGGAGGAGAGGACAACCCATCACTCATCAGTTGTCTAGCCTCATCCTAGGATCAGTTGACGTGCAGAGTCCTGATTTTCCTGCAGTGGTGGATCATTATGAAGACATTTTCCCCAACAAAGTTCCAAGACTACCTATTCGTAGAGAGGTATAATTATATATTGATCTATACCCCGGGACAGCCCTGATATCCACTCCAGCATATCGGATGGCCCCCGCTGAGCTTCTAGAGCTACGGGTACAGTTGGAGGACTTGCAGGGAAAGGGATTCATCTGACCCAGTGTTTCACCCTGGGCTTCCCCGATATTGTTTGCCAAGAAGGTGGACGGGAGCTTGCGACTTTGTGTCGACTATCGCCACCTGAACCAGGTTACACTGAGGAACAAGTATCCGCTACTGAGGATTGACGACCTCTTCAATCAGATCAAGGGAGCACGGTGGTTCTCTAAGATAGACCTCAGGTCAGGCTATCACCAGCTCAGAGTTCGGGACGAGGATGTGCAGAAGACGGCCTTCAGGTGTCGGTATGGCAACTATGAGTTCTTGGTTATGCCATTCGGCGTAACCAAAGCTCCAGCAGTGTTCATGGCCCTCATGAACATGATCTTTCATCCATACCTCGATCTATTTGTCATGGTATTCATCGACGACATTTTGATATACTCGACCAATGAGGAGGAGCACGCCTACCACTTGCGGGTTGTACTAGACACACTCCGAGAGCACCAGCTTTATGGAAAGCTCTCAAAGTGTCAGTTCTGGATATGGGAGGTCCAATTCTTGGGACACGTCATCTTTGAGGCAGGAGTTGCGGTGGATCCTGCGAAGATCGAGGCAGTGCTAGCTTGGGAGCCACCCAGGAGCGTGACAGAGGTGCGGAGTTTTCTGGGACTAGCTGGGTACTACCGGAGATTTGTACCAGACTTCTCCAGAGTTTCGACACCACTCTCAGCCTTGACAAAGAAGGGGAAACCCTTTGTGTGGTCATACAGATGTCAGTAAAGCTTCCAGGAGTTGAGACAGAGATTGACCAGCGTGTCTATCATGAGGCTACCGGAGGAGGAAGTTGGATACGTAGTTTACTGCGATGCATCAGGGAAGGGACTCGGATGTGTCCTGATGCAGGAGTGGGTTGTGATCGCCTTTGGATCACATCAGTTGAGGCATCATGAGCAGAACTACGCTACCCATGACCTAGATTTAGCAGCAGTGGTCTTCGCTCTGAAGATGTGGCGACACTATCTGATGGGAGAGCGCTTTACAGTCTATTCTGACAACCAGAGTCTCAAGTACATCTTCTCACAGAAGGACCTGAACCTGAGATGGCGGCAATGGCTCTAGTTCCTCCAGGACTATGACTTTGAGATAGTCTATACTCCTGGAAATGGGAATGTGGTAGCCGATGCTCTCAGTAGGAGGACGGGAATTCAGCTACTTGGGGAGGTAACAGAGCAGCTAGCTGCTTTGCAGATATCCTTCATGGATAAAGATGGAGTATCCTTCCTTCAGTCACTCATAGTCACTCCTCCACTACTGTAGTGGGTCAGAGAGGCACAACGTGGAGACGCCGACTGTGAGACACGGAGTGCGCAGATATCCTCAGGACAGGCACCTGATGGATTCTATGTGGGAGGAGAGCACAATGTCCTTTTTAGAGGACGTACCTTGGTACCAGTTTCTTTACGAGAGGAGGTGCTGAGAGAGTTTCACACTTCCCCTTTGGTGGTACATCCTGGAGTGGCGAAGATGTACCAGGATCTCAGACGACAGCACTGGTGGCCGGGCATGAAGAAGGTTGTGGTAGAGTTCATTTCTCGATGCCTCACCTGCCAGCAGGTGAAGGCAGAGCATCAGGTACCAGCAGGCTTGGTGCAACCCTTGGAGGTCCCGGAGTGGAAGTGGGACGGCATATCTATGGACTTCGTGACTGGGATTCAACGCACTTCCAGAGGTCACGACTCCATTTGGGTGATTGTCGACCGACTCACCAAGTCGTCTCATTTCTTACCCATCAGAGAGCAGGGCTTAGTGGAGAGCTTGGGACGTCTCTACGTTCAGGAGATTGTATGGCTTCATGGTGTGCCATCATCTATCATCTTCGATCGAGATGCTCGCTTTACTTCTCAGCTTTGGAAGGGGTTGCAGGAGGCATTCGGGACGCAGCTACGTCTGAGTACCGCCTTTCACCCTCAGACAGATGGTCAGACGGAGAAGACCATTCAGACTCTCGAGGACATGCTTCGCGCATGTGTCCTCTACTTCAATCGCAGCTGGGAGGACCACCTACCCTTGGTGGAGTTCGCGTACAACAATAGATACCACTCCACCATCGGGATGGAACCATACGAGGCGTTGTACGGCCGACCTTGCAGATCTCCTCTGTGCTGGACAGACCCTGGGTAGTCAGCACTTGTGGGACCGGAGATGGTCCAGGCCACGACAGAGAAGTTCCAGGTCATCCAGGAGCGGATGAGGACAGATCAGAGCCGGCATAAGTCTTATGCTGACAGGAGGCGGAGGCCACTAGAGTTCGAGGATGGCGATTACGTCTTCTTGTGGTTCTCACCTCGACGTGGATTACGGATATTTGGCATAGGCGGCTAGTTGTCTCCACGCTTCATCAGACCATTCCAGGTCCTCAGCAGGATTGGCGAGGTGGCTTATCGCCAGGCTCTACCACCTCAGTTGCACCGAGTGCACGACGTCTTCCACGTATCTCAGCTGAGGAGATACGTGCACGACCCGACGCATATCATTGACCATGGGGAGATGGACATAGATGATGGGGCGAATTTTGTGGAGGTCCTAGTGGAGATAGAGGATCGATAGGAGCGGGTCCTACGTGGATGGTCGATTCCTCTAGTGCGCATCAGATGGCAGCACGGGAACCTCCAGGAGAGCACTTGGGAGCGGGAGGCTAGGATGCGTGCATAGTACCCACATTTGTTCCCCTAGTTTTTGATGTATCTTTATGGGGACGTAAATCCCTGAGGTGGGAGTAATGTAAAGACCCGTAAAATTCAAGGAAAACTTTTTCTTAATTTTATTTGGGATTTTACAAGAACGCGGTTTCTGGCGGCACTTGATTCGGAGGCCCGGTGTGCCCAGAATTTCTATCCGAAGTTTAGCTCGGGTACGTTCAGTGAACGAATGAGCGGGTTTTCCTAACTTTTGAACCAGTGCTCGGAATCGAATTCTGAGGGCACCGATGAATTCGCAGTGCCGGTATTTTTCTTAGGAACACTATTTCCAGAGTTGCGTTTTCACGGGAGGAGTTGTTAAAATTTTTGGAAGTTAAAATAAAAATTGAGTTACAATTTTTATTTCTTTATAAGTGGTTTAACCTTTGAGTGGAAGTTGGGGTAACCACCCAACATCCCATGAAAGGTTATGAGAGTGGTGGGGCCCACACGAACACCACCCCTTCATATTCCCTAAATCCTTCAACTCACCATTTAATTTGATAACTTATGTTAATTCAATAGGTGAGTTTAATTTGAACTTTTGAATTTCAAATGCTTAAGTCGTGTTAATAAACTAAGTGAAGTACTTATTTTATTTTGTTGGATCTTGTTGTGTGAGTCTTTGGGAGGAAAGAAAAAGATCTTGAAATTCTTCTTCCTCGATGAAGAACACGAAGAGCGCAAAGAACGCCGACCTCCGATGAAGGTCGACAAGAACACAGGATCCTCTAAGATCGACGACGCGATGCCGAAAAATCATTTCTCCACGACGCAACACTCTCCTTCTGCAACGTCTTCTTCTGCAACGGTTATTTCCGCGATGAACCCTCGCTCAACAAATTCGACGAGGTAGGGGTTTTATGCGTTTCTATTTGTGAATTTTCTTCCGTCATCATTCCTCATACAAATGGACCGCTTGTTATCAGTTAACGGGAGGGGGCCAGACCGCACAAACACGGCCGGCCCTCCTCCCCTTTTTCTCTTGTCTACCTTGTGGTGGAATGGAATGATGATGGTGCGGTGTCGTCGCACCGCACGGGGTCATACGACAAGGAATGCGCGGCGTCGTCGCGCCGCGCCTTGAAATCGAACAAGATCGTGGCACCGTCGCGCCGCGCCGGAAAACCCCGAAGGCACCACGGCCGGAGCGGGGCCGCAGCGGAGGGGAGCGGCACCATCGTGCCATGGTGGAGCAGGGATCGGCTGCCAGTTCTAGGCCGCCGACATCAGAGCAGGGGGATCGGCCAACGTCGGTCCCGTGTCGGCAACAGCTGGCCGGCCGGAGAGGGCCGGCCGGTCAGAGGAAGAGTCGGGGGTTACGACCCCCGGATGGCCATCAAAGAGCGGCCCCCATCATGGGGGTCGCGGTTACAAATAGGGGGGCAGCCCCCCCCCCCCATCCACGCGGCCAAAACGGCCGAGCCACCTGGCGACCGGGCCGCGCCGCGCCCAGGCCGGGCTGGGCCGCTCCAGTCGGGCCATGCCACGCCATCCGGGCTGGACCCAGACCCAGGTCGGGTCGACCTGGTTCAGGCCGACCCAGGGGGTCTCGGGCCGGGTCGGTCAGGGCCGAAACCCCCACTTCTGGACCTCTCACGGTCGTTTTCCAATAACCTGGGCTGCGGACCTTCGATCGATGCACTGTCAGCGGAGATGCGATCCTTGGAACGAGACGTTCATTTTGATATATTACACTCAAGGTTTCGGAGTACTTTCGGTTCGTCCGGGTTGGTTTGTACACTAAACCAACCGGGCCCTCGGAGCAGAAATTCTTATACCTTGAGCTCCGGACATCCGATTGACGTGCCGTCGACTTTGATGGATTCCTCTTAGTGAGACGGACCTTTTGTCTTACTCCGCTCGAGGTTTGGATGTATTTGGATTACGGTCGGGTTGGTTTTGACTTAAAAACCAACTGGGCCCCTGAGACAAAAAAGCCAATAACTCTCAGACCAGGTGTCCGATTGGCGCACCGTCTGTGACGTTGAGTTCCTGTTGACGATACGGAACTTTTGGATACATCAACTCCAGACTATGTGTTAGTTGATGTGTCAGCCCTTCAGCTCGTGGTGCGGACCCTCCCGAACGAGTTTTCTGTGTGCGGGAACCCTAGAGCTGGCTGCGACTGCGACGATGATGATGACTGTACAGAAATCCTCCGTGGATTCGACGACGACGACTACAGCACTCAGCGATCCTACATGGATCAGTGCTACTGATCCTGTGTGGGTCAGATTCTTTGTGGGTCAGCGCTCAGCAGTCCTGTGTGGGCCAGCGCCTACAGATCCTGTGTCGGTCTGATCCTGTGTGGGTCATTGCGGGGGTTAGTTACCTTTCGATCCTTTGTGGGTCATTGCATGGGTTAGTTACCTATCTATTTTTTGTGGGTCATTGCGGGGGTTAGTACCTATCGATCATGTGTGGGTATGATGGCTTAGATGAATCAGTGACTACATTTGATCATCTCTATCATCTTATGAAGAAGTATACCTGTGTGAGATGAATATTGACTTTCAATCCTTATCTTTGATATGATTGACTTGCTTTCCTGTGTGGATTGTGTTGTTCTATCCTGTGTGGACGTGATCGAACTTGGGCTCGGATGTTGGAGCCGAACTGGAATTGATGACTTAGGTATATGTGTGGGAATATACCTAAGTAGTGTCGGATGTTAATTCGTGATTGTATCTTTCCTTTTTGGATTATCCTTTATGGATTCTGGGAGACCTTCGGGGGTCTCGGGGTCCCTACTGACTAGCTTATACTCACCCCTGCACGGGCTATGCCCGCACTACGTTGTATTGGTTGCAGACGACGGACAGCGCTGATCGTGGTTGAGGCACGAGGATCAGGTCGGTA
This sequence comes from Viscum album, assembly GCA_963277665.1. Lineage (NCBI taxonomy): Eukaryota > Viridiplantae > Streptophyta > Magnoliopsida > Santalales > Viscaceae > Viscum > Viscum album. The sequence goes on from OY728143.1 coordinate 1,969,229,809, forward strand.
CCTAGAGGTGGACCACTGGGTGGGACGTACTCGGAGTGGACGGCTAGACCCGAGGAGCTGTGGAGGCTATCTGTACCCACCCTTCAGGTGGGACTTCCAGTGGATGGCTCGAGGCTGCGGCTTTACTTTTCAATTGTTGTACTCCCTTTTTCAATTGTAATTTACTTTCAATTTGGGTTTGTATTCTGGACCACTTACTTTTCTGCACTTACTGTTCTACCCAGTTTTTACTTAGTGTTTACTTTTGCTTGCTTTCTCTGTGGTGGTTGTTTACTTTACAAAGGCAATGCCTTCCCTTTTTTTACCGGGAATTATGCCTTGGTGCTAGTCTCCAGCCCCTGGCCTATGGAAGGCGGGATTGGGGTAGTCACAACACGGGCCCCAAGGACGGGTCGTGACACCCCCAAACCAATGGACAATCAGAACGGACTATTCAAACCATAGAAGACATGTTGAGATCTTTCTCACTTGACTTTCAAGTATGTGGGATCAATATTTTCCTCTAGTAGAATTTTCCTATAACAATAGCTTCTATTCAAGTATTCAGATGGCACCATATGAAGCATTATATGGAAAGATATGTCGCACACCAACTTGTTGGTATTATGTTGGTGAAATAAAACTTGTAGTCCCAGAACGTTTTGAGGAAACAATGGAAAAATTGAAGATTATTTAAACCCACATCAAAGCAGCTCAAAGTAGGCAAAAGATCTATGCCGATAACCAAAGGAATGATTTGTAATTTCAAGTAGGAGATCATGTTTTTGTGAAGTTATCTCCATGGAATGGTGTTATACGTTTCATTAAGAAGGGTAAATTGAGTCCCAGGTACAGTGGACCTTTCAAAATTCTAGAATGAATTCGAGTTGTAGCTTATCATTTGGAAATACCTCCAAGTGTCTCCAAAGTTCATGATGTGTTCCATGTATCACTGTTGAGAAAATACATGTCTGACCCAATGCATGTACTCACCTATGAGGAAATTGAACTGGAACTTGATCTGTCTTATTGTAAATATCCCAAGTGCTGAGAAACCGAACAACTCATCCAGTAAAAGTTCTACGAAGAAACCCTATGATGGAAGAGGCAACGTGGGAACCCAAGGAACTTATGATGAAGAACCACCCGAATATTTTTATGAAATAATATTCTAGAAATTTTTAGGACAAAATTATTTTAAGGAGGGGAGAATATAACACCCCAAGCTTCCACGGTATGTTTCCTTTTGAATAATGCAGTAGTTAGCGTTGTACACACCTTAGAGTTTTAACATACCACGACCAATCAAACTAATCGTTATGAATAGTAATACCCACTTTTTAAAATTTTATAAATTTTATTTTTCAGAAAGGACTTCATTTTTGGATTAATAATATCAAAATTAGCTTAGTGTGAATTTTTGGTATTTTTCTAAGAACATTTAATTTTTTATGAATAGTGAAAAACATTGCGTTATTGTTTAAAAACGAATCTTTATTTAAATAATTATTTATTTTATTGAAATTTATTTTAGGTCAAAATAGATACATAATACCTATATAAGTTTAATTTAATTCATCGGAGTCATTTTATAATAATTTTATATATATATAATTTTATTGAACTTTTTACCGTCTTTTACCCACCTCCAAGGAGCATTTGAAAATTTGCATAAAACTTAATTTTAATGCTTCTGTGAGCTGAATTTCAAAAATTCGAGAAACATAGTTGATATCAGTAAGTTAAATTTTGTTCAATAAGATGAAAATAATTTTTGGTGAATTGTAACTTTTGACTTTTATTTACCACGGTTAAAAGTAAATAGGGTAATTAATTGTAAAAATGATACCATAATTACCCTAACACATGTCCTAATTCTATTTGATAAGTATAATCCGACCAAAAACAACCTTAGGAATAAAATATGATCCCCTTTGGTCCAATTGGTTTAGATTAGGACATTTATTATTATTTTATTTAAAGAAGGGTTAAAAGAGTGAAATTCAACGTTTACAAACTAAACCATTTTTAATATAGAGTTATAAATAAGATAAATTAGAATATAAATATTAAATAAAAAGCTACAAATTTCCTACATAATGGTATTTTATTTATAATTTTTAAAATTTAAATAATTTAAATTATTTATGAAACAATGATGATGTAGTAATTACCTTATTAATGAAAGATTAAAATAATTGATACCAAATAAATGTGATTTGAGACTTTTGATGAATTCCACTAATTTTATAGGTTAATATGACATGTTAGGGTTGATTAAATAATTGTTTTTTAAGTAATCATGATTTTATTATTTTCACAAAAACTAAATACTAAAGAGTGTCAAAATTGACATAATTGAGTTTTTAAAACAAATACTATATTATTAATTGATATAATATTTTTAAAAATATAAGGTTCGGCCAAAAGACTTATATAAGGTTAAATATTTTAATAATTAACCACTTGGGGTTCTCTTGGCTTGTTATATTATGTTTATTAACCATATAATACAAAAATACAAAGAGACATGGTAAATAAAAAACTATTTAACTAAGAGTTAAATCTAAAGGATAAGGTTAATATGGTGATCAAAACCTTTCTAAAACATATTGGTTGAGAGGTTTTAGACCCAACCCCACTTTATACTTAGATTAATTCATTTTTAAGCCATTAAAAACCGAAAATTATTTTATTATGAAATAATATTTCAAGATTTTCCTAAAGTGACTCTCACATCTCTTATAAAAGGGTACTTCACCTTATCTTAATTTCACACCTCCAAAGCCACTTTTCTCATCCAACCCCTGACCAAATATCCTCCAAAATTTCCTCCCTTCATCTTAGAGACCTTCATTTGGTCATAAATCCAACCTAAGGTTCCCTTTTGATCAAATCAATAGGAAGAACCTGAAGAATAGGTAAATATTTCATCACCTCTTTCAAGTTCTTTTCTTCTTCCACTTCTTCTTTCTTTATTGTTTACATTATAAAATAATAACTCTAGTATCTTCTATATACTGTGATTTAATTATAAAAATGGTACAACCATATTCATTATTATATCTGTCATATGAATGAAAAAGTCGTCATGCATATGTACGTACGGATTAGAGTCTCTACGTCGTGGTGTAATTTGTTATTCAAACACTTCATTATTTTGATGGGTATAATAGTGAGTATAACTGATGTAAATAATAAATTTAACATGTTAATTATCCTGTATATATGATATACCATCCAATTACATACTATTTCACCATTAATATAATGATATTGTCACTCCTGCGTACGTATGGATTACCGTCTCCACGAACGCGGTGAGATATATTCCCCATCATAATCATTCAAGAATAATTTTCATTTTATGATTGAAAATAATTTTTATGAAAATAATATCATTATGTATATGAATAAAATAAATCCTATCCATAAAAAACATGTCTTATGTAATGAATCATATAAAGGTAAATGAATCAGTTAACACCTGAAATGATTATACAACTGGAATATTTTTAACAAAGAAATATTAGAGGATCATATATGATATCATATTTATGTATATAGGTCTGGTATAATTTAATAACAATGTTTTAACTATTATACAGGAGTTTAAAATACCCTCAACCTAGGAAAAGTACAAGTTAAGGGTTAATTTCACAATCTCTTTATTATCCAAGGTTGTTTTTACATAAGTATCTACTGGGACCTCTTTATCATCCACATACATGTTTCTTAAAAATATATTTCAAAAAAAATTACTATTTCCTAGACTATAGGTTAAAGTAATTTATACCCTTGTATTAATTTTTATAAAATTCTTATATAGAAATTTTCCATTGTTTTCCAAACAAGGTCCTTTAAGACCTTTTCGACAAAATTAAGGAAAGAATGTTTTTTTTACTTATACAGCGGGAGCGGCTATTTTCCACTGTTATAACACCTTAGAAGCTTCCCTTACAATATTATAATAATATTTTCAAAATAAATGTTTCCTTTTATAATTTCATGACTTCTAAATGATTTCAAAATAGAAAGAGATATTTCTCCCAAAAAGTTTTGATTTCATCTATGTCAACATCAGTTGATAGATTTTAAACTTCTTTGAAGTTGATTTATTATGATACAAATCTTCCATTTTGTATTGAATGTTTTGTGATATGTTTGACTGTGGATGTGTTATTTTTACACTATTCATGGTTTATGGTTAAAGTATTGACATTTCGTATGCTAGTTTTATTACAAATGTTTATGTTATTTTTAAACTTTTTCATATCAGGAATGCATTGGACTTAGTAATTGATAGGTGGAGCCTGCTATAGCTCCTCTATGCATCGGAAGGTCTTGTGAGATAAACTAGTGTCTTGTTACAAGACCTTAACAAAATCTCATTTTTAGTCTTGGAACAATTCCTTGACTATGTTGTTATAAAGTCTGGAATTATGCATTCCATCATTATAAAAGTGGCTATTAATATTGAATGTGATTATTTGACTAGTAAAATATCCATGTGAATAAGTAAATGGAATTATTTGATTTTATCTTTTCCATATTTTTCTGAAGTTTATGTTTAAAAGGCTTATATTTTAGTCTTACACATTTCCTTAAATGTTGATACTTATTTATGAAGGTTTCCGCTATATTGCATCTTTACTGAGCATCTGAGCTCACCCCTTTTTATATTTTATTTTTCCCAGGATGTGAAGAAGTATTTTATGGTTGACCTGTAGGGATATGCTAAGGATATAACTGTGTTCAAAATGGGAGAAAATTTTGTTGATGTTTTTATTTCATCATGTAGTGTAAAACTTATGAATTATCAACTACTTCCAAGTATACTAAACTGATCGGTCTTTTGGGACATGATTCCTTGTATCATACCAATGTTATGTAATAATGCACTAAATCTGATTAACTGGGGTCAGGATGTTACAATAGTTCATCTCCAATCATATCCTAGGTGGATGGATTATCACCTAGCATAGCTTGGGTTAATGGGTTATCACTAATCATATCCTAGGTGAGTTTTTTATTAATATATTCATAAACATAAATAAGATATAATCATAATCATGGAATCATCCTTCCTATGATATAGTGTTTGGTTATAACCTATCTCACCACTTGATAAACACATAACATGAACAATCTTGTCACTTAACTAATACCACAAACCATATCCTATGAATAATCTAAGAACTCTACAAGGATTAGCCATCCCCATCTCAGTATGTCACTATATGTACTCATATATCTACTAATGTAGTCTCTTAGTCCTTAGGGAAACAATATCGTGTATCTTAGGTCATTGGATAAACCAACTATCCCTTAATCACATGATACGCCACCCTTAGAGATTCATCTCTCATTATCTCACAAGTCCAACGTTGGTCTAATATATTATCCTATTATTATCTAATTATTTATCCATGAGTTGATGAATTAGTCAAAGTATCTCATAACTCATCTGATTCACACTCTAAAAAACCAATAACTAAATGGTTATCTAATTATACATCCATGGTGTAATTCCTTATAAAATTTCATAAGGCCCTCAAGGTTGTTTAAGGTATTACCAATTCAAAATAATGATTTACTCATCTTTGGATATCCAAAACACATGAGGCTTCTCCAATAACATAACATTTTCTTGACCTCAGGCCCAAAACTCTAGGTAAATTTCACTCTTCAAATAAATAATACATCCCTATATTAATAAAAATATAAATCAATAATGGACACCATTTTAAGTTTCAATTAAATTAAAACAATTTCCCTCACATGGGTAACATCACCATTAATGGCTATTTAAAAAACCATAATACTAATAGGACTCTCTATGAGTCTAAATGAACTTAGTAGAACCACCTCCCATAAGGGAACCCTCCTCCAGTTCCATCCCAAGTCAGTCAAACCTACTCACTCAACTTAGAAATAACACATCACATGAAAATTATATATAAGTACATTAATATTAGGTACCACCTACCGTATATCTAATGTATCCCCATTTTGTGACACTTTCCCAAATATACCAAATATTATCTAAGCCCACCCCAGCAATTGGACATGATTTCAATCTTCTATCTCACATCCAAGACCCAAAAAAATTAAATATATCATATTAATAATAAATTTTCAAAACCAATTTTAATGGGCATAATTTGACATAACATATTGAATGATGTATCATCACCAAAACCCTAAGTAACCAACAACATATTTTCACATGCACACCCCTAAGCTCATTATCAAAAAATTCCCCAATGTCTGACACTAATTTGTTAAATAGTTCATTCCTAATTTTATGGTAATCCAATAATAAATCATGGAATTACCTAACCTCTGTGAAACTATATGAAATAATATATATTTTCCCTTCCTCAGCCTCCTCTAGATACCACGAAAAAAATCACCCTAAATTTTATTCAAATCCACAATGATCTGGTGGAATATCCCATAGAATTTATAATATAGTTTTAAAAAATTATATAAAACATAATTGGGATAATATAAAAGGATAATACTAAAATAAAGATACCTAAATTAGCAAGAAAAACACCCCCAAATCGATATATATTAAAGTTGAAAGAGTGAGGTCGAGGTGAGAATTAGAGTTCTAGATCCCCCTTGTCTCATATATCCATGATAAAGAACCCCTAAATAAGGTTTAAAATAAAAAAATCATAAACTTAAATTTATTAAAATATTTTAAAAAAAAACCTCTTAGGCTTGACCGCATACCCTATACAACCCCACCAAGTAATCAATGGTCCCCACTGCCCTTGGAAACTGCACCAAAAACACATACCCACCACCCAAATCTCTAATAACTCTACTAAACATCTAATAAAATCCATAGTTAAACCCAAACCATGACTTATTCACTAAACTTTCAATAAAATTATAAAAATTCAAATCCAAGTCAGCTCTAATTTCACTAGATTCTGGTCCACCAACCATCGATGAAATATATTGTTACAAACTACCCACTCTTTTACCTCTCATTATTAAGAATAATCCTCATGAATATCTTACAATCAACATTGATCAGTGAGATATGATACATGATCATATTCTCTAGAAACCCACTGGTTACATTGTACACACTCTTACCCGAATAGAAACATTATCAAATCTTTGAATACCTCCTACCCTGGAACATTATATGTAGAAATATTTCCTCAAATTAAGTACTTTGATCAATTATTGAGACATTGCACTCAATTAAATACAAAAAGTTTCACCCAATACCCCACTACACCAACTTTCTTCAAAACATGATGGCTCAAAAGCTATGATGGTCATTATATTCGCTACGTCAAAGATGATAACCCACTCCTTAAAAATTAATTTTGTGGACAAACGCTAATGTCAAACTCCTCCAATTGAATTCCCTGGTCAATATTATATCATCGCTTGATTAATGTTTTACTTGATAATTTAATAATCATATGCGTCTCAAATCTATATTCCCATTATTGAGACTCAAATCATCCCATGAATCCTATCACTTTTATAAACATTGTTGTACTATCCATGAGTACTATCATTTTATAGAACCAATCACCACGTTATTATGATCCTTGAATCTCAAATTAATTAGAATCTAATCACACCTAATCAACATGATCAATACCATTTGGTATCCAAAGATATATTTCCAAAAATAAGAATACATACTTCGGCCACTTGCATCCAATTTTTGACTCGGGACCACAACCACCTTTGGGTTGGGTTTTCAAAATGAATCTCCTTTAATGATCATAAAAAATTATCTATAAATGAGTTACACATACTCAAGAAATATTTAGTGTGGATCACACCAAATAATTATTCCAAGATCCTCTCTTTATGGTCAAAGACATAAAATTATTATGTTCCACTACATTCCAATTTAATTAATGATATATCACCATGAAACCCAAAAATTGATGGATATATATCAAATTCAGTGACCTTTCTCACTACTATGTGTATATTGTTTCCATGTCCAATTGTAGAGTATTTCTTGACCAAATCATAATGTTTTTATATTTTTAAATCATAATATGTTATTCGAATTGAATTTATTATTGATTCTAATAGTCAGGAATTAACTGTTAACATTTGAATCTCTCTCCCATGTTGGTTTTCATTAACTAAAAATATTTCATAACATCAAACATGTGGAATACTTTAATTTTATAAGGGATTACAATTATATTATTATTTTCCATTTACTCATATGTTTTGTAACATGCTACTAAATTATTGAAAGGATTGGGGACATTTTTAAGTCTTATATAAAAAGGGAATAACCATGAAAATAGATTGTGCTTACCATTCCTAATATTTTTTAAATTATTTCCAAAGTTCTCTTACGCCTCCATCCATTTTTACCTGAGGTACTATAATACCATGGTGTCAAGTAGGATCATATCTATACATTGGATGATTTCGATCAAACTATAGACAAACCACAAATGGAAGTGTCCAATAGTTGTTCCTAGTGATCTTCATCAATAATTGATCAAATAAATTTATTTTCTTCATCTATAATGTAAGGTAAAAACTCTTCATTAATAGTTTATGTCATGAACCAATCCATTCCACTCCAAATCCAAGCACCTCGTCTTTCCCATGGTAAGGATCAAAGGAAATTCTCAATCCCCACGGGCTGGTAACCAATGCCAAAGAATCAAAATATTCTCAATGGTAATTATTTCTACCAGATAATTAATATTTAACAGGAATTGTAATTATACAATGATTCCCAAATGGTGTGTCTATACATTGAACATTCATGAAAAATGAAATAAGCATCTTTTTAAAAAAATATAAAACTAAACTAGGAACTGCAAAAATTAACACCCTCCTCAAAAAATTATATAATAAAACTAATAAATATCCAAATCTTCAAACTAAAGGTTTATAGGGTCGATACATAATGATCTATAAAACATATAAGAATCCAAAAAACCTTCTAACCATCTCCTTATACTCAAGTTCACAATCTAACATGCATGCTCCTTGAGTAACCAAGAATGATAGGTTTATAGGTTGGAACTTCCCAGGAGTCTGGACTTGAATCTGTATGATCCAATCAATCTAAAAATACTGAGTAGTGAAATTAGGGTGTGAATGAATCATCATATAAATATATCACTAAATATTCCATTCATATCCCTTTTAAAAATATTCTAAAAATACAATTTTGAAATATAGTATTTTTAAAAAAGAGTTTATATCCCTTTAGGAAAACATATATATATCCATAACTCATTTCCCTTTTTTAAAAACTAAGTGATGATTAAAATAAAACATTAATCTTTTATTTTAAAATTAATTTACATAAATTGTTTTTCAAAAACCATTTTTGAAACCCATTTTTAAATATAATTTATAAAACAAACCAAAATTAAAATTAAAACATCAATCACACATAAAAAAAAATTAGTCGGATGTATAACAAGAAACAAAGTAAATCAAGAACAAATAATTGAAATCATAAAGGGATGAATTCAAAGTATAAATATATCTAAATCAAATATAGAGAGATAGGAATTAATGGTATATAACAAATTAGAATAATAGTATAACTAATAAAACAAACTTATATTTAAGTATAACAATAAATAATTCAAGGGAAATAATGACACAAATCATAATAAAGTATAAAAATAAAGGAATCAAAATAAAGTTTATATAATCCTAGAAAGATCCTAAAAATACATAAGAACAAAACAAGACGTACTCAAGTAAAACCGTCAATTAGCATATCGATGCATCCCTAAAAAAATACACTCAACTTGCTCTAACTATCCCCACTGGTGGAACTCCCATATTAGGGATCATAACAGATGGTTATGTGATACTAGTTAGTGTGTAAAAATAACTACTATAAAAATAATCTCTCACTAAAATTCCTAGGATTCCTATGATATTAGATACATAAGTTGAGGAAGGGTGTGTGTCATATCAGACACACCTCAATAATAAACTATAATAGAAAACCTCACCAATAACATACCTAAACCCACCCTCACGCACCCCTCTTACCTATTATAACACCTTAAATTCATAAAAACACCATCCATAATCACATTTAAACTCATATTAAATCATGTTCCAAGGGGACTAGTTAAGGGGGTAGCTACCTTTAGGAAACATAGATTAGATAAGGTACCAACCCAGTATTCATGACATATTTTTGAAATATAATTTTAAATACCCATTGAAAACCCATTTTTAAATATAGTTTTCAATTTAAAAACTATAATGAAACCAAGGGATAATCACACTTTAAAATCCATAAAATTAAATAATCCATAAATAAATCAACACAAAACATTGACTACAAAATTATAAAAATGTTGCACACATATATAACTAATTATCAATGTATGTGAAAATAATAAACACATATAAATATACTTTTATAAGTGCTTCCAAAACAATAAACCCCAAATACCAACGAATTTATTTATTTAAAACCAAAAAATGTTTCAAAACATTATTTTCAATACCATTTCAATTAAAATGGACCCTTTTTTAAAAGAATATATAATATATAGTTTCTTAGGAAAATAGTATGAAAGATCCTATAATTACATAGAATGCTAAGGAAAATTAAAATCATGTAAACACTGACTTTAATTCAGATGCAAATAAAGTAACACCCTTAGAAGAGAGAAAAGAGGGTCCAAGGGGAGATCTCCACATAATTGATCCTAAATAATCACAAGGTATTTATCAAACCCCCACACTAGTGTTCAGCTATTGCCACCCCACAACAAGAGAAATATGAGAAATAATAAGGAAAGAATAATTAATAAAGAAAATATGAGGAATAACGGTTTACCTAGAAGAAACCACTGTGAATTTAAGAAAATGGAAAAAATACATTGGAGGGGGAGTTTCATAGATATTCCCTTACATATATAATTGAGTGAGTGGGGAGTAAAAGGAATGGTTGGGGTTAAAAATAAAAAATGGAAAATGTAAAACTGCAAATTTTTAATGTTATGGGTAGATTTCACAGTTTCCCCATAGTTTATCAAATAGTGTGAAAACCATAGACCCCTCATAGAAAAAACCTGGGAGATGTTGTACGGTTTGGACCCATGATTTTTCAAACCATATAGATAACCTTGTTAAAAATTATATAATCCCTAAAACAACCATTTCATAGTTAGTATTAATCTTGTGATAACTATGTTACAATAAGGAATTATAAAATTCCAATAATTCAAACATGAAAAATACCTAGAACTTGAGGAAAATAATAAAAACTAAAAAATAAGACATTAAATGAGGGAAAGTGAGGTCAGGGTGTGATGGTTCATATAAAGTTTTGATTTCAATGCATAGTGATCATGTGTTTTATGTTTTTAAAGTCATTCTATGCATTGAATAAGTGTTACTCAATCCTTAGAAACCCATTAGTGGTATCAAAGATTTATCATGCTTCTTAACTCATAAAATAATGTTTTAAAATTAAGAAACTCTTATATCATATTGATATCTTATTTTTTATTATAAAAAATGATATTTGGTGTTTTCTGTCTTTTAACGTGATATAGGATACTATAAACTATAATATAGTCATTTATTATGATATGTGGTATCAGAAAATACAATCTAGTATAATCCTTTTGTTTGTTTCTATATCATAGAATACAATATCTTGAGACATAATTTATGCTAGTGTAATTCCTCATATACAAAAAAAACAACATGTCACCATAGCGATATTGATGTCTGTCATAAAATAAAACTTCTAACAATATAAGGGGATATCACAGGCCAATCCTAAGTTGTGATTGGTGAGACATAACAAAAGATATAAGGATGTCAAAAATTATGATAGATAATATGATATTATCAATCTTTGGTTCCAATACACCAATCATAATCCATGATATTGTTTTGTAAAAATACCATGGATTGTGATATAAGGTATATCGTTAAATATGATATCATGGGAATTTTAATTTTTCTATTTTTCATTTATGAATTAAATTATATAATTTATAAAATTATTATAAATTTTAGAAAAATGCATATGGGGATATAAATTAAAATATGAAAGTGTTTATAAATTAATTAATTTAAAAAAATATAAAATTGATTAATTAAATGTTTATGAAACATTTATTATATAAATAAACATAAAATTACATGTTAATATTGAATTCCATTTGGAAATTACATGGAATGACTAATAATTTGGATATAAAATTTTTATTTAGAAATTATAATGTCATTTATAAAAGTTATTATAATTTCGAAAGTAAGGGAAATTTTAAAGAAGTTTACATTGAATTTTTAATTGTTTTTTGTTATTTAATTTGAATTGTTAAAATTAAAATGTATTATTTGGGAAATTATTTAAACCATAACAAAATGATTTTAGATAATAAATATGATCAAGGTTTAAATAACATTAAATGTGTAATATTCTAAATGTTTACATATTATATAAATACTTCATGTATAGAGTGTTTATATTTCAGATATCATTTATTTAAAGTAAATTCAATATAACATAGAATATGAAGTAATTAATTTTTGGAATGTATATAAAGTGGTTATATTTATTTATTTGGGAAATTTTCAAAATGCATGGCTAAGTAATAGTGTTTATAATTTCTATATTTATGAATTGTTCCTAAGTTGTTTATCTCATGTCCAAATTTATGAATCATTCATTTATTTAGTTTATTACCTACTTTATTCAAATATAAAATTGTTTTTATAATAAATGTATGTGTACTTTATTTTAAAGAGTTAAACTACTTCTATAAATCATAATACATGAATATATGGTGTTACATACTAGGTATGATAATTAATTTAGTTTTCTTATACCTTTAATTTAGATTGTACTAAGTTATGATCTTGAATTAAGAAGTGTATTATAGATTATTCATATTAGGTGTTAAAAGTTTGATGGAATTGAGGTATCCCTTGAGTAATGTTACCTTGGATAGATATACTTTATGTCAAAATACTCATTGGTCTATGGGCTTATTCCTTTTCCAAAGAAGTGGGTTTTCAATCTATCACTCCAAGATTAATCATGTAGGGATTATTGATTTCATTTCATTATATGTATCTATATGAAGGGGTATTGTTTTCCATACAAATGAAATGCATTTTATGTGTATAAATATAGTTTTTCTCATTAATTTGGGTTAGTAACACAGGATATAAGTCTTATAAATAGTTAAACATCAATATGGTTTGAACATATTGATTTGGTGGAAGGAACAGGATTCCAAACTAATCACTAGAAGCATGAATACATGTAAAAAGTGATATAATAGATAATAATGTGAGAATTAGATCCTATTTTAAATAATAAGTGTCATACACATTCCAAAGTGGAAAACTTTTCAGGACCTATTTTATATAACTATGTTGGTCATACTAACTCAAGAATATCCTAGAATATCTAATGTAAGGAAAGCAGGTAATGGTTGACCATAAAAGGATTAGGTTCCTATTTTGAAATTTTCCTTGAGTTACACTAAGTTGGGACACCCTAATATGATTAGTTTACTAAAGTAATAATGTTTATTGGATCTATATGATAGATTAGTGTAAGTATTTATCTCCTCAACTACCCAAGATTCATGTCTAGTATGACTAAAATGATTTTACACCTATATATCTTAGTGAAGGGATAAATTATAAAGTGACTAAAGTAATATAAAAATATGGATCTTGGCCCACTAATTGGTATAATTTAATTAAAAAGGGGTTCATTATTTTAGTGGGAGTACATTTAATAAAATTATTTATTAAATTAATGTAAAATTTGGAAAACATATGAAAAAATATTTTGTTATAGATATTTGGTATCATTTTAATCAAACATGAATTTGATATTAATATTTATAAAGGAAAATATTAATGGAATAAATTTCATAATATTGGTATAGAAACTTAAGTAACTTGATTAAGTAATAAAATTCAATGTGTTAGAATAACCCCTTCCCAATTAACCTTATGTTGCAGTTTTTCAATATATAGTTCTAATAGATTATTTTAGAAGGTGGATAAGGATTCACTTAAATATTTCAAAGGAATTAAACATTAAATGACATAATTGTATTCGTTATCCACTCATATACTAAATATTATTGAGTGTGTTAATAGCTAGGTAAAACAGAATATGTCCTCTAAGTCTTGATCTTATTACTGAATTCATTCTATAATAATCATTATAAATATTCAAAAAATAATAATAAAATTAATAAAATTTTACTTGATTTCATGAAAAATTTTAGGTCATACGATCTTTACTTAGGATTCCTAGACTCTCTTACTTTGTTAACAGAACAATTGCTAAAAATTTAATCCAAATGAAGAAGATTAGATTGGTCCAATAGTCATCCTAAGTCATTAAAACCTAAAGGTTGTATCAGGAAGAAGGAGAAATGGTTCCATATTATATGGGATTTTATAAATATTCTTTAAGTGATTCATGAAACTCTATATAAATTCCATGTCCGGTATCAGTGTTATATAATAAATTCTTCTATTTTTAAGGGTATATGAATAAAAATGTATACTTTACAAGTGTTGTAAGAATATATCAGTTTAAAATCAAGGTAAGTACTGATAGAACATATTATATGTATTTAGATAATAGATAATAATGTTGCAACCTGAAAAAATATAATGCAAAGGATTATACTTGAATGAATCTTTATAAAGGATGTTTTTTATCTTATATTATCCTATATGATGAGGGGATTTTTTTGTTAACAAAAATACTTTATGATTAATATGATATGGGATGATGTACATAGTTCGTGAATCATCAACCTCTATAAAATTTTTGAGAAGAAGATATGGAAAAAAATAGTTTTATTCGAGAGAATAGTTTTATCCATATGTTTTTAAAATTACGAGGGATATGATCCCACCACCCATTAGTGGCATATTTATAATAATAAAATCATCTTTTAATAATAATTCTCCAAACATATTTAATAACAAATAACATATGATTTTCACTATTTTATTTTTTAAATGTACCCTCTTAAGGGAATAAGTTATATTTCTAAACTCAAAAATATTGTTTTATCCTAGTTTTATATTTTGAATACAATATAGTGTTGAAGATTCTAGTGTGGTTATAGTTGGACTTAGAGAAATTAAAATTGTAATTAATAAAATATTCTTCTAGTTAAAATAAAAAGTTTAATGTCACTTAATACCCTAAAAGTGTTTAGGGTATATTGGTAAAGAGAAATGCAAAAGATACATTTTATTACCATGGTGATATCAGGGAAATATTTTGATGGAAAAGTTCCAAAAATGGTGATTATAATAAACATAGAAATATATCTAAGTAGATAACATAAGTTTCTAACATCCTAACTTTGGATGTTATGATGTAAAGGATTTTGAATACTTTTTCTATGAGTTGAACATTTAGAATATGATTCCTAATTCTTAATATTATTCAATATTTATTTAATCATAAATGATTCCCTATTAAATATTTTATTAGGAATAATTTCATTAATTATTCACATTGAGATGTGGTAGGAAATACATATAGATTTAAATAGTTTAACAAAACCTGAAAATTGCAGCAAACGTAAGGTCTCTATGGTGGTCTATCAAATTAGAAATGATAAGATTGGAACTTATGTATAGTTTTATTATTATTATTAAAATTGTTTAATAATATAACATGTATCATTTTATAAAAAAAATTATTCTATTCTTTATCATTATTGAAAGTTGGTTTCATATATTATGTGAAGTGTAATGATAATTGACCTCAAAAGTTGTGACTTTGAGTTATCCCTAAACAATTTTCATCATGAATTATTATATTTTTTGATAAAATGTTATGGTTAGTATGGGTAGGATTTCATATAGAGATATGGAATATACTAATGAGACACCAAATGAGTTTTGAGTGTTGAATGACCCACCAAGTAAACAACATATCATTTCATAGACAATGTATTTAGTATCTTAGGGGTGTATGATTCATATTTAATTAAAATTACATTGGTTAGAAATATACCTAGTATAAGAAGATTCAAACTTAGATACCTATCTTGTGTAATCCTTTAGTATTAGAAAATTATGGGGTGGTTGGTTAGCTGGCTAATAATGTAATCAATTTAAGTTGAACCAAGATGATATTTTTCATCTTTTATAATGAGTATTTCATCAAGTCCCTCGATTAATATAGGATGAAGAAGTTTATGACTATAAATATATAAGGAGTATGTTATGTGATTGTTTTAATGGATGAGAGGCATGTGATATGCTTGTACACTTAGATGAATGGTTTATAAAGTATTCATAGTCTTGGTTAGTCAAAACATGGAGAATCGAGAATGTATGTGTTGTCTATATGGGATTGACATACTTTATGTCCCATGGTCACTTGATGTCTTGGAAAATGGATTATATTAATATTCATAGTTTTATAAGATACAATTGGTGGACACATGTATAGATATATATGTGTTCAATAAAGATCATGAAAAATACCCTTTTAGCTTGACTAGCACAGACGTTTTACGAGATCCCACTATTTTCTTAAATTTATTAATGAAGTAATTCATATTTTTTGTCAATAATACAAAGTCCTATGGGGTTAAATCTTGTAGATTCGTGGTGATGATCATGGTCATGCATGCTGTCAAAATATTTTATGATTTTTTACTAAGTGTAGCACAGGGGAGGACCTAGGTCATATATCTTGAGGAACCTTTTCAATCACTTAATATTTCAATTTACTTTATTATATATTTTATATTTTATATTTTCTTGAAAAAAATAAAAAAAATGGGATTTCAATTATGAAGGAAAATGAACGCAACAAAAGAAAATAAATTATTTCTTTAAAAAATATAGTGATCATGAAAAAAATCTTAAAACAATAAGATAAGATGTAATCGATATAATATACCCCTTCATTACAAATTATTAATTATACCTTATATTTAAATAAATTTAATTATGATCCCCATATATTTTCAACCCTTAAACCTAATTAATATTAACATGACCACAAATATAGGAATAAATGAACCCAGGGTTGGTTGTGATTATGGTCCAAAATCCAATGATCCATAAATGTAAGGTAGTACATCCACCCTATAAGTGAGAATTATTTGATTTTAGGGAATATAATTTAACCCTATATTTATATCCCTTGTTTGATACATTTGGTGATTAAAGTTTCACTCACAGTATTTACACAAGATCGTCCTCGTGGTTTAAGTTCTTATCAATCGAGCTTCATAGAAAATGAAACATAATTAATTGGTCATAAGTTGTGAATAATAGTGTGTTCATGGATTAAAAACAAATAATTTAACGGAGTAGTAATTAGATAGTCTATGAAAAATAACTACTCTTCTATGGGTGGATTTGTCTTCATAGAGACTATTTTCATAAGCAATAGTTTCAAATGCTAAAACTCAATATTGTCTCCACTCATAGATTCCATCACAAAGAAGAAGAAAGAAAATAAAATTAGGTGAGTAGAAGAAAAAAAAAATTATTTTCAATAAATATAGATTACACTATCATAAGAAAATAAAGGAATATAGAAGAAGAAAGTGAAATCTTATTGGAATATATCCTCGTGTGCATGTATTCCTTCATGCAATTGGTTATAAAATTGGAATTTTTTCATATTTTGGATAATAACCCTATAATATATGAACTATAATCTCCAAATGAGAATAATATAGCTTTATAAAGTGGATTAATAGATAGGGATTCAGATGTTATAAAAAATAAAAGTAAAAAAATTGAGTCAATATTGGAAAATTAAATCAGTTATTAAAAATAAAATATTCAACAAAATAATATTTTATCAACTCCTTCACACTAAACATTTTTCACATATAGATAAAAATTATCTAATATCCACATCAAATTTCAGACAAAAATCAATAATGAGATAATTTTTTAAGGTATTTATAAAATTAAATTTTATTATGTCTCATCTATAAAAAAATCCTTAAAAATAACATTTAAATTTATTCAAACTCAATAATCCATATATGACCCAATCACAACCAACCTAAATTGAAAATTCATTCCAATATTAATTAAATAGAAATTTAATCTAGATTTTTTTTTCATACCATCTGTACATGATCCTAACCATAGTCTTGCAATGGATCTTAGATGTCCACCCCATAATGAAATAAATCAACATTAATCATGATTATTTATTAATTTGGATAAATGACTATAATTATGAGGATAGGTAAGTAATTATATGAAACAAAATATATCTCAAAAGGGAGTTAACTCTTAAGAACATTTCATAATAATCAATACAAAAAGTTCAATGAAATATCCTCTTCTGATGATGAAATTACCCACTTTACCCAACATAAAACAATGGATAATAAATATTGAAACGAATACAATGAATTATGCACCCTATAATTTTTTTATTTCCCTTTTTTTATTTTTTTTCATAATTTTCACTAGGATAAAAAAAATGTCACATTCATCTTCCAACCCTTGTTTGATCTCCTTGTGAAACTAATTGTAATAGTTATAATTGTTCAAGTTAGTACACTATAACTGGAATTATTAGTACCTGATTACATGTTTTTATTATTAATAAAGTTTCTTATCACATCATTATTGTCTATATTCATGAAATTTTTATGTGATAATGTCTTAATAATATATGTCACACAGAAAGGTCATGGAAGTTCCCCACTATGATGAGAACCTGGAGGTATCATGACAGTATTCTTTAATATAACTTTATGTAAGAATTATATAGTATGATAGGACACATATAATATAAGATATCTGTGGTAGGAGGTTCAGAATACATTTAGACACATACTCATGGTGTTCACCCTTGGTAATCTCAAAGAAATAAAGTTATGAGAACAGACTCATTAATAGGAAATCCATACTTTCATGTGTCATTGGATGTTACTATCTGTGTATTAAGGTATTGATCTTTAGACTTTAATACTTTCATTAATAGAAATCATGACTCACATATATTTATTTATAGACAAAAACAGTGTTGAAATATTTTCACTCGAGGTAGGATATGTTAGTTGTGTCATGATTGATATTTATTTAATAGATAATGTGAGAAAGGATTTGTTTCTTATATCCCTTAATAGAAGTAGATATCTCAATCCCTTTGATGGGAGTGGAACCGCATGAATAAAACTATGGAAATAGTGTTCAGTAGTTGATTTAATTTTTGAAAATTCAAATAATGATACAAAGAGAATATAGGTTTATGGAACCATCTTTCAACTTACTTTATTTGACATATCGTGATAAAGTGATAATATTACAGGGTAAACATTCATAGGAGGTTGGATGGAATTGTGATGTTAACTTATTTCTCTATTGGTTCCTTAGAATGTTAATGTATGTTAACCATGAACTTTAGGTGTTTATGCCTAATTCCACTAAGAAATATTCCTAGTGAGTCTCGTACTAAGTATATATGAAATCTCAATTAAATTATAGTATTTAATTTAACAATTTGTAATAAATAATATTTTTTCAGGTTTGCTTGGTCACCATGATTTAATCACATGTAATTTATAAGAATAAGTGAGTTAAATAATAATAATAAATTTTTTTACAAGGTTTTGTTAAAATAATTTTTATTATATTTACTGATGAATAATGATGTGATATTATTTTATTAAATAAATAGTCACTATTTAAGAATCGGTAAATATCGACGAGGGAAGGTGGACCGAGATCAATGGTCCAATTAGAAATGATATAATTGATATTTATTTATATATTATTATGTAAAATTATTTATAATAATAATATTATTATTATTATTATTATTTTACATGGGGTCAATTAAGTATTATAAATATGGAAAGGTTTTTTTGTGAAATTTTCTAAACCTAAACATGATAAAATAAATATCAAATTACATCACCTTCCATAACCACTCTTATTGTGTACATTAGATATAGATATACTCTCTCAAGAACTGGAGAGAGATCTAAAGATCTAGAGCACACTCCCTCTTCCTCGGTTATCAATCTAATGAGATAACATTAAGAGTTATTCCTCCTTAAGAAGAATTCAACTATGATAAACCATGAAAAACATAAGTGATCAGGATCATATGTTCAAGCACCTGGTGATTCTATGATGATGTTTAGATATTATGGTGCACATGTGGATCACAAATATAGGTATTTTACACTTATATCCTATAGTGTAATGATAGTTCAATTTTATCTAATCAATTGAATCATGAATAATGAGAGAATTACAAGTTAAGGCAATTCAGTATCTTCTCATAAAATAATTATAAATTACATATGAATATCCAACTCTTTTGGTTTTAGTGATTTCATTGGTCAAGTAATATTTATTTTTCCTTAGGAATTATGTTATTTTTCATGTATAGTGAAAATTATTGATAAATTAATAATAAATTTGTGTTTTCCAATACATCCAAGGGGTTTTCACTATGACCAAAACCTAAAAGTGGTATCAGCGAGTGTAAATATTTTATTTATAATTATTTATTATTCCTTCATTGTTTTCATGTGTTTACATTTTTTTTACTTATTTCTATTTTTATTATTATCTGGAATCATTTTATCTTCCATTATACATGGAATGTCCTCTCTAATTACAAATTATGTATAATTTTTTTCCACTATATCTCATGATAAAGCTGTATAGATCTGAGCTAATCAGATCTATGATACAAAAAAAGTGTATCAGTGTGTAGATTTGTACAGACTAGCACACTGCTTGAAGTAATACACACCATGTAACAACTGTACGTGATGTATAGTCACAGTTTTATCATTTCCAAGAACAAAGTGTGTCCCAGCATTCTATGTATTAGATACACAACATAGGGACTAATATGCCATTAAAACTCTGAGGTTACATTTTATTTAAATTAAACAAAATGTTATGTACATTGAAATTTTCTATAGAAGGGAACATGACCTGTACCAAGGTATGTGCATCAGACATAGGAAAAAGTCAGTACTTGTCGTATAAAAAAGTACACATTGTATAGTCTATTTTAGACAATGTTCTCAATTTTTAATAGAGATAAAAAATAAATATATAATTAAACATATTCACATGTGTTATTTATGTAATTTATTCGACAATACACAACATGGTTTAAGATTGATAATTATACATTAAATCAATTTCCATGTTAAAATTTTTGAAAAATACACTCAGTTGCCTCCAAGTACACATGTGTACTTCATCAGTTTTAAATGAAATTTATTTTCTAAATTATAGATGATGGTGAGTTAAGGATTCTTGGATGGAATTAAGATAAATTGAATTAATTCTATTAATTTATGGTGATTTAACTTAATTAAATAATGAATTAAAGTAATTGAGAAAATAGATTGAAAATGTATGCACATTGCATGATTGTAGATCATCATGATATTTTACCGACTGTTGTATGTGATTGTTTCTTTGAAGTCATTAATATTACATTAAAATTACTGTATTCTATTTCATCCCCTCCACCTTATTAATTAAGGTATTGTGTTCTCACGGTTTCTTTTATATAAACCCCCTTTATCTAGTCCATTAGATCCCCTCACCTATGTATGAGTAAAATCTAATGTAACGACAGAACTCCCATGATAGAATAGGTAGTCCATGTTCTGGATCCAAGGCGAAACTAATAAAGAAGATATATAGATTCCAAGGTGGGATACTTCAAAATGAACCAAGATATGATTCAATGTGATTTTCCTTATGGTTGAGGGTTATTTTTTCATCTACTACATAAACTAAAACTTATATAATCTTCTAATCATGAAATTAATATTTTATTTTTATAAATTTCATGGTTAATTATTTATGTTTTTGGATATTACACGATCACCTAAAAAATAAATTAACAATCATGAAAGATGAAATAAAATATAATTGAATTATGCATAAATTTTTACCAGACATGGTTTGTGACGTCCCGACCCAGGTTCCAATCAGAGGATCCCAAAACCGGTGGGCCACATGGCCTCAAGCATGCCTCCACATATTCCAGATATTGCTGTCTAGTAGTAAGGTCCTAGGTTGTGTATGTGGGGAGATTATTCCCTCTGTTCAGAATAGCATAGTGGTGTAATCAATATATAAAGAGGGGAATCATTTTAATAATGTAAATATATTGTAAGAACATATAAGCATCCAAGAAATTAATAATAACAAAAATTAGTAAATTGAATCATATAAAAAATATGGTGATTTATGTCTCTAAAAAATAGGGAAAACATGTTTACCGGGTAGCAGGCAGTCAATGAATTATATGATATTCAAAACGAAAAAAAAAATATAAAATATATCCAATAATCCCAACCTTCAACCCAATCATATACAACCAAGATCCCATATTAAGTCATTTAAGAAGTCACACATTCATAAGTAGATGCTTCCCCTTATCTACGCCTACAAGTATATAGTCTACCTAGGTACCATCGGCATCCCGGATAGGGTGTGAGATAAACTCAATAGGTCACCACCAATAGCATCTATAAATATTAATTCCATGTAAATAACATTGAAGTGTAAAGATATAATAATTAAAAGTTGTAATAATAACTAAAAAAGGGTAGGCTCTGATTCCTAAAGGAAATCAGGTTGACACTACCAGCTTCGCCCCATTTCAGAATATCTTTGAACATGTAACCATGTGTATACACATATATGGTCTATATATTTAGTGAAATTTGCATTCATATATGGGGATACTACTACTATCCTAGACCAGAGGCATAAATCAGGGATCCATAAGTTGTAAATTAAGTCTCATGAGTATCATGGGTTGCAATTCTCGGTATCACAAGAATAGCGGACACCATGCCTGGTATCATAGTAGTATAGGATGACATGCTCAGTGTCACAATAAGGGTCAACATTCATGTATGTAACATCAAGGGTTTTCATGTTATTATATTATATCATAAGGGATGGAATTACCAATATCATATTAGTAGTTTAAACATGCTCGTATCACGATTATAAGGATTTCTTACCCGTACCATATCACTAGGGTCACCATGGCCATATAACAACTATAGGGTCGCAATTTCTGTATCACAGTAGAGGGTATCCATGCCCATTTCATATCATTAAAGGTATCTATGACCATATCAAATTTATAGAAGGGACACCATGATCATATTTAACATGTATAAGGATCGAAATTCCCATACATTATAAGCTATAGTAAGTTGTTGAGGCTTTAATAAGAGTTAGTAGTTAATTCATAACTCATTAACATTCATTAATAACAAAGGTGTAACCATTGTTCTATTCAATCGTGATATGTGATAGAACCACTCACCTTTATTCAATTCATATTAAATTGAAAAGTGTGTTAGACATGCTACACCACTACATTCATCCATTATCAATTATGATATCACCATTTGGAAATAAAACCAAACACACCATTAGGTGTTTTGGATACATGGCCAAAAAATAAAATTATGCTTATAAAGGGAATGACCATGGGGGTATAATACATTGATTTTTATAGCCTCACATGTATCTTGGGATATAATAAAGTCATTAGGTTCCTGAATAAGGAAACTAATTTATGATAGATTCAATTTAAGGGAAATGAATGGTGAAACCGGTATGTGAAACATAACACATATCATAAAACATAATGAATTTAAGGGATAAATACAATACCACCTAAATTATGTTTATAGAGGAGCACTCATCCAGTATCGGCCTCTGGTTTAGTCTAAATTTAGAGAAATCAGAAAAATAGATGAATTATCTGAAAATAGGGCATAAGGGCCGGCACCAAAATAGCATCCCTAATAAAAATGAAAATGATTAAAGGTGAAATATGTTTAGAGTACTCATTTATCGTTATCCAATGATACAGATGGTGAAAGAATCGGATTCCATAAGTCTGGGATATGGAGTAACCTAACTTAGAGGAGGAGAGGATATCTCATTAGATTGGGAATCTCTATGCACACTGGAAATAAGAAAAGGAAAAAAGATGGTTTATGTTTTAAAGTATTTAATGGAAATGGTTATTTTACCTAGAAATTATAGGTTTCATGTTTTTTCTGTACATTTTTCCAAACTATGCACCAACCATGCACACTTCGCTTCCTCAAGAGTGAGCCCATAGGGTTTGGCTTCATAGTTTGATAAATCATGGGTCAACTATTCTATATGAATCATTTAAAAGTTTTAGACAATCTGTATGGGTGTGCGGCCCTGGGCGCACGGTTGGAGAAAATTGTGCATCCTACATTGTCCTCAAAAATTCCCTGCATAGTTTGAAGAAACCTTTAAGGTTGGGTGGTACTGTTTCTACTAACCATGTGGCCTAGATATTTTTTCCACCAACTGGGGTTCTAGGATCTGAACAATCCTCTTACACTCTTGAAACTTTATTGACCTCATTAGGTATCTTTATTTGGTCTAATAAAATGAATTAGACTGAAATTTAAATGATTCATATTTCATGAAAAAATAGGGTTCATATAGTCTACCCCACTTAAAAGAGATCATCCCCGAGTTACCCTTCTAATTATGGTGAAATGCTATCTTAGAACAACTCCATCCACCGAGCACGTATGTTGGACTCCTACTCCCATGTCTCATCCTATACCTAGTTTTACTGCCATAGCACCTATACTAAAGGGATAGACCAGCCTCATAGGGACTTTATTCTCTGATCAATGATTGATATGGGATACTCTTCAAAAGAAACATTATCATGTATCTCCACATCCTCAGGATAAAAATTATGAGATGGGTTTTCATGCTAATGGAAAAGCTGTGAAACATGGAAGACGTCATGCATAGTACAGTACCTCTAAGGTAATACAAACTGATAGGATATCGTCCTGACTCTATCCAAGATATCAAAAGGCTCAACATAATAAGGTGATAGCTTCCCTTTACTCTATATCTTTTTATTCCCAAATCTGGTTGATACCCGCAAGAATACATCATACCTAACCTTGAACTCTTGAGGTCATCAACGGAGATCGGAATAATATTTTTGTCTAGATTGAGTAGTAAAAATACATTTCTTGATTATCTGAACCTATTCTGAAGTCTCCTGAATAATAAAATGAACTATTAGAACTACCTCTCTTGCCTCTAACTAGCACAGGGGTGAATGGACTAGCCTACCAAAAAATACCTCATAAGAAGGCATTTTAATCGTCCCCTGACAACTATTATTATAGGTGAACTCGATGAGAAGGATATGATTTTACCAAGAACCATTGAAATCAAGTTCTCATGGTTGAATCATGTTTGATAACACCTGTATATTCCATTTTGATTGGTCATCAGTCTGAGGGTGAAAATTTGTACTCAAAAGCACCTATGTACCCATAGATCTTTGTAACCCATACCTAAACATCGATCTTAAATGAGCATCCTAATCAGAAAAAAATAGCATTATGGACCCCATTTATCCATATAATCTCATAAACATAAAATTTTCCCAAACTGTATCGTTTCCTCAGGGCGACCTTGGTAAGTCGATAACAAAATCCATCGCGACATCTTCCCATTTTCATTCTAGGACTGGTATTGTCTATAATAATATAGCAGGTAATTGTTGCTCTACCTTCACCTACTAAAATGTGGAACACCTAGTGATAAAACCTACTACCTGACATTTCATCCCTATCCACCAATACCATCGGCACATATCATGATAAATCTTACAGATGCCTAGGTGAACTTCCCACTGTGAGGAATATGACTCTAGTATAATATCATCCCTCATATTCATAGGGACCCAGATACACCAATGTATATTTAGGATTTCATCATCATCAAAAAACCAATCCATGGGTGGTGCCACACCAGAAATACTCTCCAATAGGAAAAGGCCTTTAGGATCTGAAAATTACCTCTTCTTTACTCTCTCTATAAGTAAATAGTTCACTGATAATGATATAATTACAGACTATCCATGATATTCCTAAAATACTATGAGAATATCATAAAATATATCAATAATTTTCCACTCACTATTGTCCTCCCGAACCATATGCTTCTGAGTCCTCCTGCTCAGAGTATCATAAACATCATTTCACTTTCCAAACATATAATCTTGCTCAAAGTCAAAAGACTATAGGTGGTCCACCCACCTTTTCTACCTAATATTCAATTTACACAGTGTAAAGATATAATTGATGATTTTTTGGTCTGTGAACACCACAAAACACTCTCCCAGCAAGTAATGCCTCCAACAGCACAAGACATGTACAATAGTAGCTCGCTCAAGATCGTACATCAGGTAATTCTGCTCATGTGGCCTCAGCTACTGAGACAGTGCACAATGACTCAATATTCCTGAATTATAATTGTTCTTATCCAAATACATTATGCATCACAATACACAGTATATCTTCTTCCTAGATCAAGAAGAACTAGGATCTTCTCTGAATTCAGTCTCCCTTTCAGCTTCTGAAAGGTTGTCTCATATGCTTATGGCCATATAAACTTCACAACTTTCTTAGTCAGGCTCATATGAGGAGACTCTAACCGTGATAAGTACTATATAAAACACATATAATGTTCATCTTCCCCAATAATCTTCACATATCATAAATATTATTGGGATTCTCCCAAGTAACTACAACATTAACGTTCTCTTGGTTAACTAAAATTCCAACCTCTTAGATAATATGACCTGGGACGTATACCTTATTGAACTAGAAGTGACGTTTATTGAGCTTATCATATATCTATTTCTATGTTAGTGTATTAAAAATGATCTCAATATGTGTTTCATGGTCACTTTGAGTATGATAATACACCAAGATTTCATCTATGATAACTACCATGAAAGAAACTAGATAAGGATAGAAAACCCTATTCATCAAAGACATAAATATGTCATGTGTGTTCATATAAACAAAAGAAATAATTGGATACTCATATAAACCATACCAACTATAGAAACCCATACGTGGAATATCTAAAGGTTTGACTCTCACCTGATTATAACCAGGCCTTAGGTAGATCTTTAAGAATGTACTTGCTCTTTTGAGATGGTCGAAGAGATATTCTATACAAGGTAAGGGATAATAAGTTTTCATAATAATCTAATTTAAATTCTGGTATTCCAAAAAAATCCTAAGGACTCTATCCTCTTTCTTATAGAAAACGACTGATGAACCCCAGGGTGAAGTACAAGGACATATAAAACCCTTGGCCACTAACTCCTATAGTAGCCTCTTGAGATCTTGAAACTTCGTAGTACCTGTCCTATAAGGATGAATAGATACCAGTGAAACTCCAGTTAATAGTTCAATATAAAACTCTACCTATCTCTCAGGAGGTGTTCCAAAAAATTATTCTTGGAAAACATCCCTAAATCAATCAACTATATGAGGGATATCAATCTGTTTTAATCCCCGATCATCCATATCAAGGCTGGAAATCTGGGTGGTTGCTCCACATATCCCAAGATGATTTAGTCCATATATACCAACCTGGACATCTTACTAACCCTTGTAAATATAATTACCACCCTCTGCTAATGTAAATGAAACCCTTTAGTGATAACAATCCATATAAGAATGATAGGGGACCAACCAGTCCATCTTGGGAATGACATCAAAGCCTAACATCTTGAGGATGAAGAGTTCCCATAATAAATGATGACTTTATACCTTAAGAGGAAAATCCCTACATTGGTGTACAATCTCTGATCGTAAACCCAATAGTGTATCAAGAATCATAACACCACAAGAGTTCTCAAAATAAATCCCAAGGCTCTCCACAATAGCCACACACAAAAATAAAGTGATGCACATGTATCGAATAAAGTGATGCACATGTAAAGTGATGCTCGACTCTCTGATCCTCTGGTATAGGCTACACTGAATAAATATGTTTTGATCCATAGCTTTGTGTTGAAACCTGACTACCCAGAGTGGGTCCTCTCAACTGGCATTGTATATCTAAATTTTGGATACCTTGTCCATGACCTCCACCTTTCCCGGTATTACTAGTAGTACTCCAACTACTTACGTAGAGAGGTTCTACTAAACCTTCTCCTAAAGGTGGAGTAAGCATGAATCCTCTCCCACTCAGCATAGATGGGAAGGTCCTATAGAAATATTGTAGATTCCCCTCTATATCGTAGATTTGGCACTCAATAGGGTCTCTCGAACACTAGGGATTCTTATTCCTAGGATTCCCATACTTTTTAAATACCACATAACACTCTTTGGGTGTCATATGGTTTCCACTACTCACGTACATAGTCTCAAAGCTTCACTTCTGACTGCTAGTCGAACCACTACCCTATTTTGGTACTAAACTGCTTTGGCTTACACCATCATCTTCCCTCAGGTTCTGCTTGGTGACAAGGGTCTGGGTCACTATATCAGATATGGTATCCAACTGTAAAACATTCACCTGATAATGAATAAGATGCCTTATTCCATCCTCAAATCATGTCACTTTCACTGACTCGTCCATAATATATATAGGCGCGAAGCACTGAATCTCTATAAAATGATCTGAGTAGTCCATGATGGACATAGAACCCTATTGTATGTTCATGAACTCCCTAAAATGATTTTTCCTCAAGGTATTAGGGAAGAATTATCCATCGAATATGGATTTGAAGTCCCTTCAAATCACTTCATGATACCAACCTTCCTGGTTCAGAATATCTCACCATCGTTTGGTGGATCCTTGAAGAATATAAGTAGGGAGTTTCACTCTCCTCTTAGAAGGTGTCTTTAGATGATAAAAAATATACATAACCGCCTTGATCCATATGTCTTTATCCACTGGTCCACCATCCCCTGAGAACATGGGTGGATTCTTCTACTAGAACTCCCAAGTGAAATCTCACATAGAAGGGGTAGACCATGGAGCTCCCTATATCATCAACATATGTTGTAGAAAATCTCCTAAAAATTGGGAATCATCGCCTATATTAGAAATACAAAGAGGTTCCATAGGATGAAGTACTGGAGGTATCACTGAAATTTCAAGGCCCACCACCTTTGGAGCATCATTGTCCCCACCCTCCCAATGTATTACTAGAGGACATCATGGCGACATTTCTCAAAAATTACCAAATTCAAGCCTCTAATCGGATTTAACATTTATAACATCACAGATACATTAATAGGATTTGTATGAGCCTTCCTATTTAACAGTCTTACCTCTCTACCTTCTCAAGGATCTAGGTCTAGGGGATATGAACATTTATATATAACACAATAGATGCTACCTACTGCCCACTGCTAAGGTTGGTTCTAGGTCAAGCTATATGTTTTACTATATTGGTCCCAGTATACAAAGTTTCATTTAAAATTTATAGATAAAAACACACTTTAAATGGAAATTTTCATCCTTTTTTAATGGTGACCATTTAATTTAATATTTCAATTTAATTTAATTTCATACTCGTTTATATAAAAAAATTATTTAAATTGTTAATTATATGGATCACCACTTCCAATTCATAAAGGATTATACACCACATAAATTGAAATTTGGTGTCCATTTAATAGTAACCATTTACTTATACAGCCCCTACATGAAATGTATATATAGGAATAAGTACCAAAACATGATACAAGCAATGAAAATAGTAATGTAAACATGGAAAGGAATAATGCATGACATGTGAATTGTAAAAGGTTCCTAAAATAATGAATAATATGGCATGCTTTCATCTGATCAGTCCATGATAAAATAAAATCCTCAATCATAGAAATAAATATCACATATCATGTGCATCACCCAATGGTGGAATCAAATAAATGGTAATAAGCATAATACAGAACAACAATTCCGAACTCCAGGTAACTTGGTATCGCCCCAAATGTAGGTTAGCTACCCCCAAGAATGGATTATAATGAAATTGTTAAGTGTTCTTAATTTCATGTCTATTATCTCAAAATTTTAAGGAAAGAAAATAAAACCTCATATTCCACTTTGTGACGTATCGATCCAGGTTCCACTCAGAGTTTCCCCAAATTGTTGCTCCACATGCCCTAAAGGATGCATCCCCATACACCAGAGGCTACCGACCAGTAACAAGGGTCTAGGGTGTGTCTGTGGGGAGACTATTCCCTATAGTCAGAGTAGTACAGTAGTGAAATCAATAGATAAATAGTGGGATCATATTGATAATAGAAATATAGTGGAATCACATATCAATGTCCAATCAGAAAATAATAATCAAAAGAAGAAAACTAAATCATATAAAAAAGATGATGATGTCATGTTTCTATAAAAGAAGGAAAACATATATACATGGTAGAATGAAGTAAATACATTACATGATATAAAAAATGAATAAAAATTATGAAATCTATTCAAGTATCATGAGCTCCAGCCCGGTCATATTCTACTAAGATCCCATCCTAAGTCATTAAATTAGTAACATATCCATAAGTGGATTCTTCCCCTTATCTACACCCTCAAGAATATAGTCTTTATGGGTACCATTGGTATCCCAGATAGGGTGTGAGATAAACTCAGTAGGCCACCAACAACAACATCAATAAATGTTCAGTTCATGTGTATAATAAGGTGGCGTGAAGAAATAATAATGAAAAGTTGTAATAATAACTAAAAAATGGTCATCTCTGGTTCCAGAAGGAAACCAAGTTGACACTACCAACTTCAAACCATGCAGGAATATCTCTGAACAGGTAACCATGTGTATATATATATGGTCTTTACACATAGTGACATTTACATCCATATATGTGGTCACTACAACTAGCCTGGACCCGAGGCATAACTCAGGCATCCATAAGCTGTAACATAAGTCTCATGAGAATCATGGGTCACAATTCCTGGTATAACAAGGATACGGGATGCCATTACTAGTAATAAAGTAGTAAGGTATTCCATTCCCAGTCTCACAGTAAGGTTCTTCATGCCTGTACATAACAATAAGGGTCATCATGCATGTATATCATATCATAAGGGATGTCATGTCTGGTATCTATTCAGTATGGTTTCCATGACCATATCATGATTATAGGGACACCATTCCCATATCATATCACTAGGGTCACTATGCATGTGCCACAATTATAAGGTTGTCACGCATGTATCGCGGTATAGGGTCTCCTTTCCAGTATCTTAGTAATAAGGTTCACCATACCCATATCATATTTTTGGAATGGATGCCATTCCCATATGTAACATGAATAAGGGTATCCTTTCCCAAAAATCATAAGTTATAGTAAGTAGTCAAGGATTTAATAATATCCAATAGTTAATTCATAACTCATTAAAATTCATTAATAATAAGGTTGTAACCATTTTTCTATTTAATGAGAAGACATGATGGAACCACCCACCTTTATTTAATTTATTTTAAATTGATAAGTGTGTTAGTCGTGTTATGCCACTACATTCATTAATTATAAATTATGATATCACCATTTATAAATAAAACCAAAAACACCATTAGGTGTTTTGGCTAGATAACCATGAATGTCAATTATGATTATAAATAACACACCCATAGGGGTTTCATACATTGATTTTGATAGCCTCACATGTATCTTGTGATATAATAAGGTTATTAGGTGCCTAAAAAGGGAAACAAATTTATGATAGATTCAATTTAGTGGAAAAAATCAGTGAATCTTGTGTGCGGCATATAACACATATCATAAAACATCATGACATTAAGGTATAAATACTAGACCACCAACCTTATGCCTATAGAGGATCACCAATCTAGTATCAAACTCTGGTTTGGTCCAAATCAAGAGAAATCAGAAAAATAGACGAATGCCCTAAAAATTGGGCATAAGGACCTGCACAAAAATAGTTCCCTAATAGAAATTAAATTTATGAAAGTTTCAATAGGAAGATATTACTCACTAATGTCTATCCAATGAGATTGATGGTGAAAGAATCAAAGTATAGATGGATGATATATTGAAGAAACAAGTTTGGAGGAGGAGAGGAGGTATCATCAGAGGAGGAATACCTCTATAAATTGTAAATAATAAAAGGTAAGGAGGGTTTAGGTTTAAAATAATTTAAGGTAAAAATGTTAATTTTACGTACAAATTATGGGTCGCATGGTTTTTCCACACCGTTGGCCAAACCATGCACCAACTGTGTGCCCCTAACTTCCTCAATAGGGAACTAGATTGGTTTGGCCACATAGTTTGATATACCATGTTCTATACATGATATATTACTCTATTAAAATTTGTAGGAAACTTGCATTAGTGTGAATCCCTGGATTCATGGTTAGGGGAAAATTTATTCCCTACATTTTCCTTTAAAATTTCCAGCACGGTGAGGAGAAACTGTGCGAGTTGGGCCTCACAGTTTCTACTAACCATGTGGCCATGTTATTTCTTACATCAACAGGGGTTTCGTCCTCTGAAAAATCCCTGTAAACCCTAGACACTTCTATGTCCACATTAAGTATCCAGTTAGGTTAAGATAAATAATTAGAACAAAATTTAAATAATTAATACCTCATAGAAAAAATGAATTCTTACATGGTTAATCACTTAAGTAAAATAAAAATCATGTTAAAAATCATATTATAAGATAAAAAAGTATTTTGAACAAAAGAATGAAATCCACCAACTGAAATATTAATTTGGTATATCCTTGCACTACTTAAGTAGTAAAAACCCTATATTTCAAGGTGATTCACCCAACCAAGTTTGGTATGTTAAATTATCATGGAACTTTTAACTTGATACTTTGGTTTGAATTTACTTAGTTCACATGTTGACTTTACTTATTTCACATCAAGGGTTACTTTCCAATAAGGTTTCGTTCTAACATAGAGGTAAGGTTTGAGGATATATTTAACCAGGATTTCAATATTGGGGATTCCACTTAGAAAATCCAGGAACTGTGAGTAAAAGAAATTGTAAAGTTAGGCCTACCTAAAAACCTTAAAATAATTTTTCAGGCCTATATCTGGGTTATGGGAATGGGAATATGTATCCTTACCACTAGAATAGGTAAGCAAAAATATATTCTAAAACTAATAGTTAGGGATATTAGGATTCGACAAAATATTGGGATATTAATGGAATTTAATTAAATTTAAATTTATTAATCTTCTTTTGTGATAAATGAATTACTAATCACCTACTTATAATTTTTAGAAATGGAAAATCAAATAACTTTGATAATATCATTTCAATCCAAATTAGAGAAAGATAACCTTCTCACCAGCATGAATTTCTAGGAATGGTATTATCACTTATGTGTTATACTATTCCACAAAAAGAAATTATTCATGTTGGAAAACCCACTTACTAAGTCACTTTCAAAATAGTCTAGTGAGGAATAATTATTTCTCTATTTGAGGCATTTGGATGCTGAAATGGATGTCCAATGTTTCAGGATATCCTCTAAGTCCAATGAGATTCTAAAGTAATATAAGGATATGGATGTATATAACATTGTTTCTCACTTCTATGATCTCTATCAAGAGAAGTTGAGATCTGATAGATATGATATCCCCAATGCACGGTTCACATGCAAGATTAGAGATTAAGTTCCAGTTGGGCCAAGATGATTATCTAGATTGATCACCTGGATATCATGGGTTTTAAGATACCTAATGAGTTGCGCACAGATCTTATTTTGGACACACTATCTAATAAATTCTATATTTTTATTTTGAATTATAATATGATAAATAGTGATAAGAAATTATCATAACTTCTTCCCCTTATTCACCAAGTTGATAAAGACATGGGGAATGAAAAACATAGAGTCATTATGGTGAATAAGAAGTGGAGGAACAAGTAAAAGGGGAGGAAGACTCATTCTAAGTTTGAAGCTCCAGAGC
This sequence comes from Viscum album, assembly GCA_963277665.1. Classification (NCBI taxonomy): domain Eukaryota; kingdom Viridiplantae; phylum Streptophyta; class Magnoliopsida; order Santalales; family Viscaceae; genus Viscum; species Viscum album. The sequence continues at coordinate 1,969,263,614 of OY728143.1, forward strand.
ACCTTTCTTCCAAGAAGAAGAAGATATATAGAAAAGGAAAGGAACAGGATGCGATATTTTTTTCATGTGGAAAGTAGGGCCACTAGAAGAGGAATTTCACCCAATCGGGGAACCTTCAGTTGCATTCATTATCGAGTGTAATCTTTCTATATATACAAGTTTGGTAATAGATACTACATGTGGTGCTCACATTTATATCCAAATACAATAACTAAGTAAATTTCAAAAAAATTCAAGAGGTGAGGTGGATCTATGGGCTGCCAATAGAGTGACGGTTTCTACTTTATCCATTAGATACTTCCACCTCACATTACCAACAGGACTGATTTTGGTTTTAAAAAAAAGTATTTTTATGTGCCTAGTGTTATAAGAAACATCGTTTCTATTTCTTTCATATATATTGAATGATTTATATTCATATTTGAAAATAAGTGATTCTAGTTTTTTTAAAGATAACATATTTTATGGTATGGAACTATTAAATAAAAATATTTATGTATTTACTTATGAAAACCATATTTAGTAAATTGATAATGAAACAAATATGAATGAATCATACAACACCTAGTTGTGGAATCAAAATCTTGGTCATATAAATGAGAAGTGTTTGACAAAGTTCTATCAATATGGTTATTTAGAATATTTTTAATCTTAATCCACTTGAAAGATATCATGCTTGTTTATAAGTAAATATGAAAAACACCCCACTTGGTGTCAAGGTCAAAAGTCCATAGATCTTACAGAATTGGTACTCACTAGTGTGTGTAGACTTTTTCCAGTATAATCTAAAGTTTTATTCTCATACATTATTAATTTTACCAATGAATTGATTAGGTATGGTTATATCTACTTAATGAGGTAAAATTATGAATCCTTTGATAAGTTTAAAGAGTTCAAGAAAAAAATGATAGAATCAAATTTTTAAGAAGATAAATACATTTTGATCAGATCGAGGAGGTGAATATCTTAAATAAGAATTTATTGACTTTAAACAGGAATATGGGATTTTATGTCAAATCACTCCAACTTATACACTATAGTGTAATGGTGTCAGTGAATGGAGGAACCATACATTAATTGACATGGTAAGTTCAATGATGAGTGAAAAATCCTTCCATTATCCTTTTTGGGATATTAATTACAGATGAAATCATACTTACTCAATGGGGTACCAACTAAAGTAGAAAATAGTATTCCATTTGAGTTAAAGAGTATAAGGAAACACATTTTATAACATGTTTATGCATAGGGTTGTGAGGTATTTATTAGGTCTAGCTCAAGAAAATAACTATAACCCTGAGTCATAAAGTGTATCTTTATAGGGTATTCTAGGGAAATAAATTAATATTATCTATAAAAATCTTCAAACAATTAAGTAATTTTCATAAGACAATACATATTTATTGAGAGGGAGAAAATCATCAAGGAGGATCGTGGAAGCAAGATGGAATTCGATGACTTTTATTCTCAAGATGCACAAGATTTGGTATAGGAACAAATTTCATGGGTCCCCTTAGAATTAGTTATTCCTAAAACACAAGTATTATGTGAGATCACAAGATAGGTAAAAAACAGAGAGATGGGTTTCTAGTTACTGATGTAAATGACTCATTATTGGTTGGAAATGATGATCCTTTAACCTATAAAGAGACTATAGAGATATCAAAATCTACAAGATTTTAAGAATCCTTGAATTATATAATGTATTCCATGTATCAACAAAAAGTTTGGTTTTTAATCTATTCTCCATTTGATGTAAATTCTATAGGGAGTAAATGGGTATTCAATATAAAAGTGGACATGGAAGGTAAATAAAATACTAATAAAGCTTGAATATAATCTAAATGATTTAGACAACTTCAAGGAATTTACAATGATGACACTTTTTCTATTGTTACATATTAAAATCCAACATAATTTTGCTTTCCATATAATCTTACCATGACTATGAGATTTGTAAAATAGATGTAAGAACTTCTTTCCTTAACAAGAACATTTAAGTGTATGTTCATATGACACAACCATAAGGTTTTTTTACTCTTGAAAATTCCAAAATAATATGAATGCTACAGAAATCCATTTAAGGATTAAAGAAAGAATCCATTTAATAAAACATTAAACTCAATGAAGCAATAAAATTATTTTGTTTCATTAAGAATGAATATGATCCATTATTTTATAATTGATTTAGTGGGACTGTGGATGTTTTCATATTATTCCTTGATGATTAAATATTACTAATTAGAAACAATATACCATTCTTATAAGAGGTTAAGGTATGGTTGATCAAGTGCTTCTCCATGAACAACCTAAGAAAATCAGCCTTTATTTTAGGGATAATGACCATGCATGATATATATAACAGTCTTCTTAGGCTAAGTGAAAGTACATAAATGTACTCAATACTAAATAGGTTCATTATAGAAAAATCTAAGAAGGGTTAGTTTCAGTGTCACATGGTATACATCTTTCCAAAAAAAATGTGTCCACATACAGAAGAGTAAATATATATAATGAGTAATATTCCATACATATCTGGGATAGTATCCATAATATATTCCATGTAATTTATGAGAATTTTTGTTTTCTATACTTTTAGCATGGTAGGAAGATACCCAGAAGATCTTGGTGAATAGTATTAGACTATTGTCACAACTATCCTTAAGTATCTGAGGATAACTAAGGATATATTCCTGGTTTAAGGAGGATATGAAGATATTTTCATCAGGGGCCATATATATTATATCTTTCAAATAGATAATAATGGTATCAAGTCACAATATGGATATTGTTTTGTCACAATAGAGGAGTTGTGAGATGGAAGATTTTAAAGTTGTCAGTTTTCATCTATTCTATAGCTAAGTCCAAGTATATTGTGGCTTATGATGTAGCCAAGGAATTAATTTTTACTCTCAATTTTTCTAATATCTTGATGTGGTACATATTAGTAAAGATCCTATCATAGTTTATTGTGATAACACTACAGTGGTGGATCTCTCCGAAAATCCATGGTCGCACCAAAGGAAAAATCAAATACTTCAAAAGTTTCATCTCTTGAGGGATTTTCCTCAATGAAGTAAAGTTGTGGTAATAATATTATCCAAATATTAAAACATGGTTGAACACTTAATGAAGTATTAATCTCATAAGAGTCATGATTATCATGTGAGAGTTAGTGTATTGAATGTTTTTTTAGTAAATGTGATATTTTTTTGGTGTTTTTTCCCTGAAACTGACTTTCTTAACTGTTGATTACATTTTTCATTATAAATAATGTTTATTATAACATCATTAATGTTCATATATATGATATTTGTATGTGATAATGCCTAAAGAATATATTATGTACTGAAATTTCATGGGAGTTCCTTATTGTGATGAGAACTAGGAAGTGCCACAATAATATTCATGAATGTAGTTCTATGGCCAGATGATATTGTCTGATGGGACATAGAAAATATAAGATATCAGGGTTAGGAGGCTAAAAACACATTGAGACATCTTATAATGGTGTTTTACCTTGGTAATCTCTAATATAGAAGGTTATGAGAATAGAATCATTAATAGAAAATCCATATTTCCATGTCTCATTGGATGTTCCTAACTATATATGTATTTATTAATCATGAGAATTTAATATTTTCATTAATATATATAATGACTCATATAATTTGATGTATTTATGAAAATAATGATGAAATATGTTTTTTATTATACATTTTGAGTCTCACAAGTGATATTGAATTAATGGATAATGTGAGAAAGAAATTAAACCTTATGTACCTTGAGAGAAGTTGATATCTCAGGTACTTTTATGGGAGTGGAACTGCCTAAATAAATCCATGGACATAGTGTTCGGTGGGTGAGTTAATTTCTAGAAATTAAAAGAAAGATACATTGATCATGAAGGTTGATGTCATCGGCATGCAACTTACTTTATTTTAGATATTTCAATAAAGTAATTATATTATATGATAATATTTCATAGGAGTTTGGATGTTATTGTGATGTTAACTTCTTTCTCTACGGGTTTCTTGGCATATTGCTAGAAACTTAATTTCAACATTTGGTAGTTATGTAAGATTATAATTAGAAATATTTCTAATGGGTCACACACTAAGTGTATCTGTAATCTGAGTTAAATTTTAGTAATGAATTAACAAGTTGGAATAAATAATATTTATTCAGGTTTGGTTGATCACCATGATTTAAACACAAGTTATTCGAAAAATGGGTGATTTAATTAATGATAAAAAAATTTCAAGGTTTGGTGAATATAATATTTATCATATTTTTCAATCAAAAATGTAGAGACATTTATTTATTAAATAAATAATCATTATTAAATAAAAGAAAATTGAGCTCAATGGTCTAATTGGAAATGATATAAATTATATTTATTTATATATCATTAAAGGTGTTTCACATGTCAAGTGATAAATAATAAAATTATTATTATTATTATGACACATGGGGTCGATTAAGGGTTATAAATATGGTAAGTATTCTCTGTGCTATTTTACAACCCTAAAATTTCCATAATAAATATCGAATTATACCACTTTCCATAATAACTCTTGTTGTGCATAATAGATAGAGGTAGACTCTCTCAATCCCTAAAGAGAGATCTTAAGATCTATAATGTGCTCTTGATTCCTACTCTCTCAATCCAATGAGAGAATATCAAGGGTTATTCCTCCTTAAGAAGAATTTTATTATTATCAACCATGAATAATGCAAGTGATCAAGATCAATCATTCTATCACTCGGTGATTCTACAGCAATGATCAGATATTATTATGAATATGTGGATCACCACTATAGGTTTTATACACTTAAATCCTAGAGAATAGTTATTTTTCGACAATGTATAGTCAACAAAATCATTAAAAAGAAAGAGTTAACAGTTAATTTTATTATATATATGCTCATAAATTAATTATAAATTACATGTGAAGATCCTCTCATTCTGGTTCTAGTTATTTCTTATGTCAATTAATCTATGTTTTTCATTGTCCATGACATTATTTTTCAAGTGAAATAATGATTATTCATAAATTAAGACTAAAATATGAGTTGTTCATGTCATCCAAAAAATTAATTCTCACTCAAAACCTACAATAACATGATCAAAGTTTGTGGAAGATTTATATGTAGCCTTCCCAAGGAACAACCATTTTTCATTTATTTCTCATATTTTCTTTTATTTTATTTTTTTATTATTTTCTTTGAGGGTAAAAAACTTAATACAATGGTAAATACATCCTGGGCCTCTCTCCAATACATAGTGAATACACCCATACATTTATTCATTATGTATATAATCCCCTTCCAACATTGACAACCTCTCTCCCACACTTAATCCATTGAATATCACACAAAACACCAAGAGTAGGTAAGGAAAGAGAAAATAATATTTTAATTTTTCTTTCCCTATCAAGGTCGTTCATGGATTCTACGAGCATAAACAACGATAAAAATGTGAAAATAGGACCCTAGGATAAATTATTTAGAACAAAATATTCTTCAATTATATTATTTTGACTTTATTTGATCATATATATGATAATATATAATGAAATTTCTAATAGAAAAACACGCATGAGTATCTCTCAATAAATGGGTATTAAAAAGAATATAAAATTTTAGTTTTAGAAGGATATGAAGAATATTTTGGGTCAGTGTTTCTTAGAAACGAATTTCAAAAATTAGTCAAACACATAAGATTATTTAAAAATATAAATCTAGTAAAAATTTTCCATATTAATAGTCATTTAAAAACATATTTCATCAAAAATAAACTAAAATATTTCAAAATAAATTCAAGAGTAAAAATTGATAATGGGGATTCATTAAATATCAAATTATAAAAAATTTGTAAAAAAATATTAAACAGGTAATCACTCCTCTGCACTTAAATGAAACTACCCATTTGAATTAAAGAAAAAGAATATGGTATAGGGAATGAATCAGGTAAGAATAGGAAATTAAATATGGCTTATTTGGTATCTATTTTCATTGAGTTATGCTTCTAATTACCCCCTTCAAGGACCAAAAATATAAAAATGGTATTACTAAAAATTATATAAATCTATAAATAAAAAATTTTAAAAAGTAAATTGGGTTATTCTATAAGCAGAGTTATATTTATACTACATTTTTATTTGTAGTGTTTTTATTAACCCTAATCCAAAGGTTTGTTTGGTTTATTTGATATTAATATCCATTTTTTATTTTTCCTTGTGTCTCTTAGTAAACACCCTGAGTGGATAACCATAATAAAATATAAAAATGATCCTACTCTCTGAATAGAAAAAATAATAATTAAGCATTAGAATGAGGGTAAGTAAGGAGGGAAAATAATTAATGAGTACCCTATGTTAAATTTTGTGGGGTCCTACTCTAGTAGATGTTCATATACATATAGAGGAGGTTTTTACATCACCATGAGTTCCATGATGTCTTATTCTCCTTCATCCAAAACCTCTTTGGTAGTGTATTTGATAACATCCATGGTTAGTTACAAATGTTCTAATTATATATGAAAATAAAGAGTAAAATAATTTAGTAGTTATATTTGATGATAATTAAAACATGAAATTTTTAAATCTACATGATCATCCTCAGTGGTGGTCACTTTATACTCACCATCATCACTCCCTAGATAAATAATATTATATGGTTCTTCAAAACATAAATATGGGTAGTTATTTGTATTTTATAATAGTTTAAAATCAAAAATAAGAGAATCATTTTTTATGTTCACTCCATTTAACTAAACAACTTAATGTGTTCATTAAACTTGTAAGTCTATTTGGATTATATTATAATTATATTTGAGATAAGGTTCATACAATGCAATTACCACCTCCATGATATCTTCATCAAAAGTAGGAATGAAAAGCTCTTTTTGTGCATTGGACACCTCTTGATGGAACTCTAGAAAGTAGGGCAATAATTATTCAAGTTCCATGGATGAGGATTATAAAATTAGTTTCTTATGGTCTTTATTCAATTCCTTGATGAACTCCTTGAATTCCTCCTCTCTAAAATTGAATGTCACACCCCTTAAATCTACCATGAAAATAGATGCATAATTTCACTAATGGTAGTGCGGAAGTAAACAAATATTTCATTTCTTAAGTTTTTTAAAAAAATAAAACAATAAAATATTTAAAAAGTGAAAATATATAATTTTTTATTGATATGGATCCCTATAAATGATTCTAGTTTGATGATTGTTGTTGCACACACTCTAAAAGATATTTTATTGTATTTTACTAAGTGTGTTGCATGGGATAACCTAGTTTGTCTATCTTGAGGAGCCTTTTTAATAACTCTATATTCCAATTTACTTTATTATATTTTTTTTATTTTACATTTCTTGGAAAATAATTAAAAATTGGATTTTAATTTTTAATTAAAATTCATGTAAGGAAACAAGAAAAATTATTTTGTGATAATATGAAGTGAGCAAGAAAAAATGTGCTTAAAATGAAAATATGAAGAAAAAAATTGATCTAATATACCCCTTCATTATAAATTAAACATTATAACTTATATTTAAATACATTTAATTATTATCTCATGTTCTTTTCAACCCCAAAACCATAAATAAATTAATACTACCATAAATATTGGAAGAAATGAACCCTATGTTGATTGTGGGACTTCCCATTATGGAACCCTTATTTGATTTTGGTCGAAAATAAAACTTATGATTCACGGAAAATTAAGGTATCATCTCCTTCCAAAAAATTAGGATTTTTTGGTTTTTGGGAATATAAACAAACATTACAATTGTATCCCATTTTTATTATATTTTGCGATAAAAGTTTCACTCTCACGATTCATGCATGGTTGGCCTCATTGTCCAAGTACTTATCGATTGAGTTTACTAGAAAATGAAACACAATTAGTTGATCAAAATTTATGAGTAATATTTTTTTCATGGATTCAAAAAAAATTAAGGGGTTAGTAATTACATTAAGTATGAATGGGAACTACTCTTCTATAGGTTGATTTTTCATCATTGAGATGATTTTCACAAACAGTGGTTTGAAATGGTAAAACCCAATCTTGTATCCACTCTTAGATTATATTCCAAGGATTAAAATTTAAGATAAAATTTCTTGAGGAGAATAAAAGACAAAAAATATTTAAAATAATAGAGATATTACATTGTAAAAAACAAAACAAAGGAATATATAATGACAAATTGAAATCCAATTGGAAGAGTCACTTATGTGCAAGCCTTCATTTTCCCTGTTGGTTGGAAAAGTAGAATAAAACCACTATATTATCTAATAAAACTATATTCCATGAATAATAATCTATAAATTTGAATTTTAATAGTTTATATAGTATAGTGTAGGCTAGTGTTACAAATGTTATAAAAAAGGAAAGTGAAAACTCGAGTCAAAATGCATCCATATTTGTGTACTACCTCTTTTATCTACTATAATACCAGAATAGAACTATATTAATTTGAATGAAATATTTATTATTTTTTCCTATAACTCTTGAAACACTTTTATCCCAATATAAGTAATGATGAAATGGTTTTATCCCAAATGGTGAGGTAAGTTACAATCTATCGAATCTAGTAATGCATTGACTTTGGGGCCTATTATCTCTATGAAAAATTATGATTCTGCTCTAGGTATTTAAATGAAATATGTATCCAAAAATGTTTAAAATTATTTCATAAAATTTTAAATTTAAATTAAATACATAAAATTTTAGAATAAAAAAATAAAGTGAATTGAAAAGGGAAAACTGGAATTTCTATGCAATTTCAAAATGTATACTCTAATTAAAAATTTGGATTAAATATTCAATTAAAAAAATTGTGAGTTAATTAAATAATATATTATTAGTAAAATATTCAATAAAATATTTTTTTTATTAACTTAATTGGGATTTTATTTTACAAAACTTGAAGAACTACATAAAAACATTTTATTGTTTATCCAAAATGAGTTTTGGATAGATATTCACAAGGTGTTTCATATGATGTGATACGTAGTGAAATTAATGATATATTTTCAAGAGTATTTTGGAAGCTATCAAAAATAGTTTTGGATATGGTTTCACAAGTTATTTTATATGATAAAATATAAAGTAAAATGGCATATATTCTATTAGGCTTTAGTTCATGTGATAGATTAGGGGAGATATACCTTAAGTTCATTATATATATGATGTATATTTTGGATATATATTATGGTCAGATATATGTGTGTCTGATGGTATGACATCCATGTTGAAAATTTATTATGATAATCCATTAGGTATATAAATACTTAAAATTTATAGATATCCTAAATATATTTACATTAAAAATCATAGTGTATGATTTTTTCAAATCACAATGTTTTCATATATGTAATAATAATTTATGAATCCCATTGATTTTATGGTTTATTATGGAAGTTAAATGTTATGTGTTAATGTTAAAATATCTCTCCCGTATTTTCTATCATTAACAATAAAAGTTCTATAAGATGAAACATATGGGAGGCTTGATTTGGTTGAAGGATTAAAACCAATTTAATCATTTCCATTTACTTGTATGTTTTTTAATGTATTAGTGGATGATTGAAAGGATTGAAGATAATTCTAGAGTACTATATAAGGAGATAATAACCATGATAATGGTTTGTGATTTCATTTCCTGGTCTTGTATTGATTCTTCATAAATCTCTCTTCCTCCTCTATCATTGTTTCACCAAATTTACTAGTACATCTTGGATGCAAGGAGGTTCCTATATAAGTATTGGGTGATTAAAATCCACCCATGGATACACCATGAAGGGAAGATTATTATATTCATCAATCATTTATCAAATAAGACTATAAAATTCATCTAACATGTAAGTTACATGTGTTTATTTTTTAGTTTATATATGTTTTATGTTTTATTTCATAATGCCTAATAAGTGTATTTTATTCATGAATTTTAGGGTATTTTAATGCCTTAATTTCTGTATTTAATTGATTAATCTTTCCACTTCTTGAACTATTTTACTTTTTTTGGTAGGATACAATAGAAATTTGAAAAATAATCAAAAAGAGATGATTTTCTAGAGTAAAAGACACTTTGTTCCATGATCTGAAGCATCGCAACATGAAATTATAATATTGAAGTAGGAATCCAACATTACATAGAGGAAGAGATGGTTTTAGAACTTAAAGAAATCCATTTACATGTCATGTAAACATTACATGATGTGATATCATTTAAAGATGCATCACCATAGCCAACGATGAAATAGAGATTTATTTTTTGTGATATTACAGGTTGTGTAAAAAATACATGGTTTGAGATTTTTGAGATAGGGAAGATTTGGAGATCCTGCCTCTATCTCCACATTACATTACACACCATGTAATCCTTACATGATGTGAAACCATCGAAAATTTGGATTTTATTATGTCTTCATTTGACAGTTGGATGTGGAAATACTATATATACACCCTTCGTGCGTACCCAGGGGGCATATTGAAATGAGGATGGAAACGAGATGATTGGACCACATAATCCAGATCCCTACTTCACCACTGTTCTTTACTACCTTTCTCCTCTTGATATCTATGCTGGTTGTTCTCATCCTTTTTAGCATGATCAAGTAGTTTCCTTTTTTCAGGTGATGTGATCATATGGGGAAGTGTGGTTTAGGGATTATTTTTATATTATTTTCATGTTTTGGATTACTGAAACTATGTTTATCAATTCCATTCTCTTTATTTTTCAATTTCATGACCATTATAATGTGATTTGAAGAGTTATATTTTATTACATCAATTAATTTTCCTATCTGTTGTATAACCATTATGAAGATTAAGTTGGTTATGTTAAAATAGGGTTTTTGGTTGCCTAAATTTATGATTGAACCTAGTAGATGATCATTCCAATGGTGAAATTATAGGATTAGTGTAGGGAACCCAGACCAAAGATCCATGATTTCCCAGTTCTGACACAACTCATGAGTGACCAAATAATCAATTGAATCTACCGTACATGGACCTTAAAATCACTAAACCTAGCATGCCTCCTTTGTTTATTTCAAAAACCTACCATTACTGTATTTTTCTATTTATCTAATCAACCAAAAATTTACAATTTAAATTCATTTAATTAATTTAGGACATAAGGATAATACTTGTGGGTTTGATACTTGGGCTTTACAAGTACTGCATTTTTAGTAGGTTTTATAAGTTTTATCATTTATTGAAAAAATTATCCCCATGGGAAATTAATGAAACCCAATGGGATGTCAGTGATCTTGATTTTGAGGTTTCTAAGGTCTTAAAAACTGCTAAATAAGTTTTACTTGATCCTTATAAACTTAAAACATCAATTCACTAATTATTTCTTTAATTTGAAAATTCTATTTTATGATTTAGTTTCTTATTAATATTCATTAAATTTAAAAAGAAAATATTTTGAGTGATAATTTTATCATATACCTTGGGGTGAACATGAAAATGATTCTCTAAGTATATAGGTAATTATCCTTGGAATTATGAGGGGATTAAATAAATTAATGATGTGTTTAAACTTATTTCATTGAATGAATGCATATTAAATTAATGATGTTAAATTTTATATAAAAAACCATCCAATATATCCCTAGAAACAACCTAGGATCAAACCATCTTCATTAATTATTTTAATTTGAATATCAGGGTGATTTGTTCCTCAAATCAACACACACAAATATTTGTACACTTTATATTCATATAACTCAAAATATATTTGTTTATTTTTGTTAATTATTATGTATCTATGGAATCTAAAACCTTATTTATGACACAAGTTACCACTTCAACCTTTAGGGTATATTTAGGTGAACCAACAAACTATCACCAAGCATATCCTTGGTGATTGGGATATCATCATAATAATAAACATCAAGAAGATATAATTAGAATCATGTAATTGCCTTTCCAAAGACCTATCCATTAACTATAACCCATCACAACTCAAATAGATTATGCTCAAACGTGACCATCCCCCAGTCCATGGCTAATTCCAAAAATCACCTCATATGCATTATTAAATCTAATAACTTGAAAAGGATCTTCCAACCCTATATCATAATGTCCCTTTCTTCCCTCTTATCTGTAAAAATAATATTCCTTAGTCCTTAAACCAATAAATACCATGTATCTAAGGTAATGATATAAACCAACCCTTTCTCAACCACATGATACACTACTCACAGTGGGTCACTGCTCATCATCTCATAAGAACGATGTTGGTCTAATCTGTTAGCTCAATATTATCTCATTAGTTAATCCTCACTTGATAACTTATTTAAAGTGGTACATAACTAAATTAATTCACACTCAAAACCCTATAGTAAACCAATTATTAGGTGGTTATATATTAGGCATCATTGATGTAATTCCCTCTATTAACCACCTAATCCTCTCAAGGTTGTTTAATTTAGTGACAAGTTTAAACCATTAATTACCCCTATTGGGATAACCCATAACCCATAGTGTTTATAAAATAAACAAGAACTATACTTACCCTAATCTCAATACTCTAGGTGAACATAATTAACAAAATATATAAGAATCTCCTATGTCACTAAAGCCATCACTCAAGATCAAGCACCCTTTGGGGTTATAATTCCAATTAATCAATTATCTTCTCATGTGAAAAAATATACATAAACAATTATGTGGTCAAACATAATAATCATAGTAATCACTATGATTCTAAATAAACTCCCTAGACTCACCTTCTATAAGGAAACACTCCTCTAGTTCCGTCTTAGGTCACACTCTCTAAATCTAATTTTTGGAATTTTTAGAATAATGAAAAACTCTTAAGGGTGTGGTGGGAAACCATTTAAATGAGATTTTTTGGAGGACCAACATAGAAAACAAATAAATGAATTGATTTTTTGACTGGACTAACCCAATAAATAATCAAATAAAACAGACTAACTAGTCTATAAGAAAGGGACACCCAGATAACAAGTATGGCCATCTGATTATCCCACAAATACCCACTTCTAAAAAAAATTTGTGAGCCCAAATAAAGTGAGATTATGGTAGTAATTTTGAAAAATGGTATTATTACCAAGGTAATAAAGGATAGTGGAGACCCTAGGGATCATGCCTCGAGAATCATGCAACACATTCCTAGGATGTATTATGCCTGAAGGTAATCCATTTTTATCGGAATTACCATCACCATCATTTATCTTCATCACCAACAAAATCTTTGTTCACCATCACTGGCTAAAAATATTGTATTTTAGCTATAACACCACTAATAACACAAAAAACAACCAAATAGATCCCAACAAAAAACCACCTCCCAATAATGACATTGAAACTAAAACTGAAAAACTAACTCCACCATGAACACCAACCATGTCGTTGCTTCTATACTTGAGACAAAAACTAATAGTGAAAATTGTAGCATCATGTATTCCCTAATATCAACAATGTTTTCACATATCATATTCATCATAGTGACTCCTAACTATAATAATAGAACACATATCCACTAGATAAAATCATCTATGAAACCAAGCCAAATGGTATCCCTAGATACTATTTAGAGAGGAAAACTAGTATAAACCATGCCACAGAAACAAAATTGGGGTTGGGAGAAGTGAAAAACTCCAAAAAAGTTAACAAAACACAAATCAAAACAATTAATAAGGAAGATATCATTCAAGAGGGAACCAGTGACATTGAAAACAAAACTATAAAAATTGATAGAAACTCTTCCAACCTCGTATCTAAGTAATCCCATTATAGTTGTGCTCTCCCAAATCCAATGAAGCCTATTCAAGCCCATGATAGAAATAAATTGTATTCTTGGTCCCATATCATGAATAAATGAACCCTAATAATTGATTTTAATACATTATAATTTATTTATATAGTAAACTGAAATGGGAATAATCTAACAAAACTTATTAAATAAGTCAAGAAAATGGATAACCTCTCACAAAACCATATGTAACAATGTGTTTTTTTTATTCCTTAGTCTCCTTGATCCACCACAAAAAAAATATCCATCAATATGATGTGATTCCACCATGATCTAGTCGAATCACTCTCCAAATCCCAAGAATAGACACACCAAATTATAAAAAATAAAAGAGGGAGAATAGAGGATGATAAAATGGGAGTAAAGATGGTAAACTAAAATATAACACCCCAAAATTATCCCATATTGAAGATAAAAATGGGGTGGTGAGAGGATAAGGGGTGTGGCTCCCCCTTGTCTCATCCATTCTAGAGTAATAACCCCTAAATAGGGTTTCAAAATAAAAACCCAACTTCTATTTCTTCCCTGGTTAAAAAAACCTTCATGGTCTTTAGAGAGTACTCAGAATCCTATAAGGGCTTGGATACTTGAAGAACGCCCCATTTAGTTTTACCTATTTGAGGTTCCAAGTGGATTCTTAATGGGGGAGTGAGGGGAGTTAAGCTAAAATTCCATTTGTAGTGTTGGGTTGTGGAATGGTGACTTGTACTAGATCATAGAGTCCATGTGGCTGGAGAGTAGATTAATATCTATAGAGTAAAGTATTGAGATTATAGGTTTGTCTGGTTCTTCTTGTTTTGGTACCAATAATGTGTGAGGGGTAGGTTGGGGTGTGGAATATGGGGAGGTATGTTTCAATGGTTCAACCTTTTTTGGTTTCATTACACCATATGGAGGAGATGCAGTATAACCTCCTTATTTAGCATTATAATTCTAAGCATAGTGGTCCCTTTAAACCATGGTCCCTTTTCCTAATTTATATGATTGATATCATAGCTACACCATTCTTTTCAAATGAATTTTTAAACTGGAATGTCATTTTATGGTCTCTTGCCTTACACCATAGTTTTTTCATGTGTCAGTATCTTTACAATATGGTGTAGGGTGTTGCATCATGGTATTATAATTTCAGTTTTTCCTATAAATTATTGAAACCCCTTTAAACTTTTCATTCTCTCAAGTTTTCATCCTGAACCCTAAGCAACCAGTAGTGATTTTTTATGGCCATCAAAGACCCTTTAATTGGATACAACCCCCTTCTCCAAGATATCAATTCATGGCGATCTAAGGTTATTTTTCCCCTTTCTATTATGGTTTATTCTCTGTTAATTTTCTTATCTTGTTATGACTTTCTATGATATGGATATTCATATCCTTTATTATCATTGTGTTCTTTTGATATTTCATGGCGTGTTTGTGGTGTGGAGTCCATAGGGACCATTGATCCCTTATGGGTAAGGTGATCATAGATCTGCTATTATTGATCCATTATCAGTGAATGTTGAAAGACTTGAGGTGGGGGATTCATTGGTTCTCCTTATTGTTAAGTGAAATTGAAAATTTATCATTCTTTATGGCTTTGATTAATGGTATAATTAACTTTAATTAATATTAAACCATAAATAAAAAATGAATTGGTTTTTAGTTGTAGAAATTGTATGTGTTTATGTCATATTAGTGGTCTTCTTCTTGATTTTCTAAATAGTGTGTATATGTTATTTATTTTGTAGATTTTCATGTTTTCTATGTTTGTAAGTTAGATAAATAATGTAAAGATAGTATTTCTTATTGGATAAAAATAAAGAGACAAGTTTAATTGTTACCATTCTTATTATAATTGATGAAACTAGAAATTATTCTTAAAGAATGTTTAAATGTTTCATAGTTGGTTAGAGCTGATGCCTTAGGTTTCCTATTGTTATAACCTATGATAATTTAATTCGCTAATTCAAGATAAAAACAAGTGGTTTTTAGGTAAAGATAATTGTTTGGGGCCAAAAGAACTTATTTTCTAATGAAGGTTGGATGCCTTGTTTCTAGGGACTACTTGCCTTATTAATTGATTTCGGTTTGATTGATTCCTTTTGAGATTAATATGTATGAGTATCCTTGATGTGATGTGAGCCTGATATGGTTAGTGGTTTGATGATAATGGGAAGGGATTCCTGAGTTATTGGTAGTATTTGATGTTTGTGATAGCAGAATGGATAGTGATGTGCATGGTGGTGTCAGGGATGGAACCAGGATGGATGGAACAAGTTGAAGATGGTATTTCCCATTATTATTGTGAAAAAATAAGGTATGCTTACTTGATAATGAATATGATTTAAAGGTCATATATTTAGGTTGCATCTTTCTACATTTCTTTCCCCACTGCATGATGTAATTTTTTGTGCTTGGTTGTATATATTTTATGATAGCTTAGGAAAATTCCTAGAGTACCTTGAATTATGGAATGATAATGAATGTTATGTATTTTTACCCATGGGGTTTGTGGATTGACCAAATTTAAAAGATGATAATTCTTAAGGAATCTTGGAATATGTTAGATTATGCCTGAAGGTCATGGGATTAGAATGGTAATTAATGTAATATGAAATGATTAAACGAAAGAGTTAAATGGAAGAATATTGAAAGTTTGTGTGCTTCTGGATATCTAGATCTTAGTAATGGCAATTGGGTGTTTGAGAGGTGATAGATGCAGTTGTGGTTAAGTCTAGGTAGTTTTCATAGTGTGGTTGTGAGCTATATATAATCCTTATGTTTTTCATACATTTCCCCCACCCATATCAATAGAAAGACTGACACCCTAAGGACTCTGGAAGTTGTTTTCCATAACATATATGTTATCAAGGAATGGATGGTTTCCCCCCCCCTTTCCCCACTCTCATCTCCTGATAGTATTATGTGATTTTAAGCATGATGATTACCTATCCTATGTATGTGGGTGGAGGGTTGTAATGGCTTGTGGTTGTTTTCACACACATGTATCTCTAGAAATAGTATCATATGGACTATTATAGGTATTTTGTGTATGTTTTATGATGTATTGAGTTATAATACATGATTTATGGGCTGTGGTGGAGCCCAGAAACTGCACAGTTTCTATATGGAGATGAGATATTTTTTTATGATATGATGTGATGCATAGTTTTAATTCTATATTATAGTTTCCTTGTTATTTTTGGGTAGGAATATTTATGGAGATATATGGAATAGGACGTGTGATGTTGGGGAAGAACGGAAACCCAGTGGGGAAGTATTGGTGGGGTACCTTTATTTGATATTATGTTGGACGTTATATTATCAATTATATGTTATACTTATTAATATATCCATAGTGAGGATGAGGACTCAGCATACTTATTTTAAGTGATGAGTTAGTTTAACTTGTTTATTCACTAGAATTTAGTATGCTTTATATTTTTCCTGAGAGGATATGTGGAGGATCCAACTAATTATACCTATTATGATAATCCTATGTCTATATAAACAATTTTTCAGGTCTATAAGATCTAGTTGGTGATCGGTATGGACATTACTAGCTTGTGGTGTTTTTTACGAGCTGTTTAGGCTTTGAGGTCACTGTGGAGGATTCTTTTGTCCTTATTGTTTCTTTGTAGTAATTCTAGTTTTGTGACATTTTATTCATGTATTAGGATCTTATATTTATTATTATCAGGATTTTTTTAGTTTTTTAATCTTCTATCTCATTCCTCGTGTTCTTTAAGGGTAATTCTTCCCATATGTTTGTATTATATACCCTAAGTTTCAATCATTAACTCATGGCTTATTGTAGGTTAGATTTTGGTTTCATTATCTCCATTCCCTTATCATTGTTCTAGGAGGGATACCATTGTAGGTAGGGGGCATGATAGAGTGGTATAAGAGATCGGGTTTTGGGATAGAATGGATTTTAGAGGTAGGCACTGGTGAGGACTTCATGGTTTGGTATGGAAAAGGTGTTAGCTGAGTCTAATATGTGTTGTAAATAAGGTATACCATCTATGAAATCAGTATTTAAATCCCCATATTATTTTATTCAAGTTTATTGTGACTACTAAGCAAAGTGATTTTTTTTGGGTTAGAGAGCTTGGAAAGGATAATGCATCATTCTTATTTGTGCCTATGTTTGAAATGGGTGGACCATGGAATTGGGTTGAACATTAATTAATTAATTAATCTTAAATATTTTATATTCTCGGTTTAGAAGTTCCTAACTATTTTTTATTTTCCATGTATGGATCCAGGCCTATTCCCTCATTCAATTTATAAAAAATATTATTAGAAAGATATGCCATCATATCACCATAGAGTTGAGTTCGATGATCCTGACACATGGTGTAGGATACTCTAGGAGTTTCAACACCATAGTCTGTAGAATTATGAGGTATAATTTTAGAATTTAGTGATATAGGACTAGTTGGAGGAGGTGGAGAGAGAATTTAGTTTAATATAATATTGGAAGGAGTACTATATTTCATTGGCGGTGATGATGCTTCTTGGAGCATCCAGGATGTGGTGGTTATTATTCCTTAGGGATCGTGAGGAGTCGGTTGTTTCATGGGGGAAATTCCAAGATCATTTTCAATTTAAGTTTCTTTATTAGACTGTAAGGGTGGTCAGTCATCAATATATCATTACCCTTCGGTAGGGGAGCTCTAGTATGCAGAAGTTTGGTATCCACTTCATGAACCTTCTTCGATATGCTTTGGAGCTGTTGACAGATGAGGAGGTCGGGGTGAGGAATTTTGTGGAGGCTTTACATCTAGAGATCCAATGCCAAGTCACCCCTTTTATGAGGTAGAAATATCACTATATATTGTAAATAACATAGGTTGTTAATAATATCCTATAGAAAATCAGATTTTCATGATAAGGGAGTCATCATGATTCTATGTAATAGAGTTATGGTTCAGGGTTCCTAGTTTCCTAGATATATGGTTTTTTGGATAAATGGGGGTAGGTCTTATTTCGATTCATTATGTTTGTCTGGGGGTGGTGGCTCTTGATCCATTTATAAGGCATCATATATCTATTTTTATTGTGTAATCCATAGTCATAATTGTTGAGAGTTAACAATATTTTAGATAAAGTAGCATAATGCTGGTGTTCTACTTTAGGTTTGGCCATTTCAGTAGTTTTAGTCGAGGCAAGAGTATAAGGGTGCTCCAGCTTGTGATCATCATAGGAGAGACTAGGTAGGAAAAGGGTATCCAAGTGATTCTCCTCATCCATAAAGAGTATATATTGATCATGGAGGTGGTTATCATCAGGTTCAGAGAGGCTATAGAGCAGTTCGTTGTCAGCTGCATGCTCTAGAGTTCCCAACACCAAGTGAGTCAGACATCATTCAGGGTACCATTTTCTTCTTTTCTACTTCGGTGTATAATTTTTTTATTTAAGAGCTATAAAATCCTTCATTTAACCTTCCATAGTCTATACTTAATGACTTGAGGTGGATAGGCTTCCAGTTCTCATAGCGTTAACTACGATAGTTGGCGGTTGAGCTTATTTTTGTGCAATATATCAAGTTTGTGAGATAGTTTAAGGAAAATACCACTTTTTGTGATATTTCCTATGTTTATAGATATATCCATATAACATCATCCTCAACATATATTTTTTTGGTGAAGGATATCATGGATTTATTTATAAGGTTTATTGTGTTCTATGATGTCGATAGGGTGTTTTCCATGTTTGTTGGTGAGCGATATCCTCATATGGGTCATAGGTGTGTTTCGTCCCTATCTATCTTGATGTCCAAGTTTATATTGAGATCATAAAAAGTTCATCTATTAGTGTTTCCATGGTTTTGTAATAGTATACTAATTTCTTTCCTAAAAGGGTTCTAGAATTACCCCCTTGATGGGAGCTTTATTTTTGGATAAATCCATAGTGGGATGCTTCTCCAATCTTAATATCTCCATATAGGATGGAACCTTTTGATTTTTGGAAGTTTTTGATATATTTTTATTATATATTTCAGTGATTTTTTACTTGGTCAATCAATTCACCTTAGGGTGCTTTGGTTTTTTTCGGGAAAAGGGAAGATGGGAGTCTGTGTCTATGAATCGATTATTGTTGATTGAATCATGTGACAGTGATGAATCACTACAATCTTCCATGGATTGATGATTTATTTGATCATCAAAAGGTAGATAGTTAGTTCTCAAAGATCAATCTGCAATTAGGATATCATCATTTTTTGTGAAGGATTAGGATATACCGAAGACATATTTTTAATGTATTTATAGGAATTACAAGTTCATTGTAATGTCATCTGATGTGATGAATGATATAACTGTGTTCATGGACCTAATTAATGCAGTGTTTTGAGAGTTTTTTGGACTTATTTGGGGTCATGTTTATCAATGACATCACTATGTACTTCGTGTCTAAGGAGGAGCATGAAGAGCATCTATGAGCTATTTTGGGATCCCTTTATTGTTATTAGATATTTAGGAATCTATTTTAAGTGTGAATTTTGGGCTCATGAATTTTATTTATTTGTAATTTCATGTCCCAAAATGAAGTATATGTGGATCCTTAAAATATCAAGGTGTTTTTTCTTAGGTATACCCCAAGACTAGTGCAGAGGTGTGGAGTTTCCTCAGTCTTACATGCTATTATAGAAGGTATGTTTCTAAATTTTCTCAGATTCTGACTCCACTAATAGCCTTGACTTGAAAATATTAGGTGTTCTTGTAGACAATAAAGTTTTAGGATACTTTCATGTATCATAAGGATAAGTTATTCAGTGCTCCAATTCTTCATTTTCCAGAAGAGGGAGTTTAGTTTGAGGTCCATTATGACACTTCACATATCGATTTAGGTAGTTTCTTGATGTAGAAGATATTGGTAATTTCTTATGGGTTTTTTTAGCTACAAACCCATGAATGTAAATATTCCACCTATTATCTTGAGTTGGAATCATTCATGTTTTCTTTGATGTTGTGGTGATGCTACTTCATCAGTGAATGCTTTATGGTTTTCGTAGATCACAAGAGCATGAGGTCGATCTTCTCCAAGTGTGACCTAAATATGTGACTAAAATGGTAGACGTAATTCTTATATTATTATGACTTCATGATTTCATATACATCATAAAAGGTTAATTTTTTGGTCAATCTGATAATAATAAATTCATGGAGTGATTTCGTTAATGAGTTTGTAGATTCTTGGAGAGTGATAGGATAACACTCCATGATATATCTTGATATGAGTGAGTTTTGTGGTAGAGGATGCCTTTTTCATATGGTATTGTAGTCATCATTAGTGTACCTCATGAAGGATTCCTAGATAAGGTATTTTAAGGTGGATGTTTGGTTGGATCTAGTTGTTTTTTTTTTTGACACACCTGATGGTTAGTTTGAGGATGACCAACATCAAGTGTTGTTCTAGGGGAGGTTTTTTTCCTTCAGTGATGTGTGAGGTGGTTATTTATGAATTCCACACCTCACCTGTATTCATACATCCTAGCATGATAAATATGTATCATTATCTGAGTGGTTAGTTTTTGGGGTCTAGGCTGAAGTTTTCAGTTGCAGAGTTCATGTCCTCATGTTTAGACTATCAGAAGGTGAAGGTCGAACACCATGTTCCTAGTGGTTTTCTCCAATAGTTAAATATTCCATGGTGGAAATGGGAGGACATTTTTATGGAATTCATTATCATTTTACATCAATACTGAGAAATTTGTGTTTTTATCTATGATATATTATATTATTTTATAAAATTAACTCACTTATTAGCAATCAAAGCATCGATCTCAGTAAAAGTTTTGTCAATGAATTATCTGGAGGTGGTGGTGAGGCTCCATGGATTCATGATGGTGAGCATCTATGATCGTGATCCTCATTTCACCTCCAAGGTGTATAGAGGTCACCATCATGCTTTTTGCTCTCATTTTTTCCATATAATTGCTTTTCATATGCAAATGAGTGGTCATACAAATAATATTATCCAAAATCATGAAGACATGTTGCGCACTTGTGTCTTAGATTTAGTAGGCTCATGGATGAGGCACCTACCCTTGGTCAAGTTTTCTTATAATAATAGTTTCTACACCACCATTGGTTCCGCACCATTTGAATGTTTTTTGGATGACCTTGTTGTTCTATGTTGTACTAGAATGGGGTTGAGGAATTAGAAATTATTGAGTCGGAACTAGTGAAAAGAATGATAGAGAAGGTTTAAGTGATTCTTGAGAGGATGAAGGTAGCATAGGATCATTAGAGGATCTATACAAACCAATGTAGGAGACCTATGTATTTTGAAGTTGGAAATCATGTGTTCTTAAAGTAGACTCCTTGTCATGGTTAGTGAAGGTTTGTTCATGGGAGTAAGCTTGATCCTCATTTTGTTGGGCCTTTAGAGGTGTTTTGTAATGACCTTGATTCATATAAATTAAATCCCCTTTTTGAATAAATAAATTCCTTAATAATTAATTTTATTATAGAAAACACATGCACTATTTTGGTTATTTTAGATCATTATAAAATATAGCCTAACAAATTTAAAAGTCTATTAATAATAATAACCATAGATAATATAGCCATTTTATAGTGACCATTAACATTAGTATATAAAGGGTTATGATAAAGTCTAATTGGTAAATACAAAATAAGTGATGGCCTCAACTAGTAGGATCATACCCTATGAATCCCATTTATCAGAGCTTCAAAGGGAGATGGAATAACCGGGATTTGAACATGATGAAACCCAATCCAATTTTCAATAGCCGAATATTGATATTAATTATTACAGATAGAAGTTCAAGATTATTGAGATCATGGCTCAAACCAAGTTCACTAAACCACCCCAAGAAAGCACCACCATTTCACACCTTACCCTTTGGGTGTACGCTAGTGTAATAAGGGTTTATGTATGTTGGACTGTTATATGAATTTATATATTTTATTTTTAATTAAATAATGATTTTATTTGTCCCTTTTTATTATTAATTTATAAATGATTATATAATGAGTTTGAAATAAATATGATTTTGACATGAACGAATCAAAAAAACATATTATTTCTAAATATATAATTTCAATTAAGACACTCTTTTGATAAATTCTGTAATTTTTCAAATAAATTATATACTAATAAAACATTATTTTTATATAATAATAATTTAAATAAAAATGAAAATATAATTTAATAAAGCCTAATGTAATTTTTATAAGGGTCAAAACGTAGTAAATATAGTCAGAACTAGTATTTTTCGATAAATATAAATTTTATTTAAAAGTGAAAATCATTTATTTAGAAAATTATTTTGATAAAATAAATATTATTTTTGAAATCATCATGTCTAAATTATCCCATGGTGAATTTTTCATAATTTTATGAGATAGTCAAATCATTGTGTAAAAATAAAATACAATATAAATATACAATCTGTATTAAAATACAATAATAGCCCAAAATAATTTAATAAATACTATAAATGGATTCCATAAACCAAAATTGATTTAGCCTTTAATATAATGTATTTTTAATTAATTTCATTAATTTTATAAACCTTTAATGAATCCTCCAAAACCTATATTATATTTTAAGTTTTTAAAATCAATTATTTATGAACATGACTCACTTACACATCACCCATTCTAATTATATTGGTTCTTGGACATATAAAATATTTAAAAACACTCCTATTTAGAAGAAACCATGGGAAACCCATATAATGGTTTCTAGTTTTGGTTATTTTATTATATCAATTCTAAAACCTATGTTTAGTTTTTAATAAATAAATCCCCCCTATTGTTTCTATGAATACCTACCCAAACTCTCACTCCTATTCACTCTAAACCCATTGAGTATTAATTTACTCACCCTATACCACTCTAATTCCCTCCCAAGGTGTTACCAAGACCTTAATAAGATCCTATCAAGCTCTTAGAAGCACCCTCTCAAGGTAATGAATCATCTCTTCTTCCATTTTATTTCATGTACTTTCTTCATACTAATCCTTTTTATTTAAAATTTTTTATTTTTTAATGTGTTTTTAAACATTAAGTTACTATAATTATGATTTAAAATTAATGAGAGACCACAATTCACTTTCTTTAAACCCTTCCATGAATTTTTATGTACACTCATTATGCTGCCAAAATTATCATGTGATTTGTCCATGATAAACATTTGTATATTGAATAACCATCCCAATATTTACTCAATGGTATTCATATATATGTACATATCCTTCATTTATTTAGGAATTCCATGTATGTAATCCAAATATCTTTAAATGTGGGATTAAAAAGCGATAAAAGGCATTCTTATGTTGTATAAACTATGTGGCACAATAATGCATGTACATGATATGAGTGTGATTAGTGGCCCCTATATTATATATAACTCCAATGCATTGTGAAATATTTTTATCTCATGATATTTCATGTATGGTGGATTTCATTTTATCCTAAACACACTATGTTATGATTTCTTTATAGTTATCCTTGACTTTTACTTATGATGTCATATTTTATGTTGTTTCCACATTCCTATATTGTCTTGATCTAATCATATTATATCATTATTGGATGTTAATGTTTATTATTATCACCCATTTATTTCACCTTAATATTCCTAGGGACTCACATGTATTTCTTTAATTATATTATTCTTTGATTATTCCCTTACTGGGTTTATGGTACACCATTTTCTTATGTACATCCCTAGGTTATCCCATGAAATTTTAGAAGAGAGGTTGAATTTTGAAATCATGTTAATGAATTTTAGATAATGTTGTAGTATCCCAATTTCAATTTATTATGATATGTATCTAATTACTGAAATACACTATTCCTCTCAATCTTTTGAGATTGTATTATGTGTTTCTTTAAATAATATATCTTGAATTAAGATTTTCTAAACATATGGGTTTTCATAGTTTGTAGCAAAGTAGGATCTAGTTATTTTTTGGGATTATGATTAGATAAATGTGATGAAAGCCTTAGGTTAATAACTCAAAAAATGGTGAATTGAGCATTGAATTGATCATCACCCGGTGCATGATAAAAAGTAATTACTCCCAGGGGATATGATTTGGTAAATTAGTGGGCTCTTTATGAACCATTATTAAGGGAATAAAAATTCCTATCAAAATTTTTTATTAGGAAACCGATGATGCACACCTATTATAGGGCATAAAAAAAGAAAATTTTATTTTGCTAATACAGCATAGAGGCTGGATAGGGTTGTCTCACTTGAGGATTATCACAGTCACTTCAATACCTAATTCTAATTTACCTAATGTAATTCTTTATTGTGTTTACATTATTTATGAAAATGATAGTTTTGGGGTTTTTGTAAAATGTAAAATTAAAACTTAAATGAAGATACATATAGAATTTATATTACGTATAAAATACATAGTCTTAAATATTGGTAATTGAGGTTCTTTAATTATTTATTTCAATTTGGAAATCCATTACTTTATGTACATGGTATTTTATTCTCTACCCTAAGCAGTATTTTTAGCATGCCTTGGAAACCTCTTCAGAAAACAAAATCTCACTACCCTTGATAGAAAATAGAAATTAATTTGAGATCCAAACTGTTCTAGACTACTACCATGCCAATGAAATTCTCTCACATATACCATAAATTGAATTGAAATAGTTTTAAATTAAATATAATAATTAATAATTCCATGAAACCTCCCATAAAGCCAAGCCTTGGGTTAGTTACTTGCCATTGCTAAGTAAAAAATAGATCACGGTGGAAAGAGGGAAGACAGGACCATATGAAATAAATTGGTATTAGAAGAAAATGGAACAATTGAATTAAAATATGAATGCATTACAAGATAAAATAAATTGAAACTAAAAATAGAAAATAAATCCTAAGAAGTAGTGTCCCTACAATGCAACACAATGGAAGATTCTTAGGAACCAATACCTTTCTATTTAGCACTGTCCCTTTATTAATAGGCTTAAGAATCAACCTTTTGTTCCACTAATTTCATCATAAATGGGTCTCTCTTGGTCTCAGGTCATTAAGGGGTCATAAAAATGGCGTTTGGATTTTAAATTTCATCAAAAATGGAATTTTTTAGCGCTACCTAAAGGATTCACACTGTGAAAATGTTACACAACATGTAAAGTGTGGGGGAAACTTTTCATGGATTGCTTCATGGTTTGAAAATATTTCCATATACAAGTAATTTAAATGACTTACATGACGTGTAATTTTTTTCCTACTCTTTTTACTCTAAATAAAAATATTTCTTCATTTTTAAGATATGGGCTCAGTCCTAGGCTTATACTTGGCTCTAATGCAGCAACAATATACCTGCAAAAATATGATGTTGGTCTTCATCGGAAAGCGGTGCGGTGCAAATTTTTTACAGCACACTATATTCATATTTTTTTTTTATTTTTGATCTAACTCCATATCCTACCACAAAACATAAAAACAATTAAGTTTTGTCATGAATAATAAATTAAATTGTAAAAAAAATTAAGTTTTATATTCAAAAATATCTAATAAATATGAATTTTTCAATTCACCTAAAATTAGAAAATTCTTTTCCTCAAGCATGTAATCTCAATAATGTGTCAATGTAATTTCACTCTAATAATATTTAAATTTAAACAAAAACAAAAAAATTGTTTGATAATGGAAAATACACTTTCAAATTTAACACAAAATAATTCCTCTAGCTCCTCATTATTAAAAGAGACTAATTCAAACAAGTATTTTACTTTTCTACTTTCAAAATAATAGTGCTCTTCCTTACTTTAATTTTTATTTCTTAATTCATCATTAATGTTCATTCCAATTTTAATTTACTTAACATTAAATTATTTTTACTCATATATTAAGGTAATAAATATAACTATAATAATTATAATACCAAAAAACATGTCACTTACCATAGTCTTGTAAGGCATCTAACATCTCCACCTCATAAATACATAAATAATAATTAATCAAGAGGAATTTTCATTATGTACAAACGTCTCTGAGGATTAAGATTGGTAAGATAAATGATTAAAAATAAGCTCAAATAGTATTTTTGAATATTTATAATACTTTATGATATTAAAATATAAGTCTAATGAAATACTCTTTCAAATTTCAACTCCCAACCCCAATGCTCAAAGTAGGCACATGATAATTGTCAGTATAATTAATAAATCTCCCTCTCTTACTCTCTTTTTTTATTTCTTGTCCTCCTATTTTTTTTAATTTTTCAAAATTTATTCTAAAGATAAATCTCATATTCACCACCTAACCACATTGATACAAAATATATTCAGTCTGGAAATTGTGGTTTTTTATCCTTAAAAGACACAACACGTTTTTTCATTTTTTAGTTTTTTTAATTTTTTTTAGAAAAAGGGGTGAATAATAAAGTATAATGAAAATATGACCTTTACCAAATCTCATGGAAACCCCCAAAAATGAAGTACATTACCAAATACCATGAGAACCAATCCCCCACACCTATTCTTTTAAATATAATGAAATATTCTATGATTAGGGTAGGAATGGATATAATATGCATGTAACACATCTCATTTACTAAAAAGGTCGTTCATATATTCTATAGGAAAACGTAGATAATGATATCAAGGTGGGTCTAAGGATAAAGGGATTAACAATAAAAATGACTCAATCATATTAAAATTTATTATGTTCAGTCATAACCTATATAATATTCTAGGAAAGTTCTAAAAGACAATATTCCCTAGTCACTCAAGAAATATACAGTGGGAAATAAATGGGAAGTATAGGTTTAGAAATTTTCTCATGGATGAGAACATTTTGTTTGGGAAAATTATAAATGGTGATGAAAAAAATAAACCAATATATATCAATTTAATAAATAAAAAACTTATCAAATCTAATAAGAATTTCATTTACAATATCAAATCATTCCCAAATATTAAGAATTTCTAAATTCATACCTTAATACTTAACCTTACTCATTTATATAATCATTTCACTCATCTAATCATGTTAGCATTGAAAATTAAAACAAGGAATAATGATTATACTAAGAAATTTATGTCTCCTAGATCGATACAAGTGTATAAGGATTCAAAGTGGGGCATGTAATTTTCATTTTTCAATCTCAAAAAAAGTTTTAGAAAAAAAATATAGGGGTCTAAAAGATAAAAATTAAAAGTTAACTCCCTTTTCTCATAAAGATTTATTTATTTTCCTCCACTATTTTAGGGTAACCTTGTCCCATAATGGACCTGCAAAAAATAATCAAACCTTGAAACTCAAGGAACATGTCATTAAATCTCAAAAATATTAGAGGAAGTGGGTTGTATATAAAATAGTACTAAAAATGAAATTGAAAATCCTAGAAACAAATTAAAGCTATAATCTTGGGTTTAATCCCCCATGTGGGCTTTGTATTTTTACTACCTTCAGATGGGAATTTCTAGTTTTTATCTATAATCTGATGGTGAGTGGATCTTCTTATATTTGAAACACCACATGTGGATTTTTCCATATTTCACTTCTTCTTATTCTTCTTTTTTGTGGATAATTCAATGTATATAGTACGCTATATTATCCCCTTCAAAATGTGGTATAACTTGCATGGTGGGGTGCGATGAAGTATAGAACCTCCTCCACTTCAGTTGAAACTCATGCAATGTTTTCTTTATTGTCCATTGGTTGTTCAATGTGTGTTCCACTTAAAAATAGTCAAAGGGATTGTTAGCGGGTAATTTTATTTGAACAAAATTTTAAAAATTTGAAGCAATAATAAAATTCTCCCTTTTATTGTAAGATTATAGTATCTTTGTTTCTTCAGTAAAATGCACTACGATCTCTTCATGGGCTCCCTATAGTGAATTTTCAATGTCTTCAGGGAGCTCCATGTGTTCCTCAATCGGTGCATTTTCATTTTTATTATCTTCCTCTAGGGTAAAATATGAGTTGGTTGAATCTAAAAATTCAATAAATTTAGGAGTGGTACTCAAAATAGTTTCAATAAAATTAAATGAGAATGAGTTGAAAAAGGGTTCAACTCCCAGAGTTAGTTCATCTTTAATATTTTATTTGGTGGAAAGTACCTCTTTGGTTTGATCTTTGCTGGATGGAAGTTTTTAGATCCTCAAATATTTCCTCAAATTACACCACTTGGGTCGTTTATTCTTATTATATCTCCAGATATGGGTATTCAATTACTGATTCTTCAATCTTGTTGATGAGAAGATCCCATAGCATTTCATCTTCTACACAGTTAGTGCAAAATTGATCCAAATCTTTCCCCATATTCCTATTATCATGTGAGTCTTCATATTCACTCTCTAGATTTTTATGGTACTCTTGAATATAGATCTTTAAATGGTGGGGTTATTTATATTCTTTAAGTGTGGTCTTAACCTATTGGATGTCTTTGGAAAAATTGGGCAGATCCGGTGTTACTTCCATCTTGGCCTCAAGTCTATGCATTTCGGTTAAGATTTGATCAACCATAGCCATCAAATCATGAGTTGAGAGTCTTGTATCTATGTTTTTTTATTCTTCATGACTAGTATCATAAGGGAATCATCCCTTCATTAGAGGGCCTCCTCAGTATAGTTTTCTTCTTGTTCCTTCACCTGTGGGTAACTCTTCCATGTATATAGGTATGGTATGTTTTGACACATCATGGAAAAAATTTTGGGTTTTTTTATTTATAAAATAATGAAAATATATCTAGAAAATATGAATTTAGAAAATGTTATTGAAAGACCATATAGCTCCCTGGAAACAAAGAAAATTTTGAAGAATGTCTATCATAGGGTGTGGAAAAAGAAATTTTCATTTTTCCTAACATGGAACATATACTAACTAGGGTTGTCTCATTGAGGAGTATCGGAATTGGTTAAATCACTAATTATAATTCACCTAATCTATTTCTATTTTGTTTTTTATATTATTTATGAAAATGATGGTTTTGGGTTTTTGGAAAACATGAAATTAAAATAATATAATGTAAATTTAAAACCTAAATGAAAATATAGATAGAATATAGATTAAAGAGAAAGGCCTTGGTCCAAGGAATTAGTTACATGGGTTCATAAATTATTTATTTCAATATGAAAATATATCACATTCCTTATATGGATTTTTATTCTCTACCCTGAGCAGAATTTTTATAATGACTAAGAAACCTCTTCAGAAAACCAAATCTCTCTACCCTTAATAGAAAATATAAATGAATTTGATATCTAAGTCTGGTTGGACTAACATAGTACCTTTTCAATTATTTCACATCCACCACAAATTGAATTTAAATAGTTTTAAATTAAAGAAAAATAGTTAATAATCTTGAAAAACCTCCCCTATAGTCAAGCCTCAGGTTAGTCACTTATCATGGTTAAGTGAAAATAGATCATGGTGGAAAGAGGGAAGAGAGAGTGGGATAAAAGTAATTGTGATTGGACGAAAATGGAACACTTTAATTAAAATATGATTTTATTTCATGGGAAAATAAATTGAAACTAAAAATAGAAAATAAATCATAAGTAGCAGTATCCCTACAGTGCAGCAAAGCAACAGATCCTTAGTAACTGATCCCTTTCTCTTAGGCACTATACCTTTATTTATAGGATTCAAAAGCAACCTTGTGAACCATTAATCACATCATAAATGGGACTGTCATGGTCTTGGGTCATCAAGGGGTCGTAAAAGTTTGGTCTAAGCTTTACATGTTTTTAAAACTAATGATTTTTAGCACTGCTCGAAGGATACACATCAGGTAAGTTTTATACAGTGTGTAAAGTGTGTGTCATAACTTTTCATGGCTTGCTTCATGGTCTACAAATCTCTCTAGTTACACTACATGTAAATGACTAAAAACACATATGATTGTTTTTCTAATCTTTTTGCTCTGAATCAACCTGGTTCTTCATTTTTGAGCTATGGTCTTGGGCCTTAACTTATACTTATCTCTAATTCCATTACAATCTACTTTCAAAAATTTGGTGTTGGGTCATACTATAAAGCATTGTGGCCTGAAGTGTTTTCGGCACACTATATTCATCTCTTTTTTTCATTTTTTATTGAACTTCATATCCTTCCACAAAACATAAAAAAACTAAATAATGGATAGAATAATCAATTAAATAGTAAAAACATTGTGTTTTATATTAAAAAATATTAAATAAAAATATGAATCTTTCAATTCCCCCACACTAAGAACTTTCTTTTCCTCTGTCATGAAATCTCCTCAACATTTCAAAGTAATTTCACTCTAATAATATTTTAAATTTCAACATCAACATAATGAAATGTTTGATAATGGAAAATAAAATGTCAAATTTAACATAAAATAATTCCTCTATCTCATCATTATTAAAAGAAATAAAGTCAAACATTTATTTTACTTTTCCACTTTCAAAATAATTTTGTTCTTCCTTCCTTCAATTTTTATTTCTTAATTCATCATTAATGTGAATCCCAATTGTAATTTACCTCACATTGAATTATTTTTACTCATCAATCAAGGTAAAAAATGTAACTAAAATATTGATCATACCTCAAGTACATGCCACTTACCATAGGCTTCCAAGGAATCTAACATATCTACATCATAAAGATAGAAATCAAAATTAATCATAATGTCTTTGCATTATGGATCAAATGTCTCTGAAACTTAAGTTTGGTAGGATAAATGATTAAAAATAAGCTCAAATAAGAGGTTTGACTCTTTATAATACAAAATGATATCAAAATATAATTCTAATAAAATACTCCTATAAATGTTAACTCCTAAACCCAATGCTCAAAGTAGGCACATGATAATTATCAGCATAATGAATGAATCCCCCTCTCTTACTCTATTTTTTCTTTTATTTTTTCCCTTTTTTTTCTTTTTTGAAATTTTTGATTAAAATAAATATCACACCCATCACTTAACCACACATGATACAAAAGATCCTCAATTCAGAAATGGTAATTTTTTATTATCAAAAGATATAACCCATTTTTTCATTTTTTTTTATTTTTTCTCTTTTATTTCTTTTTTTTCCTTTTTTAGAAGGAGAGTTGAATAATGACATATAATAAAAATATGTAATTTCCCAAATCTCATGGAAGCCCCCAAAAAAATGGATTACATCCCTAACTACATTGATAACCACTTTCCCACACTTACATTTTTAAATATCATGTAATATACCTTGATTAGGGTAAAAATTGATATAATAGGATTGTAACATGGCTTATTTCCTAGTAAGGTCATTCATAGATTATTTAGGAAAAAATGGGATTGATTATAAGGTGGGTCCAAGGATAAAAATATTAATAATAAAAATTCCTCAATCATCTTAAAATTGATTTTGTTCAGTCATAATCTTGATAAGATGAAAGGAACATTCTATAAGAGAACATTCCCTGGTCACTCTAGAAATATATTATGGGAATTAAATGGAAATTATTGGTTTAGAATTTTTCTTATGGATGATAACATATGGTCTAGGAAAATTACACATTGTAACAGCCTGACCCAAGAACCACTTAACTCGTGCCCTGAGCCAGTGGCTCACATGGACTCAAGCATGCCTCCCCGTATGCCAATGGATGTCGACTAGAAGTGAGGGTGTAAAAGTTGTATAGTGGGGAGACTATACCCACTTATCAGAGTTTCACAGATGATATAACCATAAACATACAATATGAAAAACATATATCAATAGGAAAATAAATGAGCAACATAAGAATAAATGATTAAACAAATCAATTGTAATCAAAATCTACTAGGTAGTGTTATATACATAGATGCATGGAATTATTATATAGAAAAAAGGAACATGGTATAATCATATAAAATCATTCTATATAGAAACTAAAAAAAGAACAAAATTATTCTCCACTAGAATCTCAAGCATATGATCAGTCCTCTACTCCAATGATCCATCTAAAGGTAAAGAATATCAAAACTCTAAAGTAAGGTTCTTTCCCTTATTTGTACCTGCACACAAGTAATCTACTCAGGTACCAATGGTGTCCTGGGTAGGGTGTGAGTTAAAATCTTAGTAGGCCACCACAAATGATTTCTAGAAGTAATACAAGTAGTTATCATAGATAAACAGTGTGTAAGTATAAATGAAAAAATAAACAATTATGAATAAATAAATAACCGGCTCGCTCAGGTTCCTCAAGGACACATGGTGGTTCTACCTACTTCAGATCATGGTTGGAATGAGTGTCTAATCAGTAACTATAAATATAGTAGTAATATATATATATATATATATATATATATATAATAGTTTAGTTATATATTTTATCCACCTATATGGACCAAGTTTGTGTGGATGTAAGTAGCCATATACATGGAATTCTGGGTGATGGATGGACCAAGGCATAACTCAGTCATCTATAACCAATCTAAACGATCCTATAAGCTCAAGTAATAGGGTACATGACCTAAATATCATATTGAGTGGGGGATTTCATTCTCTTCACTCGATATGGTTATTATTCTATAATGTCAACACTTGAACAAGGGACATGGTGTGTCATGCCCACCGTCCAAATAGTGTATATCGTGTGAAAAATCATGCTCAAAACCTGATGTAAGGAATCATGTAACCATAATTTCCAATATAAACCTTACCATCTTATATATCCTATATCAATTAATAATAATAATAATAATATAATCCATGAGGCATCACCTCTCATGCATTATATTTACCAAGCCCATCATAATCAAGGCATGATAATTTAATTAAAACATTTAATATAACATTTAAAAATAGTTTTTCCTAGACACCCTTTCATATTTAATTTCATTTAAAGTGTTTAATTAATTTAAGGAAAGTAAACCCGACATGAATAATCCATTCTATATAAACAATCCATTTAATTCACTAAAACAAGGAAATTCAATTTATAAAGTTCAGTGAGGCACTTAAAAGGTGTTAATGTTAACAGAGAAATTACAAATATTGGAAACTCCAATTGTAAGTTAATCCAAGCACATATGAGGTGCCCTGGTTTATTAAAAAATTATTTAATAGAGGAAAACCCATTTATAATCTAATTTAAATGATTAAATGGTGTTCTGGGGGATGAAACAATCAAATATAAAAGGAAATTTAATATGGCACACCCAAGGGGTTTCCATTTTTGGGGTCAACATACATTAGACTACTAAAAAATGATCAACATGCACATATCAAGGTGTATAGATCAATTTAATATGAAGAACTCAATTAAAAATAAACACGCAAAATGATTTCATGCGGCATAATGGAAAAGTTGTGGAAACACAAAAACTTTTGGGGAAAATGATGATACCACCTACCTTATGGTCATTGATGACTCCTCATCTGATGGTTGCCTCAGATTCAAATTAGGTTGAGAGAAATTAAATAAATGGTCCCAAACCCTGAAAATAAGGGGAAAGAGATTGAAACTAAATATCATAATGGATCTGAATATAAACTTAAATCAAAGGTAAGATGAAGGGAGATCATACCACTAGCTATCAAATGCCTTTGATGGATCTTGATTTAGACAATGGATGAAGGATTTATCAATTTTGCTAGGTAGAAGGATAAGAAAATCGATGGGAGGAGGGAAACACACATCTACTGGAAAAGAAGAAGAGTAAGAAAGTTTTTAGAAAAATAGATCATTAAGGGAATTTTGTAAATCACACCCTCAAAATAGGGGTTTCACAGTTTCACCATGTGGTTTTGCCAAGCCATGTTAAAACTATTCTCAATCCACTTCCCAATGAGAGACCCCTCATGGTTAAGGTGCATGGTTTCATTAACTGTGTGCAAACCATGCAAAAAGACTCTTTTAAAAGTTTTAAGTTTCTCACACGGGCATGTTCATGGAGTCACATGGTTTCATAAAAATAGTGTGGCTTCTGCTGGTCCTCTATTTTTTCCCCACACGGTTAGTAGAGACCATGCAGGCTAGGTTGCATCGTTTCTACTAACCATGTGGCCTCGTTAATTTTCCAATTTTCTGGAGTTTCGGACTCTAAACAAGCCCCAGACATCCTCATAACACACGTGACACAATTGGTTAACATTATAAGGTCATTTTAAAGTAATTTAAAATAAAAAACTAATGATTCATACCTTTATGAAAACATGGGTCATTACAACATCCCTTCCTTAAATAAACTTTTCCCTGAGTTGTCCTTCTGAGAGTAAAGAGGTATTTTCGGCAAAGGGTTCTGGCCACTGAGCTCATATATCAGCTTCCCATTCCTAGATCACATCATATACTCAACCGTTCTTCCATATAACCCATACCAAAGGAACTAACCTTCCTTATAGTTTCTTCACACTCTGATTTATCATACAAACTGGATACTCCTCAAAAAAGCATCTATATCCAATTCAACCTCATAATGTTGAAAGATATGTGATGGGTATGAATAATATTAGTGAAACTGGGATACATGAAATAAATCATCCATAAATTAGTATTTATGAGGAGGTCCTATCTAGTAATCCACTAGTCTGATCCACTTTAAAACCACAAAGGTTCCAAATAACCTAGGAAAGAGTTTACCCTACCTCTAATAATGTTTATAGCCCAACCTAGGTGAGAATTACAAGAAAACCCGGTCTCTGACCTTAAACTTAAGAGGTTTTCGGTGTCGGTTGTCATAAGAATATTGTCTATAATGAGTTATAATCATGCACTTTTTGATCATCTGTACATGTTCTATAGTCTCCTTCATGATACATTTTCCAAAAATAGGTGCTTCCCCTACCTCTAACCAGCATAGAGATGATCGGCAAAGCCTACCATATAAGGATTTGTAAGGATCCATCTCTATGGTATCCTAAAATATGTTATTATAAGTGAACCCAATGAGGGGAATGTGTTTCTCCTAGGGACACTCAAATTCAAGGACACGTGCATGAAGTGTGTCCTCTAGAACCTAAATTGTATGATTTTTCTGTCTATCATCTTGTAGGTAATAAGATCATCTTAGAAGCACCTATGTTCCAAAGTCCATCTACAACCCCTTCCAGAATTGTGATGTAAATAAAGTGTATCTATCAAAAGAAATAGATCATGGAGATCCATAAAGATATACAAACTCCCTAATGCACAACCTCCTTAGATCATCTACCAAGAAGGTCTCTTACATAGGTAAAAAGTGTGTGAACTTCATCAAATGATCAACGATAACCCACACTATATTGTTTCCATGAGATGATCTAGGTAAACAATTCACAAAATACATCTAAGCATCATCCCATTTCCACTTGGGAATGGAAAAAAACTACAAAATCCTTTTCAGTCACTAATGGTATTCCTTCACATTCTCATAGGTGGAACACCGATTTATGAATCTAGAAATATTTCATTTTATACCAGGCCACCAATAATTTCGATGTAAATCCCAATACATCTTAGTGACACCAGGATTTATTGTCCAAGATGAGGCATGAAATTTAAACATCATTTACTCTCTAATATATGCTAGGACCCATGCACTCCCATGGAATAGTAAAGTATCATCCCAATCTATAGTCCAAGATAAAGATGTATAATCATCTGAGATGCTTTCCCCCAGGACAATCCCATCGTGATCAGATAGTTTCATCATTCTTACCCATTCTAAAATATTAGAGGTCACTACTAGGGTTGTGAGGATGGTCTGGCCATGATCTTTCTAAACCTAAATGTGAATCAATGAGAATAAGGCCATGATCTTCCATTCTCCACTAGACTCCTAAACCACTTGTACCTGAGTCTTCCAGCTCATATCATTGGCCACTGCATTGCCTTTACTCGGCATTTAGGCAAGCTCGAAATCAAACTAATGTTGGTACTCGACCCACCTTCACTTCCTAAGATTCAGATACCATTGTGTAAAGATATACTTGAGGCTTTTTTGGTTAGTGTATACCATAAAATTCTCTCTGAGTAGATAGTGTCTCTGATAGTGTAAGTCATTCCCCACATTAGCTAGCTCGAGATCATACATTGGTTAATTCTGCTTGTGAGGCCTCAACTGATGAGATTCATATACAATCACTTGCTCATCCAGCATCATAATAACTCTAATCCTGATACCTGATGAGTCATAGTATATTGTATATCTCCTACCTAGATATAGAAGAATCAGTATCGGCACTGAATTAAATCTTACCTTCAACTCCTAAAAGTTTTATTCACAATATTTGACCATAAATATTCCACACCCTTCTTTTTTAGGCCCATAAGCGGCACGACAAGGAATGACAATTCCTAGATGAAGCATCTGTAATATCAGGCCAGCCATAAGAAACTCTGAATGTGCAAGGTGGTCTTAGGATGCTCCCAGGAAACTAAAACTCTCACTTTTTCTGGGTCTACTAAAACTCCTAACTCCTAGATGATGTGACCCAATATGTGGACTTTATCGATCCAAAAGTGGCATTTAGTGATATTAGTATATATATGATTCTCTCTCAGTTTACTTATCAGGATATGAAGATGGTTGGAGTATCTATGTCTAGATTGTGAATACACTAAGATATCATCAACAAATACTACCATGAATAAATTCAGATATGGGTGGAAAACTCAATTCATAGGATCCATAAAAATAGAAGGTGTGTTCATGAGACCGAATGGCATGACCAAGTACTCATAAAGACCATAATTTCTCCTAAAAAGCTATTTTAGGAATTTTAGATGACCTAATGAGCACCTAATGTTAGTCCAATGTCAAATATGTCTTTGAAAACACTCTCTCTTCTTGGATATGATCAAAGAGGACGTTTTTTCTAAGAAATGGATACTTATTCTTTACTATGATTTGGTTTAATCAACGATAATCTATGAAAATAAGGATGGTATCATCTACCTTATTGGAAAAAAGGATAGGTGAACCCAAGGAGAAGTTATGGGGTGTATAAAGCTTTTAGCCTCCAAATCCTTCAACTGTTTCTTAAGCTCCATAAGCACTATAGGTTCCATCCTATTAGAAGGAATGGTCAAGGGTTCTACTCTTGGAACAAGATCAATGGTAGACTCTATTAATATTACCGAAGGTAGAGTATAAAATTCATCTGGAAATACATCCCTGAAACACTCAACTACATGAGGGAAAAAATAGGTTGTAACCCTTGATCATCTAAGAAAATATTGGTGATCTAAGATGTTACACTAACCAACCTCCACTACTTGGGTTTAGCTCGTGTCACACTGACATACCATTCTCTATTATTCACATGTCTACCACACTCTAGTGATGTAAAAGTTACACTATAATGATATAAGTATACATAGTCTCAATAGAGAACTAACTAATCCATCTTGATGATTACATCATTGATCGTTATGTCGTGGATGAAAATATTCCACACAAAAAGGTATACGCCTATCTCATGGGTACAATCCTTACAATGGTGAACTTTCTCGGATCAGATACCTAATATGGTATGAAGCATCATAACACCATATAAGTGCTCAACCTTGAGGCCCAGAGTCTCCATAATAGTCTCAAATATAAATTATTGAGATGCACTTATGTCAAATAAAGGGAACACTAAAGTGGAGTCTACTCGAATAATACCTAAAACTGTAGAAGGTTTGGCACTCTGCTCCTCCAAAATCAGATGGACTACATGTAACTAGCCCATACCATAGCCTTAAGTCACTGCATGACTTCCCTGAGTAAGCACACTCTACTGGAACTGAGAATCATGATTCTGACTACCACTAACTTGACTGCCAGCTCAGCTTGTTTGGCTAGTGGTATTCCAGCTACCTACCCAGTGTGATCCTATTGTCCCTTCTTCTGATTATGGAGTAGGCGTAGATCACCACTCTCTAGGTACTAAAGTAAAGGTCCTATGGATATGCTAGATACGGAACATCCTTCTATAGCCTCTCCATTGCACTAGATCTCATAATCATTTAGGCTTATTCTATCTTGTCTTCCCACACTAGTTACATATCATAAATTTTTCATCATGAGGAGCCTAACTATTGTTACCTCCATGAGTAGCCTCAAAACATCTCTTTCTCCTAGAAGAAGGAACACTAATAGCTCTAGGTGTCAATCCATACTGAATTTCACCCATTATATTCCCTTAAATGTTTCTCTATAAAAAGGTCTTGGTTAATGATTTTAGAAATGGTATTCAACCTGAATACATTGACCTATGATCAGATGGTGTATACCTTCCCATCCTTAGATCAGATAGAAATCATAAGATCATCACCCGCCATAGTAGGATCAGACCACTACATCCCAGTAAAGAGAGTTGAATAATCCATGGAAAACAAACTCCCCTGCTACAGGTTCATGAATTCTCTAGCTCTTTCATCCCTCATAGTCAAGGGAAATAAATAGTTTTAGAAGATAGTATAAAAATCCACCCAAATCATATCACGATGTCGATCTTCCTGTGTAATAACATCCCACCATCACTTAGCATAATTGCACAACATTTACGTAGAAATTCTGACCCTTTACTCTAGAGGCATCTCCAAATGATCAAATTTATAAATAATATCTTTGAGCTAAGACTCAGTAGCATGAGGTCCACCGTCCCTAAAAAAATGTGGGAGGATGATGTTGCTGGAACTCCCGATTCAACTCTTCCATACTCGAGGTAGGTTGAACAAACCCTTGAATAGACTGTAACATATGTAGGAATCCCTCTAGGAACTGGGCATAAATTCCCATATCCAAAATAGGAAGAGATTATATAAGTGGAATTGTAGGGAGAATCACTGGTGTCTCATGGCCTACCACCTCTGGTTCATGGTCGTCACCACTTTCAGGGCATTCAACCGGAGGACGTTGTGCTGGAATGATACTAAAATTACAAATTCATACTAAATAATAGATATTAAAAAATGAAAAGATTTTGGATAGAAAACTAGGGACAATGCATAAACCTTCCTATAGATAGATCATAGCCTTATGCCTACTCCTAAAGCTAGTAATGGGTAATAGAGAAAGACCACGGAAGGCCATAAGAACGTAAGAGATACCCCACTACCAACTAATAAGGTTGGGTTAAGGTTTAGGAAGATTTTTCATGTATATAAGATGACTATTTCACTTGGAAAGTCGTATTTGTTTTAAATTCATGTTTGTTAAAATATTTAAATCTCCTTATATGGTTGAGTTAGATGGGTCACCATTTTCAATCCAAAAGGGCCTATACTCTTTATTAACCAAAATATGGAATCCACTTAACCAACACCATAACACGTTCCATCCCATAAGACCAATGGTCCATGGCTCAAAGTGCTATAATTAATTGCTTAAGTTGACTGATTTAACC
This sequence comes from Viscum album, assembly GCA_963277665.1. Taxonomy (NCBI): domain Eukaryota; kingdom Viridiplantae; phylum Streptophyta; class Magnoliopsida; order Santalales; family Viscaceae; genus Viscum; species Viscum album. Next base: position 1,969,303,661 of record OY728143.1, read on the forward strand.
TATATAGGAAATTACTATTAGGTTAAGGTAGGTACTTTAAGTGTCAATTATGTTTTCCAAACCCTAAAAGAAATTTTAACGCATTTAAATACATAATCAAGGCACTAACAGTATGAAGTAACAAAATTCATGCTCAAAATATAAGTTTCATGGAAAAATGCAAGGCATATCGGTCATATTGTGCCTATAATGATCCATGTGATTAAATTACCTCATTTCATCAGTTTGTGATATAATAAATATAATTTAAATAATACCAATAATAATAACGCCATAAAACAAGTGCATCACCCAATGGTGAAGTCGTATCAACCATAAATGGAATAATCGATAACTACAATTTCCCATCCCATGTAATTTGGGATTCCCAGTACATGGGTTAGCTACATCCAGGAACAAGGTCAATTCCAAATTTCTTTAACTCCCAGTCTCCTATCTAATACCTAAATAGTAATACAATGGAAAAATAACCCCTCTGATACCAATTTGTAACATATCAAATTGAGATCCACTTAACCCATGCCCTGAGTCGGTGGGCATGTGGCCTCAAGAAAACATCATTATATGCCAGAGGATACTGACTAGAAAAGAAGGCGTAAAGGTGGTATAGTGGGGAGACTATACCATCTTATCAGAGTGGCACAGTGGATATAACCATAAACACAAAACAGAGAAAGCATATATCAATAGACAAACTAAATAAGCAGAGGAAGAATAAATAACTGAACAACTGAATAGTAATCCAAATCCACTAGGTAGTTTTATACACATGGATTCATAGCATGATGATATACAAAAATGGAACATAGGAAAATAATATACCCTCTTTATATACAAAAACTAAAAGAAAAAGAAAAAACACTACTCCACTATTATCTCAATCTTATGTTCGATCATCTTATCCAATGCTCCATCTAATGGTAAATCATATCAAAACTCTGAAGTAGGGCACTTTACCTTATCTGTACCTACATATAAGTAATCTACTTGGGTACCAAAGGCATCCCGAGTATGGTGTGAGATAAAATCTTAGCATAACACCACCAACAGTATCTATAAGTAATCCAAGCAGTGCTCATATATAAATAGTTTTCATGTATAAATAAAACAATAGACAAAGATTAATAAATAAATAACCAGCCCCTCAAGTTCCTCAAGGACACCTGACGGTTCAACCCACTTCAGATCATGTTAAAAATGATTGTTTTATAAGTAACTATATATATATTAGTAATATATATATATATATATATATATTATTTCTATATTACATCCACCTATATGGACCAAGTACATGCGAATATAAGTGGACATATACCTGGAATACTATGTACGGGATGGACCGAGTCATAACTCAGTCATCCATAACCAGTCTAAATGAGCCTTTAATCTCAAGCAATAGGGTGTATTTCCTTCATATCATAATGAGTGGGAGACATCATTCTCATCACTCTATATAGTGAGTGTTCCACCATTTCAATACTCAAACAAGGGATGTGGTGTGTCATGCCAACCGTCCAAACAATATCAATGGTGTAAGACATTATGCTCAACATCGGATGTAAGTGAGTGTGAAACCATCATTCCCAACAGAACCCTTACCATCATTACATTTCCTATATCATGGAATAATCATAATATTAATATAATCCATGATACATCACGTCTCATGCATCATATTTACTATTCCCATCATAATCAAAGCATAAAAATCAATTTTGACATTTAATATAACATTTACAAATGGTGTGACCTAGAAACCATTTCATAATTCGTTTCATTTAAATATTTCAATTCATTTAAGTAAATTAAACCCATCACGAATAATCCATTCCATATAATTAATCCATTAAATTCACTAAAATAATGAAATTCAATTTATAAAGCTCAGTGAGGCACTTAAAAGGTGATAATGTCAATAAGGCAATTACCTACAAGGGAAAATCCAATTATAAGTTTATCCAATCACTTAGGAGGTTCTTTGTGTTCATTAAACAATTAGGTAATAGAGGAAAAAACATTTAAAATATAAGACGAGTTTTTAAAAGTTGTTTCAGGCAATGAAACAATCAATTATAAAGGGAAATTTTAGTCGGCGCACCCAAGGGGTCTCCATAACTAAGTTCAACACCCTCTAACCTACTAAACAAAGATAAACATGAGTATATAAAGGTGTGTAGATAAATTTAATGATAAAAACTAAATTAAATAGAAAATTAATAGAAAATTATGGCATGAGGAACAACAAAAAAGATATGGAAACACCAAAAAAGTTGAGGAAAATGATGCGACGATCTAACTTAGATTCATTGATGACTCCTTTTATGATGGTGGCCTTAGATTAGAATTAGGTTTACAGGAATCTAAAAATGGTCCAATTCCCTAAAAATAGGGGGAAAGATCTTGCATCTAAATAGTGCAATAGATTTGAATATAAACTTAGATCAAAGGGAATAGAAAGTGATAGAATACATATAACTATCCAATTCCTTAGACGGGTCTTTATTTGTACAATGTATGAAGAATTTATTAATTTACATAGGGTGAAGGAGAATAAAAGCTATAGGAGGATAGAAGCACATTCAGCTACTAGAAAATAAGAGGAGGAAGAAAGGGTTTAGAAAAAGAGCACATTGAGGTAATTTTGAGAATTTCACACTAAATATAAGGGTTTCAAGGTTTGGTTGCATGATTTGTCCAAACTATGAAAAACCTATGCTCAAACCACCACCCAAGGAAAGACCCCTCACAATTAAGGCACACGGTTTCCTTAACCATGTAAAAAAACTCTATTAAAATTATAAAGTTTCTTGCACAAGTGTACACCTGGAGTCACATGGTTTCAAAAACACCATTTGGATCCTACTAATCCTATATTTTTTCATTCATAGTTAGTAGAGACTGAACAAGATGGGTGGCATGGTTTCTACTAACTGCGTGACCCATTTCATCTTCCAAATTTATGGGGTTTTGGGCTCTAACAAGCCTCAAACACCCTCGTAACCCCTGTGTCTCCATTGGGTAACAATATAAGGTTTTTTTAAATGAATTTAAACCAAAAACTAATGATTTGTACCTTCTTGAAAATATGTTTAGCTACATGTATGATGATGCACCAAAATAAAAATCCAATCTATATGAATTTTAGAAATTCAAAACATGCCAAATGTAAGAAGAATTTTATTTACAATAATCAACTCATTCCCAAAAAACAATATTTTTCAAATTCATCCCCCCATGATTAACCTTACTCATTTATTTAATCATTTCACTCATTTAATCATGTCAACAATGAAAATTAAAACATGGAATAATGATTATCCTAATAAACTTATGTCTCCTAGATTGACACTAGAGTACAAGGGTTCAATATGGGGCATGGAATTTTTATTTTTAAATCTTGAAAATGATTTTTAGACAAAATCTAGGGGATTTAAAATATAAACATTAAAATTGAACTCCCTTTTATCTTGAATCATTAGTCATCTTCTTCCACTATTTGGGGGTGTCCTTATTCTATCATGGACCTACAAAAAACAATCAAAAATTAAAACTCAAGGAAAATTGCATTAAATATAAAAATATTAGAGTGAGTGTGTTTCATCTAAACTTGTGCTAGTAATTAAATTTAAATCCCTATAAAGAAATTAAATGTATAATCCTTGGTTTAATCCCCCAAGTGGGGCCTTTATTTTTACTTCCTCTAGAAGGGAAATACCAGCTGTTATCCATAATATGATTGTGGGTAGATCTTATTGGATTTGAACCACAACATGTGGATTTTTATAATTTTAACTTATTATTTTTTTGAATAATCCCATGTATATAGTATAGCATATCCACCCCCTTAGAAATGTGGTACTACTTTCATGGAGGGGTAGGATGAATTATTAAACTTCCTTCTCTTCAGTTGTGACTTGTTCAATGTTTTCTTTGTTGTCCTGTGGTTACTCAAGTTTTGTTTCATTAAAATAATATTCAAAGGAAGAGTTAGTAGGTAATTTTATTTAAACTAGATATGAAAAGGTTGAAGTAATAATAAAATTATCACTTTTAGTGTAGGTATAATGAATCTCTAGTTATTCAAGAAAATCTACTCAGATCTCTTCATGGGCTTCCTCTAGTAAATGTTCAGTGTCTTCAGGGATCTTCAAGTGTTTATCAGTAGGAAAATTTTCAATTTCATAATCTTCCTACAGAGAAAAATATGAGTTTTCCAAATTTAAAAATTCAATACAATAAATACTGGTATTCAAAATAGTTTCAATAAAATTAAATGAGTTTGAGTTTAAGAAGGGGTCAACTTCCTAAGTTGGTTCTTCTTCAATATATTATTTTGTGTAAAGTGCCTCTCAGAGTTGATCTTCACTGGATGGAGGTGGGTAGTCAGGATCCTCCATTATTTTATCAAGTTCCACCACTTCGGTGGTTTCTTCTTATTCCATGGAAACAAATAGTTAATTAGGTGATGATTCTTCAATCTTGTTGATGGGAAGATCTTGTCGAATTTCATCTTCTGACTAGTTAATCCAAAAATGATCCAAATATTTTCCCATATTATTATCATCACATGAGTTTTCATCTTAACTCTCTATATATTTATTTTATTCTTGAATATGGATGTTAAAAGTTTTGAGTTTTTGATATTCTTCAAGTTAGGCCTCAACCTATTGGATGTATTTAGAAAAATTGGGTAGATCTGGTGTTGCTTACTTCTTGGTCTCGAGTCTCTTAATGTCATTTTGGAGTTGATCGAACATACCCATCAAATCTTGAGGTGAGTGGCATATCTCTATGCCTTTTTTATTCTTCTTTAAAAATACCATAAGAGTATAATACCTTTCTTATAAGGCCTTTGCAGTATATTTTATTTCTTATTCTTACACATATGAATAATTATTCCATGTATATGGGTATGGTATGTTTTGATGCATCAAGTAAAAATATTTTTTATTGGGTTTTTTATTTATAAAATAGTGAAAATAAATCTACAAAAAAGTAAATTTGGAAAAATTTATCGAAATACCACTTATATCCTTGGTAATATCACCATTTTTTATGCATGTCTGTCAAATAGCGTGGAAAAATAAAATTTTATTTTCCTAATGCAGCACAAAGGATTACTAGGGTTATTTAATTTGAAAATAATCATAGTTAGTTCAATCACTAATTCAAATTCACCTAATATAATTATTTTTTGTTTTTAAATTATTTATAAAAATTATGGTTTTGGGTTTTTGGAAAACGTGTAATTAAAATAATGTAAAGTAGAAAGAAATTCTAAATATAGATGTAGATAGAATATATATTAAGGATAAAGTCCACGGTCCTGGGGATTGGTTGTGTGGTTTATTTAATTTTTTATTTCAATTTTACAATCCACTACTTTTTGTACATGTATTTCTATTATCTACTATGGGCAGTATTTTTATCATGCCTATGAAATCACTTCGGAAAACAAAATCTCCCTATCATTGATAGAAAATAGAAATGAATTTGAGATCTGAGTCATAGTGGACTACCACCGCACCTGTGAAATTCTCTCACATCCACCAAAAATTGAATTGAAATAGTTTGAAATAAAATCAAAATAATTAATAATGTCATGAAACTTCCCCTGATTCCAAGCCTCAGGTTTCTCACTTTTCATTGCTAAGTGAAAAGATATCCTAGAGTAAAGAGGTAAGATATTGAAAGATGAAATAAATTGGGAATGGAAAAAAATGTGACACTTGAATTAAAATATAAATGAATTACATGTGAAAAGAAATTGAAACTAAATATAGAAAAGAAATCCCAAGAAGCAGTGTCCCTACAGCGTAGCACAGCAGAAGATCCTCAAGAACTGATCCCTTTCACTTTCTCATTGGACCTTTATTTATAGGCTTCAAAAGTAACCCCATAAACCATTAATTACATTATAAATGTGTCTCTACTAGTCCTGGGTGTAGATCCCCAACCCAATATGCCACTCGAACAGTGCTACGTGTCAGTGTTCCACTAGGCCTTAAGTGCACCTCCCTATATGCCATAGGTTGACGACTATTATAAAGGGTGTAAAGAAGTGGTAGTGGGGAGTCCAAACCCTCTCGTGATGATAATAGTAACTCTCTATATAAATATAGCAGTAGAAGAAAGACCAAAAACAAATGGATTAGTGACATGCCATAGAATAATCACAATATAAGCTACAATAATAATAATAAACATGATAAAAGAAAACAACTATATAAATAAACACCACAAGATTACAATTGTAGATTATGCATACATGTGAGGTCATACACGATAATAAGCAGAATGTGTCACTCATGGATGACCACCAGTACATACATATAATAAGCATTCTAATACAAAATAAACACACAAAATAAACTATATCTGATGTAAGAACCTACAGGTCCCTTTCCATCTATCTCATGGTAAACAACCCAACAGGATCACTAAGTTCTAGCTCCTTAGCCCAAACTCTTACCTGATTGTAGAGACATAAATTTTACATGTGTGCTGAAGGGCCTGTGGAGGGTGTGAGAATAAATCTCAGGTGGCCAACTCCAATGTGTGACTAACTTACATCAATGATAAAGAAGGTGTATATATATATAAATTAAATAGTACATACACATCACATAAAATAACTTGATTCCCTTGTGCTTGTGTCCATAAGGAATCAATCACTTACTTCAGCCATCACCGGTATAATTGTAGTGGAGAGTATCCTTAGCATAAATACCATGGAATCTGTTGACAAAAATTATCCTAGGTGAACTCTCAGGTTCCACCTCTAAAAGTGTCACCTGGTACCCCATTCCATTAAACATGTACCAGTTACCAAAAAGAGAACGCCCAAAATATTGATTACCTGGTCCCTCATAACCCTGTTCAAAAGCTCTCGTCGGCTCGAAGCCTGACATCCCAAGGCACAGTGATTTCTATAATCCAAATAAAAAACATTATCAGATCAATAGACAACATCCTAAAGAAGGGAATATATCCATCCTCGAATTTAATCCTATACCAACTCCCTCAATATACGGTGAGCATCAACCCCCGATCGAAGGTTTCATCACAGCTAACCAATGGTTCCTCACCATCCACATGGATTTCTACAAAAATCACCTCCAGTACTAAAAAACGAGCCTTTGACAATGCTATTAAAAATTATTTATTATCATTATAGTAGCACTATTAATATAAGTGATGCTAAAGGGTAAGCTTTAACAGTTCTTTTTAAAAGCACTGTTAAAGGCTGCCTTTATCAATGATAAAAAAAAGTGCTCCTAAAGGCCCCACTAATAAAGGGTATAATTTTTTTTACACCCCCCCCCCCCACCCCTTTTCTCAGTGCTTCTCCCACCCCTTTATCAATTCTTCCCCCACCCCTAGCGCACACCCCTGCCTCCAGCAAGTTTTGAACCTGAGACCTCTAACTTATACACCAGTGTCTTTTCCACTCAACTATACTATTTTGATTTACATTTTATGACATATCTATATATTAATATATATTTCATTATATTATTTTATCTATATTTTTATATATTTTTATATATATGTTTATATATATAGTAAAAAAATTTAAAATACATATTTATTTGTATATTTTTTAAAAATTGATATTAATTATAAAAATCCTTAAAACACATAATAATGTTAAGAAACTCTGAAAACCCTACACCCCTAAAAACCACTAAATGACCATAACTTTTGATCTAGGAGTCTGTTTCAGCTCCAAAACTAGTCAAATCAAAGATAATGAAATGATATCCAATATGATATGTGGTACAAGATAAACAGACACCCGGATCAAAATTTATAGGCATTTTAATTTTAATAAATTGGGGTCGGCAACAAAAAACTCAGTTTTGGGGGCCTTTTGGGTATTTTCGGATTTAAAACCTAAATATAGCTCTTTAAACTTAGTCTGAGACCATCCCAGGCATAGATCTCATCGTAATCTTCGATTTGATATGTGGTAGAGCCCAAACGGACATCTGGATCAAAAGTTGTGGTTTTTTGAAGTTCAAATTCGATTTCTAAATTTTTTGAAATTATAATATATTTTATTCCTTTAAATATAAAGTGATTTAAATATCATTTGGTTTTATATTATTTCATAAGATTCTATGTTACTGGTTGTGGAGTTGAAACAGACTCTCGTATCGAAAGTTATAATCTTTTTAGGGTTTTCAGTGTTTTTAGTGTTTTATGGGGTTTAAAGGGTCTTTCACATTTTATGACCTTTGAAACGGCCATAATTTCTGAAACAAGTTTCATTTTTACCTCTACCACATATAAAATCAAATATTTTTATAATCTCTAAACCTAAGTGACCCACATGAGTCCTCAGTCACCTCTATTGAGGCCAAAAAAGGCCGAGAAGGCATCCAAATGGCCATAACATCTGCTACGGTTGTCTGTTAATGAAATATAAATTTGTTTTTGAAATATAACCTTTATCAGTGCTAGTAAAAAATTATGATAAAGGGGGTCATTATCAGTTCTTCTAAAAAAGCACCGATAAAGACCACACTTTTATCAGTGTTTTTTAGAAGCATTGATAAATACCGCCCTTTATCAGCGCTTTTTTAGAAGCACTAATAAATGCACATTTTATCAGTTCTTTTTTACTATCATTGATACATTGGGTGGATTTATCAATTATTTTTTACAAGATCTGATAAATGGAATCCTTTAATAGTTCTTTTTCAAGTGCTAATAAAGGGGGTTTTTTAACAATGCTTTTAGAAAGACCTATTAAAACCCTAGAACTAGATAAACCTAGTTTTTTAGTAGTTCTCCATCATCATAGATGGTCAACACTATCCTAAGCCTCAACTAATGGAGGCCTCTACCCACATGAGTGGTTAACACCACTACATCATCAAAGTCATATATGTGTGCACACGAGTCCAAACAGCAAGACGTCCAATCACAATGAGTAGAAATCACCAATAAAGTACTTAATCCAAATCATCCTAGAACCTCATACCTTTGAGACTATGTCACTCATCCAAATGGTCAACACCATCCAATATCGCATGGGCCATGCCCGTAAACTGAAGACCTTGTCATCTCAACCTAACGACCAAGTCACCCAACCCAGTGATCAACATCACCTTATAGAATCAAGGCCTTGCCCAACCTGAAAAACTACATAACCTCATCTAAATGGTCAACACAATATCAATCCTTGGTTCTAACTCACCATGTTCCCTTGAAACCATTGCATTTAATATAAATAAATTAACACACCTGACCTAATCTTCCTAAATCTTCCATGAAATCTAACATGGACTTGCACGTATGATCAGGGCTAGGGAATTCCCTAATGGAATACCATAATATCTCATAATTAAATTAAAGATAAGGAATTAATTAATTAGGGTCTCACTTAGACTACCCAAAAGCACACTCAAGGACGCACCCCCAAAACATGATATAAATCAAAGATAAAGGTAATAACCACCTACTTCGTGTTGATAGACGTTTTATTATCTAGTATCGGCCTCTAACTCGAGCCGATTTAGAAGAAATCAGAATTTTAGATGAACACCCTAAAAATAGGGTAAAAATGATCATGCTTATTTAGATCACCATATGGAGAGATTAAGGAAGAAAGGAATTAAGAGGATCAAAGGTCTTACTAATGTGGTTCCAATGAGACCAAAGGAGATCAAAATGGAACTCAAACAGATGACCTCTCAAAGCCTAGAGAAGGAGGAGGGGGAGCTCCATGTCTACTAGAGAAGAATCACATGTGAGGTAGGAAGAAAGAGGGGAATCCCTATTAAGGAAAATTGGGGTAAAATAGTAATTTTTCCATTTTAAAGAGGTTGTATGGTTACCAAATGGTTTTGAAAACCATGCAATACCCACTGTCTAGGAACCACACCCCACACAGTTTATGTACATGGTTAGACAAATAATGCTTAAATCATGCATGAATCCTATTATAATAATTCAATAATGCCTCACACTACCATTAAACCCCTCTTTAAAAGTTTTTCAAACCATGAACAGCCTTGAAGGAGGGTCTCATGATTACACCTAGGAGGCCACACGATTTTCCCAGACCATGAACCCTAGTCTGCACCAACTGAAAAATGGGATTTTGGACTTCAATGCTCACAAAACCCCCTCGGAACCCTGGTTTACTTGAAAATAATCTAAAAAAATCTAAGAAAGAGTCCTTGGGTCAAAAACAACTCTCAGAATTAAGTTCCAAATATCAATAAAAAAGTTGTCTCGCTCACCAAACACTAAAAATTCAAACAGGTTGAGGATTTTGAACCACTCCAAAAACCTGATACATTACAATCAATACACCTTAAAATATCTCATCCATGATCTATAAATAATTACCCAGATATGGTACCAAATATACCTATCTCTTTTATGTTAACCCATTCTACCTTGCTCATAAAGTCATAGGTCATCTCTCTCAAATCCCTCCCCACCTTAGAAGTTACCTACCCTAGTCACTTCCTGACCCAAAACTCAAACAATCTGATGGTCCACTAACCATATATTGACACTTTGTTCCATAACATGGATGAAAAAATGGAAAAGGTAAATGCCTTAATAAAAGAGGATAAAATACATAGACAATATCAAGATTTTAAAAGGGTTAAAAATTGGATCGCCCAAGGTAGCCTAAATCACCGGCGATGCGCAAGCACTTGTATGCCACCTCACATGTGCACCACCTCATCACTTGTACGACAAGTCACCAACACGTAGGGTACCATATTTTCCTATAAATAGACCCTTGGGGTCTTCATTTGTATGGAAAAACTTCCCTGAAGCTAGATTGCTACTCTGATCACCCTAGTGCTTCTCCCAAGTTCTTTAAAACCTCCAAGGAAGTTGCATAACACCTAAAGCTAGATAATTAAAGGGTTATAGTAAGACTTAGGTTATCCAAGTGTTAAAAATTAACTACACTTTCGCAAATCATTCACCCAACCCCCTTAATTTGATAACACCTGTGTGACTTCCCTTCCTCAAGTAGGAAGTTGTGTGCCCCACTTCATGGAATACTTGTGAAGACTCATGAAGGATTGAGCCAAGTCTTTCCTAAGTCTAGCAATCTAGGTTTTTCATCACTTAAGGTGACATCAATTCATCCAATATTACTTGTGCACCACATACTTTCGTGCCACTAACTTGATCACCCTTTCTTGGTTCACCTCATCCCTACAACCTATTTGAGCCTTTCATGAAGCCTCCTTCAAAGACACTCATAGAAAGTCCTCTCCTTAATTGGATCCCTTTTCTGAAAGGGGTTATATTGAACCCTCCCCAAAAACTTTCTAATTTCAAAAATCATAGGTTAAGGCAAAAAAAATATGTCTTCCATTTGGATTTGTATATCTATGGTTAGGGGTTTCCCACACTTGTCCTATCAGAGGTTAAGGTTCCTGGAGGATTCTGTGGATTTGGATATTTATGGTCACATAGACCCTTACCCTAGGGACAGTGTTAATGAGTTCTTAGTCTTGGATTATAGGGATAGAAATCTATCCTCCACTTCTTATCTCTAATACTTGGAGCCTCTGTTCCCTGGTAGGGAGGTTAAGAGTCACACTTCCTTTTCCTTTTGGAAAAAGTGAAAGTCTCCCTCTCCAATAAAGGATCCATTTTAGGGCATCCATTCTGGTGTAATCCCCTGGCCTTTCATGTAAGAGGTTTCAGTCTCTCTTCTCTCTACATCTTTCATCGTCACTCCTTCCTTACATTATACCCTCTGCTAATGTAAATTGAAGAGAGGGAAGTGTCGTCACCACAGCCTCTTCCACGGTCACCCCAACCTCTTCTATTGTAGGCCCGACCTCTTCCACTAGTAAAGGAGAAAAAGTATGTGTGGTTTGTTGAATCTTTAACATACTCTTGTTTCTCACACCAATCATGACTAACATGGGCTTAGAGATTTTTAATGATCATAACATCCACGCAATCCACATTAAGGAATGAACTATGATAATTCTGATTCCCATCATAAATGGGATACATAGGAAGCCTTAAACTAGGTCTTGAGATCAATGTACATCCTCCTCGGGAGTCCAAATCTGATTCCATTAATCTGATCATCCTTCATAATAATAGGCCACAAATTAAACCCCCCCCCCCTAAATCTCCATGAGTTAATACATCTCTCATGGGCCCTGCTATAATGGAATCCTCTTTAGGAGTAAGCCCCAAAATTTTTTCTTTCCAAGAGTCATACTTCCCTATGAGACTTACCAAACTACATGGGCTTTGATTCCCATCCAAATAGGATACGTAGGAATCCTCCCTGAGGTTCAAACCTAACATTACAAATCAAAAATGTTATATTTGGGTCATATACCCAATAGGGTCTAATTCAACTTGGGATCTCATATTCCTTCCAAGTTCCTTGGGATGTTTAGGCATAAGTCCCACACCAAGATTTAACTAGGGACCTTCTTCCTATATGTCCTTACCACACAAAATTAAACTATATGGTTGGGTCCTAATCACACAACCTTAAAAGGTATGATGTGTCACATTAAGCGGCATCGAACTACATGGGTTCTAATTTGTTTCACGAGGATATATAGGTAGACCATCTATAGATTTGATCCCAACATCAAAAAACAACCATCATCTCTCTAGATGACAATAAACTCCAGAGTGACTTTTGTCTACCTGGATGACCATAAATTCTAGATTATCCCATTGAGTGGATTAAAAACCATAATTTTCATAATAATGACCAAAGAATATCTTAGTATTATATTAGAGGATACCATGGATGGATAACCTCAAATACATATCGATATCTCCATTTATGAAGAACCTCGAATACATACAGATGATTATAAATTCCACACATTCTAATAATTGATTTAAAATTTCAAGGGAAACCTACATTACACATGGAAAATTAATAAGTATTCATGAACATATCTTAAATTTATAAAAAACACCTTGAGTAGAAAATAATTCCACTCAAAAGGGTACAATGAGCTCGACCTCCCATCCTCTCGAACAATGTGAGTTCTTAAGCATCGTGGGTAGAAATACTTAATGAGCACCTGCCTTTGTAAAGAAGGTCCCTTTGGATACATAATTGTTGGGTGTTTACACTTTCATAAAAAAATAAATTGGAAATCATTAAGAAATAGTTATTATTAACCAACTCAGTGTCTTCAATGCTAAGTATCTAATACACTGGTTTAAGAGTACCATAAACATGATACCATTCCAACCTTGGAGGCTGCCCAATAGGCCCTCCAAATCAAGAACAATACCTGGTCATCTGGCCAGCAAAAACTGGTGGTCCAGAAGCAGACGATGCAAACCACCGTCTTCAACCGTTTTGAGAGATTATCCCTATAAAACAATCACCAATACCTCCCCTATTATAGGGAGGTCGACCAATAGGTCACCTACGGCCTCGTCCCAAGGACTCAGGGGCCCTTCCTGAAGGCTCCTACCAATAATCATCATTGTCAATGCCACACGGTAGTAAACCCTCAAAATTATTAGGGTGTTATCATCAGATGTTCGTCCTAGGTCCTTCAGACCTGGGCATGAAATATGAACCTCTGGGTATAGTATTCGAATAAAAGAGAGCATCTTCCTACTTTTTCCCCCTCCGAATTAGTCCACCAATCCAGTTTGGTGGTAAAAAGAAACTGGGAACATACACCTATCTGCCTTAATTTTGTCAGTTAGAAGACTCATCCAACAATAACCAACTAATCCCATCATCCAAATCTAGTGGAGTGTTGTGATCAGTCACATAAAACTTCTTACAATCTATCATCCATTCAGCAAACTCGTATGGCTACATTCAAAGAAGCCCACCAAAAAAATGCGGCGGAAACTTGTAAGCAGGAACATACACTCTCCTATGGAAACACTTAAAGAAGTCAACCAACCATTATTAGTGAAAAAACTCTAGTAGGAACATACACCTACCAGTATCCATCAAGCCTTCCAATAGTCTCATTTGGAAATACCAGGAGAAGTCAATCGGAAAGCTCCATTGACAAACTTGGGGTAGACTCAACTCTCTTCTCTAACATATGAGTACTGTCTGTATCCAATAATAGGAAACAGAGGGTAGGAGTGGGTTCATATAGCTACTCTGGATATAGAATGGATGTATATTCTTTTTTCGGCCACTTAATTCACCAATAACATTTTGGAAATGGTGAAATCATAGATACAAATTCCTGCCCATATCCTGGAAGCTTGCTAGAATATCAAAATGACAACTTCAGCGGTACCACAGGGATGAACACATAATTTTATCCCCATACCTAGGATGACTCATTATCATTTCATCCCATAGCAGATACACACCTCTCTTCCAGTCTAGGAGGATTATGGGTCACACTCCCTCATATCATACAGAAAACCAGATCAGGAATATACACCCATTACAATTGGCGATAATCGATATATTCTGACAGCCACTCCAAAGAAGGAACATACACCTACCCATGATAACCAATTTTCCTAGAAAGTGGCCCCAACTTCTTATAATAATTCATCCAAAAATAAATCTTATAAAACATTGTTGGAAAATTAAGAGCCAGTTTTTTTTATTTGGCTCCACTTAATGTGGTAGTTCTTGAATCCCTCATACATTAATATGTTACATATCAAGATCCTACTTTCCAATTACCAAATTATGATATTAGTAGTAGTAACTCTGAAGTTACTCATCGTACACTTCTTTATAAAGGATTTCTTCATAATAATTATTTCAATCTTGAGATTGTATCTCCTAATGAGAGCCAAAAAAATCCTCCATGTGGCCATCAGACCAAGGAGAAATAAGATATATACCTTTCTATAATCCACTATGGTGGTAGTCCCCATAATTTAATTCATTGTGAAATCTCTCTTTGCAATAGGTTTTCACATTTTCAAGAGAATTCCCTAATTATAAATGTAGTGACGATAAATCCCTCTTATCTTGAGGAACTTGAAAATATAAGTTCAGTCATGTCTGAAGCCTTATCACTGGAAGGTGAAATACATTCTCATCCAGAAGATAGCACAAGGTGATGGTCATTAACTAAATCTACCTTGGGTCATTTTCCTTCTAATATGGTAGAGGAAACACCAACTGATCACATTAATTGTGGTAAAAAAATCAAGAAACATTTTCTCTAGTCAAACCTGGTTGAGAAACCTCTAGAAAAAAGAAAAAGAGGATATGTTGAACATGAAGAAACAACTGTGTAAGGGTGAAATACTGGTCATGTTCTAGACTTTGGCCACCTCTCCATACAACATTATAGAGATGTTGGCTGAAGATTGTATTCATGATATTCGCTGCAATAGATGTAAGACTCTTCATCATCTAAAAGACAAGGTATTATCGTATGATGAATATCAAAGTCATGTTAAGGTAATAGAAGGGTTTTAGTGCCAAATTGACTTAGAATATCTCCATGTTTCCCAACATCAAAATATCGAGAAGTAAGAGGAGTCCCTTAAAAATGCATGACTTAATGAATTAATGAGGTTGCAATGGTTAATCACAGATATCCCATCAAGTATTCATATCAGAGGATGGTGTGAACATTATTCATTTCATTTCAAGGTTCTCCAAAGCAAGAAAATCACTCAAAAAGTGGTCTCATGCAATTTTATTTCCCCAGGCCGGCTATAACAATCAAATTCTATTCATGACTGAAGAGATGATTAGTAAGAATAGGCCTCGACTAGCTTCCACCAAATCCAGGCCCAAAGAGAGAAAGTTATTGAGATAATTTTGTATCAAACATCTAAAAATAATGAGAAGGACTCCTTCTTATAGGTTGTCCGCCATCATATTATGAAAATTTTTTAAATAGCATAATGGTCTTCTGAAGAAGGTAATTTAAGTGAGTGCAAGATAATGCACCCAGCCAAAGTTTGGACCAAAATCCATAAAATAAGAAGAGAAATTGTGCTGATATTAGCCATAGCAGTTCAAGAGCCGCCCCAACCCATAGGGTTGGGGTATTTTTTTAACCAACCCTTGTATCTAACAAACAGATCCTAAAGGGTTGATAAAGAAGAATAGAAACATCCCCAACCCATAGGGTCGGGGGATTTTTTGCATTCACAATCCCCTCCTCAGAGTAAGTCGGTTTTCTCTTGATTTGGGAATAATCTATAAAATGAACTCACAACTAAACTATATGAGGATTCCGTTTAGGTTACTATCTATAAAAAGGTTCTCAAGGAACCATTAAATTGGAAAACAAAGTCTCGTGGAGGAAGAAGAATAAGGTGATATCACCAAGATATTGATAGAATGCCATCAATTCATTATGCTTCGATGAATGTCATCAATTCCATCCTGGAAGATCCTCTAGAAAATGAGTTTAGTTCAGGGGTGTCATAGGATAAAGTTATTATTCATAATATAGTCCACATTGAAGAAAATGAAGGAGGTTTTCATACCCAAAATCAGAGGCTTACCAAAAATTTAGTTATTTCCTCAAATAATCAACTTCCACCTCTTAGAAAGGAACCTAATAAGGGAAAAGGTAAAGGTCAGATAATATCTCACCTTTCTCTCAGAGAAGGTATATCCCTTTCTCTTGAGGAAATATTTTCTCTGAAATAAGTGGAGATGAAGTAGTTAAAAATTCTCAATGTTGAATTACTCTGAAGTAGCATTCCTGCTAGACATGCTCCATAAGAAAATACTCATCTTACACATCCAGTAGGATCACCTCAGCAAAGAGGGTTTGTTGTAACTACTGATATAGATAATGAATTCCCTCCATTGGGTACAAATCCAATACATGGTCAAGTACATCCATACAGGATTGTCCCCATGGGTTATCCAAGGAAAATAAAATAAATTTCACCACTAGTGGTCTTTTCGGTCATCGCACTAGTTCAGGCTCCATCTATTATACCTATACAGGTTCCATCTCATCTAGATATTCCTCAAATTGTTATGAACACCATTGAGTCACTAAAGACTCGATTGGAAGCTATGGAAGGATGGAGTGCACCAATACAACCAGAAAATAAGTTTTATCCCGAATGGGTGGATCTGACCCCTCCTCTGTCAAACTTTGGAAATCCCACATTTACAATATTCAATGGATCAGAAGATCTGGAGTATCACTTGATGAATTTTTTATCTCGTTGTGATCCCATGATGGGGACCCCTGAGCAACAAGAGGCATTGGAGCTCATATATTTTTTGAAATCACTGAAGGGGCCATCCTTTGTCAGGTATACAAGCTAGCAATCTCGATTTATCACTAGATGGGAAGATCTCTGACATAAATTCCTTTTCATATTCAGTTCAACACTACATAAGAAGATAGTATTTTATCTTATGAACTAAAAAAATATAGAATTAAAGGTTTTAATATTTCATTTCTTGGTGTAAATGATTAACATACTCCTCAAATATACCACTCCCTCAAGAAGAGTTGATGTCCATTTGTGTTGAAAATATCCATGATGAGTTATGTACACCATTAATCTCTATGAAATACATAGGAGGGTTTATAGAACTGGATTTGATTTCTCAATGGGTGGAAAATAATATAACATAGACCATATCTAAATCTTGAGTAATCCCATCATCTCCAAGAAGAAGAATAGGAAAAGTAGAGGCTGCTATAATCACACTTAAGTAGGAACCCATGCCTGATCCTACTTCAAATACCTCATTATACCATAGGGATCCACCTTCTAAGAATTAGTAGTAAAGAACACCTCATCAAGATTATCAAAAATATCAAAGGAAGAGATGGTTTAAGGATTTGAAAAACAAGGTATATTATTTTTGAAATGACCAAGTCTCTAACTAATTCATCTCAACTTTGGAAAACAACTTAGTTCAATTTACAAGGCCAAATAAACCTAACAAAGAAAAAGATGAGTACCTCCAAAACTATTCCCCTTTCCAACAAATGTTGGTTCACCCCATCTAGGAGTGTTTTTTTAAGTACCTATTACAGAATATGGTAGACTTTGGGCAAGTGAAGATAAAAAATCACCAACCTAGAATTTGTTACTACTACTGATCTAGAGGAAGAAGGAGATTGGTATGACGTCAAAAGTAAGAATGATTAGAAATTAGATGATGGATGGTCAAGAAAGAAATCATCCAAAATCAATACATTCTAAGAACACAATTGAAACAATCAATTATGTCTTTTTTCACTTCCATTATAGAAAATTTGTCTTCATCAAAAGCTTAGTCCTATAAAGGCCATCCCTCAAAGAAGCAGTATATCCAAAAGAATAAGGAGGAAGCAGAAGAAGATGAGTTTGTGTCAAGTGAAAAGTTTTCCTTGCCCTTAGTAGATTTCATTCCAATCATCTCAAAAGAAAGGGCACCACCCTACCAAATGGAACAATAAGAATCGACCTATTATGGATAATCTTCATCAGATGAGGAGTTGATCTTCAGTTCCATTAACATTCTTAACTTAGTGGAACCCTATGAAAATGATGATCCTAATTATGATTCGGATTTCCATTTACTTGATTAGGGAACTAGGGGAAAAGTTTATCATGTTCAAGGATATAGGGGAAGACCTAAGTATGCTAGAATCCACTACTACAACCACAACCCTTCTCAAACTATTTACGCAACAAAAACTCATGGGAGAGCCCTCCAGTGGGCTCAACAAGAAAAAATGAATTGTCCCACTTATGATAGGGTCTGAACTAGTATGATCATCTTGGAATATCAATTAAAGGTTATACCACCACCTTTTCAGTGAGTGGGAATACCTAGCTAGCTAAACCCACCAGGGGAAGAATTATTTCCAGCTTCTGCCCCAGCAGATGGGCCATCCACATCAGGAGCTTCAACTTCTAAGTCACCTGCAAAATAGAATCTCCATATTGGAAAACGCTGACATTTGGATAAAAAGTATGATTTATTAAAGCAACTGCCCCAAGTACCGGCCAAGCTATCAATCTTGGATTCTATAAATCTGTCAAACGGTCTCTTAGAAGAACTTATTGAGGCATTACCAAGCTCTCAAGAGTTTAAAATAGAGATTGTTGTAGTAGAGGTTTAAAGTATAGAGAATGACCCAGTAGAATGTCATGCAATCATTTCTTTCAGGGAATAGGATGAGGATGTTTTCATACATGGACAAATTAAAGCCTTGTATCTATCAAGAAATATTAATGATATTAACATTCTACGAGCCTTCATTGATAATGGATCTGGAGTTAATATCATTCCCATTCAGACACTTTGTCGATTGGGCCTCACTGAATCCCACCTTTCTCCCCCAACTTTAATGTTACAGGGTTATGAAAAGAATGAGTAATAACCTCTTAGATAAATTATGCTCAGAACTCAGTTTGGGGATCTCGGATCTGATTCAGAGTTCATGGTTGTTTGGTACGACACGGCTTTCAACATTCTTTTGGGGAGGCCTTGGCTGCATCAGCATGTGTCTATTCCATCATTGTACCACCAATGTCTCAAATATTGTGTCAATTGTCAAATTGGGATATATAATGGTGATATAGCCCCATTCAAAAATTTTAAATCTCAGTACATTGATGCAGAGCTCTATCACATGAAGGGACAGTAGTAAATGGTGAATGATGTTACTAGAATCAATGCACTAAATAGTTTGGAAAGATTCGGTCTAACCCATTAAGGAATCTAAGTTCCTATTATGTGCTTCCCATTAATCAAATTTAAAGGGTTGGCCCAAATCCAAGCACTTGTTTAGTGGATTCCATATTTTTAGTTGTGGCAACCGAGCCTAACAGCATAGGAGAAATAATTGATTCACCAAGAATTAATGAAAGCCTAAATGGAGATGTATTTGTTTTATCAATTGAACTACAGAAAGTATCTGCTTCATTATAGATGCTAGAATAAGTTATTGGAATCATGGAAAAAATATATGGATTCTGATTCCCATCCCGTCATCTTCCCTTCGGAACTTCAAAAAGACCCTTCATTATAAGTTGGGTCTGAGATGGTTTCCTCCCCTTTAGGATGTCCAAATACTGACTCCACCCCTTGATCTGAAAGTCTTACTTCATCACCTACCCTTCAAGAAGAGGAATAAGGATTCACACATGAAGAATAAGAAGAAGAGGAAGACCTTAGGGACATCCCTCCAACATTTGAGGAAGGCGTCTCCACCACTGTGGATGAACTCAGAGAAGTAAATCTAGGTACAGAGAAAGACCTACACCTCACTTTGATTAGTGCATCCATGACTTAAGAAGAACAATAGGTGTATACTTCCTTTTTTAAGAAACAATGGGATGTGTTTTCCTATAATTACACAGAGATGTCAGGACCTCACCCTAAGGTGTCCACCCATCATTTGGGTTTTCCAGAAAAGCATTGTGGAAATAAGAAGGCAGTATAAAGAACACACCCGACTCATGCCTCCAATATTGAGGATGAAGTTGACAAGATTATCAAATATGATTTCATTAGAGAGGTGAAATATCAAAAGTGGTTAGATAAAATTGTCCCGGTGAAAATGAAGAATGGGAA
Organism: Viscum album; assembly: GCA_963277665.1. Classification (NCBI taxonomy): domain Eukaryota; kingdom Viridiplantae; phylum Streptophyta; class Magnoliopsida; order Santalales; family Viscaceae; genus Viscum; species Viscum album. The sequence continues at coordinate 1,969,324,155 of OY728143.1, forward strand.
AATCAAAGTTTTCATTGATTTTAGAGATCTCAATTGGCATTGTCCCAAAGATGACTTCCTGATTCCAATCACAGAACTATTGATTGATGAAATTTCTAGATAAGAAGCTCTCTCATTCATATATGGATACTATGGTTATAACCAAATCTGTATAGACCCAAGATATTAGAAATATATAGCCTTTAGATCTTCTAAAGGAATATTTTTCTATTGGGTAATGACCATTGGCTAGAATAATGTTGGTGCGACATATCAACGCACAATGCACCACATCTTCAAACCCTTATTGGGGAAATTTATTGAATGCTATGTTTATGATCTAGTGGTTAAATATAGACAATGTTCTGATCACCTGACTAACTTGGAGACCATATTCAGCAAGCTTCGACAGTATAATCTGAAGATGAACCCCTTGAAATGTAATTTCTGGGTAACCTTGGGAAAACTTATCAGTTTTTTTGTATGTCATCATGGCATAGAATTCGATCCCAAGAAAACTAAATCTATAATTGGAATGTAACCTCCTAGAAACTTGAAAGAGTTGAGAGTACTTCAAGGAAACTTGGCTGACATCTGAAAATTCATAGCCAATCTAGAAGGAAGGTATTTTCCCTTCACCTAATTTATGAAAAAGGGGGTCACATTTCAATGGACCAATTAATGACAATAATCATTTGATACCATCAAGATATACCTCTTGAGTCCACCGATATTGATTCCACCTATTGAAGGAAAACCTATCTTCATTTATGTGACATCCTTGCAATGATCACTGGGAACCTTCCTTACACAGAAGAATGATGTTAGGAATGAAAATGAACTTTATTATCTCAGTCAAACCATGCTTTATATAGAGACTCAATATTTAGATATTAATAAGAGCTACCTATAATTAATCTTTTCAGTTCAAAATCTAAGGAAATACCTTCAGCATCACAAGGTCCACTTGGTCTCTTACAATAACTTGATCAAATTTATCCTCAATTGTCTTATTTTGATAGGGTGTTTGGCATGGTGGAAAATTATTCTACAGTAGTTTGATATACAGTTCATGCCTCAGAAAGCAGTAAAAGGAAAAGCCTTGGTAAACTTCCTTGATGAACACCCATCTATGGAAAAAACATCATTGAATAATGAACTTCTGGATGAAGAAATATTCTATATCCAAGATAGTCCCTGAACATAGGAAATTTAATTTGACGGTGATTCCATAAGTTCAAAATTGAAGATAATGGAATATCCTAAACTCAATAAATTTGGGTTGAGAATTTTTATTATCTCCCTAGAAAAGGCAGTGTTTCCATACTCTTTCCTGTTATCAGAAGGTGGTACCAACAATGAGGTAGAATATTAGGCTCTCATTTCAGGTTTGGAATTGGCACTCCAAATATTAGTGGATCACCTAGAGGTGAAGGGCGATTCAGAATTAGTAATTAAACAGATCAATGGGGACTACGCCATCAGAAAAGAAGAACTAATCCTTTTGTGTAATTATGTATGAGGGTTAATAGTAGAGTTTCCGTTTGGGCCCACATTGTATTATGTCTTGTGATCACAAAACTCCCAAGATGATACATTGGAAAATACAGCCACAACCCTGGAAGATACAAACCGGGATGAGACAATCATCATCATTGTTCATCATCATGTGGTTTCACCTTTTTTTCAAATCATTAGAGAGGAAATAAATGAAATTAGTCCCATTTCCAAGCCATATAGTCATATCATGGGATGGATGACACCCATAATAGATTATCTCCAAGATGGAGTACTTCCACTGGATAGATATGGAAAAGATCAAGTCTGATGACAAGTAGTTAATTTCACTCTTTATGATGTCCCAAATCACCAGAAGATCTTCTACAGATGAGGCTTCAACAGAATTCTCCTCAAATGCATTGATGAAGATGAAACCATAACTATCTTGAAATAAGTACATGCAGGATCCTATGATTCCCACCATTTTGGTTACAGGATTTCTAATCAAATCCAAAGGCTTGGATATTTCTTGCCTTAAATGATGCAATATTGCACATATTTCACTAAGAAGTGTCATCCCTTATAGGTTCATAATAACTTCATTCATCAACCCCCGTAGTTTCTATATACAGCCAAATACTCCTATCCATTTTCTACATGGGGAATGGATGCAGTGGGACCTTATCCTCTATCTACGACCAAGCAGTTCAAGTGCATCCTTACTGCTACCGATTTCTTCTCTAAATGGGCTGAGGAAAAACCTCTTAATGAAGTCAGAGCTAAAAGCATTGTTATATTTTTCAAAGATAATATCATTACCAGATTTTGTGTCCCTTATACCATATTGATGGAAAATGGAACCAATTTTTTCTTTTTGAGGTAGGGAAGTTATATTAGGAATACAATATCAAAGCCAACCATTCATCATGCTATCATGTAGTGGCAAATGAACCGATAGAGCCTTTCAACAAAACCTTGTCCAACATACTCTTAAAGATGGTGGATAAAGATAAAAATTATAGGCCATATAAACTCTTACATGCCTTATAGTCTTACTGGACTACTACTCGTACTGCCACACGGTCAACCACATACTCGTTGGTATATGGAACAGAAGCAGTCTTTCCCATTGAAGTTTAATTTCCATCACTTTGTGTTATTGTTTTCAATCATCTATATACAAATGAACAGTATCTGAAGTGACTAGATGAGCTAGATTGATTGGATGAAAATATATTTCCTACCTTTCATCGCTTGGAAGTCTATCATAACGGAATAGCATGATCTTTCAACAAGAAAGTTCACCTCTATTCATTCCTCTAAGGAGAATTGGTATTGGTCCTTAGGACTCCAATGATACCAAGAAAGAGGCCTACAAAAATAGATCCAAAATGGGAAGGACCTTACTCTGTACATAAGGTCTACTCTAATGGAGCTTATTACTTAATCTCAATGGATGGAGAACTCACTACAAATCCAACCAATGCAAGGTCCTTGAAGAAATACTTTGTGTAATCACACAAAGTTCATCCTAGTTGTATGACGATAAACTGAATAACAACCAACGTCCTAGCTACATGATGTTAAATTATGTATCACCACATACGTTTTTTTTGTATGATGTTAAATTGTGTAGTATCTTCTTCCTTGTCGCATGATGTTAAACTTCACGGCATGAGGTCCTAATCGCATGACCTGAAACTAAAAAACACCATTTTTTCTCACCACACAACATTAAATTGTATGGTTAACATATCCTTCATTTTATGTTAATAAATATCCTAAGATACCAAAAATTGAAATTATTTTGGGTCCCTTAAAAGATAAGTATATTTCATTCATAAGAATTACTCACATCATTGTCACTCCCTAGTGGCATTTGAACCTTATTTTTTCCTATGTTTAAATCAGATCTGCATAGGGACCCATTTTCAAGAACTACGTGTAGTGTGATTCTCATTTCAATGAGATATATAGTGACACCCAGATCTCCTATATTGGGCCCAACCACAACCATAAAAGAAACAATTTCCCCATTCCTTATATATAAGCTAATTCTATACTATGAACCCTTCTAGAAAATATGGCTTGATTCTCATACCATCTTGTATTTTGGGCCCGATGATTATTTTGGAAAGTATTAAAGCCTCGGTTTCTCACATTAACATTCAATTAGTGTGGGGAACCATCCTCAAAAACTATTTGTGGCTTGATTATTTCCCCAAAAAGATACGTAGTGATACCTGGGTCTTATCCCCTAGTCTAGATGCAATATTTATTTCTTTTCACTTTTGTTCATATTCATCCATACCTCATGAAGTTAAACTAAATGGAACATTTCAAGAACTATGTGTGGCTTGATTATTTCCCCTTCAAGATATGTAGTGACACTCAGTCTTCTATCTTAGGTCTAGCTGCAATGTTCAAAAATTCCCTTCACCACCTATGCATATGAATCAAACCTGCATAGGGGTCACCTACAAGAACTACGTCTGGCTTGATTCTAGCCTCAGTAAGATACATAGTGATATCAAGATCTCCAATCTTGGGTCCATTAATGATTAATCATTAATCACATTTACTCCCTATGTATGAATCAGATCTATATAGGGAACCTGTCAAGAACTATGTGTGGCTTGATTCTTTCCACTAGTAAGATACGTAGTGATGTTTGGATCTTATCCCCTAGTCCAGCTGCAATATTTCTTTCACATCAGGTCAGCCATGTCCTTTCCGCATTATGATAAACTACATGGAAATAACTATATATGGCTTGATTATAATTCCAATGAGATATGTAGAGACATCCAGATCTCCAATCTTGGGCCCAGTCATGACTAAAAAAACCCTTCCTCAAATCAAAATCTAGTTGGTGTGTGGAATCATCTTCAAGAACTATGTATGACTTGATTCTCACCCTAATGATATATATAGTGAATAACAAATATTCAGTATTAGTTCCAAACAAATAAAATAAAAAAATCCCATTCATTCCCTGTGTATATGAATCAAACCTACATAGGGAAAATTTCAAGAACTACGTGTGGCTGGATTCTCATACCAATAAGATACGTAGTGATTCTTGGATCTCTAAACCTAGGCCCAACCATGATTTTGGAAGAGAAAACCCCCTTATTGTTTCCCATGAATGAGTCATATCTTAATAGTGATCTCCTCTAGGACTTTTGAATTGATTCTTATTACAATGATATACATGGTGATTCCTAGACTTCTTGGTTTAGACCTAACCATCAACATGGAAATTATAAAGAAAAATCCATCTTACCCACATAAAAACTTTATCTATATGGGGAACAAACATTTAAAGAACTATGTATGGATTGATTCTCATCCCATTTGAGATAGATAGTGAAAACTAGGACTCAGATTCGAGTCCCATCCATGGGATAAATGAAAATTTACCCTCTCCTGCATACGATAAAAATCTATACAGGATCCTTTATTTTGGTCCCTCTCCTCAAATAACCCATCAAGTAAACAAGAGATGTCACCTATTATATATATGAGTAAATCTATGTAAGGGACTCTAAATTTATGGCTAGTATCAGTCCAAAAACTTCCTTTATGCATTGGAAAATTACCCTTTCTCACATCATACTCTTAATCTTGAAATAATTTTAGATATTCATAATATTTAGTTAGTTTCTAGTGACATAATGTATGATACCTAAGAGCTATTGTTTTACTATAAAAATCATACCCCAGTTGGCCTTGCATTAAATTTTCCTACATAATGGGCTTGTCAGTATAAAGATTCCACTCTTTGGCTATGCAGCACATGCTTTAGTTGGCCCTGCATAATAAATCCCCAATAACGGGTTTTTTAAATAGTGGTAACTTTGTTCTTGAGAGAATCTTGTTTTTTCCCTTTAATATTTAATGATGGTATGTAAGAACATGCAATTTAAATAAGTCATCCTTTGTGTATTTGTCTCATATCCTTTCTCCCGACAATAAAGTCTCGAAGACCATGGTTTAAATTTTTCATCTCCATATGTTCAAATCATATTGGAATGACCTTGGTCCGTTAGACAACATATCATCCATTGTTTCCATAATATTATGGTCATAGTCATATGACCTAAAACTGTCGGCACCATACTTCCTACATTTGGGTTAGACCTTCAAAGAGAGCCTATTTCTCCAATTCTTTTAAAATCACAACTGGAAATAACCCTTCTGTATTCAAGTACTTTTATCTATAAACCAAACTTTGTACTTTGAAATATCTTAATCTCCATAAACATTCATCAACTTTTATCAAATTGAATTCCATAATTATTGAGATCTCCTTTACCTGACTATGCAGTACATTCCCCAGTTGGACTTGCATAAAATTAACCTACATAATGGCTCAGTCATCATAAGGATACCATTGTCTAGCTACCCAGCACATTCCTTAGATGGACCTACATAATACATCCCCATAACAGGTTCATTAAATAGAGGTAACTTCGTTCATGGAAAATACCTCCTCTAAATTCCATTATCCCTTTTCTTATGTCATTCTTTAAGATTCAGAAATCCCCAAATAAAATCTTACAATTATCCCTTTCCATACCTGAATATGATAGCACATTTCCATACAAATTAGAAATAATTGGAAAACCATCAAATATATGGTCAAAGCTAAAGACCTGAAATCAAATCCCCCAATCTTCTTACTTCACGACTTTAAACTGCACATATTAATGTCCTTTTTTCAAAAAATTAAACTGAAAAGCCCCCCAATTTCCTTGTTTCATGACTTTAAACTACACAGTACCACCAATATCCTTACTGCAGACTTAAAACTGCATAGAATATTATCAAAATGCCATTAATTTCTTGGCTGCATGACTTGAAACTGCACAGCATAATTTCCTTACTGCATGACTTTAAACTGCATAGAAAAATATCCAAAAACTACTTTATGAAAAATATACCCTCTTTCATACACCAAATTTGTGTAGAAATGGTTCCTCATTCATATCCTATATCAGTATAGATGGACCCTTTATTTTCATAAATCTTTCTTTGGAAAATCCACCCATTGTGGTCTTGAGACATTCAAATCTTAAACCTTTTTGTTTATCAGCAGTAGATTGTCAGAATTCATGAGAGCTCTTTTACCTGATTATGCAGTACATTCCCTAGTTGTACTTTCATAAAATTCACCTACATAATAGTCATATCAACCTAAACGTACCACTACTTGACTATGCGGTATATTCCCTAGATGGCCCTACATAATACATCCCCCATAATGGGTTTTTCAAACAGAAGAAACTTTTTTCTTGTAAAATACCTCTTATATTATTATACTTTAAAGTTTTTTATTTGGTGACCATAAAAATCATGACTCAATATTCCCCTTGGAAGTATCTAAAAAAATATCAGGACCTTCCCAGTTATCAAAGCTTTGTTTGGGTTCTAATCTCAAAATTCATGGTCAAAGATATTTGAACTAAAATACTAAATTTATTAGTCTAACATGAATGACTTTAAACTTACCACAAAAAGATACATAGTACTCACTAGGCTAAAAATCTGTAAAGGGAAATTTGGAAAAAATTCGAGTCTCATCTCGCTAGACCTACACTCTGTATGGTTTAGGCAATATTGAGTGATAAAAAAAAGTTAAAAGGTAAAACTTGTTTGGATAAAAACCTAAAAAGGGGATCCTATGAAAAATAAAATTTATCATCTGCTAATTCTTATCCATGTTGGGATTATGAAAAAATTAGGGTAATAACACAAAAGACACAAAGTCTGTAGGGTTGTCCATATGAACCAAGAAATTTTCAAACTATGCTCACTAAGCCCACTGGCTTAGGTAAAAATTAGAGCACATTCCATACTTATCATTGTAATTATGATTATCCAATATGAAAATGTCATGTTATGGAAATCAGATATAACATTAAAATTTAAAAAAAAATTGGGATGAAGGCATAGATGATTAGAAACAAAATTATTTTCATATATGAGAAAAAAAAAGTCCCAAGTGAAACATCCACAAATCGGTCTCTCTGTTATAAATCACAAGAGGTCGTCGATATATATTTTCATTTGTTGAATGGCCTCTTGAGCCCCATCAACTACCTGTTGAAGTTTCATCAGTAGACCAGCCTAAATCTACATAGCCCAACAAAGTGCTTCCTTAACATCTGCAATGGATTTCAAACCTTCTTTTTGGGATTCTTCTATCAAGTAATGAAGTTGGTCAAGTTCCTTTGTAGCAGTATCCTACTCTTGCTAAAGACGTGACACTAGAATAGTCTTATATTTACATTTTTTCTTGAATGTTTCCAATATTGTGCAATGACTAGACTTGGCTTGAGATACTAATACTCAAAATTCATTAATGCTAGAAAGTATCTTGTATTTTATCAGATCCTACCAAACTTTGTGCTCTTGATCCCACCTCTGAATGGTCTCCTTCATCGTAGTATGAATTTCATGGTAATCAAAACCTCTAAATCCTTACATAATGAACATTATTGAGAGATGTGGGATTCATGAAGGAAACTCCTTAAAGGATGTTTCATAGATAATCTTCCATATATCTCACTAATATTTACAACACGCAAGATGAATAGATTTATGTAACTCTAAATATAATTCAGAATCACTATTATAAGAAGGGATTTAATCTATGATTAATTCACTTAAATAAGTTCCATGTTCTGCTCCCTCATGAATAGTGGTTTTTTGGCCTCTTGATGTTGGTTGGGCCAATGCCAAAGCTTCTCCTTCAGACCTATCCATAGAATCTGATAATACTACATGATAAATCAAGGTCATAGTTAGCTTCAAAATAATGGAAAAACTAGGAATGATCACAGTGGTTGGTAACCCTCACTTATCAATAAGTCAGCAGCCTAAGAAGAATTCTCCCTGAAATTATTAGCCTCAGTAGTTTTGGTTGGAACCTCTTGGTGGAGGATACTTTATTGAACCTGTTTAGGATTCCCTAAATGAACTTTAGGAAGATTTTTTGTTTCAAGGTACACCTGGGCTAGCTCCTCCTCAACAATGGGATTAGTAGTAATATCAACATCTCTTCCAGGAACCATCACTGTAGCAGCTTCTGTAGATGGAGCTACACATTCCAACCAATTATGGTTAAAAAATAAGGCATGAGAATATTGATTGGACAGACAATAAAAACTCATGTCCATTTGGTTATATATAAATAACTTCAAATTATTCTTGGGTAGTAGGCATATTAATATGTTCTAATACTTCTTCAAAAGACATGCCAAGATTCATCATAGCTTCCAATAACATCCCAATCCTTGTGTTTGTCTCACTTGTGGGAGCGGTTAGTTCATGAAATTCCTTAGACGACTTTAGACCCCAAATGGACTCCTCAGTGACAACCATCAAGTCAGCATCAGTCATCGTAGGATTTTCTAGTGCATGTGATTGACATGAAATATTACAGAAATGGAAGGTGGTTGTTATTACACATAGATTCTCATAAAGAACTTATGACATACCAGATGCTTCTTCTCTCATATAATCAGGTATAGTAGTAGTTCAAAGATAAGATGTTGTGTTCTCTGGACTAGATTCCTCTTCAATCAAATGAGTTACTTCATTGGTAGGAATCTGCACTGGATCAAAGGTACCCTCTATGGTTCCTAGAGGCTCATTTATAACTTCCCTAAGGGAAGAAATAGAGGAATTTCCTATAATTCAAATAAGTTTAAACACTTTCTATGGATGAAGATAAAAATTATACTAACAAGAAGACTTATCGCTACTGATAAAGCATTTAACTGAAACTTTCTTTCTTCAGTGTCTTTTCTTCTCTGCCTTCTTGGGGGGCTAGTATCATCATCTCCAAAAAAATGTATTAGAGACTTCAAGACTCTCATTATCTCATCCTCCATGACCTTATATCCTAGAGATATCTCTTTTGATTCACTGGGTGACTCAGCAACCCCAAGTGTGGTACCCCCAAAGCTATACCCTGGCGATGGAACTTCAATTGATTTTCCCTTAACCAGATGCAATTTAAGATGTAATTTCCATAGAGTAGTAATGATTTGACTAAATTAAAATGGAAAAGAATAAAATAATATGATAATAAGTAAATTTACATCATTGGGATTGAAAAAATCGCATCATTCCTTAATATGGGAAGGGTCAATATCTTCTGTAATGCCACGATCTATCATTTCCTTCACTTGTTTTATGGTGGGGATTGAATTATTAGTTGCATATATATGTACATATAGATCTTGTATATGAATTATTTCTTCATCAGTATTATTCTCAAAATGAATATCATATGTGGATCGAAGATCTCCTATTTCTGGAATATGTATCCCCTCGCATAAAAGCACCCACATGGTCCCAGCATCATAGTACAAATTCTTCAATGCTTGAACATCTTCTGTTCGTAGATACTTAGAGTACATTCCAGCCTACTGTGAAGATGATCCTATGGTATTAGATTTTATAGGCCTCCCAATTCCTTCCATCATCGATGGTGGATTAGAAAAAGGAACCTGACTCTCTTTTGGGAGATGATGACTGGACTGCCTAAGTGTAAATTAAATTAGTGATGTTGGTATAGCTCGCTTGAATATAGAAAGAGGATTTTATATTTTATATGGTTGATTTGGTGATCTAGGAGCCTCATATTCCTCACCCATTTACTTTTAGGAATCAACCTATGAAGGTGAATTCCAAACGAGAGTACTCCTTCCTACTCCCTCTCTTTACTCTAACCTGAGGGACAACATTGTTTATATCACCTTCAGGATATTATGCGCTCCAATATTCAGTATACCAGATAGTCAATATTCTCTCTAAATCAACTAAATAAAGATTAAACACTACCCCTATCTTCTCTACGGTGGTTAGCAACCATAGTTGTCGATCCACCATCGGGTGTTGTTCCAATCTAGCATTCACTGGAGGATATACAGTAATCTATTTCAAACATTTGAATTGGCATGAAAATATGTAAGGATAATAGACCTCACATATGATTTCATTTTAAATCTTGGTGGCCAATAAACCATCTCTATAAGCTATAATATATGACCTCAACTCTAAATTGGTTGTTCTGACATCAACCAATCTTTTCGTAGGTAAATTCGCATAAGAAAGGAAGTGTAATTCCTTGAACATACTCAAAATAGTCTTAAAATAAAAAGGTGTCAATGATAGGGGAAGAATACCAGATAAATCTTTAAAAAATGTTCATAACAAACTCCTTTTGACCTAGATCCCACTCCGCATAGCATAGGTTCTAAAGTGAGTCATGATCCATCCTCATAGAACATGGAATGGTCCTGCTATTCTGAAAGGAGACTTGCATCTATGGATATGAAATAAGCTCCTATGAATATTTTCAAGAATAGGGGTATCCAACCCCACTATTTTTATTTCTGCCAGCTTGGCTGCTATAAAAAATGTTCTATGTCTTACACCACCCTTGTAATCTCATATAGGAAATAGATATACACTAAGCCACATGTCCAGGAAACCCGCAAGATTCATCTTGGTAGGAATTTTGGAGTTGACTTCATACCCCCATGTTTCAAAATCTCCTTTCTCTAATGTTGGCCAGAAGGTTCTAGGTTCACCTCTCTTTTCTAACTTGGGATATATTTTTGGATGTGTACATGTGGGACCTTTATCCTTATTCCTAGTTATAAATATTTACATCCAAACCTTTGTATGAATATCCCCTCTTGTGTGAGACTTTGTAGTCTTGATTTTTTGAGATATCTTCTGTAGCTTATGTGCCAAAGATGGTGTCTTTTATGTATCATTCCATGTTTCCTTTGGAGGAATGGATTCATCATACATATCCCCAAGGATAGGAGCTCTAAATATCTTACAAACATCCTACAAGATTATTCCCACTTCTCCATGCATCAAATGAAAATAATTTGTTTCTGGACACCATCAGCTCAATAACTCTAGCACAAAATCATCATTACTATATACTTAGGTTTTCCCCACCCACACGTCTTCATAAATTTTGGATCATTTCAACTAATATTTAAACTCTACACAAGTCTTGTGTACCCAGTTTGTCTACATCCATGCGGGCTTAACACCCCTCTTGGGAAAAAGTCCCAAATTTTCTTTCATCCCTTCAACTGATCTATCTAAGAATCTCATAATATGGATAAATAGAAGTGTGTCTTCAATTTGATTGGGTGTGGTTTCAAATCTGGAGCACACGGCCTGTGATTTATAACATAGGCTTTGGATACCATTCCAGCATTGATATATACACCCGTATAAGAAATGTTGGAAAATGAAAATCTCTTGTAATCTTGAAACCAATAGATAGAGAGATAGGTCTTTAGATCTGGTATTTTGGATTCATGCAGATAACTGTAACCATATAGTAGAAGATAATTTCTCTTAAAAAATTTAAAGTGATACTTCTTCAAATATTTTTCCAGATCTGGAAGAGTAGTGTCATTGACACTGTAGCAATCTTACCTTATGATCTCCACTATGTCTTCAGTCCGCTTACTAGTCAATTAATTAGCAGTTTTAATTCTCTTGAGATCCATTTGAACCTAAAAAAATATCAAATTCATTTCAGAGTAGGTCCCTTTTAAGAAAAATTCTAAAATCAATAAAATTTCACAAAGGCATTAAGGAGTGTAAGTGAAACTATAGTGCGCAAGTATGTCACTCAAGTTTGGGCATGCAAGTATCATACCTAATGTACTTGCACGAATAGGAAAATATTCAGAAAAAGAAAACATCGTCTTGTTATAATTGTGCATGGAGAGACAAGTTTTTTGAATCCTTTATTATTTTCACTGAAGTGAAGCCCCTATATATATATGGGGAATCTTACTTGTCCATCACCATCTTACGCGAAAACCCAAAACTTGCGCGACCAATTTCTTTTTTCATTCTATTTTACCTCATCATTATACCCTCCTTTCATTTGGATCCAATCCTGAGGGGGGATTTTTTTGACACTCAGTTCCATCACATGGATGAAAATGTGACAAAGGGAAATGCATTAAAAAAGAGGATAAAATACATGGAGAATATCAAGATTTGAAACGGGTTAAAAATTAGATCGCCCAAGGTATCCCAAATCACCAACGGCGTGAAAGAATTTGCACACCACCTCACTTGCATGCCACCTCATCACTTTTGTGCCAAGTCACCATTGCTCAGGGCACCATATTTTCCTATAAATAGACCCTTGGGGTCTTCATTTGTACAGAAGAATTTCTATGAAGCCTAATTGTTGACCTTATCACCATAGTGCTTAGCCCAAGTTCTCGGAAACCTACAAGGTAGTTTCATAACATCGAAAGCAAGGGAATTAAAGGGGGATAGTGAGACTTAGGTTCTCCAAGTGTTAGAAATTAACAACACTTGCATGAATCATTCACCCAACCCATCTAATTTGAGATCACTTGTGTGACCACCCTTCCTCAAGTACCACTTCAGAGAATACCTATAAAGACTCTTGAAGGCATGATCCAAGTATTTCCCAAGTCTAGTAATCCAAGTTGTTCGTCACTTAAGGTGACATCAATTCACCCAAGCCTACTTGTGTGCCACATACCTATGCACCGCTTACATGAGTGCCCTTTCTTGGTTCACCTCACCCCTACAGCATGATCTATACTTTCATGAATCCTCTTTCAAACCCACTTATGGAATTGCCTATCCTTTATTGGATCCCTTTCTTGAAAGGTTTTATGCTAAAACCTCCACCAAGACCTCCTGATTTAACAAATCTTAGAGAAATATGCATTTGCATGTCTCCCATTTGGATTTGGATATATATGGTTAGGGGTTTCCCACACTTGTACTACCAGAGGGTAAGGGTCCTTGGGGTTTCTATAGATTTGGATATCTATGGTTTCATAGACCCTTACCCCAGGGATAGTGTTCAGAAGTTCCCGATATTGGATTCTGGGGTAGGAATCTGTCATCCCCTTCTCATCTCTAAGACCCAGAGCCTTTGGTCCCTAGTTGGGAGGGTAAGAGCCACACTTCCTTTTTATTTTGGACAAAGGATAAGTCTCTCTCCCCACTACGAGACCCATTTTAGGTCATCTATTTTGGTTTAATCCCCTAGCCTTTCATGTAGGAAGTTTAAATCTTTCTCCTCTCTATATCCTTCACCTTCACTCTTTCCCTACATTAAACACTCATCTAATATAAAGTGAAGAGAGGGAATTGTCATAGCCATGGACTCTTCCATGGTCTCCCCGGCCTCTTCCGCTATAGTCTCGGCCTCTTCCACTAGTGAAGGAGGAAAAGTTTGTGTGGTTTGTTGAATCTTTTAAATATTGTTGTTTCTCACACCAAGCATGACTCACATGGGCTTAGATATTTTGAATGATCACAACATCCACACAATCCACCTAAAGCAATGAACTATGAGAACTCTAATTACAACCATAACTGGGATATATATGAAGCCTTAACCTAGGGATTGACCTCAATGGACATCCTCCTCAAGATTCCAACCATAATTTCATTAATCTGATCATACTCCTTAGGAATAGGCCCCAAATTAAACCCCCACTAAATCTCCATGAGTTAAGACATTTCTTGTGGACCCTGTTAAAAGGGCATCCTCTTTAGGAGTAAGCCCCAACCTATTTTTCTCTCAAAGGTCCATACTTCCCTGAGAGACTTATCAAACTATGTGGGCATTGATTACCATCCAAATGGGATATATAGGAATCCTCCCTAAGATTAAAACCTAAAATTTCAAATCAACTCTATTATCTTAGGGTCATATTTCCAGTAGGGTCTAATTAAACTTGGGATATTATATTCCTTCCAAGTTCCTTGGGCTGCTTAGGCATAAGTCCCACACCAAGCTTTGACTAGGCACCTTCTACCTAAATGTCCTTACAGAATGACATTAAACTATATGGTTAGGTCCTTATCACATGACCTTAAAACGTATGATGTGTCCCATTAAGTGGAATTGAACTATGTGGGTTCTGATTCCTCCCATGAGGATACATAGGTATCCCATCTATGGGTTCGATCACAACATGAAAAAACAACTTCCATATCCCTGGATGATAATAAACTCTAGTGACTTTCGTCTACCTGGATAAACATAGATTTCAGAGGGCCCCACTGAGTGGCTTAAAAACTATAATTGTCGTAATAATGACCAAATAATATCTAAGTAGTATATGATAGGATACCATTGATGGAGAACCTCAAATACATATAGATATCGCCATTTATGATGAACCTCAAATACATATAGATGATTATAAATTTCACACATTCTAATAATTGATTGAGAATTTCAAGTAAAGCCTACATTGAACTTGGTAACTTAATAAGGATATCTGAACATATCTTAAATATATAATAAAGTCTCAGAGTAGGAAATAATTCCCCTCAAAAGTGTGGGATGATCCTAACCTTCCATCCTCTCAGCCAATGTGAGTTCTTAAGAATCATGTTTCAAAATCCTTAACGAGTGTCTGCCTTTGGAAAGTAGGTCCCATTGGATACAAAATTGTTGGGGGTTTTTAGTTCCATAAAAAATCCATTGGAAACCGTTCAGAAATAGTCATTACTAACCATAACATGTGTTATAAAGGAAACACTATCCCTAGACTCAAAATTCTTCCAATGATGAATCATCCATCCTTCACCTCATTAAGTTCTCAAATCATACTTGTGTCACATCGGACACCCATCATGATTCGCACCTCATTAGATGACCGCCTCATGCCCATGTTACACAGGGTACCTATGAGATACCACATCTTAATAGATGCTCAAAATTACCTATTTTCCATTGAAACACAAAATTCCTACATCTGATCATATTCCCACAATCAGCCCTGATGCCATACACCTCAAATGAACCCACATCACATTGATGCCCAGATGCCAATGCACCTCATCAAAACTTTCATCGTATTGATGACCATAATAAATCCTAGTACCGTGCACCTCATATATATATATATATATATAATGTATACAATCTGATGAAAACCTACTAATCAGAGCTTGTTTAGTCCAAAATACATCTTGTGCACCTCGTGCACCCAAACCGTACATGCCTATAAAAAGGGCATGCCAAAATAAAAAGAAACCTAGTAAATCCCACAACGTACCTATAACTATAATCAGATTCATGAACTAATATGCACCAGAAAAATCCACTGTGTGAACCTAAACTAAAGCTAAACTACCTGAGGTCTATCCTCCTTATGGAGATTCACCAGTTGTCAGCCACTGATCCCATTGTTGGGTCCCACTATCTCTACAAAAACCTCCACGTACAGCTAAATCTTGTAAACCATATCCTAGTACCACTCTCGATCTGATCTTAGATCCCTGATTCTACCATGGTCCTTGAATTTTGGTTGTTCTAGAAGGTGTCTTGTAAAACCTCTCGAGATTCTCAACCTGTCTGCATTCCCAACACTCCTTTGGAGACCATCAGCACTGAGTCCGGACATGTCCCAACTGCCCACACTGGAAAAACACTATCTATGAACCACTCCTCAATGGTTTGCCTAAGTATCTAGCCTGAATGTATTTTTGAGACTCCTTATGTCATTTCTTCCTACTATCTAAAGCATCACCACTAAAATCACCTGATGCCATCACCCGGCTTGAGTATGATCAGTCTGTCAAATTTACCTCAGCTATTATAGCTCGATTCATAGCCTCTGAGAATGAGGCCAACCTAAAGATGTTTACCTGCAACCAAATGGCATGCCATAAACCATCCTCAAAATGCCTCACCCTTGATGTGTCATCTCCCACCATACCAGGTGTGAAACTAGAAAAATATTTGTAAGTGGTTGTATAGTCCATGATGGGAATGTATCTCTATTATAGGATCAAGAACTCCTAATCTCTCTCTTCACTCTACATATCTACGAATAAGTTCTCAAAAAAACTGACCTTGAAGTCCTTACAAGCCAATCCCTCATGTATAAACTTCTGTACCTATATGTACCACTAATTTTATGTTGGTCCTCTAATAATATATGTATCCAGATTCACCCTCCAACCTGGGGGTGTCTAAAGCTGTTCGAAGATGGTCTGGACTGACTCGATCCAATTCTCTACTGCATGTGGTCCACCATCACCCTAAAATAGTAGTGGGTGATACAAATAGTACTTACAAATCAAGTATTCAATTGATGGATCGTCTTCTTGAGCTTCCCTACCAATCCCCTAGATGACACAAACCAAGCTCACCCTGAGTAGCTCGTCAAGCCATGTCCCAAAAGTTACCATATCTTGTAACTAACTTACCTATACTTGAGCTTGTACTTGTTCATGTACAGGTGTTTCATGCTAAGACAGACCCTCTGAGGCCTCATCCTAACCATTAGGGACCTCAACCTATGCACACTCATGAAGAATCATATCACCACCCATATGATTATCTATTAGAATTCGCCCAGGTGGAAACCCACTAAATACCAATATAATGGTCATAAAACCATAATAACATATATATATATATATATATATACATAGATACTTATATATATATAATTCATATAGGGAAATCTGTAATAAGAAGTGTTGCCTCTCCACCCTTACACAACCCCATCGTAACCATGTCTCGTGACATCTGGAATCTTGGTCCCTTACTTTCCCATATCAGGTCCAGTTATCACATATAAATCTAGCCTCAAGGCCCCTCACCTACCCATAATTGAGTGAGGCGTCACATATAAATCCAAGGTATTTGAGTAGAATTATTCCAAAGAATCTATATAGGAAAACACTATTTGGCTTATTTGTTTGAATATTAAACAACTCAATCCCTGTCATCATCCTTTCTTTCTCATATCAGATCCAGGCCCATACATATATATCACATATCTCATAACATCACACAGAGATTTCATTACAACCACATAATTGGGTTGGATGAGTAGAATTCCACCAAAGAGAGACTAAGAAGGAAAACATTGTTTATCTTCCTTTATTGAAACTTTAAACAACCCAACCCCTATTTCTAAAATATAGGTTCCCAATGAAAATCACAAGCATTTTATCATGACACTATATATATATATATCAACCATCCTAGGTGCCTATCAAGAAAATATAAATAATAATCCCTTTCTATATCGGGCTAAGGGTCACATATCTCCTCCCTTTATATACTAGGACAATGGTAACATATCATAATAGATAAAAATCACACCTAAGTACACTACTCTAGGTGGAAATCATATCAGCTATAAATAGAGTAAAGCATAAAAACAATTTCCCACCCCGGACAACTTGGTATGTCCCCGTGCATGGGACTGCAGGCACCCAAACATGAGCTCTAAACCTAGTTCTAACTACATCCTAGTCTTCATTCTACCATACCCAAATATTAAGACCCAAAAATAGGTAAAATAAAATCATTTGTCACTATTTACAGTTCCCCGACCCGATTCACCATCTGAACAGTGCTTCAGGTTGGAGTTTCAATGGGCCTTAAGAGTGCCTCCCCATATGCCAAAGGTTGTTGACTAACAACGAGAGTGTAAATAGGTGATAGTATGGAGACTATACCCTCTCTTGATGATAATAGTAATGGTATATATAAATATATCAGTAGAATAAATATCATAAACAACTAAACCAGTAACCCTCTATGGCGAAATCACAATATAAGAAAAAGTAATAATAATCAAAAAGATCAAAGATACCAATTGCATGAATAAACACAACAAGACACAAATTGTAGAACATGCATACATTTCAGTTCATACATGATAATAAGAAGAAATGGCCACCCATGGTTGAACACTAGTACATATATATAATAAGAATGATGATATAAAATAAAGACACAAAAATATCCATCTAATGAAAGAACCTACAAGGTCCCTTGCCATCCATCCCAAGCTAAACATCCCAACATGATCACTAAGGTCCATCTTCTAAGATCAAACTCTTAATTTATCACAAAGACATAAATTCTACACACATTTTGAAGGACCCGTGTAGGGTGTTAGAATAAATATCAGTAGGCCACCACTAATGTGTTCCTAACTTACATCAATGATAAGGAAGGTGTGTTTATATATAAATAAAATATCACATGCACATCACATAAAATAACCATCTTCCCTTGTGTTCAATATCCATAAGGAAGCAATCACATGTTTCTCCCATCATTGGTATAACTATAGTAGTGAGGATCCTTAGCATAAATCCCTAGGAATCCTTTGACAAAAATCATCCTTGGTGAACCCTCAAGTTCCACCTCTAAAAGTATCACCCGTCATTTTATGCCATCAAACATGCATCAGTATACAAAAAGGCCACACCCAAATATTGAGTACTTGGTCCCTCAGAACCCTATTTGAAAGCTCTCGTCGGCTCGAAGCCTTGCATCTTGAGGCACAGAGATGTTTATCCTCTAAATAAGAAACATCGTCAGATTAATGGCTGACATACCAAGGAATAATGATTTCCTTCCTCCCAAGTAATCCCAACCCAATGGCCTTAGTATATGGCAAGCCTCATCCCCCAACCAATGGTCTCATCACTATGAACTAATGGATCCTCACCATCTACATGGATTTCTATGAAAAGAACCTCCAACCTCACTATTAGTCAACACCATCCTAAGATGCAACTAATGGAGGCCTCTACCCACATGAGTGGGCAACACCACCTCATCATTTAAGTCCTATATGTGTGAACACATCTCCAAATGGAGAGTCATCCAATCACGGTGAGCATAAATCAACAACAAAGTACCTAATCCATATCATCCTGGAACCTCATTCCCCTGTGACTGTGTCTCTCATCTCGATGGTCAACACCATCCAATGTCACGTGGGCCATGCCTATGACCTGATGACCTCATCACCTCAACCTGATGACCAAGTCACCCAACCTGGTGATCAACATCACCTGATATAATTCAGGCCTCACCCAACCTAATGATCTACATCACATTATCCATATGGTCTACAACATCACAATACTTGTTCCTATCCCATCACATTCCCTTGGAACCATAGCATTCAATATAAACAATTTAATTTAAATAAATAAACACACCCAACAAAATCTTCCCAACTGGTCTACAGCCTCTAACCCGACCTCACACATATGATCATGGATAGTGAATTCCCAATGGAATCCCATAATATCTCATAATTAATTTAAAGACAATATGTTAATCAATTCAGGTCTCTCTCAGACTACCCAATGGTGCACTCAAGGATGCACCCCCAAAACATGAGTGAAATTAAAGAGAAATATAGGCACCACCTACCTAATGTTAGTATAAATTCGCTTGTCTGGTATCATCCTCTAACTCGATCCGATTCTAAATAAATCATAATTTTAAAGGAATTCTCTAAAAATAGTTTAAAATAGCTCACATGGATTTAGCACGCCATATGGATAGAATAAGGAAGAAAGAAAGTAAGAGGATCAAAGGTCTTACCGATTTAGTTCCAATGAGATTGAAGGTGATCAAAACAGAGCTCAGGCATAGGTTTGATCAAATCCTAGATATGGATGAAGGATAGATCCCTAGAAACTGGAGAATAATCCCACACAAGTGAGGAAGAAATAGGGGAATCTCTCTTAAATAAATTAGGGGTAAATAGTAATTTATCCCTTTTAAAGAGGTCACATGGTTTGGAAAACCATGCGCAAACCATGTGTAACCCACTATCTAGGCACCACATCCCACATGGTTCATGCACATGGTTATCCAAACCATGAACAAACCATGTGTTAAGACTCCATTTAGAATTTTATAATTCACCGCCTAGCCGTGTGTCCTCTTCTAAATGGTTTTTCAAACCATTAATAGATCCAAATAAGGGTCACACAGTTAAACCTAAGAGGCCTCACGGTTTTTCAAAACTATGCACCCCAGTCTGCACCTCCTAAAAAGATGGTATTTTGGCCTTTGATCCACCTTAAATCCACTCAGAACACTGAGGTACTTTCCAATCATCAAAATCCATCTAAGAAAAGGTCATTAGGTCAAAAAAACTCTTGGAATTAAGTTCAAAATATTAATAAAAAAATTATCATGCTCACTAAATTCTAAAAATTCAAATGGGTTGAGGATTTCAACCCGCTCCAAAACCCCGGGACATTACATCGGGTCATAAAGGGTTCATAAAAGTGGGTTCTATGCATTAAATTTTGTCAAAACTAATGTTTTTTATCACTTCCAGAAGGATTCACATTGTTCAAATGTTACATTATGTTTAAATTGAGGGGCCATAACTTTTCACAGTTTTCTTCATAGTCTATAAATATCTCCAATTACATATCATTTAAATGACTTACATAATGTGAAATTTGGTTTTCTTACACTTTTCACTCTAAATCAACTTGTTTCTTCATTTTTGAGAAATTGTATCGGTCCTTGACTTATACTCGTCTCTAATGAAGCTACAATCCACCTTCAAAAATTTAGTGTTGGGCCACACCATGAATTAGTGCAGCATGAAGTGTTTTTGAAACACTATATTCACTTATTTTTGTTAATTTTTTATCAAACTCTATATCCTTCAACAAAATATTAAAAAAAATACCGGCAAGAATAATAAATTAAATTTTAAAAACATTTTGTTTTATATTCAAAAAAAATTCAAAATATGAATCTATAAATAGACCATGGATAACTTAGATTGAAGCCTGAGAATTCATAGGTTAAGGAATGTATGTCATTTATGAGGTATCATTTAATGTTAATAGTTTTTCTTTTATATGTTTAATAGTTTGATAACTATCATCCCTTATTTTCCCTTTAATATAGTCAATGGTTGGAAAAATGAGTAACTATAGAAACAACCAATGTGGGGGGAAATGTGATGACTACCCAAATGAGATGTCCAACCCGATGGGTGTTGGAATCAAGAACTTCAATATGATACTTTCTCAATTAACTCAAGTTTTTAATAGAAATTTGAATCAGGAGGAATAATCATATCCCCCTAATAAAGGGAAAGTTGCAATTGATGCCTTTATGTAATAAAGGTCTCCAACTTTCTGTGGACATTCATATCCCTTAGTCAAGGAATAATGGATCAACTCTATTCAAAATTTCTTCACTACCTTTTAATACTCCAAGCAAGAGAAGTTTGTGCTGGTTATTTATTTCATATATGGGGAAGCTAATCAATGGTGTAAATTATTCAAAAATAAAAATCTCTAAGATGATATCAAAGTAATTGAGTGGAAATAATTCTAGAAAAAAACTGATAATTTTTTTCCTCACAATATTTGAATTAAAATGGATATATATTTCCTTTTACTTAAAGAATAATGATGAATAATTCGTTAGGGAGTATGAGTATGACTTCAAAATTCTTGCATGATACTCCTTATAATTTTTCATTGAACCCAAAAGTAAAGTTGACCACTTCTTTAGTGGGATAAATATGAATCTAAAAAAGGATTTGGTGATTCAATATTTGAAAGGTGTAAGGAAATTGTTTGATGTTCCCTCAATGTCAAAATGGGGATTAGTGAATCTCATGAGTCTCATAGTTCAATATATATAAAGTAGATAATGGATTTTAATTCTGGTCATGTGATGGATAAATCTCATAGAAAAAAGAAATTCCAACACCCCAGTTATCAAAAGTGTGGGAAGAAGCATCACAGAAATTATCTGAAGGGGAAAACAAATTCTTTAGGTGTGGGAAGGAATGGGACCTAGCTAGAGAATGTTGATAATAGAAACACACCAATGTGATAGAAGAAATTAATTCTCCAATAAACCCTCATCATGTTATCCAATGTTTTAATTACGAGGAACCATGAAACAATGTGAATCAATGCACTAATCCAAGGTTTGATGATGATAACCAACTCCAACAGCTTCTAAGGCCTAGAGAGGAAGGGATATCAAATGGAATTACAACTAAAAAAGTAGATCCAAAAAATGATAAAGAAAAAAGTATGTTGATTATTCATTCAAGAATAGTTAATGTGATATTCGATTATGGTTCTACACATTCTTCCATACCATGAAAGTTTAGTATAACTATTCAAACACCACCATAAACCATGGAAGTAAATTTATCAATTAAGATGAAAAATGGGTCAATTATTTCATCCCAAACATATAACTCATCCCCTTTCCATATTTTTAGGCTAAAAATACTAGAGAACCTTGTGACACTACTTTATCATAATTTAATGCAATTCTAAGTATGGATTGAATTTCCTTATATAGAGAAAACATAAATTTTTGAGAGAAGAAAATCACCCTTCGTATCTTGAATCAGAATCTGATTCTATACAAGTGAAACGAGGAGTATGAATCTCCTTTGGTATCATCTTCTCAAGCATGGATATTATTTCCTTATGAGAAAGTGTATCTATCTCAAATGATTAAGACTAAGGAAAAGATAATCCTTGATGACATGCCCATTTTAAGGGAATATGTAGGTGTGATTCATAAAGAATTGTATGGTCTTATTTCAAGTTGTGAGATTAAGTTATTAATCAAGATTATACCTGAAGCATTTATAATATCCAAGACTCCATGTAGAATGGTTTAATGACCTGGAATTTCCTAGGCCTTCCCTTTATAAAAAACAAGTGTTTAGGGTGTTTTGGGAGGCTAAGGTGGCTCATTTCAAGAGTTTTCCAAATTTCTAGTATTCCATCAGTAACTCAAGGAATCATCATCGGCATGTTAGTGTGTCATCATTTCAGTGTGTTATCATGTCAGCGCATTGGTGAGTCAAAGGTGTCAGCATTGGTGAGTCAGGAGCATCGGTGTCAGTGAGTCGAGGGCGTTAGTGAGTTGAGGGCGTCAGTGAGTCAAGGCATCGGTAGGTTGAGGTGTCGGTAGTTCATTGAATTCTTAGCTCAGTTTTAGTTTCACATTGTTGGTAGGTCATATCGGTAGCTCACATGTTGGTGACTTTATGTCGATGACTCACCCATCAGTGACTCATTTGTAGCTTTCCAAAAAAAATCCAGTTTTCTAGTTTTGTCCCTCTTACGTCTTTTTTTACATAAACTAAGTTTCAAGCCTTACTTGGAATTTTTAAGGGTTTTTCTAAGGATATTAATTATATCTTTAATATCCTAATGTCTCGGGGTATTTGAGATACTCAAACAGTGTGATCTTGACCATGATCCCACATTAATGAGTTTTAAAATTGTTCTTATTTTAATAGAGGATATGTTTCTTCAAAGCTAGTATCATCCCTTCCAAGTATGTTTTTCATTACCACATTAGGCACCTAGAGTATTCCTCCCTAGACGAGTCATGTGCATGTGCTAGATCCCCTCCTGCTTAGTTTTTTTGGAGTTCTTTCTTACTGCCCGTGCGATTCCCTAATCATGGCACAAGGAGGAACTTCGATCCTTTGATCATCCAGTAGGGATTTTCTTCTACCTCTCTTAAATTTTTCATCATATAGGGTGGATGTACTAATTATTACTTGTAAATAACAGATGAATCCTTTTCTTAAAACAATAAATAAATAAGAAGGGAATATGATTAAAAGATAACAGGGTAATGAAAAAACGGGTTGGGAGTGGATTGATGTTTGATCATCTGTTTTATTTTGTTATCCTTATTGATGTTATGATCTGTTGTGGCTATAAAGCCTTCTGAAAACCATGGTCATTGGTGGTCTTTTTCTCTTCATTTGTGATGCTTTATAACTATTTTCATTTCCTTATTAATAACTGGTTTAAATCCTAATCTTGCTAATTATGCATACCCGGTTAAATGAAATGAACGCCCCATGATGAAAACCCTTATATGATCACCCTTTTTTATCAAGTGGATTAAAGAATAGTGTTTACCAAATATGAATATGTATATATATTCTATTGATAGGTGTGGATGAGTGCTATATTTTTATGGGTTTTGTGACTTGGTGTGAGTTGTTTGGTGCTGCTATTGGGAGCATGGTTGTGAGTATAGGGGTTGATAGAGGAGCTGGTTAGGTGAGAAGGGTGTGGAATGTATGTGCAATGGGGTTGTGGTTTAATGGTAGTTATTTTAGGGATTTGTGTGGGGGTTTGTTCAGGAGGTGTTTTGGTGTCCCAGTTTGAGAGACTGATTGATTGTAGAATGGATAGACTTTTAGGCAGATGAACTACCTTTGTTTGTGTCGTGGTCATCGAACGACGTTGGGCAGTGGGACTGTAGTGTGGTTATGAACTTGTTATACAGTCAGACTGCATCTAGAAATTGTTTGGGCAGTGGGGTTTTAGGGATAGGTTCTGAGAGAAGGATTGTGCAGTATAACATTGAATAATGATAGTTGGCATTGGTTGAACGGGGGTGTGTAGTGGGACTACAAATCTGGTTTTGTTTTTTGTTTTGATATGGTTGTGGTTAGTAGTATCCCAGTAGTGCCGGAATAAATTAAAGTGAATCACTTATTTAATAAATGGAAATTGGTTAAATGAAGAATGTGTTGGGTTAGGCTTTGGTAGTGGTTGCTGTGTGGTTATGCATATAGGGGTAGCAGCAAAAGTGGTACGGGTGGGCACGTTTGTTTTTTTGTTTGAAACTCGTAGGTTGGGGTTAAGTGTTTTATGACCTATATATATAAATTGTAGTTACTTGTGATTTTTATACTCACCCCACCCTTGTTGAGCACCATGTTTCGAACACCCCCATTTAATGGGAGAGGGTGTCTTTCCCAAAATCCTAGTGGGAGGATGGATGGTTAGTTACTGACTTTCTTCCTCACACCCTCTTCTGGTTCTTACCACTCAAGTGAATCTAGTCAGGTTGTGATGTTTTGAGGCTTACCATAGTCCCAGATATTTTGGTTAGTTTTATTTTGGATAAGAGGCCTAGGTTTTTGCGGGCCAAGATTGTTTTTCCAAGTGTCTTCAGGATGAGGTCTAGGTGTCTTCGGCCAAGAGGCATGGTTTTTATGGACCGGGTGTTTGCAGGAGGGATTGTGTGTGGTTTGAGGCCTAGGTGTGTGCAAGAAGGTTTTGGAAGTGGGACTGTGTATGGGGAGAATGGTAGCATCAATACATTATCCATTAGGAATGAGTAGTTAACTAGTGGGAAAGTGGGTGGGGTACCCAAATGTTGATGTGATTATAGTACTAACTTACTTAACTTGCATTATTTGTAGAGTGTGTCTTGGTAAGATAGGGTTGGTTAGTATTTATTAGTAGGTGCTTTGTGGTTCTATTGTTTCTCATATGGGCATTATTATGTTTCCCCTCTTGTGAATGGGTGGATTTAGTTACCCTACTGAGTATACTTGTATGCTCACCCTACGTATATAAAAATGATTTCAGGTTTCCAGGTGGACTTTTTGGACCATTCTAGACTTTACTAGTCTGGGTGTCGTGATAGTTTTTGTGGTGCTTCTTATTCTATTTTTCTTTTGGTACTTGTTTTGGTAGTTTTTTGTACTTTAGATCAGCTTTAATTTTGAACATTCATGTGGGAATGGATTTTGGATTTAATTCTACTTTAGTATTTGGAGTTTCTTGGGATTTACCATCTTATATCTTGATCTTATTATATAAAAAGGGTAATGTCTTCCATATTATGTGAGATTCTACACCATTGGTGCTAGTCGATTATCTAAGGCCTATTAAAGGTGGGACTCGATGGTTATTATCTCTCCTTCATCTTGAGGAAGGAAGGTGTGGAACATTGGTGTATCATCCCTCATCTTGAAGAAGCCGGTTCCTGACAAAATGGTATTAGAGGAAGGTTTTGGGGGTTGAACAATAGGATGGAGTTTAGAGTTAGAAATACTTATAATTGCATGGGATTGTATAGAAACGGTATTAGGTGACCTTTGTACATGAAATAGGCTAGGGAAGACCAGCTAGGACACGTGATTTTAGGGCCCCTTGAGATCTGATGCAAGGAATCTAGACCTACAGAACAACCAAGTGAGGCTAAACTGATTATAGGGTAGAGACCCTAAGAAAGGTACATGCATTATAATGAATTGTGTTCTTATTTGAGTTAGTCATTTTAGGAAATTAAATAAAAATGATGAGTTAAAATGAATTTAAAATAAAATTTCCACACTACATGGGCTTAGGAGTTCCTTGTTTACTTTTTCATCCATGAAACCCAGATGTCATCTGCATGTGGTACAAGTATTTGAGGCCTATAAGATTAAACTGGTTGATCAGCAGAGGTATGATCGAGAATAAAAAGATGACCAGTGGCAGAAAACGCTTTGTGTATTCTAGCAGAAGACTCTGGTAAAGTATGATGGCAGTGTCTCGAACATGGAGATAGATAGTTGGCTCGAGGAGCTAGTGATCGCTTTTAGTTTGATTTGGGATATGATAGAGTAATGGGTTCCCCTAGCAGTGATCCAGATGAGGGGAGTAGTGCATCGTTGGTGGACGCTTTACCTCGGGTAGAGGAAGGAGACTAATGTTATGTGGGTTCACTTTCAGAAGTAGTTCCGAGCAAAATTCCTTTCTTCCACAATGAAGGCTGAGAAGAGGCATAAGATACTCTCCCTCCAAAAATGGAGTATGTCAGTAAGGAAACTGGGGATAAACTTCAAGTATCTCTTACACTTCTTAGTGTATATCTTTTCAGATGAAGAGTCCTGAGCGAGACGCTTATAGGAGTCACTTTGACCTTCTCTTCAGTATGTCGTCACTCCCTTTCCTCTATCGACATACTTAGATTTTTAGAAGAAGGCTGAGGTAGTGGAAAGTATGCAATCACTGGGAGGTGTGTTGTGAGAGGTAATCCAACTGGGTTCGACAAAGGGGAAGGGCATCAATAGCAGTTCTCTGGTATCAGGGCCTTCCAGGTTTCGGCCAGCTGGGAGTAGGCCTCAGCAGTTCCAGTTTTTATCTCCTGGTCCTTGCCCTTTCCACATGGGCCCGGGACCAAGGTGCTTTATCTGTGGAGGTCGTTGATATATTTTGAACCAGTGCCCAGTTTGAGCGTCGTATATTGGGAGTGGGTAGGTTCAGTTCCCACCTGAGTAGCAACAGTTGTTGGTCAGGCCTTTCCAGCAACTGGGGCGGTAGGCTCCCGCTCCAACAAGGGTAGACAGTGGTAGGGGAGGCTGACCCCAGTGCACAACTCAAGGACCTC
The DNA here is from genome assembly GCA_963277665.1 of Viscum album. Lineage (NCBI taxonomy): Eukaryota > Viridiplantae > Streptophyta > Magnoliopsida > Santalales > Viscaceae > Viscum > Viscum album. Next base: position 1,969,351,681 of record OY728143.1, read on the forward strand.
GACCAGTGCATGTTCAGGGAGGCAGTCGACATCAATGGCTTAGAGGATCTGGGAATGGGTAGTTACACGCTACCGAGGAAGCAGTTCTAGTAGGGTCATTGGTTGTTCGAGGTATGATCAGTCTATTTTGTACTCTTTCATGTTCTTTGTTTGATTTAGGATATTCACACTCCTTTGTTTCATCAATTCTATCCCAAGATCTGGGTCTAGACATAGAAATACTTTTCATGCCCTTGGTTTTGAGTACGCTAGTTGGAGGTCAGACCAGTCTGTTTTATATGTGTAGGGGATGTAGACTGATGATGGGACTACATCAGTCCGGTGGGGATCTTCTTTTTCTAAATATGTAGTCATACGATGTAATCATAGGCATCAACTGGTTGTTTTATGTTCATGCCATTATTGACTGCTTCTGGGGGAGATTTGTGTTCTCAGATATGGACAGTCGGTGTGTAGTTTTTTTTGGTGAGTGGGGTTATCAGGTAGTCAATCAGTGTGTGGAGCCTCTTATTTCTTTATTAGCTGAGCTATCAGTGGAATCAACTGAAAGAAAGATGGTGGAAGTTATGGGGTTTTTAGTGAGTTCTTGGATGTCTTACCCAAGTAGTTTTTGACTCTACCCCCTCGATGTGATGTTGAGTTTGGAATGGACTTGCAACCCAGTGCTTGTATGATTTTGATGGATCCCTATCGGATGGTGCCTTCTGAGTTGCAGGAGTTACAAATTCAGGTTGACGACCTGATGAAGAAGTGTTTTATCTGGATGATTGTGTCACTATGGGGTGCTCCAATCTTGTTTGTAAAGAACTTAGACATTGGTCTAAGACTGTGCATAGAATACCAGAGGATAAATTAGGTGACGTTCAAGAACTGTTACCCTCTCCCAAGGATCAAAGATCTTGTTAACCAGTTAAAGGGAGAATTTTGGTTCCCTAAGATCGATATGCGGTTTGGTTATCACCAGTTGAGTGTTAATAAGGTTGATATCCTGAACACTACTTTCAGGTGAAGGTATGAGCACTTCGAGTTTGTGGTCATGCCCTTCAGTGTCATGAATGCACCAGCTATGTTAATGGGGCTCATGAACTCTCTTTTCTGTGATTTCCTGGACCAGTTCTCCATCATGTTCGTCGATGATATCCTAATCTACTCAAGGTCATAGGAGAAGCATTCTAAGCATCTAAGTTCTATCTTGGAGGTCCTCTAACACCACTATCTCTACAGAAAGTTGTCCAATTGCATGTTCTAGACACTAGAAGTGCACTTCCTTGTACATGTAGTGTCTCATCAAGGAATAGAAGTGGAACTGTCAAAGTTTGAAGTAGTTGTTTCTTGGGAAGAAACTAAGAATGTGGTAGAGGTTCATAGTTTCCTAGGTCTTTCAGGATACTACCAAATATTCATGCCTGACTTCTCTCAAGTTTCGGCTCCATTGATAGCTTTGACTAGAAAAGACTAGGCCTTCATGTGGAGTGAGCAGTGTCAGGTAGCTCTCAGAAAACTGAAGGGGAAGCTAGTCAGTTTCCCATTGCTTAGGTTTCCAGAGGAAGGGGTGATGTTTGAGGTGTTTTGTGACGCTTCCGGCTTAGGTTTTTGGTGTGTGCTGATGTAGTAGTGAGGAGTAATCTCTTATGGATCCAGGCAGTTACATCCTCACAAATGTAACTATACCACCCATGATCTAGAGCTTTCAGCAGTTATGTTCACTAAAAAATAATTATCTTTTTTCAACAAGGGTATATCTATTGGTAAAAGTGAATTTTATGTCGTTAAAACGTTTTAACAAAAAAAATTCCATGTCACTAAACTGTTGGTAAAAACTCTGTCGCTAAATATTATTGCAATAGATAAAATAGTTATATTGCAATTATAATAATACCAATAGATAATATATATATTGGTTAAAATGTTTAGAAAAATATTCATATGATAGATTTATCTGTTGGTAATATTATCACCAACATTTATCTTTTCATCGGTAATATTACTAACAATTTTATAATCAATACCAACAATTAATATATATTTGTAAATTATTTTTTAAATAAAATATTATTCTTGGGTATTCCAATATTTATTGCTAAAAAATTATATTACATTTATTAATATAACTATATGTAACAAATTTATTATATAATAATTATAAAATTAGATTATCCAAAACTCCAACAAAATGTGGATTTATTTGAAATAACATGTTCATATATAATTCAAAAACATGTTCATCTACAATTGGTCTATCATACATCAGATGTCACTATCAAGATTCATATTAGAGGCGATATTGACACATGTAAGCATGTCCCCATGTCCCACCTTTTTGGTAGGTCCATTTTCTTATAGTTGTACTTGTGGGTGGAAGTAGACTCTTTTGAGATGGTTTCTACTATCATGGATCACCAATAAAGTCCTTTATGTTTGTTGCAGGTCTCATTTCTTGCGCATGTACATGTGGATAGAAGTAGGCGATTTTGAGACAGTTGACACTGTTGTGGTTCACCACTCTTGTATGCAAATCCCCAGAAGGAAGCAGTTCATCCCTTATCACACACTACAACAAAAATATGTGTATATGTCATCAAACAGTCAAACTCGAGTTCATTTAAAATAATTAATAAATTTCAAATGAATTCTACAAAATTGAAACATGTTCAATTGTAAATCACTGATATATTAACAAGATCTCAAAAATAATGTTGATTAGTCCAATACAGTTTACTTATTTATGCACATTTAAAAATTATGTTTTCATGGTGACAAATGATACATGGGAGGAAGAAACAGCTACCTGCATTTTTTTTAAGTGAGATTCTCATGGGAGATTCCAATTTATTTTAAAAATGCGACCAGAATCATCTTTTATCCACACGATCTGGGTTCCATTTCATGTGTGGTAGTGGTCCACTATATAGCACATGCAATGTGGCCAACTTTTATAATGACTTCGGAAGATTCCAGAACAATCGCAGTCCCCTTTGGACACTGCATTTGTTCCATCTCCAAATCAGGTCCAATAGGCTATACTTGCAACAAAAACCCCTCAACTCCAAATGAGTTGAAATTAGGCATTTTTTGGTTTTTGAAAATTTTTAGCATAGAAACACTTTAAAGAAGCAAAGAACTATGAAATAGGAATACCTTCTCTTACTAGAAATTGGATCTTTAATGAATGAATCAATGTTGTAAACATGGATGAAGTCATAAGTCCATGAATATTTTGAAAGTGGTTCGCACCTATCAGCATCAATTTACCCAAAAACATCATTTATGAGCAGAGTGAGACCCATAGAATCGACTAATAGAGATACATCATTTATGGGTAGAGTCAATTTACTAGTCATGGTAGAAACGAATAAGGCCCCGGTCAAAAATATCACTTAGTGACCACAATAAGAGGATTATATAACCAGTGGAAACAACAACTAGAAGATAATCCAACTACAACCAAAAGATAATCCATCTAGTGACCACAAAAAGAATATATAACCAATAACCACAACTTTCATAATGCATGATATAAAAATAACTAGTGGTCACAAAAACAAAAAAAATGACTAAAAGAACCAATGACTGCAAAAAAATACAAGTGACCACATTTATAGAAGATAACTAGTACTACAATAACTGAAAAAAATAATACATGATATAAAAATAACAAGAAGATTATCTAACATATGACCACAACCCATTGAGAATAACACTGACATCAATTAAGCATGACACATAACTCAAAATTATATAATCTAGTAACACTGCAATAAATTATATAATCTAGTAAAGAGGATTTCAATTTAAAATGAAACTACTTTTCAATTGAGAATGACACCAAATTCAATAGCTTAAAAAACATTTAGTGAAATGAAAACCTTAGTCATTAAGGATGGTGTTACAAAGACAGACTAGAAAACAAATGTGATTTGAAAACTATTTAGTGCAATGTAACTTTATCCTTAACCACTAAGGTTTTTCATTCAAACATAGATACTATGTTTTACTCCCCATGTGATTTAAGTTTATATCATGTGTAATGGTTCACTAAATTCAATAGATTAGATGAAAACACACTCATCTAAAGTTTGAATAAAAAACGTTAGCATCTAAGTTTGAATGAAGGATAGAGTTATTGAATTTAGTGCAATATAATTCAGCTGTTGAATTAGGTTTTTCATTTATCTATTGAGAAAGCATAGCACCAAATTGGTGAAATGTGAACCTTATCATCTAAGGCGGACCATGTAACTCTATCATTTCAATAGTTGAATGAAAAACCAAATTCATTTTAACAACCCATATGAAGCCCAGTTTTGTTGAAATGACTCACCAACATCATGTAAAAGAACTATAGAGTAACAGATATGAATCCTAATTTGGTTGCATCATATATTGAGGATGGAAAAGAAAATAGGCCTAGTTTATGGTAGATCAGCCACAAAGGATGGTCCGTATGAAGAGGAACGAACTTCAATAAAATAACACAAATGATTCAATAATGAAAAATGAATAAAAAATAAACTAATAGGATCATAAAAAATTCTGGGTTTTTAGAAAATCAAACTAAAAGATAGAGATGAATGCATAAAATGTGAGTGGTTGAAGTTTCTTGATTTAAGAAAGACATAGAAGCTACCAAATATTATCAACTTCTTCACTGTTGACTTATTCCATGTTCATGTGTCCCTCACATGATGGTTTATTTTTCCTTCAAAAATAAATAAGGGAGGTGCCATGTAATTTTCCTTTTTTACAGACTGTTTGGTTTGTTACTCATTCAATTTAGTGCAATGAAAAACTAATTAAATAGTTGAATTTAGTTTAGTGTAAACAATAGATTCTATATTTGAATCAGGAATTAAGGATAGAGTTATAAATTCAATTGTAAACCATAGCATCAATGTTTGAATGGAAACCCGAATTCAATAGCTAAAAACCCATGTATATTATCAGTGTGGCTAAGATTTATAATTAGGAATGAAATATCATATGGGGTGTACAAAATAGAATCTATATTGGTGATAAATACCCTCTCTATCTAGTATATTCATGAGTTGTGATCCATTATGGAGCTAAGATAATAAATGACTCACCGGCATCATGTAAAGGAAATTTGGAGTAACATATATAAAGCCCAGTTTGGTTGCCTCCTATATTGATGAAGGAAAAGAAAATGGGCCTATTTTATGGTAGAGTCTCCAAAAAGGATAGTTTGTATGAAGAGGACTAAACTTCAATACAATAACACAAATCATTCTATAATGGAAAATGAAGAAAAACTTAAACAAAAATTATCATAACAGATTCTTGGTTTTTAGAAAATAAATGAGGTAGGTGTCATATCATTTTCCTTCATTACAGTCTGTTTGGTTGGCTACTATAGTATTTATTCAATTTAGTGAAATGTAAAACTAATTCAATAGGTGAATTTAGTGCAGTGTAAACTTTATATTCTATTTCTGAATCAGGTGTAAAGGATAGGGATACAAATTCAGTCATAAAATGTAGCATCTAAGTATGAATGAAAAACCTAATTTAATAGCTGATAAACCATTTAGGGAAATTGAATAAACTAATAGCTTAAATCAAAATTACATATCGTGTAGCAGAAGATGGGATGATAGAGGGAGGCATAGTAGATAAATACTTATAGAAATGAGAAAGATATTATGTAACGATGGTATTATTGAGGTGTTGGGACGAGTTTGTGAGGTGGAATATTAGCTGGCATTGCCACCATAGTTGGAGAAGATCCACGATGTCTTCCATGTCTCTCAGATCTATCGGTATCTACATAATGAATCTCACTTCCTTAACTGGGGAGAGTTGGATATCGAGGACAATGCGACAGCCATGGAGCGACTGGTAAGAATCGAGGATCATGAGGAGAAGGTCTTGCATGGATAGAGCATTCCTTTGGTTCATGTGTTATGGAAGCATGGAAGACTTGACAAGAGTACTTGGGAGTGAGATGCACAGATGTGTGCCCAGTATCCAGACCTATTCTGAGTTTTGTTTCTGCGTTTTAATTTTGGTACTTTGTTTTATGATGTAATGCTTAATCTTTCTCATTATCAGATGAGTTGTTTCCCTATTCCCTGGATGTGTCTAAAAAATTCCTAATCGTGGGGAGGGGAGGACCTGATCCCTAATCAAGATGAATTGATGGGGATGTGATTAAACCCATGTGAGTTATATAGTGTCGCCCAAAGTGGGTAGTATCTTGACATGGAGGAAGTATCTTCCTAATCCATGTGTCTGGATGGTGTGAATTTTGTGGTTTCATGATTGTTTGTGGCAGTGGGGGGCCTTAGTGTTTCTACAGTTTTTCAGGAGATAGATGAAAAGGAGGTGTTCCTGGATGTCGGGTTTTTCACTACAGATTTAAAAATAACACAAGGTGGTTTCTCCTGAGAGGTATCTTAAGAGGTGGTTGTTTGAACCCGTTTTCTTTTGTTTTAGTTTTGAATTATCAAGGAAAATAATAGTTTGAGAGGTATCTGATGTAATAACATGGATTTCTCTGGGTCTTCCCTTTGTGAAAAGCCAATGTTTATGGTGTTCTGGGGGGCTAAGGTGGCTCATTTCAAGAGTTTTCAAATTTCTAGTTTTCCATTGGTAACTCAATGCATCGGTGTTGGTATGTCAGTGTGTCGGCATGTCAGTGTGTTAGCATGTCAGTGCATCGGTGAGTCAAAGGTGTCGGAATCGGTGATTCAGGAGCAGCGGTGTCAGTGAGTCGAGGGCGTCGGTGAGTTTAGGGTGTTAGTAAGTTAGGGAATTGGTAGGTCAAGGCATCGGTATGTATTTACGTCAATAGCTAAGTGTCAGTGGATCAGCATCAGTAGGTCGTGTCGGTAGCTCACCCATCGGTGGCTTCGCGTTAGTGACTCATTTGCATCTTTCTCGATTTTTTTTTTAGTTTTCCAATTTCACCCCTCTTACATCTTATTTGAATTAAACCGAGTTTCAAGCCTTAATTGGGGTTTTTTAAGGTATTTTAGAAGGATATTAATTATATATTTAATATCCTAACATCCTAGGGGATTTGAGATACTCAAACTGCATGATCTTGACCATGATCCCACATTAATGACTTTTAAAACCGTTCTTCCTTTAATATAGGATCTAGCTCTTCAAAGTCGGGATCATCCCTTCCTAGTATGTTTTATGTTCCCTCTTGGTACACCTAGAGTATTCCTACCTATAAGAGTCATGCTCTTATTCTAGATCCCCTCCGGATCAGTTGTCTTGGAGTTCTTTTCTATTTCTCATGTGATTCCCTGTTCTTGGCACAAGGAGGAACTTCAATCCTTTGATCATATGGTGGAAATTTTATTCTACCTCTCTTAAATTGTGCATCATGTGGGATGGATGTACTAATTATTCCTTATGAAGAAAAGATGAATCATTTTCTTAAAAAATAAATAAATAATAAGGTAATATTACCAAAAGATAATGGGGTAATGAAATAACGGGCTGGGAGTGGATTGATGTTTTATCGTTTATCCTTGTTGATATTGTGATATTTTTTGGATGTAAAGACTTATAGAAATCATGGTCATTTTTCTTATTTGTATTTTCATGGGTGAAACTTTATAAATATTTTCGTTTCCTTATGAATAACAGGTGTAAATCCAAATCTGGTTAATCATGTATACCCAGTTAAATGAAATGAATGCCCCAGGATGAAAACCCTTGTATGATCACCCCTGTTTCTCAAGTGGATTAAAGAACAGTGTTTACCAACTCTAAATATGTATATATATATATATATCCTATATATAGGTGTGGATGAGTGCCATATTTTTTGGGGTTTTGTGACTTGGTGTGAGTTGTGTGGTGCTACTTTTGGGAGCACAGTTGTGGGTACATGGGTGGACAGAGGAGTTGGTTTTGTGAGAAGGGTGTGGTATGTGTGTGCATTGGGTTTGTGGTTTAATGGTAGTTGTTGTAGGTATTTGTGTATGGGGATGTGTGAGATGTGTTTCGGTATCCTAGTTTGAGATGCTGATTGATTGCAGAATGGATGGACTTGTAGGCATTTGAACTGCCTTTGTTTGTGTTGTGGTCGTAGAAAAACATCAGGCAGTGGGACTGTAGTTTAGTTATGAACTTGTTATGCAGTGGGACTACATATAGAAATTTTTTGGACAGTGGGAATATAGGTCTAGGTTGTGAGAGAAGTATTGTGTGTTATAACGTTAAATAATGATAGTTGGTAGTGGTTGAACGGTGGTATGCAGTGGGACCGCAACTCTGGTTTTGTTTTTTGTTTTGATATGGTTGTAGTTGGTAGTAACCTGGTAGTGCAGAAATAAATTAAAGTGAATAACTTAATTAATAAATTCAAATTGGTTAGATGAATAAGGGGTTGGGTTATGAAGTGTTTCTTTTGTGGTTATGCATATAGGGGTAGCAGCAAAAGTGGTACTGGTGGGCTCGTTTGTTGGGTTTTTTAAAACCCATTGGGGATGAGTGTTTACTTACCTATATATGTATATAAATTATATTTCATTGTGATTTCTATACACACCCCACCCTTGTTGAGTACCTTGTGCCAAACACCCCCATTTCATGGGGGAGGGTGTCTTTCCAAACATCCTGGTGGGAGGATGGATGGCTGGTTACTGAATTTCTTCCTCGCACCCTCTTTCGGTTCTTACCAATCAAGCATATCAAAGCAGGTTGTAATGTCTTAAGGCTTACCATAGTCCTAGATCTTTTGGGAAGGTTTGTCGTGGATGAGAGGCCTAGGTATTTTCAGTCCATGGTTGTTTTTTCAAGTTTCTTCGGGATGAGTCCCAGGTGTCTTCGGGTGACAGGCGTGGTTGTTGTGGCCCAAGTGTCTGCGGGTGGGATTGTGTGTAGTTTGAGGCCCAGGTGTATGTGGGCAGGTTGTGGTAGTAGGACTATGTATGGGGATAGTGGTAACATCAAGAAGTTAGACATTAGGAATGGGTATTTAACCAGTGGGAAAGTTGTGTGTGGTGCCCAAATGTCAATGTGCTTATACTACTACCTTACTTGACTTTCATTATTTGGTGAGCTTGCCTTGTTGAGGATAAGTTGGTTAGTATTCCTTGGTAGGTTCTCTGAGGATCTATTGTTTCTCATTGGGGGATTAGTATGTTTCCCCCACTTGTGCATGAGTGGATTTAGTTTCCCTACTGAGTATACTCGTATGCTCACCCTACGTATATAAAAATGTTTTCAGGTTTCTAGGTGGACTTTGAGGATCATGTTGGACTTTACTAGATTGGGCATTGGGATAGTTTTTGTGGTGCTTCTTAGTCTCTTTTTCTTTTGGTACTTTTTTTTGGTACTTTTTTTGTACTTTTTATCAGATTTACTATTGAACATGCATGTTAGAATGGATTTTAGCTTTAATTCTACTTTAGTATTTGTATTTTCTTGGAATTCACCATCTTATCTCATGTTCTTGTTCTATAAAAAGGGTAATGTATTTAATATTATGTGATATTCTACACCCTTGGTGCTAGTTTCCACTCCGAGGCCTATTGAAGGAGGGTCTCAGGAGTCATTATCTCTTTTTAATCTTAAGGAAGGAAGGGCATGGAACTTTGTTTTCCATTCCCTTATCTTGAAGAAGGAGGGTCATGATAAATGAACATTTTTGAGCATGAGGAGATGAATAAGAAACTATAGTATAATCTGGATAAAGGGTTTATATGCCCAAGTGTTTCACCATGAGGTGTGTCGGTCCTCTTTGTTAAGAAGAATAATGGTTCAATGCACCTCACCATTTATTATTATGAACCCAATAAGATCATGATAAAGAAAACATATCCTCTTCCATAGATTAATGACTTGATTTATTGGTTACTTAGAGCATTGAAATTCTCTAAGGTTGGTATTCAGTTGAGATATTACCAATTAAGGGTGAATAATGAGGATATACCCAAGATAGATTTTCATAAAAATTACATGAACTATGAATTTATAGTTTTTATATTTAGACTCACTAATTCTCTGTCTATCTTCATAAATGTAATGTGACACCCCAAATCTTATATCTCATGTAATAATAATAATATTATGGTTTTATTTTTTTTAATTTTCATGTTATCTAAACAAAACTTAAAAAATTAATAGAAGGCATTTTATTTAATTAAACACTAAAGTGTTTACATTACAGCAAGATCAAAGGAAAACCATACTACCCAAAAATACCTATTAAAAGACCTATTAGAATTACATGGAGACTACCCAATACAACAAAAACTCCAAGAAGATGGTAAGGGTCCTTCGGATCTGTCATAATAAACATCAATATGGTCAGATCTACTACAGCCACACTAAGAATCAAGGTAATGATGTGCACCATCTTCGTCAATTTGTCTTGATTTTGGAAACACCTTAATGCATGGTTTTATAAGTGTCTCAATTCGACTGTTTCCCTTAGGAGACTATTTAGTTCTAATAGCTATAATTATAGTCGTTGGTCTTTCTGGTGGATTAAATTAAACTATCTAAGTATAATTTATTCTTCATTTAGTCTTCCAAAATATTTAAGTTATGTTTTAAAATTATAATTTTGAGCTACACTTGGTGTGATTATAAAATGAGGTGAGGATTTCAGACACCTTTCAAATATTTTAAATATCTTGTAAATGTTTTCATTCCTATTGCTTTAACAAGGATTTAACTAAACTATGTTTTTTATTTTTATAATACTAGTATAAAGTTTTCATTATGATGTATTAAATTTTAATTTATAAATTTGTGTTTTAAAACATTAGTGTTTATAAAACTAGGGGAAATTTTTGGTTTTAAAAACACCTATATATGTGTATGGAAACCTAGTTTTATATTTAAAAAAAATAAACCCCTTAGGTTCAAGCCCTCTTGCTGGGCTGAAGGAGGCAGCACACGCTTGGCGGCTGATTCTAGCCTTTAGCCTCAGCACAAGCCAACCCTAGGGCACATGTACACGCCTAAAGCACGCACAGAGGAGCCTGGGTAGTGTGGCACCCTGTGGGGCGGCACAGCGGCAGGGGTGGGCGCAGAGCGCACCCGCCGGTACGGGGCAGTACCAGGAGGGGGGAGGGAGTATTCTAAGCATATTCTCAGAGTCTCGGTATTATAAATAAGTCGTGGAGGCTCCCTCTATTTCCATTTGGGACAAAGAAAAATGACCAAGATCAAATCCAGGCCTTTGGATCGCGTCACGTGAAATCTGGGCTGTCTATTTCGATCCGGCTCTCGATCCTCAGCAGTCGCGAGTATCCTCCGCATTTTTTGTGCGCCATTTGTTCCATCACATATCTAATTGAAACCATTCATCTCTTTTTAAATCGACACTTAACCCATGGTCATCTAATCTACTTCCCCTTTAATCCAAGCCATCTGTTCTTTTTTCGATTTTCCTCTCCCGCAGTGCCTTCTTCTTCCTCCCGCATGCACTGAACCAGTGGATTTTCCACTCCCACTTGCCCCATTTTTTTCACACTCGTGACCATAGTTGGTCCCCCTCGCTCTCATATTCCAAAAGACCAACACATTTTTTCATTTTATAAACTGAATAGGACTTAGTTTTCCAGTATTAGCATTGAAATATTCTTTATATTTTATGCATATTATAGTTTATAAACAATCTGTTGCATCCCAAGAACCCCTCGGTTGTTCCTCCTCCTAAGCTTCTAGCAAGCCTCCTTCGACGAATTCCTGAGTCTCTCCTCCTCCTCAAAACAAGTAAGTCATTTATGTTGCCTTTCTTGTTGTGTTTAAAGTTTATATATTTATGTATATATGTATACTCTTATATATATATATATATACATCCTTGCAGTTTGGATAAAAACCCTCTTATACCTGATTCCAGGACTTCGTAATTTTGGGTTTATGTGGTATTTTTAAACCTGAGGGATAGTTTTTCTCATGAAAAACTTATTTACATACCTTTTATATTTGGTTATATATATATACATATAACCATATAGTTTTATATAAAACTCTATTATGTCTGGTTTTAAGACTTATAAAATTTGAGTTTCAAAGTTAAAGTAGAATTTTAAAACGCAATGAATTATATTTTGTATAAACTTTTATATATACAGTATACATGGTCATATATAATTATATAGTTTATATAACTCACCTTATGAACCTTTTTTTACATCCAACTTCAATGATTAATTGATGTTTTTGATGAACATTTTATTGTTAATTAATTTTGTTGTAAGACCCTTAGGTATACTCGGTTATACATAAAAGTTGTATATGTATATCGATTTTTATATAAACTTATATATACAAAAAATTTTAACAAATAAACCTTTTAAATTTTATATTATGATTTAAAACATAGTAACCCTTGTTAATTAATGTGCCTAGTATGTTAAAGTCACATGGGTGACATTAGATTTTTGTTTTAAACCCTTTAAAACAAGGAATGTATATTCAGATATGTGAATATATGTGTATACATATAAACTTTGATCCTCAATTTTTATTTATAATTATAAAAGGATTCCTAAAAAATATTAAAACATGTTTTTTTCGAAATACATTTGGTTTTTGTTTAAAAATACTACTTTTTATATACACCCTTGTGTATAAACAGATTTACACAACACTAAACCCTAATTTTGGATATTCCAAACATTATACTTTTGATGATTTTAGTAATTGTGGAGAGTTCATGGGTATAATATTTAGGTTTTTCTACTCTTATATACATATGTATGAATCAGTTGTTTTCATACATATATTAAATGGTATTAGTTATGGTTTAATTTTATGCTCTTCATGTTTAACATTATGTATACCCATGTGATATGTTAAACATAGGAATACCAGTAATGAATGTTTGGAAATATATGTATTTGATACCCCATATGAAATATTTAGCTTATCTTTTAATTAATTAAGCACCCAATCCATGATGAAATTCCAATATGTATTTTATTAATAAGATTTTTTCATTTAGGGTTATCATTTTATGTGACAAAACTTTTATTTCTTTTTGTGCATTAGTTGTTATCACATATGCTATAATCTACTTACCAAACTTATCATTTATTTCCATGAAGTTGATAGTATTATGGTTAACACTTATATGCATGACTTACTTTGTTTATGTAAATGCTAAATAATGTAATTAAAACTCTTATGACCTTTTATGGAATTATGAATTAAATTATTCAAGGTGGTATGGGACACTTTGAATAATATGAAATGAAAAATTAAATGTTCAAAGTGGTATGGGACACTTTGAACATACGACCTTACTTGGAATATGAGGAATGTATTGGACATAGTAATTGTCAGGTGGGGCCCACTATAGCCCCTCTATGCATCAGTAGGTCACATGATACAAACTATGGTCTTGGCACAAGGCCTTAACAAAATGATTATTCATGGTCTTGGCATGAGTCCTTGATGTTATGGTTATATTGTCTTGCATTATGCATTCCCTCATTATGTTTATGATAATTAATTAACCAAGTGGATATTCGACTAGTAGAATGTCCATGGTTAACATCCAGTACTTATGAGTATCAGATGAAGTAAATGATTATCTCATGATTTTTATTCAGCACTTAGAGAATTCATTATCTAGTTATGAAGTACAGTTAGTAATTAAATAAATTGAAGTTATTATTATGCGCAACTCGGATCATGTTTTACTCTTAGTTATAAATTTCATACTTTCATATTCACATACCATACCTATTACTGTTATAATTTCTTTTACTTATTATTCTTGAATAAGCATGATTATAATGGAATAATGCTTCTTTATAACTCTATAAGAATTTCATGAAATTTTCCTTTATGATTCTTAGACTAAATGCTATGTTATGCATGTGTTTCAATATTCCTTAAGAAAATGTTTTATATGAAATTTTAAAATAATGTTTTCAAAATTTATAATCAGTATATTATGTTATATTAAAACCCCTTACTGGGCATTCGTATTCTCACCCTATGTTTTTTAATAAAAAAAATTTAGGCATCAGTTTTTAGCCGGAGAAGCATGTCAGAAGTAGATGGTTTCCCAGAACCTGAACCATAACGATCCTCTATATGGGACATGATGTGTAAAATATCAATGCATGTTTTTGTAAAAATTACACATAATGTTTTAAGGCATCGGATTTAGGTATTCTAGAGTCGGATCATGACATTTGGTATCAGAGGTTCAGTTTAGATAACTCTAGAAAACCAGAACTAAACAAAGAAAAATTTACTTAAGCATTACTAAGTATGATGTATTTTTTAATTTTTAGATGGAAAATGAAAATACTAGTCTTTTGTCTCTTCCTATTGAGGATTTAGAAACCATAGTTTCCATAGCCATCCACGAAAACTTTGTAAACTATTCACACATTCGTATGACATGAAAACACCTCTACAACATGTCAAATTATCCCTGTATACTTCAACTCCACTGAGGAGCGAGTTTAGACTACCTCTTTATGATTAAAATCCAATTTCCATCCTATACATGTCAGGTAATGTACTTCAAGGGTATTTTTGGATGCTTCACCACAGTAGTAGGCATCCATTCCCTCATGGATTTCCAAGAAGCGACAGCATCGGGTGACCTTCATGCATCATATATGTTCCAAGTCCTATCATATGGCTATTATGGTCAAGTAATGGACTTTTAAATCCTTGAAATTGAGGCCTTCCATTTTTTGTACATACATCAAGTACATACGGATGTCTCTCGGAATTTTACACCCCTCATGTCTCACTCTAGAGACACCATAAGTGTACCCATGAGATTGAACTAGACTGCTCGATTTGTATTTTGTTTAGGGAGATTGATAGTTTCGAATTTGTTTTGGGGATTCATGTAATTTGGAAATGGGTAAACCATTAGTCATGGGTGTTGTGTACCAGTTTTTTTATGAAAATACAACTCATTGTTTCTTCTTTATTCTACCATTTTAGTGTTTGTGCTTTTTGATGAGTTTCACTGATTTGACTTTCAAAAAAATTATTTTCATATGGAAGGACAAACCCATATCTTATCTCTTCACGTTGAGGTACTAGAGGACATTATTGTCATGACCTGTGCGGAAGAATATCTTCCCTTCAAAAACCTATAACGAACATGAAAACATCTCTACGGGGTATCGAACAGTCCTGACATTATCCACTCCTGCCAAGGGAATGCCTATATCTTCAACCGCATATCCATTGTCCAACTCGCTAAGTATAGGCGAAAGGGAAAGTAACATTAATGTATTTTATTATGCTTCACTCTATCTCAAAACTACACCGCCAGGACAAGGTTTCAAGAGGCTTCCTTTGAAGGGAACCTTTGTGCAGCCTACATGAACCAAATTATGAGCTTCAGTTTGTATGATCACATCTATGAAATTGACATTCTCGGAAAAGAGAAGGTCTGACGAGTTCTTAGAGAGTTTTTCCATTCATACATCTCATAACTTTCTACCATTCAAGCCTCCCTCTGGAAGCTCAAGTGTGCAATGCATGAGTTTAACCCATACTATCCAAGGTGTATCTGGATCAGAGAAGCGTAATAATTTAACACCAATTTGGGTATTCAGATGGCCACACTTGAGGATCCTCCACGATTGAGGATGTAGTGAAGAAAGTCAGAGAGTTTCTTTTTAGCATGGTTGTATGAAAGGAATTGCGAGGATGCAAGTCTTTGTAGGGGAATAATGTGATTCCCCAAAACTTATATCTCATGTAATAATAATATTAGGGTTTTATTTTGTTTAATTTTCATGTTATCTAAACAAAACTTACAAAATAAATACAAGGCATTTTATTTAATTAAACCCTGAAGTGTTTACAGTATAGAAAGACTAAAGTAAAACCATACTACCCAAAAATACCTATTAAAAGACCTATTATAATTATAGGGAGACCACCCAATACAAGAAAACTCCAAGAAGATAGTAAGGGTCCTTCGGATCCGTCACAATAAACATAAGTATGGTCAGAGCTACTGCAGCCGCACTAATCATCAATAGAATGATGTGAACCATATTCCTCAATTTTTCATGATTTTGGAAACACCTTAATGCATGGTTTTATAAGGGTCTCAATTCGATTGTTTCCCTTATGAGACCATTTTGTTCTAACGCCTATAATTATAGTCGTTGCTCTTTCTGGTTGATTAAATTAAACTATCTAAGTATAATTTAGTCTTTATTTAGTCTTCTAAAATATTTAAGTTATGTTTTGAAATTATAATTTTGAGTGGCACTTAGTGTGATTTTAAAATGATGTGAGGATTTCAAACACCTTTCAAATATTTCAAATGTCTTGTAAATTTTTTCATTCTTAATGCTTTAACAAGGTTTTAATTAAACTATTTTTTTTATTTTTATAATACTTGTATAAAGATTTCATTATGGTATATTAAATTTTAATTTATAACTTTGTGTTTTAAAACTTTAGTGTTTATAAAAATAGGGGAAATTTTTTGTTTGAAAAACACCTATACATTGATATGGAAACCTAGTTTTACATTTAACAAAAAATAAACCCCTTAGGGGCTAGGCCTCTTGTTGGGCCGAAGGAGGCAATACGTGCTAGGCTACTAAATCTAGACTTCAGCCTCAGCACGGTCCATCCCTAGGGCGTGTGCACATGCCTTAAGCATGAACAGAAAATCCTGGGTAGCGCTCCACCGTGTGGGGAGGCACGGCGGCAGGGGTGGGCACAGAGTGCACCCACAGAACCTGGTACGGGGCGGTATTGGGAGGGGGAGGGAGTATTCTAAGCATATACTTGGAGTCCCAAGATTATAAATAATCCACGAAGGCTCCCTCCATTTCGATGTGGGACAAATAAAATCGACCAGGATCGAATCCAGACCATTGGATAGCATTGTGTGCTATCTGGGCCATCTATTTCGATCTGGCCCTTGATCCTCAGAAGCCGCGGGTATCCTCTATGTTTTTTGTTGTGCTATCAAATCCATCACAGATCTAATTGCGACCATCCATCTATTTTTAAATTGTCACATCACCCGTGGTTGTTCGATCTACTTTCCCTTTAATCCTAGTCGTCCATTCTTTTTCTAGTTTTCCTCTCCCGCAGTGCCTTCTTCTTCCTCCAGCACACGCTGAACCAGTGGCTTTTCCACTCCCACTTACACCATTTTTTTTCACGCCTGTGACCTTATTTGGTCCCCCTCACTCTCATCTTCCACAAGACCGAAACTTTTGGTCATTTTATAAACCAAATAGGCCTCTGTTTTCTAGTAGTAGAATTAAAATATTCAATATATTTTATGCATATTATAGTTTATAAACAATCTGTTATATCCCAATAACCCCTCAGTTGTTCCTCCTCCTAAGCTTCTAGAAAGCCTCCTTTGACAAATTTCTGAGTCTCTCCTCCTCCTAAAAACAAGTAAGGGATTTATGTTTCCTTACTTGTTGTGTTGAAAGTTTATATATTTATATATATATGTATTTTCTTATATATATATACATCCTTGCGGTTTGGATAAAAACCCTCTTATACCCAATTCCAGGACTTCTGGATTTTGGGTTTATGTGGTATTTTTAAACTTAGAGGATAGTTTTTCTCATGAAAAACTTGTTTGCATACCTTGTATATTTGGTTATATATATATACATATAACCATACAGTTTTATATAAACATCTATTATGTCCGGTTTTAAGACTTATAAATTTTGAGTTTCAAAGTTAAAGTAGAATTTTAAAATGCAACGAATTATATTTTTTATATAAAAATTTTATATATATAGTATACACGGTCATATATAATTATATAGTTTATATAACTCACTTTATGGACCAGTTTTTTTTACATAGAACTTCAATGATTAGTAGATATTTTTGATAAACATGTTAGTGTCAATTAATTTTGGTGTAAGACCCTTAGGTATACTCGATTATACATAAAAGTTGTATATACATATTGATGTTTACATAAACTTATATATAAAAAAAATTTAATAAATAAACATTTTAAATTTTATATTATGATTTAAAACATAAGAACCCTTGCTAATTAATGTGCCTAATATGTTAAATTTGCATGGGTGACATTAGATTTTTGGTTTAAACCCTTTAAAACAAGAAATGTATATTATAATATGTGAATATATGTGTATACATATAAACTTTGATCCACAATTTTTATTTATAATTTTACAAGGATTGCTAAGAAAGAATAAAACATGTGGTTTTCGAAATATGTTTGGTTTTTGTTTAAAAATGATACTTTCTATATACACCCTTGTGTATAAACTGATTTATACAACACTAAACCATAATTTTGGATATTTCAAACATTATACTTTTGATGCATTTAGTAATTGTGGAGAGTTAATGTGTATAATATTTGGGGTTTTCTACTCTTATATACATATGAATGAATCACTTGTTTTCATACATATATCAAATGGTATTAGTTATCATTGAATTTCATGCATTTCATGTTTAACATTATGTGTACCTTGTGATATGTTAAACATAGGCATAACAGTAATGAATGTTTTGGAATCTATGTATTTAATACCCCATATGAAATATTTGGTTTATCTTTTAATTAATTAAGCACCCAATCCATGATGAAATTCCAATATGAAATATTTGGTTTATCTTTTAATTAATTAAGCACCAAATCCATGATGAAATTCCAATATGTATTTTATTAATAAGATTTTAGCATTTAGGGTTATCATTTTATGTGACAAAACATGTATTTCTATTTGTGCATTAGTTGTTATCACATATTCTATAATCTGGTTACCAAACTTAACATTTATTTTCATGCAGTTGATAGTATTGTAGTTAACACTTATATGCATGACTTACTTTGTTTATGTAAATGCTAAAGAATGTAATTAAAACTCTTATGAACCTTTATGGAATTTTGAATTAAAGTATTTAAGGTGGTATGGGACACTTTGAATAATATGAAATTAGAAATTAAATGTTCAAAGTGGTATGGGACACTTTAAACATACAACCTTACTTGGCATATGAGGAATGTATTGGACATAGTAAGTGTCGGGTGGGGCCCGCTACAGCTCCTTGATGCATCGGTATGTCTCATGAGACAAACTATGTTCTTGGAACAAGGCCTTGAAAAAATGATTATTTATGGTTTTGGCATGAGGCCTTGACGTTATGATTATATTGTCCCACATTATACATTCCCTCATTATGTTTATGATAATTAATTAACTAAGTGGATATTTGAATAATAGAATATCCATGGTTAAGAGCCAGTACTTATGAGTATCATATAAAGTAATTGCTTATGGCATGATGTTTATTCCGCACTCAGAGAATTCATTATCTAGTTTTAGCGTACAGTTAGTAATGAAAGAAATTGAAGTTATTATTATGCGCAACTTTGATCATATTTACTCTTAGTTATAAATTTTGTACTTGGATATTCACATGCCATACCTGTTACTATTATAATGCCTTTTACTTATTATTCCTAAATGAGCATGCTTATAATGGAATCATGTTTCTTTATAACTCTTTCAGAATTCCATGAAATTTACCCTTATGATTCTTAGACTAAATGTTATGTTATGCATGTGTTTCAGTATTCCTTATGAAAATTTTTTATCAGAAATTTTAAAAGAATGTTTTCTAAAGTTATAATTGGTATATTATATTATTTTAAAATCCCTTATTGTGCATTTGTAAGCTCACCCTGCGTTTTTGAATAAAAAAATTTCAAGTATCAGTTTTTAGCCGGAGAAACATGTCAGAAGTAGTTGGTTTCCAAGAACCTGAACTGTAACGATCCTCTGTATGGGACATGATGTGTAAAATATCAATGCATGTTTTTGTAAAAATTACACATCATGTTTTAAGGCACCGGCTTTAGATATTCTAGAATCGGGTCGTGACACGTAATGAATAGTCTTTAGGGATTACCTCAAAAAAAATGGTAGTATTTATAGAATATATTCTTATCTACTTGATATGGTTGTATTTTCATACAATTTTTTCACATAATATCTTTAATTTAATGGTATTTAAATTATTTAAATGATGTTTTAGTTGATTAATTTTAAATTGTTTTTAATTTGATATTAAACTAATTAAGTCTTTAATTATATATTTATTTTATGTTTTTATATTTAATTATAAATTTTTTTTAACTTTAAGTTATTATTTAATGTTGTAGTTTCTTTTAAAACTTTAATTTTAATTATCTTCATTTAATTTCTCTATTTTTTTTAAAATTAATTAATTAATTAATTGAATTTTAATATTTTATTTATTTTATTTAAATAATTTCATAATTGGGATGTGTAATTACAATTTAACTCTTTTAATAAATTTATAAATTTATTTTCTTAGTTAATTAATTAATCATTTATTTGTTTTTAAAAATTTGTTTTTAATTTAACAAAATAATTAATTTATATTTTATTTTATTTAAATATTTATTTTCATTTCTAATTAATTAAAAAAATTAATTTAATTTTAAATTACTGATTTGTAATTTTAAATTGTAAAAAAAATTCCTTATAGTTTAATTTTTTAATAAATTATCTAGTTTATTTATTTGTTTTTAATATCTTGACTTTTATTTGCAGTGTAGGTTATTTACTAAAGATAAATATTTTGTTTTAGTAGTGCACACGCATAAGATAAATGTAGCAATTCATTGGATTTTGTTATGTTTGATAATGTTCACTCAGTATATGAAAAATCAAAGCCTCTATGGAATATAATTTTTCATGTTTTAGAGACAATAAATGTAAGATAAAATGATCATTGGAAACACCACATAATATAATTGTGTTACAGGCCTAGGAGGGTGGAGGTATAATCACGTAAGATAAACTAGATTAGGCACCACGTATGATCAATATCTATGTTGATTTCCAACCAAACTCATGATGAGGATTTTTTATGTTCAATTTGGCCTTGGAATATTGAAACACATCAAAAATTAATATGAGAATATGATGAACCAATGATGAAAAATCGAATGGAACTTCACTGGTTTAATGAGACCGTTGAAGGTTTCGGTTGCAACGGAAGCGTGTGGATGAAAGTGCCCACTTGGCCTTTTGTCATTAGCAATGATCAATCCAGGATCAATACGATGATAAATTCCAGTCTCCACGGATCGAATCACAGAAAAAGACAAAGAAGAAGGTTTTTCCTGGAACCACAAACAAGGATCGTTACAAGTTGATTATAATTAATTTAATCAATTGAAAATAAATACCTTATGGGTGTTCTCTCTTCATTCATGTTCTTGATCACGTTCCAATGTTATTCTTCGTTGTGTCGCAGAAGCCAAGTGTAGACTTCCTCTAGCGGTGATCCACATGTGTACCTCGTATCTCAGGATGTCGCCAAAGGAGTCTCCGGGTTCTAGCGTGGAGAATCCTTTGCTTGCGTTGTCCGCCTTAGATCGTCTTGATCCGATGGAAGAAGATCTCTCTCATTCTTGAGAGCGTTCTTAGAGGAAGAGGTTCTTTCGGCCTTGAAAGAATTCTCCAGAGTTGTTGTGTGTGGGGGTAGGAAAAGAGTTGGGGTTGTGACGATATTTATAATCAGGTTTGAGGTTGTAGAGTTATGACAATAAATAAATGTGTTACACGTTTTATTTATTTAATTAACTCTTATTTAAAACCCCCATGTTGAATAATTAATTCCTTAACATGCACTCACGCTGATTATAATAAATATCATTTAAATCAATATTATATCCTCAAAATCCCGACTGGAAAAACTACACGGCGTGTATTAATAAATACACGACGTGTACTTTTTTCTCATTGAAAACTACACGGCATGTACATTCAATGTATACGGCGTGTATATCTTGTTTTCATTTATTCATTTCCTTTCCATAAAGAAAACTATATGGTGTGTAATTATTAATACACGGCGTGTACTTGTTTTCCATGAAAAACTACACGGCGTGTAATAATTAATACACGGCGTGTATATCTTGTTTTTCATTTCTTTCTTCCTCCATCATTAAAACGATTTAGGCTTCCTTGAATAATTATTAAACCACGTACGGGAATAATCTTTATTCTAATTGAGATACTTGAATACACTTATTGTGTGACCCTCTAGTCCTCTTTCTCGTTGGCATTAGGTGAGCTTGCCTAAAGTCCAAGATTACTGTCTAGCAACGGGTCAAGGAACCCAAGAGAAAGAAGTTGACGCCGCATTGACGTATCACCTCATACGAATTCTTACTGTGTAATTCAATCCCTTTGTCTCAATATCTCATCAAGCAGGTTTCATGGTAGTGTCATAAACCTATATGCTTGATATGTCGTTCTTTGACTACCTGAAATAAACTCGTCGTTTACACCATGGCTATGGAATTTAATGCGACAGTTCTATTTCAATCAAAGGGACAAGATATCAACTTCCATAAATGGAAGGGACAAATCCTTCCTCGACTTATCCATTAACAATATGCCACTCGTGACGCACCCAATGTACCCTACTTCCCGCCAACTGTCTGTGTGATGGTTTTTGTCAGTAAATCTAAGTGCGCGAGTCATGACATGAGTTAATGATAATCTTCCAGTCTAAGGACCATTACACACGCTCACAAATAGTAATGTCCGATGACACCAAGACATGAGAAATTACTACTGGAGGGTCTGTTCTCATAATCTCTCATCTTAGAGATTACCAAGTGCGAACTACATGAGAGAGAGTCTTGTCTTCTTACGAGTACTTGCACATGTCGGTCTATATACTATATTTCCGATCATAGTATGTCATCCAACTAAAGAACTTTATTTAAGAATATTGTTATATCATTTCAAGGTTCTCATCATAGAGGGGATCTTCCATGACCTTATTAATGCAACAAATATTCCAGGACATTGTTATATTATATTCATGCAGAACAATGAATAATATAATAAGTGAACATTCATGTAATCACAGTTCAAAACAGTTGGTTCTCAGGACACCAACCCTTTAAAACTCCCACGTGGACTAGATCCAACCGCCTAAGACTTTTAGTCCGCTAGACCTCACATGATGATCATGTTTCTACTGAGTCAAGGCTTTAGTCAAGGGGTCTTCCACGTTGTCTTCCATGGAAATACTGCTCACTGCAACTTCACCTCTCTGAGAAAAATCCCTCAAGAGATGATACTTTTGAAGTATGTGTTTTTTCCACTGATGTGACCTTGGATATTTTTCAAGTGCCATTGCTGCAGTATTATCACAATAGAGTGTGATAGGATATTTACTGCTCGGTACTACATCCAGCTATTGGATGAAGCTTCGCATCCATACTGCTTCTTTAGCTGCCTCAAAAGCTGGGATATACTCGGATTCCATTGTAGAATCTACCACCAGACTTTTCTTTGAGCTCTTCCAGCTCACTGCACCTCCATTCAAATTGAAGATATATCCAGTCTGCGACTTCATGTCATCTTTATCAGTCTAGAAACTAGCATCTACATGTCCTCTGATGACTATTTCCTCCTCTCCTCCATAAAGCAGGAACATATCCTTAGTATACCTCAGATACTTAAGAATAGTCTTGACTACCATCCAATGGAAGTCTCCTGGATCATATTGATATCTGCCTACCTCACTTAATGTGTAAGCAACATCTAGCCTCGTACATATCATAGCACACATGACTGACCCAATCGCGGATGTGTAAGGGATCCTTGCCATTATCTTTTTTTCCTCATGTGTTTGAGGACACATTTTCTTGGAAAGATGAATGTCATGTGACACTGGAAACAATCCCCACTTGGACTGTTCCATATTGAATCTCTTCAGTATCTTGTCAATGTATGTACTTTGACTCAGGCCCAGCATTCTCTTAGATCTATCACGATGGATCTTGATCCCAAGAATATATGTTGCCTCGCCCAAGTCTTTCATGGAGAAGCATTTATGAAACCATGCCTTAACTGACTGTAAGATAGGTACTTCATTTCCAATTAGTAATATGTCATCAATATATACTATTAGGAAAATGGATGCACTTCCACTAAACCTTTTGTAGACACAAGGCTCACATTCGTTCTTAACAAAGCCAAATTCTGTTACAGCTTCATCAAAACAAATGTTCCATGACCTTGATTCTTGCTTTAATCCATAAATGGACTTCTGCAACTTGCATACCATGTTTGCATCCTTTGGAGTCGAAAACCCTTCAGGTTGTGTCATGTAGACATCTTCCTGGAGGTTCCTGTTAAGGAAATCTGTTTTCACATCCATTTTCCAAATTTCAAATTCATGGTAAGCGGAAATGACCCATAGGATTCTGATGTATTTCAGCATTGCAACCGGTGAAAAGGTTTCATCATAGTCAATTCATTGATGCTGTCTAAAACCTTTTGCAACCAGTCGTGCTTTTTAGGTGCTGACTTTCCCCTCTATGTCCAGTTTCTTCTTGAATACCCATTTATTACCAATAGGCTTTACATCAACTGGAGTATCTACCAAAATCCAGACTTAGTTTTGGTACATGGAATCCATTTCAGAATTCATGGCTTCTTGCCACTTGGCAACGTCTGTGCCTTCAACTGCTTCCTTGTAGGTAAGAGTATCATCATTGTCAACCAATAATGAGTCACCATCCTCGGTGACAAGAAAACCATATCGTTCTGGTTCTCTCACCTCTCTCGTGCTCCTACGCAGTTCTTGTGTCTCTGGAACAGATTGTTCTTCCACGGGGCTTTGTGAAATCTGTTCTTGTACCAACTTCTATGTATCTTGAGACTCGACTTCATCGAATTCTATATCGCTCCCACTATCTCTTTTGGAGATGTGCTCCCTCTCAAGGAATATGGTGTGTCTTGACACTATAACCTTTTTTTTCTGAGGGGTTGTATAGGTAATATCCCCTTGTTTCCTTAGGATATCCTATAAAGATACACTTTGTAGCTGGGGGTGCAAGTTTGTTACCTGAAGAGGACTTAACAAATGCTTCGCTACCCCACACATGTAAATTTGATAACATGGATTTACGTCCACTCCATAACTCGTATAGAATACCATTTATCGATTTAGTTGGTACTTGGTTTAGTATGTGTGCTTCTGTTTGTAATTCATATCCCCAAAAGGATAATGGAAGACTTGCATGACTCATCATTGATCTCACCGTGTCCAACATGGGTGTGGTTCCTCCTTTTTCTTACACCATTCCACTGTGGCGTGTAAGGAGGAGTGAGTTGAGATAGAATCCCAAACTCCCGTAATAAATAAATGAAGTCCTGATTAAGATATTCTCCTCCTCTGTCTGAGCGGAGTTTCTTAATCTTCTTACCAAGCTAGTTCTCAACTTCATTTTTATATTCTTTGAACCGATCAAAAGAATCTGACTTATATCTCATTAAGTAGATATATCCATATCTACTAAAATCATCAGTAAAAGTTATGAAGTATGAGAACCCACCCCTTGCCTCAACTGGAAATAGACCACACACATCTGTGTGAACTAATTCTAGAATCTCTTTAGCTCTTTCACCTTTCCCACTAAATGGGGCTTTGGTCATTTTTCCTTGTAGACACGCATGACATACACCAAGTGGTTTTAGTTCGAAAGAATCTAAATACCCATCTTGATGTAATTTTGTCAAACATTTCTCATTAACATGACCTAGCTGGTGATACCAAAGTTGGGTGTGGTATGAGTCATGTGAATTAACTTTGTCATCGATTTCCATTACTTGGTTTGTGTAGTCTAACACATAAAGTCTGTTATATAAATGTGCCCTACCAAAACAAATGTTATCTTTATAAAAGTAGTAACATCCACTTCCAAACATGAAGATGAATCCATCAGTATCTAATCTAGATACTGAAATAATGTTTTTGGTTACAGAGGGTACATAATAACATCCTTTAAAAACCAAGACCATCCCTATAGGCAATGTTAGATGGTAGTCTCTGACAGCTACAGCAGCGAGTCTGGCTCCGTTGGCTGCTCGTAGATCTACCTCCCCTTAATCAATCTTCTTGAATCTACTTAGTTCCTGTATTTGGATACAGATGTGAGCACCACAAGCAGTATCTAATACCCAATTTGTAGAAACAGATAGATTTCATTCGATGACAAACGCACCTGAAGCTTCCCCTTGCTTCCTAGGCTAGGTGCAGTTTTTCTTCCAATGGCCCTTCTTGCCACATGCAAAACAAACAGCATCCTGTTCTCTTGCCTCCCCTTTGATCTTATTTTTCTTGGAAGGCCTTGAAGAATCTTTGGGCTTAAAGCTCTTTTCCTTCCCTTTCCTTTTATTCACCATAAGGACAGAAGGCTTTTCATGCTTCATGTCATTATCTACTTGGCGAATAAGGATAAGAAGATCCGATAGAGACTTCTCAATGTTGTTCATGTTGAAATTAACAACAAAGTTTGAGAAGCTCTGGGGGAGTGATGCAAGAATGAGATCAGTGCCCATTTCTTTGGGGATTTTAAACCCTAGAACCTCCAAGAGCTCAATGTAGCCAATGAGATTGACTACATGAGGCCCAGCTGGGGAACCTTCTCCAAGCTTGCTCTGAAATAGAGCCTCAGAGATCTCAAACCTTTCATGTCTTGCTCTCTCCTGGTATAGACCATGGAGGTTCTCGAGCATGCTATAGGAATCCATGTCTTCATGAGACTTCATGAGCACAATTGACATCGATGATAGCATAAAACATTGAATGTTGAGAGCATCGTTCAAATGTTGATCATAGACCAGAAAATCTTCATCACTCACCCCTGGGGTAGGAGAATCAGGAAGTGAGGACTCCAGCACGTAAAACTTTCATTCATGGAGTAGGATAACCTGAAGGCGCCTAAACCATTCCTGAAAGTTACTGCCAGTGAGGATATTGTCTTTATCCAGAATTGAACACAGAGAAAATGTGGTTGACGAGTTTTTCATTTCGATTCTACAAATTAAAAAGAGCAGATTTATCAGTACTTTCTTGATTACATTTTATGAAAATTAATAAATGAATTTATTAATTCTCCCACTATTTTATCAAGTACCAATGGCCCTCACCATTGAACTCAAAATGTCTAGTTTCTTTGACATTCTAATGGAAAGGATCCATATTCCCCTTCGTATAACCCCAACAAGGGTTGGTCAAGCTATTTGAAGGTATTTAGGTAGGTAGGTATTTGCCAACTGTGAGCTTACAGTTCCTTGATCTTTTGAGTGGACTCCCCAATCCTGAAATATTGACTGGGATTTCCTCAAATCTTGCCTCAAATATTACATCAAGTCTATCAAGGGATACTCCTCTTGATTTAATATGGTTAAGTCAACCCAAAACCTTTCATAAGGGCTTCCTTTATAAAAGTAAGTGTACCAACAAGGGTTGGTCAAACACACAGTTTTATTGAGTGTTTCCCTTAATCAAGTAACGGAAGTCTTGGTCTGACTTAATATGGTATTGAGGGATTTTAATCTTTTATGAGTAGTTTTGCATTATCACATGCTTGTTAATATTAAGTGATACTTTCTTAAGTGATTAACCATGTTCTGATAATGTTTACGCATAGTTTGGTTTTTATTTTATTCTATCTTTGCATGCTTGTTTATTTCATTAATTATGTGATCATGACAACACATACATAATAAATAAACAATGAAATTTAGACAGAAATAAAATAAGATGGAATGATCATGAGCTTCTATTGGTTATCTTATCTAGTTATTTGATAAGATAATCCTGACCTAGGGAAAAACACCTTGAACCGATGGTTCGTGTTTTGCAGCTCCCACCTGTCTACCTTTGTATCTTCTTGTGTTGATTTCGCCTCGGCTTTGGGATTTGAACTATCTCCTCTGGCTTGGGAGATCTTCCATTACATGGGTTTACATTAAAGAAACCACTGGCACATAGGACCTACATTTTATTGGAAGAAGGCTCGCAGGCCAACAAATTTAAATTAAATAAATTTAAATGAAACCATACACATACAAAGGGTCTTTGGTCTAGCTCATGATCATGTATAGCATGCAAAGACATTTACGCATATTTAGAATTCAAATTCTTTTAATCGTTCTTTCATTTAAGATAAGTCGTGCTCGAATTCAATTAATTATGATCTTATAATTAATCAATTCTTTATCTTAAATTCCTTTCTAAATTTCCTTGAGATTCTTCTCATCCATATTCCTTGTACGGGTATTTATACATTGGAGGAAACCTGGTGAAATTCCATTTCTGAAAAGTACATGGCGTGTAGTTTATAATTACACGACGTGTATTTCTTTTCACCCTTTATCCAAAGTACATGCCAGGGGCTTTGGCGTGTTTTCTGTACTATGGAAATTTTGGAGTACGTGGCGTGTAGATAAATCATACACGGCGTGTACTTACTTGTTACGCGGTAACCATCCTGGCAACCTTGTGTACGCAGTACGCGTCTTATCCTTGTACATGGTTTCACCTGGGCCAGAACGGACTACACGGCGTGTTGCTCCAACATACACGTCGTGTATTCCGGTTTCCATGTGCCATTCAATTCTGGTCAACAAGGCATGATTAATACTTAGGTATATTCAATTCACAGGGCGTGGTTCGGTGGACCAGTGTAGGTTCATTGAACCTAAGTACACAGCGTGTAGTTTTAATTACACATCGTGTAATCCCGTGTTGTACAGAGAGAAAGAGCGGCTCCTCCGGATGAGTTCCTCATTTTTATTTTAATCAAAAATTAAAATTAAAAGGTTGTTTCTGTGATATGAATTGATAAATGAAGGAGGAATAATAAATCTCGTTTATTCATATTTATAGAATGATTTATTTTGAATTGAATCAAATATAAATGCATAAATTATCAAAGAAAATTAAACAACTATAATCAACATTGAAACCTCCCTTTGATACCATTTGAAGGTTCCGAGCGCAGCGAAAGTGTGTGGGTGAAAGTGCCCACTTGGCCTTGTGTCATTAGCAATGATGAATCCGGGATTAATATGAAGATAAACGCCAGTCTCCACGAATCGAATCATAGAAAAAGACAAAGAAGAAGGTTTGTCCCGGAACCACAAACAAGGATTGTTACAAGTTGATTATAATTAATTTAATCAATTGAAAATAAATACCTTATGGTTGTTCTTTCTTTTTTTATTTTCTTGATCACGTTCCAACGTGATTCGTCGTTACGTCGCAGAATCCAAGTGTAGACTTCTTCTAGCGGTGATCCACACGTGTACCTTGTATCTCGGGACGTCGCCAAAGGAGTTTTTGGGTGCTAGCGTGGAGAATCTTTTGCCTGCGTTGTCCGCCTTAGATCATCTTGATCCGATGGAAGAGGATCTCTCTCGGTCTTGAGAGCGTTCTTGGAGGAAGATGTTCTTTTAGCCTTGAAAGAATTCTCCAGAGTTGTTGTGCGTGGGGGTAGGAAAAGATTTGGGATTGTGAGGATATTTATAATCAGGTTTGAGGTTGTAGAGTTATGACAATAAATAAATGTGTTACGCGTTTTATTTATTTCATTGACTCTTATTTAAAACCTCCATGTCGAATAATTAATTCCTTGACATGCACTCACACTGATTATAATAAATATCATTTAAAACAATATTATATCCTCAAAATCCCGACTGGAAAAACTACACGGCGTGTATTAATAAATACACGGCGTGTACTTGTTTTTCATTAAAAACTACACGGCATGTACATTCAATGTACACGGCGTGTATATCTTGTTTTCATTTATTCATTTCCTTTACATAAAGAAAACTAAACAACGTGTAATTATTAATACACGGCGTGTACTTGTTTTCCATGAAAAACTACATGGCGTGTAATAATTAATACACAGCGTGTATATCTTGTTTTTCATTTCTTTCTTCCTCCATAATTAAAACAATTTAGGCTTCCTTGAACAATTATTAAACCACGTACGGGAATAATCTTTATTCTACTTGAGATAATTGAATACACTTAGTGTGTGACCCTCTAGGCCTCTTTCTCGTTGGCATTTGGAGAGCTTTCCTAAAGTACAATATTACTGTCTAGCAATGGGTCAAGGCACCCAAGAGAAAGAAGTTGACGCTGCATTGACGTATCACCTCATACGAATGCTTACTGTGTAATTTAATCCATTTGTCTTAATATCTCATCAAGCAGGTTTCATGGTAGTGTCATAAACCTATATGCTTGATCCATCGTTCTTTGACTACCTGAAATAAACTCGTCGTCTACACCATGGCCATGGAATTTAATGCAACAGTTCTATTTCAATCAAAGGGCTGAGATATCAACTTCCATAAATGGAAGGGAAAAATCCTTCCTCAACTTATCCATTAACAACATGCCACTCGTGACGCACCCAATGTACCCTACTTCCCACCAACTGTCTGTGTGACGGTTTTCATCAGTAAATCTAAGTGTGCGAGTCATGACATGAGTTAATGATAATCTTCCAGTCTAAGGACCATTACACACGCTCGCAGATAGTAATGTCCGATGACACCAAGACATGCAAAATTACTACTGGCAGGTCTGTTCACATAATCTACCATCTTGGAGATTACCAAGTGCGAACTCCATGAGAGAGAGTCTCTTCTTCTTACGAGTACTCGCACATGTCGGTCTGTATACTATGTGCCCTATCATAGTATGTCATGCAACCGCAGAATGTTATTTAAGAATATTGTTATAGCATTTCAAGGTTCTCATCATAGCGGGGATCTTCCATGACCTTATTAATGCATCAAATATTCCAGGACATTATTATATTATAGTCATGCAGAATAATGAATAATATAATAAGTGAACATTCATGTAATCAAAGTTCAAAACAGTTGGTTCTTAGGATGCCAACCCTTAAAACTGTCACTATGATTCAATCTCACACCATTGTAGATTGAAAAAAACACATGAGGCCACCATCAGACATTGAGATTTTGAATTTGATCTTGGGTCAAAGCGATAGAACTAGATCTCAGTGGATGGAGGGTGGTTGACCGAAGCTTATGGTATAATCTTAAAGTTCAGTCGATGCCACTATTTCCAAATCTGATGCTTATGATCTTGAAGAAGAATGATGAAACCATATTTGAGTTGTTGAAAGACATTATGGAGAGATAAAATATTAATGATGGTCACCACATTCATTTGGACATGTCGTGGTGACACGTCGTGGTGACCCGTCATGGTGACACCCTACCATTGATTCCCTCATTTTATTTAGTAACAAAAATTTAATAGAGGGTATTCCAAAGAGGGTGAAGGCAGGCTATAAAAGGGGTTCTCCTCCATCATTTTTTATCATTAGATTCAGAAGTAATACATCTTTATCATTGTGTGTAGTATTTTGTGAGGTGTTTCTTCATATTTTCAAGAGAAAATTTCTTGTGTGTTTTCTCCTTATAATTGATATAGATAGGGTTTGTGCCTAAATTTTACCATAGTTAAATCCTTTTATTTTTCTGTGGTTTTTTACCCCTTTCATTTGGGGGTTTCCCACATTGCATCTCATGTTCTTTTAATTCCAAACTTTTGAACTTTATTTATATCTATCAATTACCATTGACTCAATTGGACAATTGTTTACGGTCCTAAAAAGTGGTATCAAAGGGAGGTTTTTTCCAGAGGAAATTCTAGACCAACGACTTATCCAAATGGAAGCGAAATACGATATTGAAAAATTCAATGAAAATATTTTTTTCATTACAGAAAATGAAGATGAAAGTGGTTCTATGGAAAGATAATTGCCTACAGGTGATTGGAGAGAAACCGGTGAGTGTGAAAGAGGAGAAATAGAGAGACATGGATGGGAATGCTATTACCAACATCCATTTGGATTTTTAAAATGGGTTCCTATCAATAATTTCATGAAATAAGATGAAAAAAGATATTTGGGATACTCTGACAAAGTTGTATGATGAAAAGTCACTCCACAACAAAATTTTATTGAAGAGAAAATTATACACTTTTCTAATGAAGGATTCATCATCAGTGATTGACCACATCAACTCCCTCAATACCCTTTTTCTCATATTATAGTATTGGGCTATAAAATTGTTGATACTGAACGTATAGAGATTTTACTCCAAAGTTTTCCAGATTCGTATTATCAACTTATCATCAACCTCACCAATAATATCATAATGGATATGTTTCCCTTCAACGATATTGCAGTTGTGGTTCTTGAAGAAGAAAGTCAGCACAAGAAAAAGAAAGATAGGAAGACAACTCCACACCAAGTGGAAGCTCTATCAATGGAATGATGAAGAATTATAGAGACTGGTTCTAGTGGGAGTTAGAATCATGGCAGGTTCAAATCAAGGATCAAGAATAAAAAACATCAAAATTTAAAATTATGGTAAGAGGGGTCATGTCAGAAAATACCGTTAGAATAAGAAGGGTGGTGAGAAGAAATATCAAGGAAATTTGGTGACTGTATTTGGAAATGGATACATACTAGTCAGTGACATGGCAAGGACTACTGAAGGAAGACATTATCTCGACGATGTATGGATTATTGACTCAGGAGAAACACGGCACATGACATATCGATGGGAATGGTTTGACTAATATGAAACTATCCTGGAAGGACTTTTGTACATGGGTAATGATCATACATTGAAGATCATTGGATTCAGAACCATCAAACTAAATATGCAAGATAACATAGTCTGAACTATCCAAGAAGTACGCCATGTGGAGGGTCTCAAGAAGAAAATTTTGTCCTTGGGACAATTTGATGATATCATATGCAAGACTCGCACCGAGAAAGGGATGGTGAAGATTTTTAAGGGAGTTCTTGTGGTGATGAATTCATAGAATATCTCAAAGAACCTGTACATTCTTATGGGTGAAACGTACAAGTAAGTAGAGATAGTTGTCAAATCAACTACCTCGATGGAAGAGTTGGAGACGTTATGGCATCAGAAACTTGGCCATATGTCTGAACAAGGCCTAAAGATTCCTGCAGATCAGAATTTTTTTCCTGGGATTACGAAGGTATCCTTACCATTTTGTAAGAATTTTTTTTTTTGATAAAGGAACACAGGTTAAAGTTTGTAACGTCAACGGAGAGTAGCAAGGAGATATTGGATTTGATTCATTCTGATGTTTGGAAAGCATCAGTTGTTTCCCTAGGAGGAGCAAGGTACTTTGTATATTTCATAGATGACTATTCCAAGAGATGTTGGGTGTTTCCAATAAAGAGTAAATAGGATGTCTTTGAAGTCTTCAAAACATTCAAAGAACAAAAGAAGCTTGAATCTGAAAAGAAGATCAAGTGTTTGAGGATTGACAATGGTGGAGAATATACAAGCAAGGAGTTTGATTCTTTTTTTAAACAGGAATACATCAATAAGAAGTTCGTGGTGACATACACTCCTCACCAGAATGGAGTGGCAGAGCGGATGAATAGAACCTTGTTGGACATACCAAGGGAGATGATGAAGACTGTAGGAGTTACGAATATGTTTTGGGTAGAATCAGTAAATATTGCCTACTATGTGGTCAATTGATACCCTTTAGTGGAAATTGATTTGAAGATGCTGATGAAGATGTGGACTGATAAACTCACTGATTATTCACAATTTCATACTTTTGGAAGTCCTATATATGCACTGTTTCATGACTAGGAAAGATCGAAGTTGGACTCAAGATCTAGGGAATGTATCTTCTTGGGATACGTTGATGGTGTGAAGGGGTATCGTTTGTGGGATCCCACTACCCACAAACTTATCATCAGTAGATATTTCATATTTTTAGAAGACAAAGTGAAAATTATGATTGATTAAGACATGGAAAAATAGAGTACATAAAATAAAATAGTCAAGGTTAATGATGAAATAAAGAACCAATTTCCTCTAAGGCATTACCATAGCATGATGATCAAGTACCAGATGATCCTAGACTACGACGGTCAAATTGAGAGAAAAGAGTGCCAATATGGCACTCAGATTATGTCACTAAGATCAATGTTGCATGTTTCTTATTGGTAGAATATGGAGAGCCATCGTCTCTTTTGGAGGCGACCTAGAGTCCATATATATCTTCATGGATGGTGGTAATGTAGGAGGAACTTGAATCCCTACACAAGAACAAGACTTGGGATCTTATTTCATTACCTTATGGAAGGAAGGCCATCGATAAAAAATGGGTCTACAAGATCAATAGGGATGAAACAGACCAAGTGGAAAGATATCATGCGAGACAAGGGGTCAAAGGATATGCTTAGAAAAAAGGTATCGATTTTAATGAAATATTTTCTCATGTTGTCAGATTGATGACTATTCAGGTATTTTTGGCGATGTATGTTGTATACACTCTACATCTAGAGTAGATAGATGTGAAAACATCTTTTCTCCATGGTGATCTTGATGAAGAAATCTATATGATCCAATCAGAAGGTTTTTCTAAAGAAGGTAAAGAGAACTTGCTTTTCAAGTTGTAAAAATCTATGTATGATCTCAAACAGGCACGGAGGTGTTAGTACAAGATATTTGATTTCTATATCATGTTCCTTGGATAGAATAGACTTAATTCATATCCTTGTTCATGTTTCAAGGGTCTATATGGTAATGATTTTATCATTATACTATTATATGTGGATGGCATGTTGGTTGTAGGCCCCAACAATGATCAAATCCAGGAGACGAAGGCACAATTGGCTAGGGAGTTTGATATGAAGGACTTGGGTCCCACAAATAAGATTCTTGGGATGAACATTTATCGAGACAGAAATATTTGGATATTATAGAAGAATTATTTGAGGAAAGTATTGAAACAATTCAACATTCAAGGCCTTAATCCATTTTCTACCCATATTCCCATTAATTTCAAGTTATCCTCCATGATAAGTCCTAGTAGTGAAACAGAGATGATGTAAATGTATCGAGTGCCATATGAATCAGTAGTGGGGAGTCTAATGTTTGCTATAGTTTGTACTAGACCAGACATTACACATGCAGTGGGAGCAGTTAGTTGGTACATGGAGAATCTAGGATGAGAGTATTGGAGCATGGTGAAGAGGATCCTAAGATACATCAAGGAAACCTCAGATGTTGAATTATGTTTTCTATGATTGGATTTCACTATTAGAGGCTATGTTGATTCAAATTTTTTAGGTGATTCTGACTGGAAAAAATCAACAACTAGTTATGTGTTTACTATTGTAGAAGGAGTTATGAGATAAATTTCAAAGTTATAGTCAGTTGTGGTTTTATCCATGATGGAGGCAGAGTTCATGGCAGCTACATAGGCATGAAAATATATGATTTGGATGAAAATGTTGTTGGAGGAGCTTAGGCACAAACAAGATCATATTTCGTTTTTTTGTGACAGTTAGAGTGCCTTGCACATTTCAAGGAATCCATATTTTAATTTTAGGATGAATCACATTGGTGTACAATATCATTTTGTTCGAGATGTGGTGGAATAACAAAGTGTGGACATACAAAAAATTCAAACTAAAGAAAATCTGTTAGATTTCTTGAGGAAGGCGATTGGTTTTGATAACTTCATATGGTGTAGATCCTTGATCGACCTTGCAGAGACATGAGTAGCAGGTTTAGAAGATATTAAGGATGTTTGGATATGCGATTGTAACTTAATCAAATCTCCAAGTGGGAGATATGTTGGAAGACGTTATGGAGATAGATTATATTAATGATGGTTGTTGCATTCATTTGGACACATCGTGGTGACATGTCATGGTGATACCCAACCATTTATTCCCCCATTTAATTTGGTAACAAAAATTTAATATAGGGGAGGCCAAAGGAGGGTGAAGGCATGCTATAAAAGGGGATATCATCCACCAGTTTTTATCATTAGATTCAGAAGCAACACATCTTCATCCTTGAGTGCAGTATTTTGTCAGGTGTTTTTCCATATTTTCAAGAGATAATTTCATGTATTTTTTCTCCTTGTAATTGAGAGAGAGATATTTTGTACCCACATTTTATCATAGTGAAATCCTTCTATTTTCCTGTGTTTTTTGATCCCTTTCATTTAGGGATTTTTCCACATTACATCTGGTGTTCTTTTAATTTCGCACTTTTTCAATTTATTTCTATCTTTAAATTATCTTTGACTCGATTGTCCAATTTTTTACGATCCTTACATGAGTTTCATCCAAGTCCAGATCTCTGATGAAGTAAATTGAACTGAATCCATAAGCAAGGAACTCACGTCAAAGTTTGGCGATGATGGGTTGATGGTGATTTCATAATCCAATGAATCTATATCTGAGTTCCATGATCTCATAAGGAAGATGAAGACCATATCTTTTGTTTCCATTTTTCAAAGTATATTAACCAACCTGCACTGACTGATCTCCTTCAAAGAAAAATACCAAGACCCATAATCGATTATAAAGGATTCACGACTCAATCTTGAATACTGGAGCTGATTCAACCATTATTTTTTAAGCCTTCGACAAAGGTTGAGCACCTGATACTATGTAGAGGATGTTTTGGACACAAAATCTTTCATACGAAGCTTAAAGCTTGGTTTGTAATAGAGGAGACGATGTTGAACCTTCCTCACTATCGTTTTTTGTAGAGTTGATTCATATAGGTTCTGGGTGCAGTGGAACCACATTGGTGGGTGTACCCAACTTGAATTTTTTTTCCACAACAATCAATCTGAGATCCATCATGATAATAAAATGCCAGATCTTTGGAATAGGATGAAGAATGAAAGAAAGGAAGGGAGGCTCAGAACCATAGAGAGGATCTTCATATGTTGGTTATAATTAATTTAATTAAAAGACAAGAATTATCTTAATGGAATTCTCTCTTAATCGATGTTTCCAGTCACGATCTGATGTGATCCGTAGTTATGTCATAGAATCCAAGTATACGATTCCTCTAATGGTGATCCACACATTCTCTACATATCTCTGGACATTGCTAAAGGGATCTCTAAGTGCTATCATAGAAGAGCCTTCACTTGTGATGTCTACCTTCGATCGCCTTGAGAGCCGCCTGAAAATATCTCTCCTTGATCTAGTAGAGAAGGATCTCTCTCATAGCTTGAGAGAGTTATTGGAAGAAACGAATTCTCTCTTGACTTGAGATCTTTCTATAGATCCATTGGGCACAACCCCCAAAAATGTCTAGGCTAATGAAAATTATATAATTGGGATTTTAATTACATAGAATAATAAAATTAATTAATTACCCAAAAGTATTTATTAATATCATTTAATTCTTAGTAAGACCCCATTTCTAATAATAACAGTTGAATATTATTATTACTTGACATGCACCCAATGAATTACACCTAATATTATTAAATTAATTAAATAATATTATTTCTCACAAATCCCTAGAAAAACTACACGGTGTGTATATTAATATACACAGCATATACTTTTTTCCATTTTCTTTACTTCCTCCACCACATTTATTAGACCTTGAATAATGGATATTTATTTCTTAAATAAATATCACTACATTACTCACTAATAAATATATTATTTCAACAATAATATATTCTCCAAAATAACTACTATCAAAATAAATCTGATCAGGTATCCTTGAATAATTATTAAACCAAAATCGGGAATAATATTTATTCAACTTTAAAAATGAATATTTAACTAAGATACTTGGACACACTTAGTGTGTGACCCTCTAGGACTCTTTCTCAGTGGCATTAGTCAGAGCCTACCTAAAGACCAAGGTTAGCGTCTAGAAACATGCCAAGGAACCCATAGAGAAAGAAGTTAACGTCGTAATGACGTGTCACCTCCTACAAGCGCTTACTGTGTAATGTAATCCCTTTGTCTCGATATCTCGAATCAAGTGGGTTTCATGCTGGTTCCATCAACCCATGTGCTCAATTTTTCTTTCTTTGAATTACTAAAATTGAACTTTCCCATTCCTTACCATAGACATGGATTTATTTAGGATATATCAATTCCATCAAAGGGCCTAAGACATTTACTTATTTTATGGAATAGAAGGGACAAATCCTTTCTCACATTATTTATTAATGCAGTATTACTCATAACGCACCCAACATATCCTACCTAATTGTGAATAGTGTGTCGTCATAGTTTTCGTCAATACATCTAAGTGAGTTAGTTGTAATACCCATTAATAATAATCTTAAAGTCTAAGGACCAATACACACATCCGTAGATAGGAACATCCAATGACACTATGAAATGTGGATTTCCTACTCGTAGGTCTCGTTCTCATAATATCTTCCTGAATATTACCAAGGGTGCACACCATGCGAAGGTGCCTCAAAGTTTTATGAGTCCTCACCCCTAATGTCTTGTATTATTTTTATCCCTCAAATAACATCATCTGTTCATAGAACATATATTCAATAACAGTGTTATGGCACTTATGGGTTCTCATCATAGCAGGGATCCACTATGACCTTTTAGTGCAATAGCTATCCTTATGACATTATCACATGCATTGTCACGTAGAAGAACAATCAAGATGTGATAAGGTATTTATTAATGAATAAGGTACAAAACAGTTGGTTCTAGGCCACCAACTCCAATAGATTCCCACTTAGACTAGAGACAACTACTAACAACCTTTAACCCACTAGCTCTTACATGATATTCATGCTTCTGCTGAGATAAGCCTTTAGTCATGGGGTCTACCATGTTCTCTTACATGGACACTCTTCTCACTGTAACTTCACCCATTTGATAGAAATTCCCCAAGAGGTGATACTTACGTAGTATGTGCTTTGTCTATTGATGTGACCTTAGTTATTTTGCAAGAGCCACCGCTGTAGTATTATCACAATACAATGTGATAGGATCTTTACTTCTAGGCACCACATCAACCTCCTGGAAAAATTTACGAATCCATATAGTTTCCTTGGCTACATCAGAAGCCGCTATATATTCAGACTATGTTATATAATCGGCAAAAACTGGTTTCTTTAAACTCTTCCAGATCGCATCTCCTCCATTGAGACAGAAAAACATATCCAGATTGCAACTTTAGATCATTATGATCTGTCTGAAAACCAGCATCAGCATACCCTCTGATGACAAGATCCTCAAATCCTCTATACACCAGGAATGTATCCTTAGTTCTTCTCAGATACTTAAGGATAGTCTTAACAGTAGTCCAATGTTGTTCTCCCAGATATGCTTGATATCTTCCTACCATGATCAGTGCATAGGGAACATCAAGCCTAGTACATAACATGTCATACAAGATGAATCCTATAGCCGAAGCATATAGGATCTTTATCACTATATCTTTCTCATGATGTGTCTGAGGACACATTTTCTTAGAAATATATAGGCCATGTGACACTAGAACCAATCCTCTCTTGGATTGTTCCATACTAAATCTCTTTAGTAACTGGTCAATATATGTACCCTAACTTAGGTCAAGCATCCTCTTGGATCTATCACGAATGATCTTGATCCCTAGAATATAGGTTGCTTCACCCAAGTCCTTCATGGAGAAACACCTATTAAACTAGTCCTTAACTGACTGTAAGATTGGTACATCATTTCCAATAAGAAATATTTCATCAACATATACTACTAATATAACAACTGAATTCCCATTAAACCTCTAATAAACACGTGGATCACATTCGTTCTTAATGAAACCAAATTCTTTTATGGCTTCATCAAATCAAATGTTCCATGACTTGGATTATTTCTTTAATCCATAAATGGATTTCTACAACTTACAAACCTTTTTTTCTTCACTTAGTGTCACAAACCCTTCTGTTTGTGTCATATAGAGATCTTCCTGAAGGTTCCCATTAAGGAATGATGTTTTGACATCCATTTTCCAAATCTTTTAGTCATGGTAAGCTATTATGGAAAGTATGATTCTTATGGATTTAAACATGG
The DNA here is from genome assembly GCA_963277665.1 of Viscum album. Taxonomy (NCBI): domain Eukaryota; kingdom Viridiplantae; phylum Streptophyta; class Magnoliopsida; order Santalales; family Viscaceae; genus Viscum; species Viscum album. Next base: position 1,969,391,420 of record OY728143.1, read on the forward strand.
AAACTGGCGAGAAGGTTTCATCATAGTCAATTCCTTGATGTTGTCTGAATCCTTTAGCCACTATCCTTGCTTTATAGGTGCTAACTAGACCTTACATGTCTAGTTTTCTCTTGAATACCCATTTGCATCCAACAGTCTTTAAATCAACCGGCTCATCGACCAGAACCCAGACTTGGTTCTAATACATGGAATCCATCTTAGATTTCATAACTTCTAGACATCTTGCAGCTTCTGAGCTCTCTACTGATTCCTTTTAGGAGAGAGGTTCATCATTGTCTAATAATAATGATTCACCATCCTTAGTGACTAAGAAACCAAATCTCTCTTATTCCCTTACCTATCTTAAGCTCCTACGTAGTACTTGTGTTTTTGGAACCTCTTCCATAGGGACCTGGGGAACTTGTTCCTATACCAACTCATGTGTATCTTGAGCATCAACTTCATCGAATTCAATCTTTATCCCACTATCCTTTTTGATTATGTGCTTTCTCTCAAGAAAGAGAGCTTGCCTTGCGACTGTGACTTTCTTGTCTGAAGGGTTATATAGATAATATCCTTTCATTTCCTTGGGATATCCTATAAAGATACACTTCATTCCCCATGGTTCTAGTTTGTTGCCTGAGAAGACCTTAACAAATGCATTGCATCCCCATACACGTGTGTGTGAAAAAATGGGTTTATTTCCATTCCATATCTCAGAGGTAATTCCATTTTCTGCCTTAGTTGGTACTCAGTTTAATGTGTATGCTGCAGTTTGAAATGCTTATCCCCAAAAGGATAATGGAAGATCTGCATGACTCGTCATCGACCTCACCATGTCCAACAAGGTGCGGTTTCTCCTTTCACTAACACCATTTCACTGTGGTGTATAAGGAGGAGTGAGTTGAGATAGAATCTGAGACTCCCATAGAAGGTCGATGAACTCTTGGTTCAGATATTCTCCACCTTGATCTAATCGAAGTTTCTTTATCTTATTACCAAGATGATTCTCTACTTCATTCTTGAATTCCTTAAATCTCTCTAAAGAATCTGAATTATACCTCATTAATTATACATAGTCATATATAATTAAATCATTAGTTAAAGTAATTAAGTAAGAATATCCACCTCTAGGTTCTACTAGAAATGGTCCACAAACATCTGTTTTCACTAATCCTATAAGCTTTGTGGATCTTTCACCCTATCCACCAAAAGGAAGATTTATTATTTTACCTTATAAACAAGTGTGACATCTATCAAGTGGTTTTAGATCAGTAAAATCTAAATAACCATCTTGGAAGAGCTTTATCAAGCGCTTCTCGTTTACATGACTGAGACGGTGATGCCACAACTGGGTGATGTATGAGTCATGTGAGTTTGTTTCTTTATCGATTTTCAACACTTGGTTTTCATAATTTAATACATACAAACTGTTATTTAAATATTCCATACCATAACATACATTGTTATTATAAAGGAAAAAACACATATTTCTAAACTTGAAAATAAATCCATCCATATCCAAACATGATACAAAAAATATGTTCTTGGAAACACTGGGAACATAATAACAGTTATGTAAAACCAAAATCATATCAATTGGAAATGAGATATGGTAATCTCTAATGGCCAATGCAGCCAGCCTCACGCCATTGGAAGCTTGAAGATCCACCTCTCCTCTGGCAATATTTCTAAATCTACTTGGTTCCAGCATTTGAATACAGATGTGATCCCCACACACTATATATAATACTCAATGTGTAGAAATGGAAATATTACACTCGATAATAAATGAACCTTTATCATCCCCATGCTTCTGGGTGTAGTTCCTCTTCCAGTGGCCTTTCTTTCCACATTCAAAACATACTGCCTCCCATTCCTTTCCCTGCCTCTATATCTTCCCCTTCTTGGAGGGATGGTGCTCAGGGGCTTCAGACCGTTTATGAATCCTTGTCCCCTTTTCCTTGTACTTCCTTTTCTTATTCACCATAATTACTGCGGGTTTGTCACACCCCATGTCCTTATCTACCTATAGAATTAAGGTCAGAAGTTCCGATATACTCTTCTCATTGTTTCTCATGTTTTAGTTGATAATAAATCTAGAGAAGGTCTTGGGCAGTGATGATAGAATGAGATCTGTATGCAAATCGTACGGGAACTTAATCCCTAAGATGTCCAGGCATTCAATGTATCCAATAATATTGACTACATGAGGCCAATCTAGCACATACTCTCTAATATTAGTCGTGAACAAAGAATTGGAGATCTCATATCTCTCTTGTCTCGCATTCTCTTGATAGAGATCCTTAAGGTGACACATCGTGCTATACGCATCCATGATTTCATGTTGCTTAAAGAGCTCATTAGACATGGCCGATAGCATGAAACATTTTACATCTATGGAATCATCCATATGTTTTATATAGATATATAGTTCCTCATCACTAGCCTCTTTTTCAGGATCAACTGGAATAGGCTCTTCCAGCACATACAATTTCCTCTCATGGAAAAGGATGGCGTGTAAACGCCTTTGTCATTCCTAAAAATTGGTGCTGGTGAGAAGGTTTTCCTTCTTGAGTATGGTTCGCAATGATATTTTTGAAGTCATTTTTATTTTCATTTCTAAAAATTAATATGAGAAAAAATTTAGTACTTTATCATGATAAAACTGAGATAAATAAATTAATTAATACTTATTAGTCTCCCACTATTTTATCAAAATCCAATAGCCCTTGCCATTGACTTTAAAATATTTTTTTGCCTAAACATTCTAGTGGAAAGGATCCATATTACCCTTCAAATTACCCCAAATAGTGTTGTTCAAGAAACTTGAAGGGTTTTAGGTAGGCATTACAAATGTCAACTGTATTAACTCACAGCTCCTTGATCCGCTGAGTGGACTCCCAAATCCTGAAATCCTTTTATTTTGGATTTCCTTAACCTTTGCCTCTTGATCACACCAAGTCCTACTATGATAGTCAACCCTTGATGTGAACCAATTCAAGTCAACCCAAAACCTTGAATTAGAATTCCTCGATAATTTAAGGCACCCCAACTAGGGTTGGTCAAGCACTTTGAACTATGGTTTGATTCTAACCAAAATTATGGAAGGCTATACTGACTTAATATTTCCTTGAGGGATTTTATCCTTATATGTAAATTTATATTTTATTATCTTTGATTACATTCTTTTCAATATAAAGTGGGATATACTTAAGTGATTAACCATGTCTATGATAATATTTATGCATAAGTCGGTCTTATTTTAGTTCCATCTTGTATGCTTGTTTAATTCATTAATTGTGTGTTCGTGACACAACACCCATAATAAATAAACCATGCAACGGACAGAAATAAAATAAATGGTATGATCATGAGATTTTTCTATTGGTTAGTTTATCTAGCGGTTGTTAAACTAACCCACGACCTAGGGGAGAAACACCTTGAACCTTTTGGGTTAGTTTTTATAGCTTTCCACATATCCACCTTTGTATCTCCTTGGATTGGTTTCACCTTGGCTCCTAACTTGAGCTGCCTCCACTAGCTTGGGAGCTCCATCCATTGCATATTCTTTTATCTCACTCACAGGTGAGGGGTAAAATGGTTTTTTACATAAAATAAACCTTGATCATGAAGGCCCTACATATTAATGAGGAGAAGGATCGCAAGACAACTAATTTAATTTAAATAAATAAATTAAAAGAAACCATTCACATACAAAGGTCTTGGTCTAGCTCATGATCATCCATACATGCAACGATATTTACGCATAAATAAAACTATTATTCAATTATTTAATAATTCTTGTTTAAGATAAATCATGCTCGAATCAATTAATTATCTTTAATTAATCAATCCTTTTATCTTAAACCCTTTTTCTGAATTTCCTTGAGATTCTCATCTATCATAATTTTAAATAAATAAATTTATTTAAAATTATCTTTGTACATAACTTGTACATTGGAGGCAACCCAGTGAATTCTTGTTCATAACTACCCAATGAGTAGAAATGAACATTATGCAAATGTTAAATTAAACACATATATATAAAACACCTATCACGTCTTGTGCCTCAGATTTATGCCCGCACTATGGTATATGTTTCAAGGGTTTGTATAATAGGATAATAAATTTCAATAAATCTGTGTAATTTGGATGAGTACACAGCATGAAGTTCTGACTACATGGTGTATACTTTTGTTCACTGTCCATCTTAAGTACACACCCGGGGACATGGCGTGTATATGTACTTCGGAAATCTTTAGATTATGCAGCGTGTTCAGTGGGACACACACAGTGTAGTATCCACGTTACACGGTTTCCATCCGGACAAGTCGTGTATAGGGTACACGGTTTAAACCTAACATGAAGGAACTACACGTCATGTTCAGTGGGACACACGGCATGTAATCCATAAACCGTGTGACACATGTTCCTGGTCAACACATGGAGTCTTAAAGACTTAGATATAATCCAATGACACAGCCCGGTTTTGAAAATCGTCTCGGTGTCTGGAACCTATACTACATGACGTGTACTGCCGAATACATGTCGTGTGTTCTGGTGTTGTAGGTCCAGGAAGATTTGGCACCTCTGAATGAGATCCTCTGTTTTATTTTAATCAAAATTAAAAGAAAAAAATCGTTTCTGTAAAGTGAATAAGAAATGAAAGAGGAGGAATAGATCTCAAGATTTAGATTTATAGAACTATTAACTTAAATTGAAACAACTAAATTATTAAATGCGTAAATCACTAATGAAAAACTAAATAATTATAATCAACTATATAACCTCCCTTTGACACCACTTGTAGGTTCCGAGCACAGTGGAAGTGAATTGGTGGGTGTACCCAACTTGAATTTTTCATTAACAACGATCAATCTAAGATCCATCATGATAATAAAATGTCGGATCTTTGGAATATGATGAAAAACAAAATAAAGGAAGAGAGTCCCAGAACCATAGATAGGATCATCATATGTGGGTTATAATTAATTTACTTAAAAGACAAGAATTACCTTGATGTAATTCTCTCTTCGTTGATGTTTCCAGTCACGATCTGATGTGATCTATCGTTGTGTCATACAATAAAAGTGTAGGATTCCTCTAACAGTGATCCACACGTGCTCCAAGTATCTCTAGATTTCTCCAAAGTGATCTTTAGGTGCTAGCATGGAAGATCTTTCTCTTGCGATGTCTGCCTTCAATCTCCTTGAGAGCCGCTTGCAAAGTGCTCTCCTTGATCCAGTGGACGAGGATCTCTCTCGTAGCTTGAGATCGCTCTTGAAATAAAATAATTCTCTCTTGTCCTGATAGCTTTCTATAGATCCATTGTGCACAACCCCCACAAATGGATAGGCTAATGTGAATTATATAATTGTGATTTTAATTACTTAGAATAATAAAATAAATTAATTACCCAAAATCATTTATTCATTTCATTTAATTCTTAGTAAGACCCCATGTCTAATAATAACAGTTGAATATTATTATTACTTTACATGCACAAAATGAATTACACATAATATTATTTAATTAATTAAATAATATTATTTATTAAAAATTCCCAGAAAAACTACACAGCGTGTATATTAATATACACGACATGTACTTTTGTTTTTCCATTTTCTTTATTTCTTCCACCGCATTTATTAGACCGTGAATAATGGATATTTATTTCTTAAATAAATATCACTGCATTACTCGCTAATAAATATATTATTTTTCCCACAATATATTATCATAAATAACTAGTGTCGAAATAAATGTGATCAGGCATCCTTGAATAATTATTAAACCACAATCGGGAATAATCTTTATTAAACTTTTCAAATTAATATTTAACTAAGATACTTGGACACACTTAGTGTGTGATCCTCTAGGACTCTTTCTCAGTGGAATTAGGTAGATCCTACCTAAAGTTCAAGGTTAGAATCTAGCAACACACCAAGGAACCCATAGAAACAGAAGTTAACATTGCAATGACGTGTCACCTCCTACGAACACTTAACATGTAATTTAATCCCTTTGTCTTGATATCTTGAATCAAGTGGGTTTCTTGTTGGTTCCATCAACCCATGTGCTCAATTATTCTTTCTTTGACTTCCCAGAATTGAACTTCATAATTCCTTACCATGGCCATGGATTTATTTAGGCTATATTAATTCCATCGAAGGGTCTGAGATATTTACTTCTATTATGGAATAGAAGAGACAAATCATTTCTCACATTATCTATTAATGCAATATTACTCATGACGCACCCAACATATCCTACCACACTGTGAACAGTGTTTCATTATAGTTTTCATCAATACATTTAAGTACACAAGTTGTAATAGCCATTAATAATAATATTAAAGTCTAAGGACCAATACACATGTCCGCAGATAGGAACATCCAATGACACTATGAAATGTGTATTTCCTACTCGTGGGACTCGTTCTCATAATATTCTCCTGAATAATACCAAGGACACAAACCATGAAAAGGTGCCTCAAATTTTTATGAGTCCTCACCTCTAATTTCCTATATTATTTATGTCCCTCAAATAAAATCATCCGGCTATAGAACATATATTCCAGAACAGTGTTATTGAACTTGTGGGTTCTCATCATAGTAGGGATCTGCTATGACCTTTTAGTGAAATAGCTATCCTTAGGACATTATCACATGAATTGTCATGAATAAGAACAATCAAAATGTGATAAGGTATTTATTAATGGATAAAGTACAAAATAGTTGGTTCTAGGCCACCAACTCCAACAATTCAATCCAAGTTTGATCCCAAACTGATGTGAGGCTACCTTTCACTGGTTTGACCAAATCCATCATGTTGAAGATCTATTCAGGGTTGTGGTTCTAATATGAATTATTGATGAGAATTCATGTTTCATTGATTTTTGATGATGACGAGTTTAAAATAGTTATTTTTAATTGTTTTTATTCTTCAATGAAGTGGTTGAGGGCCTCATGTCTTCCAGTTCTCCAGCCAAGAATTTTTTTGAAGATGTATATTTTTTGATTGGATAAATATCCCAATAAGATAAATTTTAGGTGAAGTTTTAATGATTGGGTATCCAAGCACTGTGAAGACTGAGTTCAAGCTAGAGGAATCTCTTGTCTTGGTTCCAAAATCTCTTTCTTTTGAGTGTTGATTTGAGCTGGGTTGGTCATGTTGGTTTAATGAGTTAAGTTGTGGTTGAAACTGAATCCGAAAAAAGAGGGTTTTTTTATGGAGACCTATTTTTTTAATGCATGTAGTTTTTGTAAGATGACTTACCAAAAGTCATTGAATAAGTTGGTGGTTCCACCTAGACTTAAATAATAATAATAATTTTAGTTATATAATTTAATGATTAATCTGTAGGCATTTAATTTCCTAAATTCAAATAGAATTTGTGGAGGAGTTCTTATAAAGTTACTTGGGTAGTGATAGATTTCCAAAAAAATAAGTTCTCTCATTTGATAGTCATCAATGGAGACAGTGGTTTTTTAGTGATATTCAAGGAGAATAAAAGAGATTCAAATCATGGATTTTGAGTGGGTTTGGAGTCTAGATAGAATACAGTAGACAACATAAAACATATTATGAAAAATGGAGAGTGGATCTGGGAGATCTTTTAGTGATATCGAAGATGATCTGTTTCTGAGCATGGAGATAAATATCGAACGTTGATCACGTTTCATGGTCATGATAAAATAATTTTTTAGTGGGCAACCCTTATGTTTTCTTTTGGTGATTTCATTATGAGATTTTATCTTTTTCTTAAAACTATAATTTTCTATATATTTACAACCATTGAATAATCAATTGATGTTCAATATTTGATTTTTTTTCATTTCATTTCATTTTCTCTTTCATTATTTGACTATCACATAGCTGATCGGTGTGTGTTTTTCATCAGGTGCGGACTGTTTGGTCATTCTGGTTAAGAGTTTTTTGGTTGATTCTCATTTTTTGATCTTCTCAATTCTCAATAAAGAATTGTGAGCATAGCAATTTTATTTTTTCCAAAGTGTTTGGTGGTCAGTGAATGTTTTGGCCGGATCTTAATGAAATAAGGTTAAAACTGAGATTTTAGTTGATAGCCTTGATTTATCAAAATTTATGAGACAAAAATTTTAGATATTTTAGACTATGTGTTGAGAGAATTTATGGAATGAATTATTTTAAATCAATTAATAATGGATGACCCAGTTGAGCCAGTTAGGAAATCCACTTATTCTTTTCTTACTTCTCTCCACCTTTCAATCTACTACTTTTTTTCTACTGTTAACTTTTCATGTTTTATTAGTTTTAGAAATTATTTTAGTTACTTTTTCCTTATAAAAGTTCCTAATAAACTTAGTTTAATAATAATAATAATAATAAGTGACAAAGAATCTCCTTAAATGAAGTCTCATTGGGAGACAACCCTGGTTGCATCTATATTATAATAGTTTGGAGATAAAAATATTTATAAAGGTTTAAATGATGCAAGAATATATTAATTAATTTTCCCCATTGTTAAGTATTCTTCCAATGAGTTTTGAAAAAAATATAAAAATTTAACTAGAAAAAAACTACTAAAAACTTCTAAAAAATAAGAACAAATGGATTTTGACCCAACCTTAGAAGATTTTGTTAGATATTTTTCCTACAAATCCAAAGATAATTTCAAGACTTTGAATGAAAATGAATTTAAAATAGTGATAGAGTAACTTAAAGAGTATATGAATCTACAAGTCTTGAAATCCTTAGTTGAGAAACTGTGTGAATTTTCACACTTTTTCCCTGAGTTCTATGTAGGATATATTTACTTTCCAACTTATGACAAATAAATCCAAGAGGTTGAGTCCAAACTCTATCACCCTTCAATTCTTGATTTTATTGATTTTTCCACAACCATGGAGGAAGAACACGAGCTACCAAGTGATTTTTTCTAGGTTATTTGACCATTTTGACTTTATCTTTTTAGATCACTTTGAATCTGAAATTCTAACTCAATATCCTTATTGTGACATTATATGAAATGTACCAACTTCATTAGACGAGGATGATTTGTAAGTGTTTTTGAAAGAAATTAATTTGTATGGAGAAGTCAAGGAGATAATGGAGCTAGAGGTGTATTTTGAGATAGTGTCTATGGAGGTGCAGTTGGAGCTCGAAATGGATAATAAGACTGCCCAATTTAAAGTCAGGAAAAAAATTCCATCTACTATGGATGTCCCAAGAAGATTATGATGGACTAGGGGAAAACTCTCCACCTTTAAAAGTTGAATAGGGGGCCTGTATATCATACTTATTTCCCCAATGAAATAAATTTACCACACTACAAGGGGGGTGGAAACACAATACTATTTCCAGGGGAACCGCAACATATGAATAAAGCTTACCGATTATGGGAGAGATAATATGTGGTGGTTCTTACCACATAATCGTCATCCACTGATGGGTTGAGGATGAACAAAAAGTTTTCTAGATGTGGATATCTTAAAATGTAGCTCCTCTTGGGGGGTTTAACCTAAGATTTATTTTCCATTTCCTTTATTTTCATTTAACATTTAGTTTTAGTTTTTAAATTTCAATAAACAATTGTAATCAACTTTTTTGGTTGTAGAAAATAAAGTGGATAGAGACTGTTTGAATACATTTACAAGGTTTTCCTCCATCTTCTAAGTTCATTAATTTTCCATGAGGAATACACTATGGACTACTCTCCATCATTTTGAGTATATACTTTACAATTTCCATGATCAAACAGAGCTACAAGCTATAGAATATTAGATCAACACCTCTAAATATTAAACTCTGGTTCTATTTTGTGTGAAATGAAATTCCTCTAAGATCTAATTTCAATATGATTTCATTTTTCTAGGAGTCTAAAAGTTAATTAAGAGATTATTCAAGTAAATGAAGGGGTGTATTTGAATCTATATTAAGGAAAATAAATCTTCTAGTTCGTGTAGTTTTCTAGTTTACAATTCTGTTCATTTACATGCTTTTGATTTATTTTTACTGGTGCTACTAATTTGAACATTAATTGTTTAGAAGAGTTAAAATCTGAAAGCTTTTTTTCATGCTCAATATTGTGCTAAAACATGTGGGTTTATTCCATTAAATGGATTATTTTGTCTTGTGTATTCATGTTGATTAATCTCATACTTAGCTGGAAATTTTTCTACACACTTCATTAAATATGCACTAGTATACATATTATATTCCTTGAGATGAAGTTTTTGAAGTGGTAACTAGTAGTACACCTTTGAACATATTGTGTGTTGTTATTTTTTATGTTGTGTAGAAGAACACTACATTGAGCTTTCATGTAACTCTTTGGACATGGTTTTAATCTACTTAATTGTCGAATCTTTTTGAAATTTTAAAATTAAATTCAAATGTTTCTTTACCTAGTATTTAACATTGAGGACAATGTTGAGCTTTAGTATTGGGGAGGAGGTATTTTAATGTGATACTATATACCACAATTTGGGCCCATCGAAATCCCTCCAAAAAATAAAATTTGATTGTTTCTCAAAAGTTGACATATGGAATGATCCTTGGCTGATTGATAATGATGGTCTGATGTTTAATTCCCTAGATATTCTTGGATATGAGAAGGCCAATATCCACTGCCTTTTCAATGATTCTAGTAATGGTTGGTGTTTGAATAAAATTGATTTCTGGTTCAACGAAAGAGATAAAAGGATCATTCTTAGCATTCCCTATGTGATGGATGTGGGGAAGGATTATCTCTTCTGGTCCAAGGAAAATTCAAGATCCTATTCAGCGAAATCAGGATATAGGATTTCTCTTGAAGCCCATGTTTTGTATGGGAAGGGGCTCTGGAAAACAATTTGGAAAATGGATGCTTCCCCAAAGATCAGTTACTTATTGTGGTAAATTTTCACTTGTATTCTTCCTACTTTGTATTTTCTCTCCTTAAGGAATGTTACCAACTATCAGTGATGTCCCTTATGCATATATGGGATGGAATCTCCTTTCCACATTGTCATCCATTTTCCAGGGGCTAAGGTAGTTTAGAGTGCCTGGGAAACTCCTACAGACCTTTTGCTGGACACAGTGTCGGATCTCCCATCACTGTTAATGATGTGGTTATCCACATTCCTTGCGGGTAAGGTTGGCTCACTTTGTTTAGTGTTGTGGATTATTTGGGTTAGATAGAATGATTACATTTTTAATCACACATCAAAATCTTGAGAATTCTGGATTGAATGGTCCAATTCTTGGATTGATGAATGGAATCATGAAACTATTATAAACGGGTCGTTTGGCTCTTGCTAAACTGAAACTAGATGGATCCCTCCCGCTGAAGGGATCTTTAAGATCAACTTTGACACCTCTCTTTCTAAGGATGGGGTTATCAAGGTTGGATTGATGGTTTGGGAATATTTAGGTGGTATTATTGCAGCCATACATGAATCGCGTCATGCCATTTGGGAACCCATTGTTGTTGAAACCCATGTTGTCCTTACTAGTCTGACTTTCGAAAAAGATTTTGGATGGAATGCTATTGACGTTAAATATGATTTTCTTGCATTATCAATGCAATTAGCAAAAATGACTATGGACTCCAATATTTCGGCTTCCTTGTTAGGAAGATCCAATCACTCAGTCGCGGTTTTGTGGGTTGTTCTTTCTCCTTCATTAAAAGGGAGGGAAATGAAGCAGGATCATCATTTGCAAACTTGTAGTCTATCTGAAGAGAACCATAGTTGGTTCTATTGTTTTCCTTCATGGATTTGTTATATTGTTTCCTCTTATCTTTGTGATTAATATATTATCTTTTTTTTGTCAAAAAAATTACGCTATTTCTATATTACCCTTTGGATGTAGTTGAGTAAAACACTTTTCATTTCTCTCTTAAAAAGATGTTGATTTTGGTAAAAAAAATGTGAATGGTATACGATTATCATTTTCTTTTAATTTTAAGAATTAGATTTAAACTCATAAGGTGTGCATTCAAATAGAATATGAAATGAAAATCTCAATCTAAGTTGAACCGATTATTTTATTCTTTAAGATAATTGATGAATTATTTATACCCATTTTAATTTATTAAGTTCTCTCATCCAAATAGAGTGTCTAATTTATTTCCTTTTCAATTTATGTTAATATGTTCTCCTGGTGGAAAAATAAGTTTGGGAATTCCATTGAATAAAAATTTAAATGGGTTTAATCAGGATTCAAATTTTTAAGGTCGGTATTTTTTGTAAAATAAGAATCAGTTTTGCACTATAAAATACTTAATTTATTAAGGGTAAAATATTTTCATTACTTGATGAAATCTGAGGGGGAAAATCATTTTGAAAACCAATTTTTTATAGTCATCCAGTATTTCAAATTTAAGATTTATTTCATTCCATTGGTTTTGATTTGTTGTTTTTTTGAGGACAAGAAAAAGATTAGTGTGGTGAAATTGATGTAGCTATATTTTGATACAATTTCTCCAAATAATATCTTTGATTTAACTGTATTTATATTATTAAAATAATTTTTTATTTGATTAATTTTTAATTATTGTTAATTTGGTGTTAAACTAATTAAGACTTTAATTATATGCTTATTTTATGTTTTCATGTTTAATTATAAATTTTGTTTTAACTTTAAGTTAATATTTAATGCCACGGTTTCTTTTAAAACTTTAATTTTAATTGTCTCTATTGAAGTTCTCTGTTTTTGTTTTAAATTAATTAATTAATTAATTAAAGTGCAATATTTAATTTATTTTATTTCAATAATTTAATAATTGGTATGTATAATTATAATTCAACACTTTTAATAAATTCTATAATTTATTTATTTAGTTGATTAATTAATCAACCATTGAGATTTTGAATCAGAGTTTGGGTAAAACCGATGGAACCGGATCTAGGGGATGGAGGGTGGTCAACCCAAGATTACAGTAGAAGCTTGAAGTTCAGTCAATGCCACTATTTCCAAATATGAATCTTATGATCATAAATAAGAATGATGAAACCATATTTGAGTTTCTCCCAAGTCTGAATCTCTGGTGAATGAATTCGAATTGAAGTCGTAAGCGATGAAACTATGCTGAATCTTGAGTTCAATGGGTTGATGGGGAGTTCATGATCCAATGAATCCAGATCTGAGTTCCATGATCTCGAAAAGAAAGATTAAGACATGATTTGTTGTTGAAGATGATGTTAAAATGGTGATTTTCATTGTTTTTGTTCTTCGGTGAAGTGTTCGAGGGCCTCTGGTCTTCCAGCTCTCTAGACGTGTAATTTTGTAAAGATAAAAGTTTTTTTCTTGGATAAATTTCCCAATGAGGCAGTTTAGAATTAATAGAAATAATTCTTTTAAATCAATAAATAATGGATGAACCAGTTGATTCACTTTGGAAGGACACTGATACTTTCTAACTTCTCTCCACCTTTCAATCCGCTACTTGTTTTCTTCTATACACTTTTCATGTTTTCTCATTACATCGGTGTGGAGGAAGGGGTAAACAAACTTGTCATGTTTTCTTAGTTTTAGAAATTAGTTTAGTTCCTCTTCACCTTAGAAACCCCCCTATGAAATTTAAGTAAGTAGTAATAATAATAATAATAATAAAACAGGACTAGGAATATCCATAAATACAGTCTCATTGGGAGAAAACTATGGTTACTGATATATTGCAGTAATTAGAAGATAAAAATATTAATAATGGTTTAAACAATGCAAAAATTCATTTATTACTACTCCAAAACTAATGAGGAACATGATAATAATTTTAATGTTGTACTGAAGACCTTGTAAAATCAAAATTTTCATGTGAAGTATAGTAAATGTAAGTTTTGGATGGAGAAAGTAATATTCTTGGGTCATGTTATCACCAAAAAAAGAATATTTATGGATCCTTCAAAAAAAGTGGCAATTTGAGTAATCACCTAACCAACATCTATGATGGATATCCATAATTTCCTTATACTAGCTGGGTACTATCATCGATTCATGAGAAACTTCTCCTGATTGTCAAGCCCGCTAACCAAGATAACTCAAAAGGAAGTGAAGTTTTTCTGGAATGATGAATGAAAATACATCTTTAAAGAGTTAAATAATAGGTTAATCACTGCACATGTGCTTACATTGCCCTCTAATGGGGAAGGATTTTTTTATCTATAGTGATGCATCCAAAAATGTCTTGGGTTGTGTACTCCTTCAAGATGACAAAGTGATACCATATACCTCCCACCAATTAATGATCCATGAGCATAACTTCCCAATGTAGAATTTGTATCACAATGCTTAGTATTCCAACAACTCAATGTATAATAATAGAATTTCAAGGGTATTATGAAATCATTGAACATACTAATATGGAAATGATAAAACATAACCATTGATTTCATTGTAGGACTCCCCAAGACACCAAAAGGCAATAACTCCGTCTAGGGGTAGTCGATCGCCTTACAAAGTCAGTGTATTTCATTTTTATCAATGAGGATTTATCTCTTGACCAACTCACCCATATATATATATATATCTGTGTGTGTGTGTGTGTGTGTGGATATATATATATATAAGGTAAGTGATAAGGTCTTGTGGAGTTCCACTCTCCACTGGATCTGATCGAGATCTAAGGTTCTAGAGAAGCCTTCGGAAAGCACTAGACATAGAGTTGAGTTTTAGTATTTCTTATCACCATCAGATAGATGGTCAGTATAATAGAACCATTCAAACTATATAGGATATGTTAAGATCATGTTCAATGGATTTACAAGGATGTTGTGACCAAAAACTTCCCCTAGGGTAGTTATCATATAATAATGGTTTTCATTCTAGCATTCAAATGGCAATTAATGAGGATCTATATGGGAAAAGGTTTTGGACTCCAACATAATGGGATAAAGTTATGGAGCGAAATATTATGGGACCTAATATTACCCAAGATATTATATATAAGTCTCAATATATTAAAATTTATATTAAATCCACACAAAGTCAATAGAAAATCTATATTAATAATCATTGATGAGACTAGGAGTTTGAGGTTAGAGATAAGGTGTTCCTTCATATATTGACATGGAATAAATTCATAAGTTTTTGGAAGAAGGTAATTCTTAGTACTAGATACATCTCTCCCTTTGAGGTATTTTACCACATCTTAATGGTCTTCTATAGACTATCACTCTCACATAACCTATCTCGGGTACATGATGTGTTCAATGTATCCCTCTTAAAGAAGTACATACCAGATCCCTCACATGTACTGAATCCAGAGGTGGTATCCTTGGAGAATGATGTTTCATATGAGGAGAATATATTTAAGATCTTATACCATATAGACAAAGTTCTATGAAACAAGACATCTCACCTGGTCAAAGTGTTATGAAGGAACCACAAGTTTGAGGAAGAAACAAGGTAATTTGAAGAGGCGACGAAATAGAAGTACCATCATCTATTCTGGTGTATAAAATGAAATTTAAAGGGATAAATTTATAAAGGGGGAGAATTTAATGAATTGAAATATTATAAATTAAATACCCTTTTTGAATGAATATATACCTTATTAATTAGTTTCATTATAGAAAACACATGCACTACTTGGTTTATTTTGGTCCATTGGAAAATATAGCTTGTCAGATTTAAAATACCATTAAGAGTCATAACCATTGATAATATAGTCATTGTAAAATGAACATTAATATTATTATATCAAGGTTTATGATAAATTCCAATTGGCACAGACATAATAAGTGATGACCTCAACCAATAAGATCGCGACCTATGAAGCCCCTCGATCGAAGCTTCTGACGGAGATGGAATCACTAGGATTTTACCTTGACCAATACCAATACAAAATTCAACAACTCAATCTTGAGAGAATATTTTTATGGGAGAATTTAAAACTTATTGAGATCACATCCAAAACCATATTCATTGAACCACCCCAAGAAAGCACTAACATCACACACCTTACCCTTAGGGTGTATGCTAGTGTAATAAGGGGTTATGTATCTAGACCTGAGTAATATGAATTTTTAAATTTTATTTTTAATTAAATAATAATTATATTTATAAATTTTTATTATAACATTATAAATGATTATATAATGAGTTTGATAAAAAAATATTTCGACATGAAGGAATCAAAATTGTATTTTTGAGAAATATATAGTTTCAATTAAGACGTTCTTTTGATAAATTAAATATTTTTTGAAATAAATTAAATTTTAATAAAATATTCATATTATATAATAATAATTTAAATATAAATGATAATATAATTAAATGAACCCCAATGTAATTTTTCTAAGGGTCAGAAAGTGGTAAATATCATAAAAACTAGTATTTTTCGATAAATAGGGATTTCTATTTAAAATTAAAAATTACCATATTTAGATAATTATTTTGATAAAATAAATATTATTTTTGTAATTATCATTTTGAAATTATCCAATGGTTAATTTTTTATAATTTTCTGAGATAGTAAAATTTTTGGGTAAAAATTAAATATGATATAAATATACGGTCTATACTATGACATCATAATAGCCCAAAAGTGTTGTAATAAATACTATAAATGAAATACATGACACATAATAGATTTATCCTTTAAAATAATGTATTTTATAATTAATTTCATTAATTTTATAAACCTTTAATGAATCCTCCAAAACGTATATTATATTTTAAGGTTTTAAAATCAATTATTTATAAACATAGCTTACTTCCAGATCACCAATGGTATTAATGATTTAGTTTCTTGGTCTTATAAATTATTTAAAACCAACCACGAAAAGGTTTGTGGTTTTTATTATTTTATCATATAGATTCCAAAACCTATGTTTAGAAATTAATAAAGAAATCCCCTCTCTTATTATAAATACCCACCCAACCTCCCACTCCACTTCACTCAAAACCCATTGTACATCAATTTATCTCCCTATACCACTATAAATACTTACCAATATGTTCCCAATCTTATAATAATATCCTATCAAGATTTTAGAAGTTCTTGATCATGGTAAGGTATCCTCTCCTCCTCCTTTTTATTTTAAGTAATTTATTCATACTAAGATGTTTGATTTATAATTATTTGTGTTTTAATGTGTTTCTAAACATACCTTTACTATTATTATGATGTCCATGTAATGAAATACCACCTTATACTCTCATTAAACCCTTCCAAGAATCATTATGTACACCTGTTATGCTGCCGAAATTATCCTGTGATTTTTCCATGCCAAACATTTTTGTAGTGAATACCAATCTCTATTTCCACCCAAGGACACTCACCAAGATGTACCTATCCTTACTTTATTGGGGAATTCTATGTATATAATCTCACGTTACTTAACTATGGGATTAAAAGTGATGAAATATATTCTTATTTTTTATGGTCTATGTGGCATAATAATACATGTACATGTTATGAATGTGACGAGTGAGCCCGGAATTATATAGCCCTCCAATGCATTGGGTAATATTTTTGTCTCATGATATTACATGTATGGTTAAAGGGAGGTTATGATAATCACACTATTATTATTTATTCAAGGTTATCTTTGACTTATGCTTATGATTTCATGTTTAATGTTGTTGTCACATTCCTATGTTGTATTGATGTTATCATCTTATATCATGATTTAATGTTCATGTTTATGATTCTCACACCTTTATTTAACCTTGATATGTTTCTTGAATCTTATGTATTACTTTCATCATGTTATTCTTTTATTATTATCTTACTAGCTTTATAGTTCACCCCTTTCTTATATACGTCCCTAGGTTATCATGTGCAGTTTTATAAGAGAGATGGAATTTTAAGAGAATGTTAAGAAATTTTAAATAATGTTATTATATACATGTTTTAAGTTATTATGTGATGTATCTAATTACCTAAATACACTATGAATTTATATATTTTGAGATTTTATTATGAGATTCTTTATGTAATAAATCATGAATTAAGGTTTATTAAAGATATGGGTTGTTATATGTTGGCTTGTGTTGGATTCGTCACGTATATAATAGGAATTACACCATAGATGATTAGGATTTTTTATGTCTTAAATGTGTCACAGCTTCACCATTATCTTCATAATGATTCTCAGGTAATCTATTGGGGTGATATCAATGTTGATAATTATGTGAACTTTGAGGAAATTCCTATAGAGATTCAAGACCACCAAGATAAGGTGTTGTGTGGGAGTGTTATTCCCATAGTATCATGTAGAGACACTGTGGTGTGGAGGAGATCACCTAGGAACATGATTCATATATTAATTCTTAGTGTCCTGAGATATTTGATGCTTATTTGTTCTTTTTTTAATAGTGTTATTTGATGTTGGCCTTCTCTGGGTTATGAGATGGATCACTCTTCCTTAACACCTTGTTTTTTGATTTTCTCCTATTTGAGAGTTATATCCCCCGAGAGAGTGTTTATGGGATATTTTTTAGTGTTTCATAACTTTTCATCGTTTTCCTCTAAATTTTTTGGTTGTACTCCTATGATGGTGAGATTCTTGAGTGGCATCTCATGTGGTGGTTATTCAAGATCCCCTTCTCTATTTCCTCCTCTTTGACTTGGTTTTTAATCCTCAAGGGTGACAACAATTTCATAGGTACATAATGTAAGGGATCAGATCCTAGTAGTATTACCTTGTGTTTTAATTATTGGAGTATCTAATAGGATTATTAGAGGAGGAAGGAGGGTATTAAGTTGAAATTTTAGTTACAGATAAGGATTGCAACATGGAGGCTTGTACTACTCTATGGAGTCGATGAGGTTGTGGTGTGGATTAAGAGTTGAAGAATAGAGAATTGAGAGGATAATTATGTATGGTTCTACTATTTTTAGTATTTATTCAACATGGGGGTAGGTTTTGGCATGGAATCTAAGGAGTTAAGTTTTAGAGGTTATTCCTTTTTCATGGATTTTACACTATAGGGATGAGTTATGGAATATCCTACTTCTTTGGAATTAAAATTTCATGATGTAGTGGTCACTTTATGTCATCATACATTTTCCTAATTTATAGGATCAATGGTTTGGACCACACCATGTTTCTTGAATGCGTCTTTGACTAGGCATGATGCAGCGTAGTCTCTTGTCTTATATCATAGTCTTGTCTTGTGTTGGTATCTTTGTGCTGGGATTTAGGGTGTTGCATCAAGGTATTATAATTTATAGTTTTATTATAAATTACTAAACCCCCTTTGAACATTTATTTAACTCAATTGTTCATCTCAAACCCTAGTCACCTGATAGATATTTTATAATTCCATTGAATCCCCTTCGATTAGATTCAACTCTGGTCTCCTATAGATCAATCTGTGGTGATCTGAGGTGAGTTTTCCCTCTTTCTCTTATGATTTATTCTTTATTAAATTTTTTTCATTATAATCTATCTTTCCATGATTTTTATGTTAATATAATTTATTCTCATGGAGTTATTTTGAGGTTCGGTGGCATGTCCATGGTGTGGAACCCATAGGGACTGTTGATCCCTTGCGAGATAGGTGATAAGAGATATGCGCTTGTCGTTCCATTCTCATAAAAATTTGAAATCATTGATGTAGTGGATTAATTAATTCTTCTTGTTTTAAAGTAAAATCCTAAACTTATAAGTATTTATCTCTTTTGGTAAATTTTAAATTTAATTTAATGAAGATTAAACCAAAAACAAGGAAATAATTGTTTTTTGGTTGTGGTGATTGCATGTGTTTATGTTGTGTTAACCATCTGCCTCTTAATTTTCTAGATAGTACATTATTTATTTTTTATGATATGTATTATAATGTTTTTTATGTTTTTAAATTCTATAAAAACCTAAATCTAATGATTCTTATTGGATAAATAATAAAGATACATGTTTAATTGTTTCCATTATTCTTGTAATTGATGAAACTAGAAGTTAAGCTTGAAGCATATTTAAATGATTCATATCTATTTATAACATATGCCTTAGGTTACCTATGGTTTTAACCTATGATAATTTAATTGTTTAATTAAATATGGATACAAGTGGTTGTTTGATAAAGATAATTTTTTTTGGTTGATCAAGCCTATTTGCTTATAAAGGTTGGATGCCTTGGTTCTAGGACTTAGTTACCCTATTAAATGTTTGTTGTTTACTTGCTACCTTGTGTGGTTGCTCCAGATGAGGATCATTTCTATGTGATTTTATGTGATCCTAGGATTCAGGTAGTTTGATGATAATAGCATAGGATATGCAATTTCATGTCAGCAGTTGGCTCCTGTAATAGTGGGATGGATGGTGATATGCATGGCAGTGTCGGGGTTAGCACTAGGGAAGATGGGATGGGTTGAAGTGGGGATTTATCATTGTTTTTGTGATGAAATTTGGGATACTTTCTTGATAATGAATCTTATTTAAAGGTTGGATAGTTGGGTTTCTTGTTTCTACATTCCTTTCCCCACTACTTGATGCAACTAGTTTTTCTTGGTTGTGCATATTTCGTGGTAGCTTAGGATGAGTCCAAAAGTATATAGAATTATAGAATGATAATGAATATAAAATGTGTTAACCAATGGGGTTGGTAGCTTGATAGAATTATAAATTATAAAAATTAAACTTTGTTGGATCAATGTAGGATCACTGAGAGGGGGAGGGTGTGAATTAGTGATCACTTTTTCTTTTATAGAAAAGTTTCTTAACTTGTTAATGAAACTTTCCTAAACTTTTAAAACTTTTTAGAGTTATAATACACTCAAATGTAAATCTCAACATCACATTTATTATGTAAAAAATATAAATAAAGATAAAAACATAATATTTAAAAGGTTCAGTATAAATATCTACTCCTTTCCATGTTGGTTATCCTCCCAAAATTGATTCTTTTACTAACTTCTTTTAGGATTATAAGGGCATAGGTAGAAACTAGTTATACCCCCTCTCCTAGTAATCATCCATCTATATAACCTTGTTTCTAACCCCAACAATTATCTATTATTCTATAGTTGGTTATACCCCCCACCACCCCAAATTTACAAACTATATCCACTTTCTCCATAGCTGGTTATACCCCCAGCTACAATCCTTCTCTATAACTATTTATACCCCTTAGCCATAATCTCTTTTAATATTATTTTCTAATCCACTATATAAATATATTATTCTTCATATTATCTTTCTCCACAAGTAATTTGGGTCACCTTAAAATGTGTTCAATCATTAAGATCTTAAAAAATATCTCAAGATCTTGTTGGCCTTGAAACTTCCTTTTGATCTTAAGAAGAACTAGATATACTCAATCTGAACTTTTCCATAACTTCATCTAGAAAACATCCTTAGTAGAACCCATCCAATAAAATTCTTCTAGTATACCCTTGGTCCTACGGGTATCAATCTAATAGTTCTTCGTTCGATTCTCCTCAACTTACTATGCTTCAGTATATCATGCTTTGTTGGACGCACCTCCATTAGATGTTCTCTTCTAGATGCTTCTTTGTCCAATGAAGCAAGATTGGTTTGATGCGCCTCCTTCTTTGACTAATGCTCCACCCGCTAGATCTCTGATAAAAGATCCTCCATCTGATGCACTATTCTTAAACCAGGTAATAACCTTGGTTAAAACTCAAGGGAAAAATTCTTCAACACTTCCACTCCTACACACATGAACAGTGTTCCACACACATTTTCTCCATAATGTTTCACCCCTTTATATAGGTGTGTTTTGAGAAGTTTGGGTAGGAACTCAAAACTATTTTCCCATTCAAGATGAGTTTGTACATATTTTCCTTGATATGTATGTTCTAAGGATGTTTTCATAAACTATGTAAAATACTTAAAATTTATGTTCACTTGGATTCTATCCATCTGATCACAATGTTCAACATTGTACAAATAGTTTTTCCAATAACTTCAGATTGAACTTTGTACATCCACTTTGATCTTGGAATTCTACCACCATGTACTTCTCCCTTTGTACCAATATTTACAAACTCATCTTGAATCATGATAAACTTCATAATGTTAGGAACTTGAAGAATGATATAGCATCATCTGAATTATTAAGGAAACTTTCTTACACTCTATAAGGAAATTTTATTTACACCTCATAAGAAAACCTCTTTAACCTCCATAAGGAAAGTTTCATGCATAACTCTTGTAACATATTCTCATAGCTTTCTATATAAACACATATTGACATAATTAAAACAAATAAAACCACACACACTTTGGAATCCTCATCACAACTCTGAACATATTACAATTCAATATGTGTAATCATGACTTTATTAATGATGTTTGCATCTCCCCCTAAGTTACGTATCACCCTTATTGAAAACCAAATAAAAAGGTAAAATAGTGAACGTTATAAGACATATTCTTTCCTCATAATCTTAAAAAACTTTATATGATCTAAAATTAGTATCACATGTGTTTTTTAACAAAGAACATTTAACTAAATGACTTTAAGTCTACATGGGAGAACCCAATGTTGAAAAAAGCATGTATAATCAAGGTGATCAATGTTTTCCCTAATATTTCTTTTATGTAAGACTTTCCTCAAGATTTTTCAATATCTTTATATCATGGGGAATCTAAAAAAGTTTGTTAAGGAAAAAACATACATAAATCTTAACAAACATATTTAAATAGTTCAAGTGTATAATAAAAATCCCTCTAACATATCATCTTTCTTATCATTCTAACTTTATTTTTTTATGAAAAATGTGATGATCATACCTCAACTTATTCTTTTCTACCCTTTAAGGATAGACCTCCATTCCTCACCATGATTGGAAAATATTCCATAATGGATTTCTTACTATAAGAATACAAAAACACTCATCCAACTTCCTTACTTATCCCCCTTAAATTCCCTACAAGTTAGTATAAATATAAATGTATTATGAATTAGGAGGAACCTCAATGTTCCCTTAAAGTAACATTCAGACTAAGAATCTTATCTCGATATCAAATTCTTATTTGTTTTATTATATTTTGAATGGGACATAATTTCATTCTTCTCATTTGTATAATCATTATATGAAGCTATCATATTCTCTTCAACTTTCGTAATATATTTATTCTTTGAGCTTGTAACATCCTTTTTATGATTTCTTCTTGTTCTAGTAAAATAGTTATACAATTTTTTTGTAGCATGCCCATCTTTCTCACTCCTATTGTATGTATTCTAAATATTTAACTTTATATATATTGATAACTTTTTATCAACTTTGTTTTGATTTTATAAAATATGTTTCTTCCCTTTTTCTATAGAAAACTTTTTTTCTTTCTCTGTCTTTCTATCCAAGGCCATTTGATCTGGCCAAATAACTGATCATTCTTTATTTCCCTTCTCAAATTTCTTACCCTACCCAATATTCTTTAACTCCTTTCTTTTATCAACTTCTCTAAGGTTTACATTTTCCTCTCTCAAAGCTTTAACATTCTTATCCTTCTGAACTTTCTTTTCTTCCTCACTGTACTTTCTTATAATGTTTTTTCTTCTCTGCTCATTATATCTCCCGCTTGATGCATACCTATTTTAGGATAGTGACATATTGTACCAGCATGAATATTATCTTTTCCTAAAAACTCCACAAAATCACCAATGAACTATGAATATTTTTATTTCATACTGATATTAGTACTAATATAAAGTTTGTTATTTTTCTATTTTTATAAACTATGTGAAATTGTTTTTGGGGAGATACTTTTCTAAATAATTCCACTCTTTCTTAGTGGAAGATATTTTCTTACAAATATTAACTTTTAAACCTGAATTATTACTAGAATAAAATAAAAAATGAGATTTTTTGGGAATATAAACAACCAAATAATATGAAAATTTATTTTCACCATCTTGATAAGTTTCACCTTTGACCTCAATTTCTTTGGTGAATTATTCTCTCATATTTTTTAAATCACTTTTTATTATAAGAAATATAGATTGTGTTTATGATAAATCTTCTTATTTCTCATCCAAACACTATTTCAAAACATTTAACATCTTCTACAATTCATCCAACTTTAGCTAGTTCTACTTAAATTCCTCAATTGGTGTTGCTTCTACCTTGTTAAGATTCTCATACCTCACTAATTTTTCTTCATAAATTTTCATTTTTCTCCCAAGATCACCAAATTTAATTTTCTAAGCACTAATCACATTAAATTTTATCTCTTTCTTTTTTATTCACTCACCATTATCATAAGTTATCTCATTAACATCCTTTTTAGAATTATTCCTTTCCTTCTTGAGTTGTGTAAGTTTCTTAAGACCATATTCTAGATTTTCTTAAATAATCCACCCAAGTTATGTTCTCTATTCTCCATAATCATCACTATCTGATGAATCACTTACTCTTTTTACTTGACATAAGAAGTTTATGTAACAATCATATTCATTATTGGATGAAGAATCATCCTGCTCTCTTCTCCTCAACAAAATTTTCTTCTTATTCTTGTGAAACCTTTTCTTATATTTTTTCCACTTCTATTTCCAAGACTTTTTATCTTCTTAATCCAACTAAGAATCATCATACTTCTTCTTAGGAAATATCCAGAAAAATTTCCTTTATCGTTATAATTCAAACATTTAAGAGAAATTTTACCTTTCTAATTTCCCTTATTGTATCTCTTATAAGGAATAAAAATGATTATGTTGAATTCCTCTTCAATTTACACTACTTATAACTCATTTTATTATTATAAGATTTATTTATATTTGATATTCCCTTTTAAAAAGGCTTCAAAATATATTTCTTCCTTATCCTTCTTAAATACTACTGTTTTATTTATCTCATATTTCATGAGAATATTCTGAAGTTTATCCAAAGATGAATATTCTCGATATTTTAAAGCTAACACTTTAGCATCAAATCTATCTATAAATTATCTCATTAGTTTCTTAACAATATTATAATCTTACAGTTTCTCAACAAAACCTATGATATTTATGAAAATCTCATTAACTCTTGTAAAGTATTCATCAATATTTTTTTCATCATTTATCTTAATATCTTCAAACCTACTCCTCCAGATTTATATCCTAGTTTCTTTGACTTTATAATTTCCTTCATAACTTCTTCTTAACTTATACCATATTTTTTTTTCCATTGGAACCCTCATAGTCATTGTACATAAATTCTCTGTGAGAACCATCAACATGGAATTCTAAGATTTTCCATCAACTTCCAAATCTCTATTATTAATAGTTATCATAGAAACCTCATAAATAGTATAAATCCCATGGTTCTATCATTTTTAACTTCAAGTATAAGAGATAGAATATAGGGTAACATTTTATTCTTCAAAATATGATATTTTCTATTGTCAAATATAGGAATATCCTTACTGTTAACTGAATTTATATTCTCTATCCTAAGTAGATAGTTGGATATTTCAGAGGTAACCTACCCTAAAATACTAATTGAAGTTACCTGGATCATGTAAAATTATGTGTCCTAGAACCAATTGGTTGTACTTTGATTACATGGATATTTAATGTATTTAAATATTAAACATCTTATTACATATTGTTCATTGTTCTGCATGACTATGATGTAATAATGTCCTAGAGTATTTGTTTCATTGATAAGGTCATGGCAGTTCCCCACTATGATATGAACCTTGAAATGCTATGACAATAATCTTAAATATAGTTCTACGATTGGATGACATACTATGAAGGGACACATATCATGAAGATTGTCAGGTGCGAGTACACATAAGCATATGAGACTTCCTCTCATGAAGTTCTCACTTTTTAATCTCCAAGATAGGAGATTATGAGAACAGACCCACCAGTAGGAATTCCACGTATTTTGGTTTCATAGAATATTTCTATCTTCAATCATGTGTAATGATCCTTAGACTTTAATATTATCATTAATATGTGTCACGACTCACTCACTTTTATTTATTGACGAAAACCGTCATGTAGACAGTTGGCGAGAAGTAGGGTATGTTGGGTGCGTCACGAGTGACACGATATTAATGGATAATTCGAGGAAGGATTTTTCCCTTCCATTTATGGAAATTGATATCTCAGCCCTTTGATTGAAATAGAACTATCACAAAAAATTTCATGTCCATGGTGTAATGATAAGTTTATTTCAAGTAGTCAAAGAATGATGTATCAATTATAAAGGTTAATGACACTATCATGAAACCTGCTTGATGAGATATTGAGAGAAAGTAATTATATTACACTGTGAGTTTTCACATGTGAATGTCATTGTTGTGACTTTATGTTCTTTCTCTTGGGTGCCTTAACCCATTGCTAGACAATACTCTTGGACTTTATGCAAGCCTGCCTAATGCCAATGAGAAAGAATCCTAGAGGGTCACACACTAAGTATTTTTGGTGGTCTCAGTTAAATTCTATTTGAATTTAATTAATAAAATTAATATTATTCTCAAGACCATGGAATAATTTTATTCAAGTTAAGATGATCGAATAAATTAAATAAAATATATCTATTTATTTTATTAAACATTTAATAAATATTTATTTACTATTTTGTAAATAAAATATTTTTTTAAGAGAATAAATTATTTATTTATTTATTCAGGTGTTCAATAAATGGAAGTGGAGTTCGAATGAACCAAGGTACATCTGGTAGTAAAATAATTATTTGCAAGATGTTAAATAATTATTAGTTGTCATAAGTTAAAATAATAATGATGCTGCTATTATTTTGTGACGCAGGATTTTATTCATAATTTCGTTTTGTGCAAGTTAGCACACCATAAATAATGATGCGGTATTATTATTATGAGCATGGGTTTTCACTAATTTCATGAATTTATTTAATTTTTGTTACTCAATTAAATATTGTAACTGAAGTTCCATGAATATAAATAGACAAGTACGTCTATTGTTCCATAGCGAACACACCACATGCTTGATGAATTAATAATTGTTGAGATAAACAATTTCTCTCTCGAATCCTCTTCTCGGTCATCTCAAAAATGAGCGATGTTCTTCAAGGATGAAGAACAAGTGATCAAAAACTATAGACACAAGACACTTTCTTCACCGCACTAGCACCTATGGAATGAGTGGTGTTGATCAGAGGCCATCAGAGCATGTGTGGATCACCACTAGAGGGATTCTATTTTGGATCCTCGCAAGCACAGCAAGATAATCCGAAAGGGTCATTCCAAATGATCAACATCATCAATGAATAAAATACCAAAGATCCATGTATTTTTTTATTTATGAAATTAATTAAATTAATTATAAACATGATGTGCAAGATCCTCTCTAAAGGTTTCGGGCCTCTTTATTCTTTATCTAAATCTTTGATTCTATTCCATGAAGATTGGTGTTCACCATCGTATTGATCCTGGAATAATCATTGATCATGGTAAAAATTAAATTTGGGTTTCGTCCCAACCGTTCTTCCACTGCACCTGGAACCTTCAAGTGGTATTGGATCAGTTACATCATATTTTATAATTATTTAAATATTTCATTGACGATTTACGCATTTAATAATTTAGTTGTTTCAATTCAAGTTAATCGTTCTGTAAATCTAAATCTCGAGATATGTTCCTCCTCTTTTTTTTCTCGTTCAACTTACAGAAATGACATTTTCTTTTAATTTTGATTAAAATAAAACAGAGGATCTCATCTATAGGTGCCAAGGGTTCTTAGATGTACAACACAAGAACACACAACATGTATTCGGCAGTACACACCGTGTAGCCAATGTTCAATCCACCAGGTCTGGTCCGCCAAACCAAGCTGCGTCATTAGAGTTTATCTAAGTCTTAATGACTCCGTGTGTTGACCAGGAATAGGTGGTACACAGTTTCTAGATTACATGTTGTGTGGCCCACTGGACACTACGTGTAGTCCCTTCGGGTTAGGGTTGGATCATGTACCCCGTACACGGCATGCCCGGCTGGAGACCCTGTAACGAGGAACTACACGGAATGTGGCCTACTGGACACGTTGTGTACTTCAAAGAGATCTGAAGTACACTCACATGATGTTTCCCTAGGAGTGTACTTCGAAAGGACGGTGAAAAATAGTACACGCCATGTATTTGGAACTACACATCGTGTACTCATCCAAATTACGTAGATTTATTAAAAGTTATTATTATATTATACAAACCCTTGAGACTTGTACCATCATGAATGCATAAAGCTGAGGCACAACATGTGATAGGATTTTTATATATGTGTGTTTAATTTAACATCTGCGTAATGTTCATTTCTACTCATTGGGTAGTTATGAATAGTAATTCACAAAGTTTCCTCCAAGGTACAAGTTACGTACAAAGTAAATTTTAAATGAATTTATTTTGTTTAAAATTATAATGGATGATAATCTCAAGGAAATTCAGAAAAGGTTTTAAGATAAAAGGATTGATTAATTAAAGATAATAATTAATTGATTCTAGAGTGATTTATCTTAAACAAGAATGATTAAATAATCTAATGCTAGTTTTATTTATGCGTAAATATTATTTCATGTATGGATGGTCATGATCTAGACCAAGACCCGTGTATGTGGATGGTTTCTTTTAATTTATTTATTTAAATTAAATTTGTTGGTCTGTGAGCCTTCCCATCGTTAATATATTGGGCCTACGTGCCCAAGGTTTCTTTTATGTAAACCCTATTTTTACCCCACACCTGTATGTGAGTTAAAAAAAGGCATATTTAATGGATAGAACTCCCAAGATAGTGGAGGCGGTTCAATTTGGAGCCAATATGAAACCAATCCCAGGAGATACAGAGGTGGATAGGTGGAAAGATGTAAACATGAACCCAAAAGGTTCAAGATGTTTCTCCCCTAGGTTAGGGTTAGTTTATCAACTGCTAGATAAACTAACCATTAGAAAAGATCATGATCATTCTCTTTAATTTATTTATGTCAGTTGCATGGTTTATCATTATGGATGTGTTGTCACGATCACATAATTAATGAATTAAACAAGAATGCAAGATAGAACTAAAATAAAGGAGACTTATGTGTAAATATTATCAAGACATGGTTAATCACTTAAGTAAGTTCCACTTAATATTAACAAGCATGTGATAATGATAATAATAAATTCACGCATAAGAGATAAAAATCCCTCAAATAAAATATTAAGTCAGACCAAGCCTTATGTTACTTGAATAAGGGAAAAACTCAATAAAACTATGTGTTTGACCAACCCTTGTTGGGATGCTTAATTTTATACAGGAAGACCTTATGAAAGGTTTCGGGTTGACTTAACCATATTACATCAAGAGGAGTATCCCTTGCTAGACTTGGTGTAATTTTTGAGGCAAGAGTTGAGTAAATCCAAAAGTCGTGATTTCAGGATTGGGGAGTCCACTCAATAGATCAAGGAGCTGCAAGCCCATATTTGGAAAAGACCTACCTACCTAAATACCTTCTAATAGATTGACCAACCCTTGTTGGGGTTATGCGAAGGAGGATATGGATCCTTGACACTAGAATGTCATAGAAAATGGGCATTATGAGTTCAATGGTGAGGGCCGTTGAGACTTGATAAAATAATGGGATACTTAATAAAAATTTATTATTTCACATAAAATGTAATCAATAAAGTACTAATGATTTTCTCTTTTAATTTTAGAATAAAAATGACAAGCTTGTCAACCACACTATCCCTATGATCAATTCTGTATAAAGACAGAATCCTCACCGACAGTAACTTCTATGAATGGTTTAGACGCCTTCGGGTTATCCTACACCATGAATGGAAGTCTTACATTCTGGAGTTATTATTACCTGATCCACATACCAAAGAGGTGAGCGATGAGGATTTCCTGGTCTATGAGAAACATATGAATGATGCGGTGGACGTTCAATGTTAGATGTAATCATCAATGTATAGTGATCTCATGAAGTCTCATGAAAACATGGATGTTTATAGCATGCTCGAGCACCTATGTGGTCTTTACCAGGAGAGATCAAGATAAGAAAGGTTTGAGATCTCTAAGGCACTCTTTTAGAGTAATCTTGGATAAGGTTCCCTAGTTGGGCCCCATGTAGTCAAGCTCATTGGCTACATTGAGAACCCGGAGGTTCTAGGGTGTAAACTCCCCAAAGAACTGGGCATCGATCTCATTATCACATCACTCCCTCAGAGATTCTCTAACTTTGTTGTCAATTTCAATATTAACAACATTGAGAAGTCTCTATCTGATATTCTTATCCTCATTCGCCAAGTGGACAAAGATATGAAGCGTGAAAATCCTTCTGTCCTTATGGTGAATAAGAGGAAAGTGAAGCCAAAGAGATTTAATCCCAAATATTCTTCATGGCCTTCCAAGAAAAGTAAGATCAAAGGGGAGGTAAAGGAACAAGAGGTTGTTTGTTTTGCATGTGGCAAGAAGGGCCACTAGAAGAAGAACTGCACCCAGCCTAAGAATCAAGGGGAATCTTCAGGTGCATTTGTTATTGAATGCAATCTATCTGTTTCAAAAAATTGGGTGTTTGATATAGCTTTTGATTCTCACATATGTATCAAAATACAAAAAACAAGTAGATTTAGGAAGATTGGCCCAGGGGAGGTAGATCTATGAGCAACCAACAAAGCCAGAATTGCTGTTGTAGCTTTCAAGGACTACCACCTCACGTTGCCAACTGGGATGATCTTGGTATTGAAGGGTTGTTATTATGTGTCTTCTGTTACTAAAAACATTATTTTTTTATCCAGATTAGATACATATGGATTTGTTTTCAAGTTTGGAAATTAATTTTGCTTCTTTTATAAAGATAGAATTTGTTTTGGTTAGGAACATTTATACAATGGTCTTTACATGTTGGATTACACAAACCAAGTAATGGAAATCGATAACAAAGATACTTCACATGACTCAAACCACACCCAACTTTGGCATCACCGGTTAGGTCATGTAAATGAGAAATGCTTAACAAAGTTACATCTAGATGGATATTTAGATTCTTTCGAACTAAAACCACTTGGCGTATGTCATGCATGTTTACAAAGAAAAATGACCAAATCCACATTTAGTGGGAAAGGTGAAATGGCTAAAGAACTTCTTGAATTGGTTCATATTGATGTGTTTGGACCATTTATAGTTAAATCAAGGATAGGATACTCATACTTCATAACTTTTACAGATGATTTTAGAAGATATGGATATATCTACTTAATAAGGTATAAGTCAGATTTTTTTGATAAGTTTAAAGAATACAAGAATGAAGTTGAGAACCACCTTGGTAATAAGATTAAGAAACTCCGCTCAGACTGAGGTGGAGAATATCTTAATCAAGACTTCATTGATTACTTACAGGAGTTTGGGATCCTATCTCAACTCACTCCTCCAAAAACTCCCCAGTGGAATGGTGTGAGCGGAAGGAGGAACCTCACCCTATTGGAAATTATGTGATCAATGATGGTTCATAAGAGTCTTCCATTATCTTTTTGGGGATATGCGTTACAAACAGCGGCACACATACTAAACCAAGTACCAACTAAATCGATAAATGGTATTCCATATGAGTTATGGCATGGAAGAAAATCCATGTTATCGAATTTACATGTATGGGGTAGTGAAGTGTTTTTTAAGGTCTCTTCAGGTAACAAACTCGTACCTTGAGCCACAAAGTGTACCTTTATAGGATACCCCCAAGTAAAAAAGGAGATATTACCTATACAACCCCTTAGAAAAAAAGTTTAAAGTGCCAAGAAATTCAATATTCCTTGAGAGGGGGAATATCTCTAAAAGAAATAGTGGGAGCGAGATAGAGTTCAATGAAGTCGAGGCTCAGGGTACACAAGAGTTAGTATAGGAACAGATTCCACAAAGCCCCATGGAAGAAGAATTTGTTCTAGAGACAAAGGTACTATGTAGGAGTACAAGAGAGGTTAGATAACCGGAATATTTAAGTTTTCTAGTTACCAAGGATTATGACTCATTATTAGTTAATAATAATGATCCTCTAACCTATGAGGAAGCAGTATGTGGCACAGACATTGCCAAGTGGAAATAATCCATGAATTATGAAATGGATTCCATGTATCAAAACCAAGTCTGGATTTTGGTAGATCCTCCAGTTGAAGTAAATCATGTTGGTTGCAAATGGGTATTCAAGAAGAAACTAGACATGTAAGGACAAGTCAGTACCTATAAGTCACAACTAATTTCAAAAGAGTTTAAATAACGTCAAGGAATTGACTACAATGAAACATTTTCACCAGTTGAAATGCTGAAATCCATCATAATTATACTTGCCATTGAGGATTACCATGACTACGAGATTTAGAAAATGGATTTCAAAATAGAATTCATTAATTGGAACCTTTATAAAGATGTTTACATGACACAATCTGAAGGGTTTATGACTCCAAAGGATTCCAATAAGGTATGCAAGTTGCAGAAATCAATTTTTAGATTAAAGTAATCATCTGAGTCCTGAAAAATTTGTTTTGATGAATCCATAAAAGAATTTGGTTTTATCAAGAATGAATGTGAGCCTTGTGTCTAAAAAAGGTTTAGTGGGAGTGCAACTATTTTTCTAATAGTATATGTTGATAACATATTACTTATTGGAAATGAGAAACCAGTCTTACAGTTTGTTAAGGCATGGTTGAATCAATGCTTCTCTATGAAGGACTTGTGTGAGGTAGTATATTTTATTGGGATCAAGATTCATCGTGATAGATCCAAGAGATTGTTGGGCCTAAGTCAAAGTACATACATTGATAAGATACTGAAGAGATTCGGTATGGAACAATACAAGAGGGGATTGTTTTCAGCATCATATGGCATTCATCTTTCTAAGAAAATGTGTCCTAAAATACATGAGGAAAGAATGGTAATGGAAATAACTCCATACGCATCAGTGATTGGTTCAGTCATGTATGCCATGCTATGTACTAGGCTTGATGTCGCATATGCATTAAGTGCAATAGGCAGATATCAAGCTGACCCAGTTGGCCGCCATTGGATGGAAGTTAATACTATCCTAAAGTATCTTAGGCATACTAAGGATATGTTCCTAGTTTACGGAGGAGATGAAGAACTAGTTATCATAGGATATACAGATGCTAGTTTTGAGACTGATCAAGATGACATGAAATTGCAAATAGGATACATCTTCATTTTAAATAGAGGTACAGTGAGCTGGAAGAGCTCAAAGCAGAGTGTGGTCATAGATTCTACAGCAGAGTCCAAGTATATCACAACTTTTGAGGTAGCTAAAGAAATAGTTTGGATGTGAAGCATAATCCAGGAGCAGGATGTGATACCTAGCAGTAAAGATCCCATCACATTGTACTATGATAATATTTTAGCGGTGGATCTCACAAAAGATCCAAGGTCACATTAGAGGAGGATTCACATACTTCAGAAGTATCATATCTTGAGGTATTTTTCTTAGAGAGGTGAAGTTGCAGTGAGCAGTAGTTCCACGGAAGACAACGTGGTGGACCCCTTGACTAAACCCTTGACTCAGCAGAAACATGATCACTATGTGAGGTCTAGCAGACTGAAAGTTGTAGGCATATGGCTCTAGTCCAAGTGGGAGTTTGTAAGATTTTGTGTCTTAGAACCAACTGGTTGTACTTTAATTACATGGATATTTAATGTATTTAAATATTAAACATCTTATTGCATATTTTTCATTGTTCTTCATGACTATGATGTAATAATATCCTAGAGTATTTGTTCCATTGATAAGGTCATGGCAGTTCCCCGCTATGATGAGAATCTTGAAATGCTATAACCATATTCTTAAATATAGTTCTACGATTGGATGACATACTATGAAGGGACACATAGCATGAATACCTTCAGGTGCGAGTACTCATAAGCAGATGAGACTTCCTCTCATAAAGTTCTCACTTGGTAAACTCCAAGACAAGAGACTATGAAAACAGACCCACCAGTAAGAATTATGCATGTTTTGGTGTCATCAAATATTTCTATATGCGAGCATGTGTAATGATCCTTAGACTTTAAGATAATCATTAATACGTGTCATGACTCATGCACTTTGATTTACTGACAAAAACCATCATGTAGACAGTTGGCGGGAAGTAGTGTATCTTGGGTGTGTCACGAGTGACATGATATTAATAGATAAGTCAAGGAAGGATTTGTCCATTCCATTTATGGAAGTTGATATCTTGGCCATTTGAATGAAATAGAACCATCATGCAAAATTCCATGGACATGGTGCAATGATGAGTTTATTTCAGGTATTCAAAGAATTACGTATCAAGTATAAAGGTCAATGACACTATCATGAAATAGCTTGATGAGATATTGAGACAAAGGGATTATATTACACAGTGAGCATTTGTATGTGGATGTCATTGTTGCGACTTTATGTTCTTTCTGTTGGGTGCCTTAACCCATTAATAGACAGTACTCTTGGACTTTAGGAAATCTCACCTAATTCCAATGAGAAAGAATCTTAGAGGGTCACACACTGAGTGTTTTTGGTGGTCTCGGTTAAATTCTATTTGAATTTAATTAATGAAATAAATATTATTCTCAAGACCGTGGAATAATTTTATTCAAGTTAAGATGATCTCATAAATTAAATAAAATATATTTATTTATTTTATTAAACATTTAATAAATATTTATTTACTAGTTTTTAAATAAAATATTTATTTAAGAGAATAAATTATTTATTTATTTATTCAGGTGTTCAATAAATGGAAGTGGAGTTTGAGCGGACCAAGGCTGGTCCAGTAATAAAATAATTATTTGCAAGATGGTAAATAATTATTATTTGGCACAAGTTAAAATAATAATGACGCTGCTATTATTTTGTGACGTGTAATTTTATT
Organism: Viscum album; assembly: GCA_963277665.1. NCBI lineage: Eukaryota > Viridiplantae > Streptophyta > Magnoliopsida > Santalales > Viscaceae > Viscum > Viscum album. Next base: position 1,969,426,131 of record OY728143.1, read on the forward strand.
CATAATTTTTTTTTGTGCAAGTTGATGCACCATAAATAATGAGGTGGTATTATTATTATGAGCATGGGTTTTCTCTAACTTCATGAATGTATTTAATTGATGTTATGCAATTAAATATTGTAACTAAAGTTTCATGCATATAAATAGACAAGTACATCTATTGTACCATAGCGAACACACCACACGCTTGGTGAATTGAGAATTTTTGAGATAAACAATTTCTCTCTCGAATCCTCTTTTCATCCCTCTCAAGAACTATAGACATTCTTAAAGGCCGGAAAACAAGCGATCAAGAATGACCGACACAAGACACTTGCTTCACCGCGCTAGCTCCCATAGAACGAGTGGTGTTGATCAGAGGGCATCGGAGCATGTGTGGATCACCGCTAGAGGGATTCTAGTTTGGATCCTCACAAGCACAACGAGATAATCTGGAAGGGTTATTCCGAACGATCAACATCATCAACGAAGAAAATACCAAAGATCCAGGTATTATTTTTCTATATGAAATTAATTAAATTAATTATAAACATGATGTGCAAGATCCTATCTAAAGGTTTCAGGCATCTTCCTTCTTTATCTAAATATTTGATTATATTCTATGGAGATTGGCATTCATCGTCGTATTGATCCCAGAATAATCATTGATCATGGTAAAAATTAAAGTTGGGTGTCGTCCCAACCGTTCTTCTGTTGCACCCGGAACCTATAGATCAATGTAGGATCACTGATAGGCAGAGGTGTTGAATCATTGATCACTTTTTATTTTACATTAATTTCTATTAACTTGGTAAGTAATGTTTCCTAACCTTTGAAAACTTGTTAGAGTTATTATCCACTAAAATATAAATCTCACCCTCATCTTTCATATGTAACAAATATAAAGAGAGATTAGCACATGATAGTTAAAAGGTTTAGTATAAATATCTACTCCTTTACATGTTGGTTATCCCCCAAAACATGGATTCTTTTACTAAATTCTTTCAGGATTAAAAAGGCATAGGAAACAACTGGTTGTACCCCCCAGTAATTGTTCCTACTGCTAGCCCTTGTTATACCCCTAACAATCAGCTCTTTTACCTCAATTTGTTATACCCCCCAACTATCTTAATTATGCTAAATTTATCTATAGTTGTTTATACCCCCCAGATATAAGCCTTTTCGGTAACCAATTATACCCCATAGCTACAATCTCTTTTCAACTTATTTTATGAACCACTGTAGAAATATATTCTTCTTTAGATGCTCTTTTTTCACAAATAAGTTATATCACCTTTACCTATTTATAATATTCAAGATCATCAATAACTATCACAAGAGTTTATTGGACTTGAAACTTCCTTTTGATCATAATAATACCTAGATATGATTGATCTGAACATTTCTATAGATTCATATAGAAAACTTTCTTAATTAGAAACATATTCCTGAGCGACTCTTTCTAGTATACCCTCCATCTTATGGGTCTTCATTTGATGCTCCTCAACTTACTATGATTCAGTCTGGTGTGCTCTGTTTGATGATCCTTCATCCAATTTTCTTGTTCCAATGCTTCTTTATCCGATAAAGTAAGATCGATCTGATGCAACCCCTTCTTTGACTGATGCTCTGTTTGTTAAATCTATAATTGAAGATCCTCCATCTGATGAACTCATCCTCAACTGGTTAAGAACCTTGGTTGAAAACTAATTTCAATAATACATCAACACTTCTACTCTTCCACATAGGAATAGTTTTCCACATACATTTTCCCTGCATTGTTGCACCCCTTTATATAGGTGTGTTTCTAGAAGTTTGTTTGGGTACTAAAAAGTATTTTTCACGCTCAAGGAAATTCAAATTTCAAACTTCTAACTCAACTGAATTTCATTGTATGATTCTTGACGCTTCTATAATTTTCTTCAATGTGATTGGAGTTTCTTAAAAGATTACCATTTCTTTAAACTTCCTTAAAATTAGTGTTAAGGAACTTATACAAACATTTCAAACCTTGATATATTAACAAACATTAAAATTATAACTCTACATAATAATGTTAATTACATTCTATAGTTTATAAAAATATCCTTATAACTCCTCTGTCTGATGTATTTCTATTCATTTATTTCATTAGGACTTATCTATCTGATAGTACACCTTCAGTATTCTCTTACTGATGAACTCATAAACTTTCATCATTACTTAGATCCCTGTTCCATTTACCTACTGTAGGAAACCTCTATTCGATAAACTCGTCATATGATTTTCTAATGAAATATCATATCTCCATCTGACTATTGGATCTTTATACTATTATTTAAATAGTTCTATTTATATGCAACCTATTACTGATGACTCAGAAGCCTCTATCTCATGACTCTTCCTTAGAAACTCGGGTTGGTACATCTTTATAGGATTGTCCATCTAATGACATTGTGCACCTCAGTCTGATGTTTATCCATTTTATTCTACTCAACTTCAACTCAAACTTTGTATGCCCTTATCTTATTAGAGTGACTTCACATCTCTCTACCCAGTGACATCACAAATATCATATTATTGGATCTTATGTGTTCTTGTTTAGTGAATCCTTCATTCATTGTAGCCTCTTTGATATCTTTATCTAGTGTTCTGTATGAGTTTCCTCTATATAATAGCATAGACAATTTATCCTTTGTTTGATGACTTTATATAGTGAAAACTTTATATATCATTATCTATATAGTTGCTTATTCCAAATTTACAACTAAAACTGTATACAAATTTATCCATTCACTTGGAGTATGTCCATCTGGTCACATTTTTCAACTTCATACAAAGAGTTTGTCCTCTAAATCTTGCTTGAACTTCATATAGATGCTTTGATCTTGGACTTCTCACACTTTTTACTTATCCCATTGTACCAATGCATACAAACTCATCTTAAATCATGATAAAATTCATGATGTTAATAACTTAAAGAATTGAATATAATATTTTGACTTATTATGGAAACTTCATTACACTCCATAAGGGAATTTTCTTTACACGTTATAAGGAAACTTCCTTAACCTTCATAATGAAATTTTTCTACATAACTCTAAAAATATATTCTCTCAACACTCTCTACAAACATATATTGATATATTGAAAGTAAATAAAACCACACACACTTTGGAACAAAAAACATCTTAAGGAACCTTAGAATTGATTGGATTATCCCTATATGGAATGGGATTCAAATGGTAATAAATATAATATGAAATGCTTAAATGAAAGAATTAAATTAAAGTCTCCTAAATGTTTGTGTGCTTATAGTATATTTAGTCCTTAGTAGGGGTCACCAGGTATCTGAGAAGCGATAACAATAGTTGAGGTTAAGGCTAGGTAGTTTTCATAGTGTGGTTGTGAGATATATATGTTTCTTATGTTTTTGGATTTTTTACAATGCCTCACTCATGTTGGTAGGAAGACTGATACCTAGTGGAATCTTTAGGGTATTTTCCCTATAATCTAGATTAGCGAGAAATATATGGCTAACTACCCCCTCTTTCCTTTCTCTCTTCTCCTCATAATATTGTGTGTTGTTAGGGATGATGATTAGAGGGCTGTAATGGATTGTGCTTGTTTTTACACACATGTATCTCAAGATATGGTATCATAAGGATTATTATAGGTATTTTGTGTGTGTATTGTAATATATTGAGGTCTAATACATGATGTATGGAGTGTGGTGACTCATAAAAACTACTTGGTTACTACCTAGAGATGTAATTTTGATAATGAGATGATGTGATGTACAGGGTTCTTATTTTGTTAGAGTTTCCTAGGTATTTTTTGGTGGGAATATTTCACTACTAGAAAAATTACCTATAGCCACATATTTATAGCAACGGTTTTGTGATCCGTGGATATAGGTCAGTTTATAGCCATTGTTTTAATTAAAACTCGTGGCTATATGGTTGTTAAACCCTCTGCAGCTCTCTCATCTTCCCGACCCCTCACGACCCACCTTACCCACAACCTCTTCTCTCTCAGTGGCCCTCTCTTCTCAGCGGTGACCCTTTTTCCCCGACGGCCTTCGTGACCTCTCCTATCCTTGATCCACATTAACCGACGGTTCTCATACGGCCTTTGTTATTTTTCCCCATCCTCATCCCCCTCATGAAGTTTCTCTTCACTGCCACCAAACGAGGCAACCCCCTCGCCTTCTTGGTAACATCTCACATCTCAATCATATCCAAGTGGAATTAATTATTGATCTTTGATAGTATCCTTCCACCAAAATCCTTCCTACCCATGATTCTAGGCATGTTCACATACCCCATTATTCCTTTATTTTCTACAGCATTGTGTAGCATTTTGAGGCAGTAAAAATTGTTCATATATTCCCCTATTTTTGGTTTAGTTTGATTTGATGATTACTTCTAGGTATGGGATTCTTATTCTCTATTATTTTTTGCATCTATGAAACTAGCATATTTTAGTTTTCCTTTAGGTGGATATATGGATTAACTAATGAAGGAAATGTTATATCTTTAAATTAAATTTAAGTGGATGTAGTTTTTTTACATGTTTTACTAGTTTATTATTATTTCTAAGTGATGATTCTTTCTTTGAATTTGAAGTTTTTATTATGTGCATGTTGTGACTGTTGTGAAATATCTAAACCCTATGGTTGATTTAGAATCCTTATTGTCATTTAAAACAAGCACTCATAATAGGATAATCACTTATATAATACTAATAGATTCTTGTGTGTGAACCTAGAATTTGTGTGAAAATACTTGTGAAAGTGATGATGAATTAATTAGAAAATTCACCCTTTAATTTAATTATGGATTTATGTGGTTTGGAATTTTTTGTTTTGCACTGCTAGTATGTTTATTTTTGTCCTTATGGTTGGGTGGCCTTTGTGGGGTTTGTGCAATGATGGTCATGAACAGTTCAGATGCAGGATGTGTTCTGGGTAGTGGAAGTATGGTGATTGATATGTGGTTTTGGTGAGATGGTTGGGTTTAGTTGTTGGATTTAGAAGGAGATTTTATAGTTATTATTTTTAGGTAGTTGGGTTGTTTTGTTGTGTCTTATTTTAGTATCCTAGTAATAATGGAATATGAAGTAGGTAATGATGAATGGGTAATGGTGTGTGATGGAAATTAATAAAAATGGGTTGGATTTTACATGTGGTAACTAGTTTGATGAATTAAAAAGTTATTAATGGGTTGAACTTGAATGGGAATTAATAATATAAATTGGATAAAATAGTTTGTCTTTAGATATGGGTCCAAATGGATTAAAAAATGAATAGTTTTTTGGTAATGTAATAATCAGGAAAAATGGATGGATCTGTAATTGAAATAAAGGAAATTATGGGTTGTGTGTGTTGGTTTTGTGTGGTGAGTTGCATTTAGTTTTGGCATCGTATGGTAACAATGGTATAGTGTTGATGATAAGATAGAGATTATGAGTTTTAATGTGAAACTTGTAGGTTATTCTTGTGTGTTGTATCTATGTGTGTGTGTGTGTTTTTTTATTTTCATGTTTCTTTTATAAACACCCCATCTGCATCGATAACTATGTATCAGCACTGAAATGTATTGAGGTGTGTTTTCCCCAATATCCTAATAGTGAGAAAAAATGTCACAATTAAACAACATATGATTATCCACAGGTATTTTTTTACTGTTTGGGTTTTCCATTCTTCTTAGTCATTTTTATCATGTTATACATTCTACATTTTCAAACTTATGTTTTTTCTATTTGTAGTGACATATGGATCAATTGGGTAGTAATTTTGTTTCTTTTGGGATTTTTTATTGTAATTTACTACAACTATTTATAGTGGTAAGTGCATCATGTGGGCATGCTTTTGTTGATCATCAAAATGAAAGATGGATGGTGTGTCCTTAAAAGGTAATGATGTAGTGTTTTAATTGGATTTAACATATTAGGTTTCAATATACTTTATGATTACTAGGATGGCATGTATCAGTGCCTCAATGCAAGGATTTTTTTCACCTATTAAGCATGTAATACTTTCTACATTTTTGAATGTGTTTTTTCTCTATTTGAAATGGAAGATGGGTAGTAATTTTTTATCTTTTGTAATTTTTGAATGCAATTTCCTCCACCTTTATTGAACCTATATTTCATGAATCATCCTTAGTTAGATATAAACTGCTTCATAAAATTTTATACATGACTACTTAGATTGATCATTATGACATTTCATGGAGGAAAGGAATAGTAAAGAACCATGGAGATGGGCTAAGTGAGAGAAATCATATCCTTGGAGAAAGGGGGAGGGTGCAGGGGGGTCTTTAGGGGTAGGTGGGGTCTGCAGGGGCAGGGGCATGGGGTGGGGGAGGGTACAGATGGGGTGCTAGGGGGAGGGTGAAGGGGGGTTTGCAGGGGGAAGGGGGGAGGGTGCAGGGGGTCTGTAGGGGTAGGGGGAGGGGGAAGGGGTAGGGGGTGTAGGTGGGGTGCAAGGTGGGAGGGTGAATGTGTAGGGGGGAAGGGGGAGGGTGTGCAGGGGTGGGGAGGGGGGTAGGGGTGGTGGAGGGTGTGTAGGGGGTAGGGGTGGGGGAGGGGTGTAAGGGGGAGGGAAAGGGTGTCAGTGGGGAAGGGGGTGTGCAGGGGTGGGGGTGTTAGTGTAGGTTGGGTGGTCTGCAGGGGCAGGGGGAGGGGGGAGGGTGCAGGTGGGGTGTAAGGGGAGAGGGTGTAGGGGGGTCTGCAGGGGCAGGGGAGGGGGCATGGGTAAGGGGAGGGTGAAGGTGGGGTGAAAGGTGGGAGGTGCAGGGGGAGGGTGTGTAGGTGGTAGGGTGAGGGTGAGGGGGAGGGGTGGAGGGTGTGCAGGGGGTAGGGGAGGGGGGAGGGGGAGGGGGGGCAAGGGGGGAAAGGGTGCAAGTGGGGCAGGGGTGTGTAGGGGTGGGGGTGCTGGTGAAGGGTAGGTCTGGGGGTCTGTAGGGGCAGGGGGGAGGAGGGTGTAGGTGGGGCGCAAGGGAGGATGGTGCAGGGGGGTCTGCAAGGGTAGGAAGGAGGGAGCGGGAGGGAGAGGGTGCAGTTGGGGTGCAAGGTGGGAGGGTGCAGGGGTATGGGGAGGGTGTGCAGGGGTAGGGGGAGGGGGAGGGGGAAAGTGGGGTGTGCAGTGAGGAAGGGGTAGGGGGTTTCACATCAGAAGGAATTTTTGTGTCATGTACTTATTTGAAATCATAAATGCAGTATAGCCTACAACATGGTGTCAATATTTTTATCATTTTTCAATGAAACTATTATTTTCTCATACACTCACTTATTTGTTGTTTATAATTCTTACACTGTAAATTATGCACATATTTCCTTTAAATATTAAGAAATATTGAAATGGTGATTGTTACTACTATTTAAAATAAATCATGCATGATAAATATTCAAATTGTAAAAAAAATTGTACTTAGGGCATTGTTTACTGAAAATATTGAATGATTTGTTCCTTGGTTGTATTATTTTATGTCAATCTCTAATTTCACCCATGCGTTCGCGTGACACTATGTTGACTTCAACAAGATATTGTTTTCCTGATGTCATAATCTTACTGATGATGCTGCATGTTGAAGTTATTATCATCATCACATGTTCTATTATTTCCTTTCTCACTAATCATGTTCCTCCCACTTCAATTTTTATATCCAATTAAAAATGATTCATCATATCACTGCCATTTTGTTGAAGCCTCCCAGGACCTGTTCGTGTGTGTTGTGGAAACCAGAGTCAAAGGTGACTCACCACGTATGCATAGGTAAGAATATATATAATAAATTATCCCGTTATATGTATATCCTCCCATGGCAGCATGATTACATATAAGGGGCTAGGTGTGCTTATGTATATATATGGATAATGCATACATGTGTGGGTGATAATGGGCTTATGCATGTGAGCATATATATAAGGATCCTATTGTGCGTGTTCAAGGCCATGTGGACACATACATAGGGGTTAGGGTGTCCTTATGTATATGAAAAGGTGCATATTCCTGAAGAATGGATGAAGTAGCTTAAATTTTTTGTTGATAAAAGTGTCAAGCGCCGAGTGTGTATTGGCTCATTTGAGGTAGGGTCCCTATCCTAGCCTCTTTAATTCAATAATTTTTAAAATTACATTTAGTTTCCTTCTTAATTCTACTTGTTTATATTAAATTTCAATTCTTGAATAACTGTTAGTTAAGATAATTGTTTTGTTTGATAAAAAATTCATGGTTTTGTAATAAAACCCCTCCAATGGAGATGCATTGTCTACGAAAACTCACAGTGGTATACCTTTCTTGACATTATTGCATTGATGTTTTCCTTATACTTGATGTCATTGTTAGTCGTAAAGAACACATAGTACTTGATCCTTTTTATATCTATGTATGGGGTTTCCCTCTTTTTATTAAAATGGTTGTTTGAACCAAAACACTCTTTAAGTGCCATTAGAATTTTAAGATGGAATTTCTCAAGTATGGAAGTGTTGTAATGACCAAGTCACCACTAAGTGACCCCCCTTTGATCTTATAAATGGATTTTCCATGTTTTAATGAATTGAATGAGTTAAATGGAATTGAACATAGTTAACTTGGCACATGAGAGGTATTTCCTCATGCAGTGAATTATGTAACAGTTATGCCTCCTTTCTAAAGTTTAATTGGGTGTCATGAAATAAATAGAGTGTCTTATTCATGGTGAATTGCACTCCACTTTTGAAATGTCTTAAGGGGGAAGTGGAAAATGTCCAATTATAACCAAACACCTCCACTGCAGGGGGTTCATGGGGTGGGTAGGGGGTGTGAAGGGGGTGGGTAGAGGGGTGCAGGGGAGGGGGCAGGGGGCAGGGGGCAGGGGTGTACTGGGGGAAGGGGGAGGGGTGTGTTGGGTTATGTTTCAAGGGGCAGGGGGAGGGTGCAAGGAGCAGGGGGATGGTGCAAGGGGTATGTAGGGGGTGTACAGGGGTGCATGGGGTGTGAAGGGGGTAGTGTTAATCACACCTATGAGACTATATTTTTATATCTTCTTTGATCACATAGTCAAAAAAAGTCATATTTTAGATATTTGAATACTTTTAGGAAAGACTTGTGCACAACATTTTCATATGACATTATAAGTCATACGATCATCAATGTTGTACGACATAACCACAATTTCCATATCATTCAGAGTGCTTCTCATGAATTCACTCCCAATGAAATACCCTTATTCCTGACACCATAGCATTGAGTAGTTAATCATCATGCAAAATAACCATATCCATGGACAAATCACTATTTAGTCATCCACATCCTAAACATATATTCTCATATTTCACAACTCTAATATTCCCACCAAAATGCTCGTAGAGGGCTTCCATTTTCTCGTAATTTTGGTACAATTTTTTCTCCCAATGTTTGAGAGTGTTTATATGAAGATCATATCCAAAAAGTCCTGGTATCATTTCACAATGATTTTCAATTATTTGAATAAAACCTATGATGCATATGTGAAAGTTGTAGATTATTGTAAATATTCACCAAAGTATACATCATGATGTAGTAAAATCCATCATGTTGTGGTTTGTGTTATCTGGTGATTCATGATACCACTCTGTGGTGTATGTATTGGATGGAATTAGATATCATTTGAACAAAAAAACTTTATTAATTATCATGTTATTTAGTATTGGGATGTACATATCAATATGAACCTAAAAGAAAACAATAAGTCATGTATTCATACCTAGGCCACTATGACTCCCTACACCTGAGGTCTCCATGTGTTAATCAGGATACCATAACACCCAATCATTCCTACTTTGGTGCCATTCCAAAATTCCACCTGCAAGGGGTGTGCAGGGGGTTGTAGGGGTGGTGCAAGGTGCAGGGGTGGTGCAAGGGGTATACGGTGGGGTGGAAGGAGGGGGTTGTAGGGGCCTATGCAGGGATGTGCAGTGGGGGTGTGTGGGGTGTGTGCAAGGGGGTGTGTGCAGGTGTGCAAGGGGTTGTGCAGGGTGGGGTGCAAGGGGGGTTGTGCAAGGGGGTGTCTGTCCAGGGGGGGGGGGTCTGTTCAGAAGGGGGGTGTAGTGGGGGTGTGTAGGGGGGGTGTGAAAGGGGGTGTGTGCAAGGTGAAATGGGGTGAAAGTGGTGTTTCTCATTTTTAGAAAGTCTAATAGATAATGAATTTCCTTAGAGTTCAATAAAATAAGTGTGGTGGAGTGATAAAACTAGAAATTTTATAAATTTTTATATATAATTCATTTTTTTATTCCCTCAAATTCTATTAAAATCATTTGCATTGCTATATTTTCACATTTTGTATGATTTTCTATGAGTAAAATAAATCTGGATTGTTTCGTTTATTTTAGTGATAACCTTTTTATGTTTTCATTAATTAAATGCGTTCTCATTTATTTTCATTAGATTTATAAGGATTCTTTTGCTCCTTCCATTGATTTAGGTGCATATGCCAATGCATATGTTGATGATGATGCTGGTCTGAGAGGAGGAGATAATGATGTTGGTGTTTCTAAAGGATATGATGAGGGTCGTGGTGGTTTTGGTGATACTGATATTGAGGTACATTTTAGATGTAAGTTTTATTCTTGGTTTATACATTGGATTATACCATATAATGATGTTAGTGTTTGGTAGATGTTGTGGTGTATACTATTTTAGGGTGCAAGGGGTGTGTAGGTGTGCAGGGGGTGCAGGGGCAGGGGGAGGGGGGAGGGGGCGTAGGGGTAAAGGGGGTGTGTAGGGGGCAGGGGGTAGGGGTGTGGGTGTACAGGGGGTAGGGGGAAAGGGGAAGGGGGTGTGCCGGGGTACAGGGTGTGTTGGGGGTAGGGGTAGGGGGTGTGCTGGGGGAAGGGGGTGTGTGTGTGGAGGGGGCAGGGGGAGGGAGAGGGGGTGTGCAGGGGGCAAGGGGAGGGGGTGTGTAGGGGAGGGGGCAGGGGTAGGGAAGGGGCGGTGTGGGGGTGTGCAGGGGGTAGGGGAAGGGGGGTTGTCCAGGAGGGGGGTGTCCAAAGGGGGTGAAGGGGGTTGGGGGGTAGTGTGCAGGGGGTGTGGGGGTGTAGGGGAGGGGGTAGGGTAGGGAGGGGTAGGGGTGTCTGGGAGGGGGGGTGTCCAAGAGGGGGGTGTCTAGGAGTGGGGTTAAGGGGGATGGGGGTGCAATGTGTAGGGGGAGGGGTTGTCCAGGAGGGGGTGAAGAGGGCTAGGGGGAAGTGTGCAGGGGGGGGGTTCAGGGGGTGGAAGGGGGTATGGAGGGGGAGGGGTGTCCAGGAGGGGGTTTCTAGGGGGTGAAGGGGGATGGGGGCAGTGTGTAGGGGGTGCAGGGGGCAGGGGAGCAGGGGGCAGGGGGAAGGGGGCAGGGAGGGGGAAGGGGGTGTACGGGGGGTTAAGGGGGTTGGGGGCAGTGTGAAGTGGGTGCAGGGGGAGGGGGCTACCCAGGAGGGGTGTCCAGGGGGTGAAGGGGGCAGGGGGGAAGTGTGGAGGGGGTGTGGGGGCGCAGGGGGAGGGGGTTGTCCAGAAATATATGCAGGTGAAAGAGCTCAAAAGAGAGTTTGGCTTCCTTTTTTTGGCTTCCTGGTGGATTTTTATTTTTGATCATTTGTTGATTTTGATGAATTTTATTGGTATACAGGATAGGGATGAATGATATGTAGAGAACCAGCAACAAAACATAGCCCATGCTTTTAGAATTGATGATTTCAATTTTACTCCTGAGTGTGCAATATTCGATCTTCTAGACATTGCTCCGTGTCATGGTTGGATAGTAGATCCCCATGTATTCAATTTTGAATCTTTTACCTTTATATTTTTTTAGAAAAAATATTTTATACATTCTCTCAGTTTGTAGTTTTTATTTTTCATTTTTATTCTTTCATTTTCTTAATGTGCATGTTTTCATGTATATGCATGTATGGGGGTGCCCAGGGGGTGTCCAGGGGTGTCTAGGGGAGTTTCCAGGGGGTGGGGGTGTTCGGGGGGGGGGGTGTCTAGGGCATGTCCAGGGGGGTCCATGGGGTGTCCATGGGGTGTCTAGGAGGAGTGTCCAGGGGATGTCTAGGGGGGTCCAAGGGGGGTCTCAGGGGGTTTCCAAGGGGGGTGTCCTGGGGGGTGTCCAGTGGGGGGTGTCCAGGGGGTGTCCAAGGGGGTGTCCAGGGTGGTGTCCATGGGGGGTGTCTAGGGGGTGTCTAGGGGGGTGTCTAGAGGGGGTGGGTGTCCGGGGGGTGTCCAAGGGGGGTGTCCAGGGGGGTGTCTAGGGGTGTCCAGTGGGGGGTGTCCAGGGGGTGTCTAGGGGGTGTCCAGGGGGTGTCCAGGGGTGTCTAGAGGGTGTCCAGGGGGGTGTCTAGTGGGGGTGTCCAGGGGGTGTTTAGTGGGGGTGTCTAGGGGGTGTATAGGGGTTGTCCAGTTGGGGTGTCTAGGGGGTGTCTAGGTGGGTGTCCGGGGGGTATGGGGTGTCCGGGGGGTGTTCAAGGGGGTGTCTAGGGGGTGTCCAGGGGGTGTCTATATAACAACTCTGCTTTTTATTACACACTTAAACCTGATTTATTACATAAAATCTTCACTTGATACAACATATAAGATCGAGATATCTAGTGTCTTTGGGGATTAAGAACATTACATAACAGCTTAGAACATAAAACACACAACATCTTTATTGAAAACTTCCTTTACATGACCACTACATTCCCTCATACTTAGCATTGCATGGGATAACCTGAGGACATGCATAAGAAAAGGGTGAGCTATAAAGCCCAGTAAGGGAATAAACATGGAATAACATGAGGAATACAATAAATGTTAGAAAATAGGAATATCAATGGCATACAAGAGAAACATGAACATAAAGGCATGATAAAGCATGATAATCATAACATGGAAACGTGGAAACAACACTTAACATGGAATTAGCATGATCCAAGGCTCATTGCACATGGAGAATGAGTAAACCCTCATTGCACATGAAGCATGAGTAAAACCTCATTGAACTTGAATTATAATGATTCAACACCCATTTCACATGACTTATCATGATACTATACTTTACCCAATGCATTGGAGTGCTATCAGGGCTCACCCTTCTTAAACATTTCATTTCATACATAAGTGTGCCACATGGATCATGGAATCAATCAACAACATAAGTTATTCCAAGATTAAGTAATGTTGAATAAATACATGAAATTACCATTCAATATGTATATGTGTATAAAGTTGAATATCCTTGATAGAGACATGGGTATGGTATTCACTACACAATGATCATGGCTTGGAAAAACGCGGTGCAATTTCGGCAGCATAACGGCGTGAATAATGATTCATGAAAATGGTTGATGAGAGAGAAAAGGGTGTATCATCATATATAAATTAAAAGTATAGTAAGTGGGTCATATATATACATTTCCCAATAGACTTAATGGAATTTATATGCATAATAAAAAATAATTACTTGGATGTAAAAGATGAGAGAGAAATCCCTCAAGGAATTTTAGCATGGTAATGGGTATACATGGGAGGAATTAATGAGAGATAAAGGGGTAAAACATCATCCAAACATAAAGAGGAAAGTATGGGGGAGGTTTTAAATCATACCCCAACATTTTTAATTGAAAAAAAGGCATAACAACTTAAAGAAAATTAGACATAAATGAGAAAGGAAGAAATCCCTTACTTGGAAATGTGATCCCAAAGGCTTGGGAGAGGCTTGAGAGAGGATTCTTGGGAGATTGGGGCAACTTGGAAGGATTATAGAGAGATGAGGGTAGGGTTTGGTCTAAATAAAAAGGCTTTTAGTGAAGATTAAGTGGGATCTTGGGTGGGTTTATATAGGAAAGGAGAGGGAATTCTTTATTATTTAGGTTTGGGACACCTCACATTAAACTAATCAAAACCACAAACCAGTCCATGGTTTTTGCCCATGGTTTTTTCCAAAGGGGATTGAAAAAAAAAATTCTATAATTCCAATGGCTGAACTTCTTAAAATAATAGAGTTGCTTATGTGGAGGTGAGTCACACTCTCAAGGAAACCAATTTAAAAAGACAAAATGTTTTATAAGCCTTGAAGGGTCCACTAAAGCTTTGTAAAATAAATCAAACAAACCCAAAATCACATTATTTTAATTTTAAAACATATATTTTCCGAAAATAATGTTTATATTATTTTATTACATCACTATTGGGTCATTATGATGTCATAAAACACATTTTATATTTAAACAGTATTTAAGTTTTACCCAAAAATTCGACTATCTCAGAAAATTATGAAAAATTCACCATTGGATAATTTCAAAGTCCTGATTCCAAAAATAAGATTCATTTTCTATAAAAAAAATCTAAATATGTGAATTTTTACTTTTATAATAAAAACTGACATTTACCAAAAATTCATGGGTTTTGACAAAAACAGCTTTCAAACCTTAATAAAAATTAAAATTGCATTCATAAAATAATATGATCATTTATATTTAATAAAAATTAATTTAATAATAATATTTTATTAAAATATTATTTAATTCAAAAATACTTTAATTCATCAAAATAGATTTCTTAGTTGAATATTAACTAAAAATATTATTTGTGCTTTAAAAACTATTTACAAAGTAACAATAATAAAATGAATGCACATTCTTTATAAAAAAATAATGTACATAGTCATAGTTCTAGGGTCTTGTTACATAACCCCTTATAAAACCCGCATAAGACCGAAGGGTAAGGTGTGCGATGGTGACAGACTCTTGGGGTGGCTTGGATAACATCACTCGGGTGGTAATCTCTATTAACTTCCACTTCTCTCGTAGTCGGTTCCTCTCAAGCTTAACTTGTTCAAGCTTGGATTGGGCTTGGTTAAGAGCGAATCCCAATGACGCCACCTCCTTTCCGAGCTCTAACAAATGGGCTTCATACGGGGCAAGTCTACTGGATGAGGTCATCGCTTCCTTTGTCTGAGTAAATTGGATTTGTTAAAGCCCTATATTTATACTAATCACGTGATCACTGTTCAATGGATATATTAGAAACGATCACAATTCATAAAGGTATTTTAAAATCCATAAAAATAAAAACAATGAAGTTCACATTTTATATAACCATAATAAACATTTAATTAGATCAAGAGTAATTTCCATTAATGAAAGTTTGGGTCGTTACAATCTTCCCCCCTTAAAAAATTTCGCCCTCAAAATTTTCTTTTCACACTCTAAAATAAAAGTGGGTAACTCTGCTTCATCACTTCCTCCAATTCCAATGTCACTTCTTCAAACTTCTGGTTTTTCCACAACACCTTGATGAGGGGCATTGTCTTATTTCATAGAACTTTTTCTCTACGATCTAAGATCTTCACTTGTTTCTCCTCATAAGAAAGATCATCCTCTAGTTTTACTACCTCTAAAGAGAGTACATGTGAAGGGTATAGTATGTACTTCCTTAAGAGGGATACATGAAAGACATCATGTACTTTGGCCATCGTAGGTGGAAGTTCTAGTCAATAGGCCACAGCCCCAACACGATCAAGAATCTAGAAGGGGTCGATGTACCTAGAACTTAACTTCCCTTTCTTTACAAACCTCATGACCTTCTTCCATGGAGATATGTATAGAAATACCATGTCTCCAACTTTAAACTCAACGTCTCGTCGATGGTTATCTACATAACGCTTCTGTCAACTCTGGGCTACCTTGATATGTTGCTTAATGGTTTTCACCTTCTCCAACATTTCTTCGACCATTTCTGGTCCTAGAAGCTTATGTTCACCGAATTCATCCCAACATGTGGGTGTTCTGAACCTATTCCCATATAGGGATTTATAAGGTTCCATTCGGATGCTTGAGTGGAAACTGTTATTGTAGGAGAATTTAAACAGTGGAAGATGTTGGTCCCACCCTCCTTTGAAGTCCATAGAACATGATTTTAACATATCCTCCAGTTTCTGAATAGTTCTCCCATATTGGCCATCAGTTTGAGGATGATAAGTCATATTGAAGTTCAGTTCAGTATCTAGATCATGTTGAAGAATCTTCCAAAACTTAGAGGTGAATCTTGGATATCAATCAGATACAATAGATAGTGGTACTTCATGCAGCCTTACCACTTCCCTAATATATATCTGTGCCAATTGATCCAATGAGAAATCCTCCCAAATTGAAATAAAGTGTGCGGACTTTGTAAAACGATCCACAACAATCCAGATTGCATTGTTGCCTTTGGTTGTCTTTGTAAGTCCGGTGACAAAGTCTATGGTGATGTTCTCCCATTTCCATGCTGGTATGGGCAGTGGTTGCATCATCCCCTTAGACTTCTACCTCTCTAACTTCACTTGCAGACACACCAGGCACTTTGATATATACTCAGCGATCTCCTTCTTCATATTATCCCACCAATAATGCTCTCGGAGATCTCGATAAATCTTTGTGTTTCCTGGGTGAATAGAGAAATTTGAACTATGTGCATCATCCAAAATTCCTTCTTCAGCTATGGACTTGATGGAACACATAGTCTTTTCCCAAATCTCACAATTCCTTATTCATTAATATTAAACTCCAAGGATTTCCCTTTTCTAATATCTTCTACTTTCTTCTGAATTCTTACATCATCCTTTTGAGTATCCTTTAACCTTTCCAAAAGAGATGGATGAGAAATCATTTGTGAAAGGATTGATGATGTTCCCTTCTTTATGATTCCCATGTCCATCTTCATCAAGTCTAAGAAGATTGGATCCGTCTCAATTCTCATCAATGATAGAATCATTGGGTCCTTTATACTTAGATCATATGCCACCTTGTTCGCTTTCCCAGGGTGGTAATGGATTGAGTGGTCATAGTCTTTGATCACCTCTAACCATCTTTGTTGGCGCATGTTCAACTCTTTCTGTGTGAATATATACTTGAGGATTTTTTTGGTCCATATATATTTCACACTTCTCCCCAAAGAGATAATGCCGCCAAATTTTTAAATTGATGATCATCGCAGCCAACTCCAAATCATGTGTTGGATAATTCTTCTTGTAAACTTTCAATTGCCTTGAATCATAGGCAATGACTTTGTCATTTTGAATCAACACACAACCCAATACCTTCTTCTAAGCATCACTAAATACCACAAAAAGTTCTCCACTCATGGGTAAAGTGAGAACGAGCGCAGTGATAAGCCTCTTTTTTAAATCTTGAAGCTTTATTCACATTCATCACTTCAAGAAAACTTTACTCCCTTCCGAGTTAGCTTGGTTATAGGGTTAGACAATCGTGAGAAATTTCTCACAAATTGTTAATAATATCCAGCTAACCCCAAGAATCTACAGATATCCTTTACCGATGTTGGCCTCGTCCATCCCTCAATTGCATCTGTTTTGGATGGATCCACAGATATCCCATTGTTTGTAATGATATGGCCCAAGAATGAGATCTCCTTCAACCAGAAATCACACTTTCTATACTTTTCATAAAGATTCTCCTTCTGCAAGGTCTCTAGTACAGTTCTTAGATGTTCATCATGATCCTCCTTGGTTTTGGAGTATATCATAATATCATCTATAAATACTACCAAAAATTTGTCAAGGTAATCCCTAAAGACTCTATTCATCGATTCCATGAAGATTTATAGAGTATTAGTGAGTCCTAAAGGCATTACTATGAATTCACAGTGCCCTTATCTTGTACAGAAAGCAGTCTTGGGGATATCTTCCTTCTTCACCCTTACTTGATAATATCCCGACCGCAAATCCACCTTGGAGAAGTATTGTTCTCCATATAGTGGATCGAACAAGTCATCAATTCATGGTAGTGGATACTTTTTATTTATCATGATTTTTTTAAGCTCGTGATAATCGATGCAAAGGCACATTGACCCATCCTTATTCTTGACGAAGAGGATTGGTGCACCCCAAGGTGAAGCACTTGGGCATATAAACCCTTTATCCAGATTCTCCTGTAGTTGTTTCTTAATCTCCTCAAGCTCCACAATAGCCATTCTATATGGAGTATTGGATATAGGAAATTCCCCAGGTATAAGATCAATTCATAATTCAACATCTCTTCTAGGAGGAAAACAAGGCAATTCCTCGGGAAACACTTCAGTGAATTCCCTCACAATAGGCATGTCTTCAAGGATGGTTGCCTCATTAGACTCAATCATTTGATCCAGATACGCATGCTCATAGGGAAGTAATATCCACACTTGAGATGATGGATCTAAATAATATTCATCTTCATCCTTGCACTTGTACTGAATTGAGGGTCAATTATCCACATGGAGAGTGATTTACCTCTCAAGAAAATTTATGTTGGCTCTATATAAGGAAAGCCAATCCATGCCAATAATTGCATAAAATTCCACCAGAGTGAGTATGATGAGGTTCGCTGGGAAATTAAATCCACATATTATGATAGGGGAGGAGTTATATTCATGGTATAAAATGATTTCTCCATTTGTCGTACTCACCGACATCTTTACTTACATGATTTTTAGTAGTACTGGGATTGTTCTACTAAACTTTTGGGATATAAAAAAATGCATAGAACCTAAATCAAAAAGTAAATTCACTATTCTTGAATGAATAACTAGCATACCTATCACTGCTTTGTTGTCAGGGTTCACTTTAGCAGTAGTAATGGTAAAATATCTCCCTTTATGCCTTGGAGGTTGTTGGTTGCCTCTAAAAACCCTTGTCTTAGGGCACTGATTTGCAAGATGCCCTGGTTATTTGCAGTTGTAGAAATGAACAATACTTTGAGGTTTGAACAAAGCGTTCCTCTCCTCTGATGCAGCCATGGGTTTTTCTTGTCGGCAGTTAATAGCTAGGTGCCCTACTCTTCCACACCTAAATCATTTCCTCATCCCCTTCAGGTAATTTCCGGGGTGCTTCTTTCCGCACCTTTGGCAAGTGAGGTGCTGGATCTTCTTATAACTATTGTATTTATCCATCAGACCACCAGAATTGAAGTCCACCTTACGCTTCTTTCCCCATGATACCCCTGAGATTCTCCGATCTCCATTTTGACCTTGAGGGCACATCATACAATTTCCTCATAGCTGTCGAAGTCATGGATCGCCAGTGCTTTCTGTAGGCTCAGTTTCAGCCCACCAAAGAAGCATTCAACCTTTCATTCAGTGGTAACGACAAAGTCGGAGGTTTATCATGCAAGCCTTGTGAAGTTTTACTCATATTATCTGACAGATTCGTCATCTTTTTTCTTGATGGAAAGGAAGTCCCTTTCTATCTTAAGTCGGAGGGTGTGTGGAAAATATTTATTAAAAAACATCTTCTGGAAATCCCTTCATTCCAATGCCTCAATATCCTCCTCAGGCTTTGTATTATTGATCAATTTCCACCATTGATCATCTTCACCCTCCATATGATAAGCAGCCAGGAGAACCTTCTCTTTTTCAAAACATTGAAGGATGGAGACGATCTTTTCAATGGAGTTGATCCATTGTTCGGTGATTGAGGGATCAGATGATCCATTAAAATTAGGAGGCCTTTGTCTCATGAAGCTCACAATAGAAACTTGTTATTTCTTATGGGGGGTTGAACATTCCTCTTGACCCATGTTTCTATTCAAATCTTGAGTTAACTGAGAGAGAAGCGTGACAAAGTTCGTGATTCCTGCTCCCATCAGATTGGGAATCTCATTAGCATAATCATCACATAAATCTTTACATCGGTTGTTAGACCGAGTCCTCCTATTACCGGCCATTAGATGAAATAAAAGGAAAGTTATGGGTTACACATAAAGGGTAATCTAAGTACCAAACTGATGACTTATAAATAACTTTTATTTCCATAACTTATGAATCCATAGGCTTCAATCTATGCTATTCATGATCAACTTTCTAACATATATTCTTAGGGTAATTTTTTCATTCCCTTAATAAGGGTTCATACTAAGCTTGTGAATTTAACAAATCATATCCCTTGGGAGTGTTGAAACCAAGAGTGCAGCAAGGAATGTTTTCTTGCACCAGTTCCCATTCGAGTTTAGATCAAAGCGGTGTTTTCGGGTTTTACCCCTAGGATACATCTGTGTCAGATCTACCTCTACCTGCTCGTATCCATACAGGGATGTATTTTCTTGATAAACCACTTAATAAATACTCACCAATACTTAGGGATTTTTTTATTATACTTATTCTTTTCTCTAAGTCTTCACTAGGGTTTTCTAATCCTAATCCCAAAAATAACTAAACCTATCCTCTAATACCAACTATAACAACCCTGCTTTTTATTACACACATAAACCTGATTTATTACATAAAATATTCACTTGATACAACATATAATATCAATAGTTTTAGTGTATTTGGGGCTTAGGAACATTACATAACATCTTATAACATAAAACACACAATATCTTTATTGAAAACTTCCTTTACATGACCACTATATTCCCTCGTACTTAGCATTGCATGGGATAACCTGAGGACATGCATAAGAAAAGGGTGAGATATAAAGCCCAGTAAGGGAATAAACATGGAATAACATGAGGAATAAAATAAATGTTAGAAAATTGGCATATCAATGGTGCACAAGAGAAACATGAACATAAAGGAATGATAAAGCATGATAATCAAAACATGGAAATATGGCAACAACACTTAACATGGAATTAGCATGAGTCAAGGCTCATTGCACATGGAGCATGAGTAAAACCTTATATCACATAAGGAACGAGTAAAACCTCATTTCACTTGAATTATAATGAGTCAACACCCATTTCACATGACGTATCATGATACTATACTTTACCCAATGCATTGGAGCGCTATCAGGGCTCACCCTTCTTAAACATTTCATTTCATGCATAAGTGTGCCACATGAATCATGGAATCAATAAACATCATAAGTTATTACATGATTAAGTAATGTGGAATAAATAAATGAAATTGACATTAAATATGTATATGTTTATAAATGTGAATACCCTTGATAGAGACATGGGTATGGTATTCACTACACAATGATCTTGGCTTGGAAAAACGAGGTGCAATTTCGGCAGCATAACGGCGTGATATAAGGATTCATGAAAATGGTTGATGAGAGAGAAAAGGGTTTCTCATCATATATACATGAAAATGACAGTAAGGGGTCATATAGATACATGTCCCAAAAAACTTAATGGAATTTAGATGCATAATACAAAATAATTTGGATGTAAAAGAGGTGAGAGAAATCCCTCAAGGAATTTCGGCATGGTAACGGGTGTACATGGGAGGAATTAATGAGATATAAAGGGGTATCCCATCATCCAAAAATAAATAGGACAGTATGGGGGAGGTTTGAAATCATACCCTAACATTTTTAATTGAAAAAAAAGGCATAACAACTTAAAGAAAATTAGACAAAAATGAGAAAGGAAGAAATCTCTTACTTGGAAGTGTGATCCCAAAGGCTTGGGAGAGGCTTGAGAGAGTCTTCTTGGGATATTGGGAAACATTGGGAGGATTATAGATATAGGAGGGAAGGGGTTGATAAAAATACAAAGGCTTTCAATAAAGAGGAAGTGGTAGCTTGGGTGGGTTTATATAGGAAAGGAGAGGGAATTCTTTATTATTTAGGTTTGGGAAACCTCGCATTAAAGGAATCAAAACCAGAAACCGTCCCATGGTTTTTTCCCATGTTTTTTTCCAAAGGGGATTGTAAAACAATATTTTATAAGTCTAATGGACGAAATTCTTAAAATAATAGGGTTGCTTATGTGGAGGTGAGTCACACTCTCAAGGAAAACAATTTAAAAAGACAAAATGTTTTATAAGCCTTGAAGGGTCCACTAAAGCTTTGTAAAATAAATCAAAAAAACCCAAAATCGCATTATTTTCATGGTAAAACATATATTGGCCTAAAATAATGTTTATATTATTTAATTACATCACTATTGGATCATTATGATGTCATAAAACACATTTTATATTTAAACGGTATTTAATTTTTACCCAAAATTTGAATGTCTTAGAAAATTATGAAAAATTCACCTTTGGATAATTTCGACATCCTGATTCCGAAAATAATATTCATTTTATCTAAATAATTTTATAAATATTTTAATTTTTACTTTTATAATAAAAATCGACATTTACCGAAAATTCATGGGTTTTGAAAAAAACAGCTTTCAAACCTTAATAAAAATTACAACTGCATTCATAAAATTATATGATAATTTATATTTAATAAAATTTAATTTAATAATAATATTTTATTAAAATATTATGTAATTCAAAAATCTATTAATTCATCAAAATATATTTCTTAGTTTAATATTAACTAAAAATACTATTTGTGATTTAAAAACTATTTACAAAGTAACAATAATAAAATGAATGCACATTCTTTATAAAAAAAATAATGTACATAGTCATAGTGATAGGGTTTTGTTACATAACCCCTTATAACACCCGCATAATACCGAAGGGTAAGGTGTTCGATGGTGGTAGACTCTTGGGGTGGCTTGGATAACATCTCTTGGGCGGTAATCTCTATTAACTTCCACTTCTCCTGTAGTCGGTTCTTCTCAAGATTAACATGTTCAAGCTCAACTTGGGCTTGGTCAAGAGCGAAGCCCAATGATTCCACCTTCTTTTTGAGCTCCGACAAATGGTCTTCGTACAGGGAAAGTCAATTGGATGAGGTCATCGCTTCCTTTTTCTGAGTAAATTGGATTTGTTAAAGCCCTATATTTATACTAATCATGTGATCACTATTCAATGGCTATATTAGAAATGGTCACAATTCATAACTGTATTTTAAAATATAGAAACATAAAACCAATTAAGTTCACATTTTATATAACCATAATAAACATTTAATTAGATCAAGAGGAATTTCCATTAATGAAAGTTTGGGTCTTTACAGTCTAGGGGGAGGGGGTGCAAGGGGGGTCTGTCCAGGGGGAGAGTAGGGGTGCGCAAGGGGGGAGGGGTGTGCTGGGGGTCTATCCAGGGGGGAAGGGAGGGGATACAGGGGGAGTGGGGGATGTGGGGTGTTTTTTTTATGAAATTGGAAGGCCCATAGCCATGGTTTTAAACCGTGGCTATAGTCCCTATGTGGATTAAGATTGTGCCACGATTTCAAACTATGGTTATAGTTATATGGATATAACCATGGTTTGAACTGTGGATATAGGCCTTTATCCACGGTTTGAATAGTGGCTATAGGTCATTAGTCATGGTTTGAAACTGTGGTTATAGACCTTACCCTATATCCTCGCCAATACCAGCCACAGTCCATGGAACCATGGATATAACTTATATCTATGGTTTTTGGGCTTATAGTCATGGTTTCAAACCATGGATATAGACTTAATTTCTAGTAGTGTTAATTAGAGAGTGATGGATCAGAACATGTGATGTTGGGGCAAAGAAAAAAAACAATGGAGAAGTTGTACTAGAGTACCTTCATTTGATATTGTTTTGGATATTATATTATTACTTGTGTGTGATACTTGGTGATAAATTCATGGTGAGTCTAGGATCTTAGTATACTTGTTTAGGTGATGAATTAGTTTCACATGTTTATTCATTGGTATTTATTATGATTTATTTATCTTTTGCACAAGAGTCTCTATGGAGGATCCTACTGAGTATACTTGTTATACTCACCCTGCATCAATATAAACTATTTTTAAAGTCAGTAGGAGCTGTTTTTTTATCAAGCTATACATTACTAGCTTGTGGTGTTATTTATAAGTTTTTTAGGTTTTGAGGTAATTTTTGAGGATTTTTCATTTGGTTCTTTTAGTTTCTTTTGTAGCTATTTCAGTTTTATGACATTACAAGCATGTATTGGGATCATTTCTTTATTATGGGAATGGTTTATTTTTTGTTTTATCCTATCTCTTATTTGTCATGTTCTTATAGGGTAATTCCTCCCATATGTGTGTATTATATACTCTCACTGCTATTCAAAAACTTGTAGCCTATTGGAGGTGGGATTCGGGCATCATTATCTATATTCCCTAATTTCCATCCTAGGAGGGGTGCCTTTGTGGGGTGGGGTCATGATAAACCCTCTTAGACTATACTGAATACTCGATTCATCCCTGCTAAGTACTCTATGCACCTATAATGGGCGATCGATTGTCCCAATTACCCTAAACAACTACACCACCAACTTCAAACCATTACACAATCCTATTAATACTTATTCAAACCTTTAAACACATATAAAATTACACCTCATATAATGCTTATTAACTAAAATTTCAATCCAATTCCAAAAATTCAAATTCATTTTATTTTCAGTTTCACTAGAATTTGGTCTACCTACCATCTACGACATAGATTGTTACATTCTCAAGGAGCATCAATTTGTGCCATTTTATTTCACCACCTCCTTTACCTGGTTCTTTTCTAACATATTTGGATTTCATGACCTTTCAACCCAAATTGGTTTTCATTGAGACTTTAAAATAATAAATTCTTTTTTCATGAGAGATAGGTTCTTCCTTAGATCATTCATTATTTTTATGGTTGATTTTGAAGCAGGAAGAGAAATAATTTAGAAAATTCTCATGGCAAACACTTTGAAAATAACAATCATTTCCAATTTGGATCCAAATAAATGATGGAAGGTTTTTTTAGAAATATCCACATCCACTCAAATTTTCATGGCATAATGTGATTGAGTTTTTGTGGAAAATTCAAGTCAAATAATATTTCTAATGATCTTATAAATAGAACGAAGTGTTACATTTATCCTTCAATAATGATTTTTTTTAAAAAATTATAGTAACCCACATTGGTTTATTTTCCTCAAGAGATGAGATTCAAAGTATATATCTAGCTTATTTATTTTTATTTATGGTTTGTATTTATATGAAGTTATAATTAATGTATCTATAAGATCTAATAATTTGAATCTATTTAAATAAGTTCTTATTTTCTATGTTAAATTCATTTTATTTATTTTTATTGTTTGATAAAATTAAATTCATCATTTTTAGTTATCATATTTAAATGTTCTTATATGAATTTTTATTTTTTATTTGTACTTCCATTACAGTCACATTTCCCTTAAATCACATATAATTCCACAAAAAAATATTATTTTTAAATAAAGGATGGATGTTTGGAAAGATAAGTAGGTACCTTATCAAATACTCTCTTACTTTTCCCAAGAAGATTGGTGAAAATTTTTCAACAAAAGCTATGAATGATGAAAATATTCCCATAAAGGAAAAATCTATAGGATTCAACCATGTTTGGAAGTTATTTATGAGACAAATTTAAACAATCATTTCAATAAGTTTACAAATTTATTTTACATTCTTATTTAAATAGAGAATTTTATTATCATTTTATTAATGCATGGTTTGTTACCAAAAACTCAAAAACATAAATATTAGAAAAAATATATTATTGAAATAATTGGAAGAAATAAAATTTTATAAAAAACAATTTAGAAATATCTATATCTATAATATATAATATATATTTATAATTATACAAAAATATGTGCCTTTCTACTACACATGTCACCATTTGAGAACCTCATAGAATAGGTGTCACCATTTCCTTTCTCTCCTTTTCTATTCTTGCATTCCCCCTCCTCTACCACTTTTCCTTCCTCCCTGTGACATTTTTATTCTCCTTAAACCCTCATTTACTTCTCACCTTCCCAACTCTCTACCTCATAACATCCCCACCTCTAACCTACCTCACCATATTTGCCTCCACATCGCCACCTCCACCTTCTTCTTCTCATCCCCTCTACCATGCTGTCATCACCTATACCTCCTTCTCACCATCCTAAATCCCATTTCCAATCATTCTTCCCTCCATGATCAAGAAACCCTAATTGAGTAATTTTATAACCACTAAATATATACCTCCTTTATCTCTTCAACCTAGAAGAATCAACATTATTTATTTATAAAATTAAGGTTTGAAATGAGTTCCTTAACTTTTAATCTTCACTGAATATTAAAAACTAAAATGATAACCATATCAAAAAAAAATCATCAGGATCTTTTTTATCACATCTAATACATTTTTCTTCAATTTCATTTGGAATCATCACACTGATTCAGTCGAACTATGTACAGATGTCCCCCTCCTCTCCATGCTTAGAAAACAATTCATTCCATTATTTTCGTAAAACCATTTTATTTCTTCCAAGGATTTGTGTTATTTGATTTAGTATTTTGTTGATTGACTATTATTCCCCCTATCTATTATGATCAATTAAATGTATAGGAACTTATACATAATTGAATTTTTTGATCCACATCTGATCATTTGAAATTATAATATTTATACTTTCATCTGAATTTATTCTTATGAAACTCATAGTTCACCAAAAAATTATTATGTAAAGTTTTTTCTAAAAATAATTTTTTATGCGGGTGGGAAAATTATTCTTATAGGAATCCTCTAAAAATCTCACCGTTTTTATACCCTGGTAAGTTTGACTTATATTTTTCCATTTTTTACTTTGATTTCTTGAAACCCTAATATTCATAGGTCTCAGATCTTTCTCTCCATACCTAATTCAAATTCAATGTGGCTATCTATACTATGATTCCATTTCACAACAAAATATATATTGTCCATATGGACTGCTACAGTAAGTGTTCCTCCATCACCAAACTATGTATTGTCCACATGGATAATGTAAATTTTAGATTTTTAAATACGTTCATGGAAAATGAAGTTCTCTTCAAAATATTAATTAGAATTACTCACTATTACTAAATTTTAGGTTCTATTATTTTCACTACAAACTCAAACGCTACAAATTACAATTGTTAATTCTAAACTATGTTTACATCTACGTAATATTATATGCTATATTGTTCTATGAATTTTCATTCTATCTATATTATTTACCATTTAATACTATAGTTTTTTTGAGAAAATTAGTTTCATTACATATATTTTTTATTCACTTACACCATATTTTTAGTGTGTTTTCTAGATATTCAAATTCTTATCTATATTAATTGTAATTTTCATAAACCCAATAAAAATCACAAACAATATTTTATTCATTTAAAATTACATTTTTTCTATACTCTATTTTATATTTAAAACATGTTTTATATTATTTACATTATTAAATTTTAATTTTAGTGAAATATATTGTATATATGTTCTGATTTTAATTGATTTTTATCTTGTCTTCCACTTTTCTAATTGTACACATAAATTTTAAAAAAACTACTTATATGATTATTTAATAAAATTTAATAGAAAATTGATTCTATTTTTTTCATACAAAATTTTATCATGTTACTAAATTATTACTTGATTAAATATCTTAAATGAACTTTTATATGAAACAAAAATTCAAGAAATAGTATTTATAATAATATAATAGTGTTTATTAGCAAAGAAATTCATAGGTTCATCTAAAATCAGCATCCATGTTAAGATTATCCCTAAAATTATAGTATAATTTTCTTTAAATATTATATATCATTATTAAATATCTACTTATTACCACATTTCATACTTACATAATTGGAGAGACACTATCTATATCATTTCATATGCTAATGTCTTCTAATAAATTCACAATTCTTATCTATGTGAAAAGTTGGTATTTATATTTTTTTTATATTTTTTTCACATTAAAGGTAAATTTATATATGATGTATACACCAAAATAATTACATTATAAACTATTCAATATAATAATACATAATAGTAAGTTTTATATTATATTTGTTACATTGATAACAATTTTGAAGGTATATTAAAACCCTTAAATATATATGTTTTCCAATAATTTTTAAAAATACTCCATTGTTGAATAGATAGTTGAATCGATTTTTTTATCAAAATTTCTATTTAAAGAAGTAATCATGAATAGAAAATTTAATCCACCATGAATAGAATCTATATATTTCAATTTTTAATTTCAACCATGGTTTCTAGGGCTTGATTAATTGATTTTGAGATGATTTGTGAAGTTGTATAATGTAAGATCCTGACTTTTACCCAGGAATGATCCTCTTTGAGTTTTGTTGGAGCCACTTTAAGTTTTGAGAATAAGACTTTTAATCATTTAAAGTGATGTTTCATAGTTGTTTGGGGACTCGGGAAGTGAATTTAGTAGGAAACTAGAGGTGGTGTGTGGTGATGGAGACGTTGCAACACCACCAGCTATCTGGTGCATTCCATTGACAAGATCATGGGCCGCCTAGAACCCCAATGATCCTAAATGAGGATAAATGTCTATATAATGAGATTAAATTTAAATTTGGTGGATTTAGGGAGATAAGGACTTCTATAGGATACCCATCGAGCCTCAGTGGGGTCTCTATCCATGCAGACACACTAGTGAACACCACTGGCTAGCTGGTGGTGCCCTTGGGTAGCCAGTAGGGTCGGGCTGAGCTGGACTAAGAGGGATAAATGTAATATTTTCCCCCTTCAAACCTTTTTTAAACACCTATACACCCCTAATACAACCCTAATTTGATATTTGTGAATTTTAAGGGTTATCTAAGGCTTTTGAGGCTTATCCAACACCTTTTCTTGGTTCTTTGATCTGCGGTTCAATCCGGACAATTTGAATCAGTAATTCCTTCTAGATTTTGGTTTTTTCCCCTTGTATTTTTCTTGGATAGGCTTCTTCCAACCTTAACTGTGTAGATCTATCACTATCAATAGTGGGGTCATTGTTTTTCACATTTATCTAGATCACAATCTTGGTTTTTTTTCTTCTTTATTTTTTGAGGTGGGTGGTCTTAAATAACTTCTTATGCTCAGATTTGTTTATTTTATTATGTGTAACATGTATGGTTTCACCATAAATCATGTTTGAAACCTTTAATAATTGGAAATTGTGAAATTGATGAAACTGTATGCCTAAACCTCCCATGGATCTTATTGGTTTTGTTGGCATTGAGATCGAGACTTACAACCAATTGAGTGGGGTGCCTACCTTTGATACTAGGTTGGAACTTGGAGTGTATGAACCTAGAACCCTATGATGAATTGTAAATTGATTATAGATTATATTAACTATGTGAAATGTCTTATCAAGTGAATTTATGTAATTGGATTGATTAAGAATCACTTTTCTTAAAAGCGGTTATTTGGCATGAAAGTGGAATTAGCATAATAGCATGATTAAATATGGATATAATGACATGTGTAATGGTGATTGAGAATATATATATTGTGAAATGGTTTTATTAAAATTATTATAATTATTGGTAACTTGGAACATAAATGGAAATTGTCTTGTTATTATAACATTTTCATGAAATGGTAAATAGAAACTAAGCATGAATGATCTATAAATGAACAACATGGCATAATGGAATAAATGGTTGATGATTGGTAATTTGGATAAATTAACCAATATAGAGTAACTTAACATGTTTGTAATTTTTTTTGAATTGTAGTTAATTATCTATTGTTGATTTTATTGTGAATAGATACTTCTCCCTTGGCATGGGTAGTGTTCCATGGGAACACATAAGCAGCTATAGCATCAAAATTCATATGAAGTCTAGTATGATATGGATATTTCTCCCTTAGCATGGGTAATATTCCATGGGAAAATTTAAGTGGATATAGCATGGGAATTCACATAGAGTCTAGTATTACATGGTTACTTCTCCCTTAGCATGAGTATTTCACCATGGGAACACATAAGCGACTCTAGCATGGGAATTCACATAGAGTCCAGTATTGATTCCCAAAGGAAATATGTATGGTTACTTGATGCTTGGGGGGAGATATATGATACAGGTGATTCATACTTGATATAAGAATACCCCAATGGTATGGGTGATTCGTCCTAGATAGGAGAATCTTCCATTGGATAGAGATATCTGACATCATGTCTATGAAGGTTTGGTTGACCCTAGGTTTCAACCCGAAGCTTGAGGATTGACATGTATATTTTGATATTATGTATTAATTTATGAATTAATTACCCTATTTATCATATAGTTTCATGCATTAATTATTGAGGGTGTATTATTTAGACATTGTGGGTGTTGGGATATTGAGTTTTACTCAAACACTATTCGGGATATCATTTGGTACCCAAAAAAACTTCATGGATGAATGTCTAGAAAAGGGAAAGGGGGAATTTACTTTATTTTTTTTCTTTATTGGATTAGATTAGAGTTTTGAGATGGGACCAAGCATGGGGTTTGGGATCGGTATTTTTGGATTCTCCATTATAGAGTCTTTTTTTAGTTATTTTCTTTCATGGAATTATATATGGAATTTAGTTGACATACAGTATGGAATGAAATGGTTTATTATAATTATTTTGATTGTTGGTATTCATATTCTATCTGATTGAGTTTTATGTCATGATTTATATATATTGTTTTTTTGTGATTTCTACTCTATTATAGAGTGTATAGTCTCCCAACTATATTCCTTAGAACCTCACTATGGGTTCAAAGCCTTTGGTATACAGGAAGTCATGCTTGAAGTCACATAGCAACCCATCTCAGTCACATGAGGGAGAACTGGTTTGGTTGAATTATAAATTTTTATCAAAGGCTAGGTCTTTTCTATTAATTTACTATTTAGGGAAGGTATACATGAGACTAGGATGTATCGGGGATTAGAAATGATCTTGTGCATAGGAGTATCTTACCCATGTGCAGGGAAATCCCAAGTTCCAAGGGATTATATTTTTGTTCATGATGTTATCTTATTATAGTTTTTATATTATTTCACCTTTGGGTGATTTACATATTATGTGATGTTGCTATTTTATGATATTTTTATTATGTTCTAGTATATAATGAAGTGTGTATGCATGCATCATGGTTGGAATATATAAAAATATATCGACATGCAGTGTTCATTCTAGGGAAATATTTACTGCATATGATATATCTTCCTATCTATATTGTGAAATGAAATACCTTGAAATATTAAATAAAAAGAAATAAATGGAACTGTTATGGAATTACAATTAACTTATTAATCCATGTTGTGGAGTAACCTTGTGTTAGGGGTTCTCTATTATTATCTTAGCCTTTGGGGTTAATCTTATTATATATCCCATGAACTGAGGAGATCCTAGGTGATTCATAATTCTAGCAGCTCTAAGGATGTCAAGTGAAGATCCTTGGTGGTCTAACCTAGGAAAATTATATTATGGATAGATGATTAATAGCTTGACTTAGAGCCTATTGAATGGTGCACTGTGAATATCGATGTTAAGGATATTCTCTTTCTAAAGATATGTTCTGTTAGTGATCGGTTTAGTGGTGTTGGAACCTTATTGTGTGGAAAACTAGAAAAGTAAGTGAGTACAGGATTATAGGATCATTACTCATGGGTAAATAACTTAATTGGAGTAAAGAGTGGTGTTTTATTGCCTTTATGGGAATCCTTGATCCATGAGAGATCATGAAATGGTTTCATGAGGTCGGTTGAACTAGTGGAAGCATGGTGTTGAGATGACCATTGGGAATATTTCTAGTTTTGTAGAGGAACCTAAAAAAACTAATGGTGGTAGGTCACTTAAGATTTTAATTTAGATCCACCCTTGGAGATAGCAACCCATGTTTGACCTGATGCTCATACGGCTTGGAAACCCAAAGGTTTATGTGTGTAGAAATGTATTTGTGGTAGAATATGGAATCAATATTAGATTGGGATACCATTGTGTGGTCAACCTAAGTTTTTTTCTAATGGAAATATCATGGTTCTATTTAGCGGCTTGTGTAAGGGGATGAGACCTGTCTGGTTTGGAAATCATAAACCATGCCTATCCAACTAAAGATATTTTTTCACATCATAAATGGATCAGTGAATTCAATATCTGGGTGTGAGTAGCACTTGATACTTGCTTAAAAATTGGTTATAAATGGATGATCACAATTAGTCATTATACTTGATGGTAGACTAGAAGGGGTCAATATAGAATGATTTAAGCATTGTGAGGTGAAAATAAGGATTATCCTATGGTGGGTATCATTGACCTGGTCATTTGTGAAATGACCTTTCTTATGTGAAGGGTTATGGCCTGTATAAGTCTGACTATTGAATGATCATGGTGGACCACTTTCAGTATGTCTTTCATGAAGTGCTATCTAGATTATCCCCTGAGTGGGATATCAAGTTCACTATTTATTTGGTTTCATGATTCAAACCTATTTTTATCACACCTTATAGGATATAACCAATGAATATTTGGGAGATGTAGGTGTAGTTGGAAGATATAGAAGATAAGAGATTCATACAGCCAAGTACTTCACCATGGGGTTATCCTATACTTTTCACCAAAAACATTGATGGAACTTTTCACCTATGTTTGGATTACCAAAGGCTAAACTAGATGAAGGTTTAGAACCAGTATCCCCTTACTCACATTGATGATATCTTCAATTAGCTGAAATGTGCCCAGATTTTCTCCAATATTGGCTTGAGTTCAGGGTACCATCAGTAGAGGGGAGACCTTATGGCATACCTCAGACTACTTTTAATATCAGTTATGGATTATATGATTTTGTTTTGATACCCTTTTTTATGATGAATTCATTTTAGGTTTTCATATACTTGATGAATAATATCTAACATCTGTTCCTAGATCATTTTTTGGTGGTTTTGATTGATGATATCTTAGTGAACTCTTAGTCTAGAGATGATCATTCCCAATATCTTGTCCTCATCCAGAGTACTCTAAGTGAGAATTTAATATACACTAAGATATCAAAGTTTTATTTTTATATTGATAAATTACACTTCTTGGGTTAAGTGATCTTAAAGAATGGAGTTTCAGTGGACTCAGAGAAGGTGGTGGCCATCGTGTATTGGGAATGGCCCAATAATATCTTGAGATTCATAGATTTCTAGGTCTAGTATGATATTATTAGTTGTTTATCTAGGACTTCTCCCATATGGAATCACCAATGTTCAGGGTAACCAAGAAAGGGGTGAAGATTGTTTGGTCATATGATTATGAGATGGAATTATAGGACTTGAAGAGTAGGTTAACCTCAATACTGATCCTCACCTTACTTGATCTGGGTAAGGAGTATATCATGTAATGTGATGCATCAGGAGTTAGGCTTAAAGTATTTATGATGCATGAGGATTAATTTTTTACTTATGTCTTTAGATAGTTTAGTTTTCATGAGAGTATTTATCCTACTCATGATCTAGAGTTAGTTGTGGCGGTACATTCCATGATATTCCGAGACATTATCTTTTGGGGGATAGGTTTCTAGTGAACATGAATCAAAATATCCTCAAGTACATTTTTTCATAGTGGGACCTAAACCATCGGTAGAGGATATGGTTTGAGTATCTTTATCCTTTCGACTTTATGTTGGAATAAACTCTTGGAATGATTAATTACATTTCCAATTCTCAAAGTTATAAGGCACAGATAGAGGTGGTGTAGGAATCTCATGATGAGTGGTGGAAAATAACACTATTTTTAGATATGAATCTGGATGTTCAGGAGTCCCAGGGATGAGAGAATCTGACTTTGATATTCATTGTTTCCATGATTCCAAACCAAATCAAAAGATGGAATTTATATGATATGAATGGATTATCCCTAAGGGGAAACGTATATGGTGGGGAGTTACTATATAATTTGTCTCTTAGTGGAAAGGAGGTTCTTCTTATGAATAGTTTCATCTGAGTTTCTATGGGTTTTTTTGAATAGATGATGATTAAATTTATTGATTCTAAATGGGAGACACATCATAGTCTGACAAATATGTATCGTGGTATCTATTGAAAATACCATTGGTTAGGGATAATGAAGTAGATAATCGTTTTCATGGCATGATGCTTCATCGGTTAGTGGGTGAAGGTCGAGCATCAGAGTGGTGTTGGGTTACTGCAGCCTTTTTCTATTCTGAAATGGGATTGGGATGGTGTCACCATGGACTTCGAGCTATTATAACACAGGAATCTTCAGAAATATGATACAATATGGGTGATAATGTATCAACTAATGAAGGTATCCCAATTCTTTCCTATCGGGCATACCTTCACCGTCAATGATTTGAGTATTCTCTATGTGCGGGAGATAGTTTGATTGCATGGTGTTTTGAGTAGTATCATTTCTGATCAAGATCTCTGCTTCATGTCATGGTTATGGTAGAGCCTTCAGAAGGATTTGGGATCACAATTTCTTATGATAATAGTATACTATCCTTAAATATATGGCCTCTTAATAAAAGATTCAGATTCTAGAGGATATATTACAAGCCTATGTTTTATATTTTTGTGGCTCTTAGGAGAAGTATCTAGAACTTGTGTAGTTTTCTTATAATAATATCTTTTGGGAATCAATCCAAATGTCTCCTTTAGAGTATTTATTTATAAGTTAGTTTCATTAACCTTTTTTTGGTTAGAGGTGGGTGAGTCATCTCTTGTTTGACTTATTCTCATGTAGGAGTTTTCTTAGTATGTTTAGATGATCCTAAATTGGTTGGTAACCACATAGATCCAGTATAAATAATATGATTTTCATTAGAGAAAACCTATATAGTTCATGGTTGGACACAATCTTTTTATTTAGGTGTCTCCTAGACTAGGGTAACTACATATCTATAAGTAATGAATGTCAGTGCCTAGGTTTTTCAGTTCGTTCGAGGTAGTGGAGAGGGTTAGTCCAGTGGAATACCGATTAGCCCTTACATAACTCTATAGTGACATAAAAAATGTGTTTCATGTGCCAAAGCTTCATAGATATCACCCTAACCATTCCCATGTGATATATTTTGATGATGTTGAGCTCTATGATAATGATATATTTGAGGAGAATCTTATATGTATCATAGACTGTAGTGAGAATAATCTCTTAGGAAAGATCATTCCTATAGTGGGACTATAGTGGTAATAAGGGTGTATTCAAGAGGAGAACTGAGAGAAAGAGTCTAATATATGGGAACATCACTAATACCTATCAGTAATGTTTGGGAGAACATCTTAGGGGTGAGTTTTTAAATGGTGGGTAGATTTTAAGATCCCATATTTTACCCAAGAACATTTCACTTTGAGTTTTTTTTTTAAGCCTCTTTAAGTAATGAGAATGATCCCTATTTCCACTTAAAGTGTTGTTTCATAGGTTTTTTGAGATTTAATAATCCATGTTAGTAGGATTATAGAGTTAGTGTATAGAAATGGAGATATTTTAGCACCACCAATTAGCTAACGCATTCCACCGGCTAGTTGATGGGCTTCCTAGAAGCCCATTGAGCCTATAAAAGGCTCACCGGCTAGCTGGTGAGATCCACCACCAACTGGTGGGTTTGAGAAGAGTGGGTATCCTATTGGATACCCAACAACTATCCAATAGTGTTTCTAGCTATTCAAGCACACTATAAAACACTATTGGCTCGCTGGTGGTTCCCACTAGCCAACTGGTGGTGCCCACTAGCCAGCTGGTGGTGTCAGGTTGGGATGTAATAAGAAGGGGAAAAATTCATATCCCCCTCCCCCTAAAACCCATTTTAAACACATAATCATTGCTAATTTGACCCAAAAAATTATTTTTGAATGTGAAGGGTTCTCTAAGGCTCTTGAGGATTCTTCAACACATATCTTTAGTTATTTGATCTATGGTTCGACCTAGAAAACTTAAATTAGTAATTCCTTCTCAGTTTTGGTGTTTTTCCCTTATCATCTTCTTGGATCCCCTTCTTCCAACCCTGAAGGTGTGGATATATCACTATCAATAGGGGTATCATGGTGTTCCATGTTGATCTGGTTCTCGGTCTCATTTTCCTTCTTTATTTCTTGAGGTGGGTGATCTTAAACAACTCCATATGTTCGTATGTGTTTCTTTTAGTATGTATAACATGTGTGATTATGCTATAACTCATGTGCATGGAATTTACTAACTGGTAACCCATTGAAATTGATGGAACCATATACCCAGACCTCCCATGGATCCTGTTGGGTATGTTGGCATTGATACTAAGTCTTGCGGCCACCCAATAGGTGTTCCTACCTTTGATCCTATGTTGGAACATAGAATGTATGAACCTAGATACCTATAATGAATTAGAAAGTATTTATGGATTGGATTAAAATTTTGAATTGGATTAGCGTGTGAATTGATTTAATTTCGAAGATTAAGAATCACTTGGCTTGAAAGTGGTTATTTGGGATGAAAGTGTAATTGGTATAATGACATGATGAAATATGTGTATAATGATATGTTAAATGGTAATTGGGAATATATATAATTTTAAATGGTTTTGTTAAAATTATTATGATAATTAGTAACTTGGCATGTAAATAGAAGTTTGATTGTCATTGGAATTTTGGCATGGAATGGTAAATGCAAACTAAGCATGAATGATATGTAAATGAGAAACTTGGAATAATGTAATAAATGGTTGATGATTGGTAATTTGGATAAATTAACCAATAATTAATAACTTTACATGTTTAGCATGTTTGATGAATTGGATTGCATTGGATATTTTTTCTTTTTTTGTGAATGAATAATTCTCCCTTGGAATGGGTAATGCGCCATGGGAACACATAAGTAACTCTAGCATGGGAATTCATATAGATTCCATTGGTATATGGGTACTTTACCTTTGGAAAGGGTAATACTCCATGGGAACACGTAAAGGGATATAGCTTTGGAATTCACATGGAGTCCAGTATGACATGGATACTTCTCCCTTGTCATGGGTAATGCACCATGGGAACATGTAAGCATCTCTATCATGGGAATTCACATTGAGTATAGTATTGATGCTCGAGGGTGATATGTATGGTTAATTGATTCATGAGGGAGAGATATATGATATGAATGATTCATACTCAGTAGGAAAATCCACCTGTAGTGTGGGTGATTAATTCTGGGTAGGAGAATCTACCACTAGACAGAGATATCTGGCATCATTCTGAATCAATTTTGGCTAACGCTAGGTACTAATCCAAAACTCAAGGGTCGACAGGTATATTCTGATATTTTTCATTAATTTATAAATTATATCCCCTATTTATCATACTATTTTATACGCTACTTATTCATGTTGGATTGTTTAGACACCAAGGGTATCATCATACTGAGTTTTACTCACACCCTATTTGGGTCACCATTTGGTACCCAAGAAGACTTCATGGATGCAAGTCTAGACAAGGGAAAGGGGACTTGTGATTATTATTTTTGATTTTTTGGATGGGATTGGAGCTTGGAAATGGGATCGAGCATAGGGTTTGGGACTAGAATTTTTGGAGTCTTCATTATGGAGTTTGTTTTTAGGTGTTTTCTTGTATGAATTTCTACACGGCATTTAGTTGAAATATAGTATTTCATGACATGGTTTATTATTATTATTTGGATTTTTTTATTTATATATTATCATCTTGAGTTGTATATTGTGATTTATTTATATATTTCTATCCTGATTTCTACTCTATTCTTGAGGATATAGTCTCCCCACTATATTCCTTAGACCCTCATTGTTAGTTGGTAGCATCTAGCATATAAAGAGACTTACTTGAGCTCATGTAGCGACCCATCTTAGTCATGTGAGGGAGAATCGGGCTGGGGATGTTACATATTATGAAAAAGACATAAAAATGAATTTTACTAGTGTATGATGCAAAAACCATCCCTTGTTATTGTTAAGACAAGTGGCGGAGTTGTTTTTGTATTATATTGCATTAGGAATCTAATAAACAATGAAAAGGGTAGCCTAACTAATCATCAAAATTTCAATTTATAGTTTTTTTAACCATAATAGTGTAGTAATATTATATCAATATCATTAATTTTTTCATCCTCGTAATTTTTTTATCATCCACTCCATATTCTACATTTTTTTTAATTTATTAACATGTCTATTTTATTTTTAAATTATCACATAGAACTCTGTATGTTCATCTCCCTAGTATGATTTCCTTTAAATTTATTACATCTATGTTAGATTTGTTTATATTACCACTTTTAATACATAAAAATTTATAAAAATTCTATATTTATTATTTTTGGTACTAACCACTTTTAATAAATTCTTATTTCATATCTATTTGCAAAATTGTTATGGATTATTTTTCCTTTATCGGTATTTTTTCACTTTAACGGTCAATGAATGTTTGATTTTTTGCTTCATACAAATTATATTATTTAATATTTCATATATTAATTCATAATAGAATGTTTTATATTATATTATTTATAATGATAACAATTTTAAAGGTATATCAAGACTCTCATATGCATAATTTTTTTCCAAAAGTGTTTTAGAAAGATCCAAGTATTGAATCAGATAACTTAATAAATATTTTTCACTAAAACCAATGTTTTTTATATAATTTTTTATGTGAATGGTATTCTATTAATATTATAATTTTTATATCTACTCGTATTTTATTTAACTTTATAATTTTACACACCAAATTTCATCATCTATTCTGAAAGTAACTTCTATATTTTGTTTATTCCAATATTAAAAAAATTGATGGATTCAGGCGGTGATTCTTGTGATTCTATTAACCTAAGTTTTTTTATATTACATAATATATGATCTGGTTATTAAATTTTATTCTTACAATTCATATAGGGATTTGAATATTCTCATCAATTTTTTATTTTTTATTCTTTTGCAACATGATATTCAAACTCATGCAAGATAAACTCACACAATCAATGATATAAGTTCCTTTAACCTCTTTAGCCTTAAAACTAGTGTTGTTTTTTCTAAAAAAAATTATATGACTAGTTGGCCATTAATAATATAATTTTTAGTTTTCCTCACATTTTATTTCACATTACACTTTTACACTAAAATTTCATCAACCATCATATTTGTGTCCTTCTAAAAGAATCACCTGCTATTTTTTTGTCTCGAGATTAAAAAATTGAGGGAATAAAGTGGTGATCATGTGAATTAGATGCCTTAAGTTTTTTTTCATATTAAATATTATATGATCATATTATTAAATCTTATTCTCACAACTCCTGTAATTCTAGAGTACATTTATGGTATATTTATAGGTCAATGATTTCATTTACATGTTCCTCATTATCTATAATAGTTCCATCAATGTGTTGTTAATAAATGGTATACAAGATAAAATTTTCTTGGTTATCACTAAAATCACACACATTTTATATAATGGATAATGGTTGATCACTCTAAAATTTGTCAGTGTAGTTCTTTCTATGTTCCTTGATACACAATTCATCGATGTTTTTATCCCTCAAATCTCAACATTCAACATTGATAATATGGTCATGTTTCATAAATGTCATCTAAAAAATGTAATTTTCCCTAACTACTTTTAAATTTATAACTATTCAAACTTTCCTTTAAACAATTCATTCCATTTTTTCATATTGTATTCTAAACCAACTGCTAGAAAATTTTTCTCAAGTAATTTTGAAAGGTATAAAGTAGTTTTATGCTTCTTTCTTTTTTGTGCCCTATCTTTATTTTTAGTATAATTGGAATTTTATTTATGCATGCAGTATTTGTATAGTTTGATCACCACCAGGATTAAAGATTTGACATAGATCATAACTGAATTTTTATATGTTATGTTGCTAGCTGGATTTCAAGTGTTGATCACCATAGGTGATGCTTCTAATAAAAAACTCATGTTTAAATCATGTTTCCTATTTTATTAATTTTTCATGAAAACATGAGTATTTATATTAAAGTATTTAATTTACTTTTTATGAATTAATTCATAGAATTTATTAATTTTGATTATTTTTTTATCATTGTATATTATAATATGTCTTGGATGGAATAAAAAAAATTATTATTAAAAAATTTATTCATTGTATTTGTTCTGTGTTTTTTTAGTAACATACATATAAAATGTTTTTTTGAGAAAATAAGTAATGTTTTATTTGATCAATTTATATTGGTTTATCCATGATAAATTTTTTTGTACAAAAATCGATAAAGACAGCATAAAATATTTTATAAATTATTAAATTATTTAAAATCTACATATTTAAAAAAACTATTGTATTTTATAACTATATATGTTATAATTCATATATTTTTTTTAATTACTATAAACTATCAGGAATATGTGAATTTTTTGAGGTGTAGGTTTCACACATTTGTGAATGAAATAATGTATTTCCCTCGTTTCAAGTGCATACTTTAAAAATAGACATTACAATCCATAAATAGATAAAAAATAAACACAAAAGATCCATGGTATCAGGTTTACAACCATTATTAAATATCAGTAAAGTTATGTTCAATTTTCATAATTTTTCTAATTAACATACTCTTTTAAAGTTCAATTCAATATTTTATTAATTTATATTTTTTTATATCAATTTAATTTATTGATCATAATTAATTGATTGCTTGCATAATTTTTTTGTTGAATTTTATAAAGTAACCATTTATTTTCTATTAAAAAAATTCTATCATACATAAGACTTTAAATGTATTAATTCCATATTTTATTTGAGTTGATAAGGGTGTGCGATGCAGAAACTGTATGAATATTCTTAACCCTAAATGATTTTAATTAGTTACTATAGTTAAACATCAGTTAGAAGAATTACAGTATGCATTTTACACATGTAGGAATATTCATTAGTATGCATACGTTAAAAATATACACCAGTATGCATACATTTATAGTATAGAATAACTATATGAATATATTGAATGGATTTATCTAAATTTGTGCATATTTATATTGATTTTATAAACATATTTATTACTTCAATCACAATGTTTAATAACATTAATTTTCATAGACTTGTATGCATACATGTGACACTCATGAGGTCATCGGTATGCTTAAGTTGGGTTTTTATTTTCCCATGTTTTTGTTCTTAGGATTTCTGAGTATTGGGGGTTAAAAACCAAGGTTTTTGGGAAACAAATACCCTAACTAATGGTCAGTTAATGGTTTTTCTAATTGTTATGCTAACCATGTGAAGGTGATGATTTGGAGACAGTGTAGTTTTGAATAGATTGATCATGGTTTGTCAAACCATGAAAACTCTAGGAGTAACCTTGTGGCTTTTTTTTGGGGAGATAGTAGCTCCCTCACAGTTGATGTCAGATTCTCCTAACCGTGTGGCTAAACTATGTGAGTTTTCTAGGTCATTAAAAATTTTATAATTTTCCATTTTTCCCTTATAGGATTTTAAGTACCTCGCCCTCATTTCTTCTTCCCTGCATAAAAAACCCTCTCTATGAGCTTGGGATCTATTCATCATGGATCCATAGTGGATTCCCTGATATTCCTTAGTGTTTTGGATTGAGGTAAGCCTTTTTATTTATGATTTCTATTCCTCTTCCCATCTTCTACCTTTTTCCTTCCTTTTTCATGGAAGAGTGGAACCCTGGAATTCCCAGTGGCCAATTTTATGGTTGTTTATGGGTTTTTTGGTTTTTTTCTTTGTGGATTAGGTGTTTTAGGATCCCTCTTCCTAGAATCTAGTGTTTTTTATCAAAAGCGATAAATTTTGTAATGATTATGAGGTAGGTATCTCTATTTAAGGGATTGTTTCATGGAAAATATTTGATTCTTAGTTTCCTTTGGTTTTTCTTTATCAAATTTAATTTAAAATAATTTATAAATTATATTTTATCTATGTTTTATGTGATCATTATTTATGTTGGAAATTTGATGCTTTAAAGTGTTTTTCCAAAGGGAGTTGGATTTTTTACATTCCACATGGTTGTTAAAATGGGTCAAATGAAATTTATAATTCAAAATGGGATTTTGAAAGGGATTTTTAAGAGGTATTGCATGGTATTGAATGCTTGACATGTTTTTAGGATAAATGGTTTTTAAATTGGTTTTTAAATATCTCATGTGAGGAGTGATTATTATGGATTTAAATGTATTATAAATTGAGTTTTTAAAAAGGTTTTTGGCTTGAGGAAGGAATTGTATTTTAAAGGGGCATGTTTACCTTGGGGAAAGGTGTTTTTTAAAATGGTAAAGTTATCTCATTAAATAAACTTTTAAAATTGATTTTTTGTGTTGGTAATTATGATTTTTTTGTGTGTTTGGAATTAAGTATCACATGGGAGACCTTGTTTGTGTGTATAGTGACTATGGAACTTAGAACTTATTCAATATCTAGGACTAACTAGGGTATATTATCCAAGAGGAAATGAGAACCTTTAGTGAGGAATACTGACCAAGCACCCAAATGTTGTTCAAGGGACCATGAGTGACTTTGAGGATAAAGACCAAGTGATATTCCAAATATTGTTCAAGGAACTATAAGATACTTTGAGGAGGACTATTATGAAATCATCCAAATGTTATCTAAGATACGAAGAGAGATATTGAGAGTTAGTCCTAAGGAAGACTCTGAGAGCTTCCAAACCTGTTATATAAGTCTATTTGGTCACAAAATGTTGTGTTTAGACTAAGTCACAATATACCCTTATGGTTAGAGTATATATTTCACATTACTTATGATTGGTTTAATAATATGTCTTCATTACATTATATAAGTTCCAAGTATGATTATGATGCCTTGTACTCTTTCCATCTTTATCATAATTTGATTATAAAATTATTTTATTCCCATGATTCTATGTTTAAAACCCCTTTTTATAAGTGATATTTCCCATGCTTATTCCCATTTTTCGTTGCATGTTTATGTAATGATGTTTGTTTTTATGCTCATGTTCATTCCATATTTGGGTGTGTTGAGAATGATTTGTCATTTTACCCTATTTACTTATTTAATCCACGTTGATAAATGTTTTAGGAACCTGTTTTGGTTACCATGATTTTAAAAGATGGTTTGT
This sequence comes from Viscum album, assembly GCA_963277665.1. NCBI lineage: Eukaryota > Viridiplantae > Streptophyta > Magnoliopsida > Santalales > Viscaceae > Viscum > Viscum album. The sequence continues at coordinate 1,969,468,737 of OY728143.1, forward strand.
TTTTTATAAAAAACAAAATGGATTTATAATAGATTATTTTCAAGTGATCTTATTTTAAAAAGTGAACATGGTTTTGAGAAAAATAGTTTTCAAATGAGACTTATTGGTTTTCATGGTTGTAAAATCATTATATAGATTTATTGTGGTATCATACTAGGCTTCATTTCTCACACCATATATATGCATTTGGTTTTATACAGACTCTATTTTGAAGGATGTAGGTTAGGACAACAGAATCTATTTTTAGTCACTCTTCTTGATTACTACTATCCGGAGGTTCTTTTATTAGTGGAGATGTGGTCTCATAGAGTTTATCTCATGAGGATATATTTTTTTTGTTTTTTTTTTCATTGATATTTTATTTATTGTCTTGTTTATAGTCTTCATGCTTATGAGAATTTTATGCTTATTAATTTATATACCTTATACTCTGATATGTGAGGTTGTTTTATTTTATTCAGTCGCCAATTGCTTCCATTTATTTATATTGCTTACTCTGATGTTTTATTGGTATAATTGATCTAGTTGTTTATTAAGGGTGAAATCATTCCCATCAATTATGTTATGAAACCCTAGTACTAGTTTCTAGCCTGGGTGATCAAGAATGAACCTCAGGTATATACCGAACCAGATCAGGTGTCTGGTGGATGGATTAGATTGGTTGGTTAGCTACAAAATGGTATCATAATATTTATTATAGTTATTTTTAGTGTGTCTGAGTGGTTTGAAGGCTAGAATTATCATTGAGGCTCGGGTGGAATCTGCAGGTAAAGACCTAGTCAGCTCTTCATCACACCAAACCTTGAGTTTCCATGGACGTGTCAGGATTGAGTCTTGATCTTGAGTTTTGATTTGGATTTTTTTGATGTATTTTGATATTTTGAGATTATTATTTGATCCTCATTGAGTATATCATTGATATTGGGGGTTGGTTTTAATTATATAGGTGAAATGGTAAATGGGATATGGTTTCATGGTTAGAACGCACGGTTTGTTAAACCATATTGTGCCTGTGTATAATGGATCTATAATAATAAAATTTTCAGTTGAACTATTGGCACATAGTTTACCAACCCATGTGTCCAAACCATGCACAGTACAATTTATTTTATGGAATTTTATTTTTTATCCCTTTCTTCCAAGATATATTCCAATGGATTATTCCATTGGTGTGGTATCCTATAGGGTATGTTTTATAAGGGTCTTATGATTCAGTTGGATGTGTTTTGATTTGAGATACATGTTGGTGTGCATGGTTTTGTATCTTATGGACCTTGTTTTATGAAATGGAAAATGTTTTTTAGAATAGAAGATTGGAATTCATTGAGGTTTTTTGTTTTCAAAAACTATTTTATGTTGGTTTGATAAAAAGTGTTCAGTTTTTTTGATAAAAAATCAACTTCTAGTTTTTATTAAAAACTTGTACTAAGGGAGACATTTTGAGTGAAAAAAATAATTTAAGTTCAAAAATGGAATTTTGTAAAGGACTTTAAATTCTTAAAGTTGATGTTTTATTAATTGGTTTATAAAAGTGTTTTCCATGAGGTATTTTATTTCAAAAGGGAGTTTTAAAATTTTATTCAGAAGGAAAAAAAGGTTATTAATGATCAAGGTATTGTGTAGTATATTTTAAGGGACATGGAATGTTTGAAAAGTTTCTAATTTTGGAATGAGTCTGAATTTTTTTTCAAAGGAGTGTAAACTTTCCTTTTTGTGAAATATCATGAGGTGGTTTTGGAAAATAAAGGGGTTATCCCTTGGTTTAAATGGTTTTTTGAGGTTAGTGGGTCTTGGTATCAGGTTGGTGGAAATATTTTGAGTTTCCAAATGGTATTTTAAAATAAGTTTGAATTTGTTTTTCAAAATATGTTTTGAAATGAATGTTTTGTTAGGTTCTCTTGGTTATGGGAGTGTTTTTTTTGTTTAAGAAGCACGATCAGTTAGGTTCATATATTGTGTTGGTTTCTAAGTTCCTCCCATAAAGGTATTTATAGAAGATACAAAATGTTTTCTAGGATTTCTCCCTTGATGGTCTCATCCATTTTTCAGATTTGACCTTTTATGTTCTGTACACTGCCCAGACTCTAAAGGGGTTTGAAGAATCCCTTGAGGTTTTTTGTGTCATTCATAATTGTAAGAAATGACCTCATACCCAATTTATCATTGAAATGATGGTGTGTTTCTTGTTGATCCTTTGAATTATTTTTAGTTTTAAAATTTCCAAATCATAATTTTAATCCATGTGTGATGGGTTGTTTGGTTTTAAAATGTACTCAAGGGGAATTTATTTTATATTTTAAACTGATTTTAAATTATTTTTTTAAGTGTTAATTGAAATAACAAGTAGTGAGGAGATTTAAATGTTGATTTAAAAGTTAAATGTGGCATTTTAAATGGTTTTTAACCTCAGTTGGGTTGTGAAATGAAATGGAAGGCATAATTTTCAACTTTTGAAAGGTTTTTCTTGGTGATTCAAGTGGTGATTTAAAATTTAAGTTTCTTGGAAAAGTATTAGAATAAGTTTTTTAAAGAGAGTAATATTTTAAAATTATTTGACCTTGATTAGTTCATGTTTTGAATTTAAAAAGGGGTTTTTTAAGCCCATTTAGAGTTTTAAATGAAAATGTGTTGGTTTTTTTAATTTTTCTTCCAATGGTTTTTTTGAAAATTTGTTAGGAATATGTTTAAAAAAAGGATTTCAAGATCTCATTTTTAAATAAAGGTTTGGAGTGGGACTTTATCCATTCAAAAGTATCTTGGTTTTCTAATTCATTTGTTAAATGGTCATTTGTAACTTTTGGTGTTTTTATAAATGGTGTGGGTGAGTTTTAGGGCCACTTAATACCTAGGAGTTTTTATATAATTCTTTTTTATCCTTTATAAAATTTTTTAGGGAATTTTAAAGGTCATGGCTTTTTTTTATCCCATGTTGTTATTTTTTATAGAACCTTTGTTTTTATTAGCCCTTTGGGAATACTTGTTTATTTTAGGTGCCCCATTTTCTTACTCTTATATTATTGGTATTTTATTCTCTTTTAAATTAGTTTGTGGAAAATATTTGGAAATTGGTTTTGAAAAGATGATTTTTTTCATTTTAAATGAGTTTTAGATGAAATTTTTGAAATAGGATAAATGAGTTTCGATTTTTTAAGTATTTTTTAACAAATAGTCCACTTTAAGTGGTTGAAAAAGTTTAGTAAAAGTTTTGGAATCCACCCTTCTTACTTAGTGAAGAAGGGGGTGTTTTATAAAAGGGGATGAGGCTTAGAAAAAAAAGTGGTCTTAAAAGTGATTTTTTATTTAATCCAAATAGAAATCATTTTTGTGATATTATTATTTTTTTTTATAATTTTAATTATAGTGTTTTGTGTGATTACCTTCTTACTTGTGTGATGCCTTTGGTTTTTTGAGTTTGAGTGCATGCCTCATTGTTTTGGTTGCCTACCTTTGCATCTTCTGGTGTTTTCTCATGTTGTGACCATTTTAATCTCATTTTCTTGATGATGTGGGTGTGAGTAGCCTTTTGGTTTGGTTCTTGGGTAATTATGAATGATGTTTCTTTTAGTCCTTTAATAACTTTATAGCATTATCTTTTTGGGACTCCCCATGGGATGGTGTACTAGGTTGAGGTCTTAGTTTACCCACAGAGTACAGTAACATAAGTCAATATCCCATGCCATTTTTCATTGTGGAATGCTCAAAAGTTATCCATCATGTTGGTGATGTGTTTTGACTTATTTTATGGCTCAACCATGTGGGTGTCGAGTTTCTTGAGGTATTTTTACCTTTGAGGGAGTGAGAATCAGTTCCTAAGTGTTACTTAGAACTTTTTGGACATGTTTTCCTATAGTGGAGACCTTTGTTCAAGGTGTTATCTTTTTTACACCATTTGGGAAATTTTTAAATGGTGGGGAGAACCATTCTTAGTATTAATTCCCTTTTGAGTCTTTTATCATTGAGTTTGGTTGCATTCTGCTTAGAAACTTCCAATGGTTTTTTGGTCTTGAGGGTTCGGTTTATAGAAATAATTGGAGTTTGGGAGTTTCCTCCTAGGGTCCTCTCTAATGGTTCATCATCCAAATCTCATTGCTTCACGAAGTGTGGATTTTGAATCTTTTTTTTCTTGACTTAGAACATTATAGGGGTATAAAGTGGCATAGTGGGGTGGTTTGTGACACCCGTAAGGTCACTCGTATACCTAATCTGGGTTTTTATTTACCCATGTTTTTGTTCTTGGGTTCCATGGCTTGGAAACCAAGGTTTTTAGGAAAACAGAACATGGTGCATAGTTTGTGTATGGTTTGTCTAACTATGTGGCTAACTATTTGAAGGTGTTAATTTAAGGATAGTTTTTTTTCATGGCTCGAGCACAGTTTTTAAAACTGTGTGAACTCCATGAGTAACCATGCGGCTTTGTTTTAATTGGGGTTGGTTCCCTAGAACCAACTTCTGTATACATAATGATTACTTATATTCATAGTTTTGAATATTAATAAACTTCTTATCACATCATGACCATTTTTCTGCATGACTTATTATGTGATAATGTACTAACAGTAGCTATCACACTAAAAAGTTATAGCAGTTCTCCACTATGATGAGAACCTAGAAGTGTTGTGACAATATTCTTAAATATATGTTTTATATTTGGATTAAATCATTTAAGGGATACATATGATATAGGATATCAGGATTGGAGACTCAGAAGATGTTCAGACACCTTCTAAAGGTGTAATACCTTGGGAATTTCTAGTGTAGGAGATTATGAGAATGAGACCCAATATTAGGAAATCCACATTTATATGTGTCATTAGATGTTCCTATAATTGGACATGTATATTGGTCATTATAATTTAATATTATTATTAATGGATTTTATGAGTCATGTACTTTGATTTATTGATGAAAACTGTAGTAACATATGTTTGCGGTGAAGTAGGATGTGTTGGGTGTGTCACACGTAATATTTTTTTAATGATTAATGCAAGAAAATATTTTCCACTTATTTAATGAAAGTTGATATCTAAGTACCTTCGATAGAAATAATATATCCTAAATAAATCCATGGACATGGAAATATATAGGCAAGATTAATTTCTATAAAGTTAAAGAAAGAGACATCAAGAATATAGGTTGATGGCACCAGTATGCAACCTGCTTGATTAGAGATATCATGATAGAAGGATTATATTACACAGTAAGCATCCGTATATGGTTTTATTTCATTTTGAAATTAAATTATTTCTCTATGGGTGTCTTGGAATACTTCTAAATGATAATCTTTGACTTTGGGATGCTTCGCCTAATGCTGCTAAGAAAGAGACCAAGAGGGTCGCACATTAAGTGTATCCAAAACTTCTGTTAAATAATATTATTATTAATTATTTAACATGTTGATTAAATATTATTCTCGCACATGGTTTACTAATTATTCATGTTTATTTTATCACATATATTCTATCAGTGGTTATTTGAGAGAATATTTTATGATCATAATATTTAATAAATTTTTATTTTCCATTTAGTGAATATAATATTCATTTGTTTATTAGATAATAATGCATTGATATTTATTTATTAAATAAATAGTCTTTATTCAATGTATGATAAATATTGTGAAGGAATGGTGGGATGATTTAATTGTTTCGGTGAGAAATAATATATATTAAATATTATTTGAATAAATAATATTTAATTAATTCATGAGTTTTGGAACATGTCAAAAAATAATATTATTACTATTATTACTGACATGGGGTTCTTTAATCATTAAAAAATAATAAGGGAACATGTGAAATTATTATTTTCTAAATTTATCTATATATAAACCCGAGTATATTATTTATTAATGGGTTTCCATTTGTTTTTTTGTGAACAAAAACATCTAGAGAATCCTCTCAAGGCCCTAAAAAGATATCTTCTCCAATAATTATCTTCAGAATGGAGTGTGATCCTCCTCCACCACCACTCTTGAATCTAGATATATCCAAGGGAATCCTTATTAAATCAATTATTGGGGTGATTAAAGGTGAATGTGTATGTGATGGGTGATATGACATGGAATTTTTGACATTTATGGTCCTTTACTCTAGTGATTTTCATTGACTATATGAAATTGAAACTTAGTTAGAAATTGGATTTAAATATGGTTTTTATTGATATATTCATCTTTTGATATAAATTTTGAATCCATGCTAAATTATAGAGTGAATTTTAATTGTATAAAAATACTTCACTAAGAAAAAATATGAATCCTTTTGTTTTGTAGGTTCAAAATTTACAAAAAATCCAAAAGTGATCATGCCATACATAGTCACTATGCTAACTATGGGTATTGACTGTATGTTACACCCTACATTGAAAACCTATTGTGACATGGTATGTATAAAGATTGTTCCTTCAACTTACCATGAGTGCTTCTCATGGTCACTTTCACACCTTATCGAACCCCATTCTCATGGTAGGTATACCTACCATGAGCACCATTAGTTAATCATGTATACTCAAAAATTCATGAAATAAAAAAAACATATGACCGCATAAAGAAAATTTATTGATCATGCAACCACTTTCATGATAGGAATACCTATAGTGAGCACACATTTTCAATGTCATCTCAAGGTCAACATAATGAGTGTGTCCTTCACAATAGGAATTCTTTCCATGATAATTTCCTACCTATGAATATCATACACCTACATCTCAAGCTTCCATGAGGCTATCAATAGGCATAAGCCTTCACTTCCCATGAAGAACAATAACTTTTTCGACTAAACCTTGAATATGATCCATAGGTTGGGTGTTGCTCTAGATATTTCCACCACCAATTATATTCCATAGTCTTAATGAAAATAAAGGTTCTACTAACATTTTTGGTGCCACCTTTTGCTTCCACCCACAGATTTTGGATGATGATGGAATGAAGCCACCTCCCCATGATAATCACAGTAGTACTCTGATCCAATCTAGGCTCTGCATTGATTAAGGATAAGATCTATATGAATACACAATGAGTGAATTTTCCCTACCTTCATAGACTTTGAGGGAGCTTTTTCATTCCACTCAGTTATGAAGGAGATCACCGCCTACCAAAACTAGAGGTACGTGATGAAGGACCAAACTCCTATGAGAATTTGAAGGAAACAAAGGGAGAGGTGTTGAACTAAAATCCATACTATCCAAATATTTTGAGAAGATCCCTTCACTATAAAATAAAACCACTCATGGGTCTATGTTTTAAACTTGAGGTAATCAAGAAAATCCATCTTGCTAAGAAATACAGCGCCACTAACAAGATACGATTGTCATTTTCCATCCAATGATGGTAAATCAAAGTTTAAGATACTAGAAGTGTTTAGAATCTCACAAGTAAAAATAATAATAATTCCCAAGAACTAAACAAATAATTAGGCTCGTCAATTAAATCTCAATGACATTTTTTCCTTATAACATAACAAAGACACCCACTGTGTTGTGAAGCACCAAAATACTCACCATAAAAAAACATTGGGTTGGATCATGGGAGGAGCACCGATTCCTTACAAAAATTCATCCTGACTCTTCATTATAGATATGTTTCAACCATCCAGTAGTAATTAAACCTACTCCCTGATAAAAGTAAAAATTATTTAATTCAATGAAGAAACACATGCCCCTTACATAGAGGGAAGCATGATCAGATATCCAAGCATTCGTCTATAAAAGGAATTCATTGTAATGGGAAGAACTTCATTTAGGAGGGGAATACTCACACACTTCTAGACACTACTCTCATTTTATTATCATTTATTGTAAAAACTTCGATGATGTGACACTAGACCATTTGTGGTTTATACAAGGAGAATCCACTCATTTCCCCCTATTGATTAATTCTAATCATTCAATGTACTAAATACTCTATAGATCTTAATGGTTTTAATCATTATAGGTTTCTTCTAATTTTATCTTTTAATTTCTTTTACTTATTATTTGCATTTCACACACAATATACTTGGATTTAATTCACTGTATGTGATAGAAAGTGGTGGGTGAATTCAAGGGTGAATGGTGGTATCCAATCACAAGGCTAGGAAAAGGTATGAAATACAGTGATCATTGTATTTTCCTATCTAAACTGAAATATCCAAATAAAAGTAATCAGTGGGATTCAATTGATGATAGGATGAATAGAAATAAATTGAATAATGATTTGATAGGAGTATGAGGGAATTATCCAAGTCTAGAGCACTACTTAAATTGACTTTAAAACCAACCAATTTCACTTATTATGTCTTTAAAATTGAACCCACAAAGAAAGATTTCAAAAAACACACAACACTATCTTCTTTAGAGACAATCCAATTCCCATTTTTACTCCATTTTTATTAGGTTCAAAAATCATTTTATTGAGCACCTCACGACAAGATCACATCAAACCTAGAAATGTTTCTGGGGAGGCCATTGTTTTGTTTAAATTTTATTTAAAAATGTTTTCAAATGACCATATCTAGTTCTTCTAACCTCACTAGTTTTTATCTGGAGGATGAAAGAACTATGCTAGTAATACTCAGATCTCTAAAGAGCACGTAACAAGAGGAAAAATATTTTGTCACCTTTCCATTGGTTGATTATCCATCATCATTTTTTTCCTCCTAAAAATGTATAATAGGAAGTGAAAAAAAATGGAAGGTAATCTAGGTCAATTTAATAGGACTTTAATAGAAATGTACACACCCAATTTCAATACTAACAACTGATAATTATAATTAAATGATCAATAATACTATGAACTCAAAACTGGAAGGAGAGGAATACTGCCTAAGTTTCATGGAAAATATAGTGAAGGCCCTGATAGTCACTAAATAGTGTTTAAATAAGTTTTCAATAGATTTATGACCAGAGGAGTCATTGAGGCTCAAATCATCTGGAATGATTCCCCCTTCTCACTTGAAGGGGTAGCCAAGGAGTGTCTCTACAATCTGCAACCTAGAGAATTCACCTCATGGGAAAAGATACAAAATAAATTATCCATATATTTTCCAAATCTATGGAATCAAATATGAAATTGTAGAAACTATCTAGGATTTCTAGGATAAATTAAAGAAACTAACCACATCTTTCCACACTGGTCATATGAAGAATATCCATTCTTGGTATTATTCTACCATGGATTGATGAAAATGATTGAAACCTACTTGATGCTTCTTCAAGAAGAGAACGGATTGATAATTCACCAGTTTAAGTAAGAGAAATCATTTAGAGGATCTCTTAAAATTCCTAACAATTTGGTACCAGAACTACAACCATAGGAGTACATGTGGTAAAAAGTTCTGACTCACCTTTTGTAATGTCCCAGTTCCGGAATCCACACAGAGGCGCCCCGTACCCGGTTGGTCACATGGCCTCAAGCACATTTCCCCAAACGCCAGAGGCTGCTGACTAGTAGCGAGGGACTTGGGTGTGATAGTGGGGAAACTATGCCCTCATTGGCAGAGTACAAAGTAGAAGAAAAATAAACATGAAATAGCGGAAGCAGTAATAACCAACAATATAAACAGTGGAAGACTAAATCTACAAACTGGAGCACATATGTATATATGAAATGATGCATGATACATATCTAGGAAATCATCCAAACAAGTCACAATTCTGGAAACACTATAGTACAAAAACAAGTACATAAGAAAATAAAACAACTCCTCAGCATCTCAAGCCAAAGCTTGGTCCCATGCTCCCCTGCTCTAAGTAATCAAGTATCAGAAGTCGAAGGGCGCTTGCCCTTGTTTATACCTGCAACAACATAGTCTGTTTGGGCCCAAAATCATGACCCAAATAGGGTGTGAGACTAAATCATAGTAGTCATTCACCCGAAGATCTGTACCTAACAGTCAGTGAGTATATGGCAGGTAAATGTACAATAAGCAGTAAACAGCAATAGCAAGCAATAGGCAGTAACAGTAAGCAGTAAAGCAGGATGATACAACAGCAATCAAACCACAACCAACAACAGCAGTGAAGCAAAAATCTAACAAACAGGAAACCCTCTGGAAAGTAGTTGTATCCATCCCCTCTGATCCTATCCAAGAAGTACCACAACCCTCTGGGAAGTGCGCTCAGCCTAACCCCTCTGGTTTGGTCATACAAATTTATGACTCTATGGGGAAGCGCACTCGGTCAATTCACCTTATAGTATAGGGTATTCAGGGACTCTCTAAGGAATATCACGTAGTCTAACCCTCTTAGACCCAAGGTCTAGATACTCTCTGAGGAAGTTATCTCGGTCAATTCCTCCTATAGCCTCAGGTATACCACAGACTCTCTGAGGAAGCTCACTCGGTCAATTCCTCCTCTAGCCTGGGAAGGTTCTTAAAAATATTTAAACAAGGTAAGACTCTCTGAGGAAGCTCACTCGTTCTACCCTCCTATAGTCTATAAAATCCAAGAATCTCTGGGAGCTCACTCGGTCGATCCCCTATAGTCTATATTATCTAAGACTCTCTAGGAAGCTCACTCAGTCTATCCCTTATAGTCTATAGCACCAGGTTCTCTCATCCCCATGTCATTCAGTGCATAATAATGCTATAAGGCCAAATTGCACCTATAGAGATACTTGGATAACCAAATTACACCTATAGAGCTACTTAGCTAAATAGTCTACAAGGCAACAAGCACGTCATGAGTTTCACTTCAACCTATAATCGCAAGGCATGAAAACAAGTGTAGCAGCCAAAGGAAAACAAGACCCAAAGGTCGTAAACCGAATAAATCAAGGGAAAATACATCCAAAAACAACAAAATATCCTCTAACATGGTCAATTTACCTCTAAAAAAGCATAAAATCAAGGCAGGAAAACAACAATGGCAAAAGGTAAACACGCAATACCCCGTTCATGGGTATTGGTGGAATTTGCACATAAAACTCAAAGAATTTGAACGGTAAGGCACAAAAAACCTACCTCGATCCTAGGAGATCGATATACTTGAACCACAATGACTGATTCTCCCTAGAACATCGTAGATCTAAGAAAAAACACCAAAATTTCAACCTTAGATAACTTGAGAAGGAGGAATAATTGGAAAAAAAAGGCACAAGTAGAAGGGAGAACTCACTGCTGCACTTCCAACGTAATCAACGGTGTTCGAATCGGAGAACGGATAGAGGATCGGGAATCTAGAGAAGTTTTTCGGTCGTACGGAATCTCTCGATCGAACCAGACCTAGAAGAAGATGTTTATGATGATGAGGCGCGACCCTGGTCTGTTTAGTGAAAAAAAAAAGTACACGGCGTGTATTTTTAAAGTACACGGCATGTAGTGGGTTTTTCCGTACTCCACCAAAATCATCCTCCACGTCACCCCTACACACCATGTGTGTGTTCCAGACATGGCCATCACACAGTTTCAAGCGGGAAAAGAGTACATGGCATGTACTCATAAAGTACACAGCGTGTACTTCAAATATTTCCAAAAACTCCAGAAAAGGAAAGAAATAACTGAAACGAAGATCCGGGTTCTTACAAAATTCCCCCTTAAAGAAATTTGTCCCCGAATTTCCCTAGAGAGGCACAGAAGAAGAAACTCCGAACAGCTCCAGCCACTGCGATCGAACCTCGGCCTCCCTCTCCTAAGTCTCGTCCTGTACTCGCCCGTGCTACCATAGCACCCATACCAGAGGAATAGACCGGCCTCAGAGAACCTTCATACTACGATCGAAAATCCAGATGGGATGCTCCTCAAACGACGCATCCACTTCAATCTCAACCTCCTCGGGATGAAAAACACGAGACGAGTCTGAAAAGTAACGTCGGATCTGAGAGGCATGGAAGACGTTGTGTATAGATCGGAACCTCTAAGGTAGTTGCAACTGATAGGCAACTGGCCCAACTCTCTCTAACACCTCAAACGGCCCGACGTACCACGGTGAAATCTTACCCTGTCTCTGAATCCTCTTGTGTCCCAACCTCGGTGAGACATGAAGAAAAACCTGATCTCTGACCTTGAACTCCAGAGTTTGTCTTCGCTGATCATCATAAGACTTCTGTCGAGACTGTGTTGTAGTCATCCGCTTCCGAATCAGCTCTATCTACTCTGAAGTCTCCTGAACAAGACGAGGTCCCAGCAAAGCTACCTCTCTTGCCTCTAGCCAGCATAAGGGTGATCAGCATGGCCTACCATACAGAGCCTCGTATGGTTCCATCTGAATGGTCGCCTGAAAACTGTTTTTGTAGGCAAACTCCAAAAGGGGTATATGCTTCCCCCAAGAACCGCCAAAGTCTAGAATGCAAGATCGGAGCATATCCTCAAGCACCTGGATCGTGCGCTCGGACTGGACATCAGTCTGGGGATGGTATGTTGTACTCAAAAGTACATGTGTACCCAAATCCTTCTAAACTCACTTCCAGAAACGAGAGGTAAAGCGTGCATCCTTGTCTGAAACAATGGAGTGTGGAACTCCATGTAGACGTACAATCTCTCTAATGTACAATCTTTCCAAATAATCAACACTGAAGGTCTCCTTTATTGTCAAGAATTTTTCTACCTTCGTAAGCCTATTGACGATGACCCAAACAGCATCACTTCCCCAAGGTGACCTCGGTAACCCAGTCACGAAGTCCATCGTGACATCGTTCCACTTCCACTCTGGAATGGGTAACTACTGTAAAATCCCGGTTGGTCATTGATGCTCTGATTTCACCTACTGACAAGTAGAACATCTCATGAAAAAACCAAAAACATATCTCTTCATACCTGGCCACTAGTACTGGCGATGAAGATCCCGAAACATCTTGGTGACGCCAGGATGAACTGACCAAACTGAGGAATGAAAATCCCACATCAGCTCCTCGCGTATATCTGCTGGAACCCATACGAGTCCCTGGAAATGCAAGATCTCATCCTCGCCCATTGTCCATCCAAAAAGAGGGTTCCCTCCTGACACACTCTTCTGCAGGACCAAGGCCTCTGAATCTGATAGTTGCCTCATTCGTACCCGATCAAGAAGTGTAGATGTAACAGCCACATATGAAAGGAAAGTTTTCCCCTGTCTGTCGTGCACCTCCAAGTGCATCTTATAGAATAGAGCCATAAGCTTCCACTCACTGTTGGCCTCCTGAACTGCCTGAATCTGAGTTCTCCTGCTCAAAGCATCAGCCATTGCGTTGACCTTTCCCGGCGTATAGGCAAGAACAAAGTCAAAAGACTGAAGATACTCGACCTACCTATGCTATCTCAGATTCAGATCACGCTGAGTGAAGATATGATTGAGACTCTTGTGGTCAGTGAAAACCACAAAGTTCTCTCCTAGAAGATAGTGTCTCCAATAGTGCAAGGCATGAACAACTACTTCCAACTCTAGATCGTGTGTCGGGTAGTTCCTCTCGTGTGGCCTCAACTGCCGAGACCCGTACGCAACGGCCCCATCTCCCTGCATAAGCACAGCTCCCAACCCGATACCTAAAGCATCACAGTAAACAGTATAGTACTTGCCCGACTCTAGCAAGACTAGTATCGGTGCTGACGTCAACCTCCCTTTCAGCTCCTGAAAGGCGGACTCACAAGAATCTGACCATTAAAACTTTTCCCCCTTCTTGGTCAGACCTGTCAATGGTGCTGCTAGGCGCGAGAAGTCCTGAATGAAGCGTCTGTAGTATCTATCCAGCCCTAAGAAACTCTGCACCTCAATGACGTTCTTCAGCTTCTCCCAGGAAACTAAAGCTCTCACTTTCTCTGGGTCCACTAACACTCCTGTCTCTGAGATAACATGACCCAGAAAGTGAATCTGATCCATCCAAAAGTGGAACTTCGAGAGTTTAGCATACAGTTGATGCTCTCTCAGTGTACTCAGAATGGTCTCAAGATGTGTGGCATGGTCGTGTTGAGTGTGAGAGTACACCAAGATATCATCCACAAAGACCACGACAAAGGAGTCCAAGTATGGATGGAACACTCGGTTCATCAGTGCCATGAAGACTGCAGGCATGTTCGTGAGACCGAACGGCATGACTGTATATTCGAAAAGACCATACCTACTCCTGAAAGCTGTCATAGGTATATCTGATGGTATAACGCGTAACTGATGATAACCGAACCTCAAATCGATCTTCGAGAACACCTGGGATCCTCGAAGATAATAAAAGAGGTCATAGATCCTTGGCAAGGGATATCGGTTCTTGATCGTCAACTGGTTCAGCTTCCGATAATCCACACAAAGCCGAAGGGTACCGTCTTCCTTCTTTGTAAACAAGACAGGCGAACCCCAAGGAGAAGTACTGGGTCGGATGAAACCCTTTGCTTGAAAATCCACCAACTTCTTCTTGAGCTCCTGAAACTCAGGTGTAGTCATCCTATAATGATGAATGGACACTGGTGCTGCTCTTGGAACGAGATCAATCGAGAAGTCTACCTCACGCTCCAGAGGTAAACCTGAAAATTCCTCTGTAAAGACATTCCTGAAATGATCCACCACTAGAGGAAAGTCTAACTGTGAAGTCCCCTGGTCATCCAGATAAAGACTGGAAATCTGAGCTATAACTTCCCCTAGACCATGATGCTCTGGTCCAGCTATACCCGTCTGGACATCTCACTCGCCTCTATAAAGGAAGGATCCTCCCTCTGGTGATACGAAACTCACCCTGCGGCGATAGAAATCGACGACTGCCTGGAAGGGAACCAACCAGTCCATACCGAGAATGACGTCATATCCTGTCATCTCTAGGACATAAAGGTCCCATAAGAAATGACACCCCGCAACTTCAAGAGGGAACTCTCTGCACTGGCGTACGCTAGATGTCCTCGTTCCCAACGGCGTGTCCAGAGTCAACAAGTCGGCAGAAGAAAAGATACAGAGCCCAAGGCTCTCTATGAAAGCAACAGAGATAAAGATATGGGAAGCACCAGTATCGAAAAGAGCTGAAGATAAAACTGAGGCTACTAAGATCGTACCTCGAACAGTAGAAGGGTCGGGATCCTGCTCCTGATAGGTCTTCTCTATGGCAAAAGACTGTCCTGCACCACGGCCCTGTGCCCCTGGCTGATCGCTCTGAGCCGATCCACTCTACTGTCGCTGATGACCTGGTGACTGACCACCACGGTCGCGGCCTCCACCTCATCCCGAACGGCTGGAAGAACTCCAGTTCCCAGACTGGTGGGAAACTGGTGAAGCATCTCCAGAACGCGGGGTCATAGAGGAACCCCTACCACCAGCTGAAGGTGAGAAGATGTGATAGAAACGCTGAAGATGGCCCATCTTGCTGCAAGACAGGCACTCCATCAGCTCCATATGGCACTAAGGCCTAGTATATCCACTCCTACCGCACTGGTAGCATACAACCTGGCTGCCAGAAGACACATCCTACGAACCCCGATCTCCTTGAGAAGACTCTCTACGACGCTTCCTACTGTCCGTAGGAGGAACACCAGCCCTGGATATCGAACCGCCCTGGCTCACTGCTCCAGAATCCCTCAGATTTTACTCAGTGATCAGTTCATGGTTGACGATGGAGGATATAGAAGTCAACTGGAAGATATTCACCTAGGAACGGATCTCCTGCCTCAAACCATCCTCAAACTTCCTAGCAAGGAACAACTCATCACCTGCTGGGATCAGTGTGAAATGCTACTTCTCAATGAAATGAGATGAGTACTCCATAACAGAAATATTACCCTGTTGTAGACTCATAAACTCCCAGGCTCGATCATCCCTCAGGGTCTCTGGATAGAATTAGTCATAGAAGGTGCGTCGAAACTCGTCCCAAGACATATCCTGCTGACGCCCTGACCGTGAGATCACCTCCCACCACCTCTTGGTAGTGTCCCGGAGTATATAAGTATCCAGCTTTACCTTTTTCTCTGGAGGGATCTCTAGGTGCTCAAAGATGGTAAGTTTGGCCACTATCCACGACTCTTCAGCCTGGGGTCCTCCATCCCCTGAAAAAGTAGGAGGATGTTGTTGCTGGAAAACCCGCGTCAACTCAGCCATCGACGGGGCAGGAGGCGGCGCTCCCTAGAAGGTATGCATCATCCTCAGGAAGTCCTCCCTGAAATGCGCATCGGTGCCTGGGACGGGTATAACTGCTGGTGCCAAGGCTGGCACAGTAGGAGGATCTGCAGGAGGTCCCTGATCGGCCATATCCGGTGTCTGATCACCGTCTGGAAACTGACATACAATTGGAGGACGTCTCGGAGGCATAGCTCTGAAAGATCAAAAGCACACCTTAGATCAGGATTAACAAAGACTGAAAACATAGGAGTAAAAAACGGGAACAGGGGAAAGAAACTATCAAGTTTTACAAAACATGACTACACGGCGTGTATAACAACTACACAATGTGTTTGATTAAGCCATTAACATGAGCGTGTATTCCTGCCCTACTGGTCGTGTAACACCCAAAACTACATGGCGTGTTGTCCCTATACATGGCATGTACTTGAACTCTAAACCCCTACCCGAGTCTCCTTACACGGCTAACCCACACGGTCCAAACTAGCCCCAGAATACACGGCGTGTTCCCCAGGGACACGGCGTGTACTAGACGCGGTCTCGGCGGCCCGTGTTGTTAGTTACACGGTCGTCTACACGGCTGCCCTTACACGGCGTGTTCCGAACAAATATGGCGTGTATAGGAGAATGTGACATCGTCCTGTGTTTTTTGTGACATGGATGGGTACCTGATCAAGACTACACGGCGTGTTTCGAAAACCACACGGTGTGTCTAATAGAAGTTAACATCGACCCGTGTTGTTCGTGACACAGCCGGGTACCTGGATAGGACTGCACGGCGTGTTCCTTTACAACACGGTGTATTCTACTCGAGCTTCCCTGACTCGTGTTGTTGGTGACACGGCCGGGTACACGGCTCCGAACTACACGGCGTGCATCTACCGTACACGGCGTGTTCCTAAAGTTATTTCTACAACATCGTGTTCCTGCACACATAGTCAGTAACACGGCCTGAAAACTAAACGGCGTGTAACCAGAAAGTATATGCCGTGTATTCTAGGTTTTTCTGGGCAGTAGCTCAGAAACTGCATAGAAGCCCAGAAACACTGAAAATAAGGAAAAGAGGTGCCAAATTCCGATCCGTGAGAGCCCATACTCCCCGCGAATCAAAGCTTGGCATCTCCTACAGTCATGTATAAGAGAAAAAAGGATCATGATCCACCAACTTCCGATTCAAGAGGGCCCATAACACCTAAAGAATCAAAATTTAGCGTTCATTTAATCAAAGTACAATACAAATAATCCTCTAACATAACAGTAGAGATTCTATCAAGAATCTATCACAACAGCATGCATAATCTACATAGAGCCTATCACAACAACATGCAATCGCTAATGCGCCCTAGATGGAATGGAAAGAATGCATGGAATGTGATTTCTAACAAGTTCCTATATGATGCATGATATGGAATACCCTCATCTCATCGGGTTGCGACAGAAATAGAACCGTAATATCAAAACAATAACAGCACAAAGCATGTGAATCACTCTAGGTGAAATCGTATCAACCGTAAAATCTCAAAACCAGAAAACTGTAATAAACGAGGTAGTATGGATTTTCCCTGTACACGGGTTAGCTACTCTCGGGCACAGATTATTACCAAGTACCAAATTTGTCCTATCCCTAGCTAAGTCTCCAAACAGTAAAGCAAGAGAAAAAAATTCCTATGATACCACTTTGTAACATCCCGGTTTCAGAATCCACCCAGAGGCGCCCTGTACCCAATTCGTCACATGGCCTCAAGCACATTTCCCCAAATGCCAGAGGCTGCCGACTAGCAGAGAGGGCCTTGGGTGTGATAGTGGGGAAACTATGCCCTCATTGGCAGAGTACACAGCAGAATAAATGTAGAGACCTGAAGCCTGACGTACATGGACATTACATTACTTTTGCGGAATACTTAGTACATAACAAAAACATACACACAAGGATCGTAATAGTTTAGTGTCTTTGGAAACTCGGAATAAAATCTTCTAATCGTGGTGAAAGATATTCAACATCTCCCATAAAGATCTTCTTTTTTTTTACATAAAACCTTTCTTTATATCCTGGGGAAAAGAAAACATAAAAGGGTGAGCTCAAATGCTCAGCAAGGGCAAATAAAGGAAATAAAAATCATATCATATCTTTTTGAAAATCAAAACCTGCAAAAGAGATCATAATATCTTAACATGGAACAAATCATAGAAGTGAAAATGAAATCCCCATAATCATAACATAAAACTTGAAACTTTGTGGCATGCACACATAATCATGGAAAATCATTTCTTGTTAGTCATGACTTATTTCCAAGACTATCTTAGTGGACAAAGTCCCTTTCTGAACCGAGTCACCCTCGTTCCAGTCCTGTTTCACTGAACCGGTATAACCTACCGTTCCAGCCATGTCTATCTCATGAGATACAAAATCTTTACCCAATGCATTGGAGGGAGATATAGGTCCCACCCATCTTATAATGAATCCTTTCTTATGTGTGCCACATAATCATAAACCATACATCATAGCGTAACCCATGCAATAAAAATGGGATTCTTAAACAACATGACATCATAAAACAATTCATATAAGATAAAGGAATTCATAAAAATATTTCCATCACAACATAATCAAACCAATGTAATAATAGGGATAAAAACAGAACCCTTTTATTATCTTAGATGGAAAATAATTTTGATAAAATACTTGAACTCCATTCTTGAGGAAAATATCCTTTCTACTTCAAAAACATTTTTCCTTTCATAACATGTCATACGAATTTAAAATAAAAGAAGTTGATTAAAAATAAACTTGAAAACTTGTAAAGGAATATTCTTGGAAATAATGTTTTAAAAATCCATTCATGCCGTATAAGTTAAAAAAAACATTCTTCCCGTACTTTTGTCGGAAAAGTCAAAAAGTACCTCGTATGAAAAACGAAAAAAGATTCCTTTCATATCTTTTACTAAAAACTTACCGAAGGGTAAAATTGGATTTAAACTATTGTAAGTGTATGGAAACAATATTATATATTGAAGGAACATGGATTTGGATGATAAATTACACCCCAGTAAATACTTACGAATAAAAAATCTCGGATAAAAATGAGATTGTGATATTTTCCCTTACCTTAGGTCCAATTTGCTTTGTACGTGTCCGAAGCTCCTGTATAATGGTTTAAATAATGTTATTTACTTATTCCAGAATCATACATATTGATATGATATCATATATGGTCATATTCTTAGCTTCTTGATAGTAATATTTCATTGTTACTTGTTACTCGGGTCCTTATTGCCTTTTGTTCTTATGCGTGTTTTGCCGAATAAATTCTTATTATTCTTTTAAGGTTATAGATACCTTATATCCAGAATGGTATTAGTGTAACATATATCATATTTATTCATTCAATTCATTTATATAATTACTATGTAATGATGATCATGTAGAACGAGTCGCATCACATCGTGGAGACGGTATTTCGTACGTACGCACGAGTGATGATATCATTCCTATGATCGTGGAATTGTATTGGAGTATATATATATTATTTCAGTATCAATATTACTTTATAATAATTATAAATATTTACTCATTACACCATTATACCCATCCTTGTAAGGTGATGGTGGAAAATAGATTACACCACGGCGTGGAGACGGTATTTCGTACGTACGCACGCGCGGTGATTTCGTTTTCCGTAGGATGGATAGAAGGTGAATTAGGGTTGTTTCATATTTATAATAACATATCAGTATTTAAGTAATACTGATGTTATTACTTTATCATGAAACAACTAAAGAATAAGAAGTTTGAAGAAGAAAGAAATTGAAAAGATCGGTAATGGATATTACCTCTTCTTTGGAACGCCTCTTTGAATCCTCCACTTAGGGAACTAAGATTTGTCTTTGAAGAATACCAGGGCCTCTAGGATTATTATAGGGAAGTGGAGAAGGTTTTTTGTCAGGGTTTGGCCGAGCTTGAGTGCTCAATTTGGTGTGAGGAGGAGGGGGAGGAGGTGCCCTTTTATAAGGGAGGAGAGGGGCACCTTAGGAATATCTCAAAATATTATTTTATATTAAAGTCAAAATCGGTTTATAATGGTTCCAAATGGTCTTATTTCGAAGATAAAATGGAGATGGGTCTAAATCCTATCAACTAATAGGATTTAGACAAGTTTAGGTTATTATTTTAACCTTATCAATTAGATTTAACTCTAAGTTAAATAATTTAACTTTTACCATGTCTTTTTGTTTTCTTACACTATATGGTTAATACACTTACTATAACATGACAAAAGAACCCCAAATTGTTTATTATTAATATATATATCCTTATATAAGTCATTTGGCCGAACCTTATATTTTTAGGAATAAAATAACAATTAATAATATAATATTTGATTTAAAAACTATTTTGTGTCAATTTTGACACTATTTGATATATGATTTTTGTGAAAGTAATAAAAGAACTATATGTTCGAACCAAGTTGATTAAATCAACATTAATATATCATATTAACCTATAAAATTAGTGGGATTCATAAAAAGTCTCAAATTACATTCATTTGAGCATTTATAACATCAATTATGTTAATATTTCCTTAAAAGGGTAATTACTGCATCATCGTTGTGTCATAAATAAATTAATTTATTTAAAGTCTAAAAATTATAAATAAAATATCATTATGTAGGAAATATTTTTATATTTCTAATGAATATTTATAGTCGAATTTATCTTATGTATAACCCCATATTAAAAATGTTTTAGTTATTAAACTTCGATTTTAACTATTTTAACTATTCATTAAATAAAATAATAATAAATGTCCTAATCTAATCCAAGTGGGCCTAAATGATAATATTTTACACTTAAGGTTTTTTTTGGTCGAGATACACTTTTCCAATAGAATTAGGACATGTGTTAGGGTAATATTAATATCAATCTTACCCTTAATTACCCAATTTACTTTTAACCGTGGTAAATAAAAGTAAAAAGTTACTATTCACCAAAAATTATTTTCATCTCATTGAACCACATTTTACTTACTGACATCAACCGTGTCTCTCGGATTTTTGAAATTCTATTCACAGAAGCGGTAAAATTAAGTTTTATGAAAAATTCAGTTTTTTTTTAACTACCACTTAGTAGTTTCACTATTCATCAAAAATTGATGTTTTTCAGAACAATGCCAAAATTTCATCCTAAGCTATATTTCATATTCCGAATTCAAAAATGAAGTCTATTTTACCAAATTCATAACATAGAAGTTGCATTAATTAATTTTATAATTAAATCCCGCTGTTAAAACAAATAGCGTGTTTTTAAGAAACAATATCTATCAAAAGATTGACACTTGATTATGTCTGGTTTAAATGTGAAATTACATTCAATGACCAAAATTGTATTAAATTGTAAAAATATATTCTAAATATATTTTAAAACCTCTCAAATTAATAATTTATCACTATTAATTATTTCGATTAAAAACGTTGTTTTTAATTATAATTTAGTAATTTTCACTATTCATCAGAATATGAAAGTTATCCGAAAAGTACCAAAATTTCACCTTAGGCTAAACTCGATACTCCGAATCCAAAAATGAAGTCCATTTTGAGAGATAAAATTTCTAAAATTTAAAAAGTGGTTATTACTATTCATAACGGCTAGTTTTAATAATATTTTAATAGCATATCGTTGTTTCATGAAACTCAGTATTGCGTACTACACACGCTATCGAGGAAGGTTGCGATTGCGTGTAATGCAAGGCAAGTCAAAGATGCGTGTTGTGCAAGCTCATTTTGGTGTAGCTTACAACACAAGACATTAATAAAATTAAAAAGAATATTTTTCATAAAATCTCGGGCTGTTACATTCTACCCCCCTTAAAATGAATTTCGCCCTCGAAATTCGTCGGGGTTATAAATGGTTTACTATTCTAAAGTTTATTTAATAGAAACCCACATCGTAAAAAGGAATATCAAAACCAATATTTAAAATCAAAAGTATGAAACGTAACGGTTACCCAAATAAACTAATCACTGGGTTTCCACATAGGTGAAAATATGGATATGGAAGAGAAATCTAACCATCATGTTCTGATGGAGAGTGATAGAGAACATGGCTATGGAAAAGCCAGCAATCACAAAGCCATAAATTTGTGATGATCTAAGGTACCATCTGATTCATCAGATATAAGATCACTAGGACAACATTTTTGGTTTCAAGATCGTTTCCCTAAAGTTAAAGAATTTGAATTAGAATAAATACTTACTTTATTTTGGTACAATCTCACTTTTGTTCGTGCCTTTAACAATTTACACTTCATCTCTTAAATAAATGAAGTTGAATTTGTTATTCGTGATGTGTTAGCAGATCATGTGATAGAATGACGGGTCATTCCATCTGTCTCAAACAAAAGGTTAGCAAAAAATATTATATACATAAGTCGATCTATAGTGAGATTAATCATATATGGTTCCTAAAATGGACTTATACATCATATGCCATACAGCTTAATATAATAAAACTAGTTTCTACTAAACAGGGACTTCCTGTAGGCCAGTGGTAGGCGATAAAGGCCAGTCGCACTTCGGTTGTGGGTTCTATTCCTATAGCCTTGTCCGACGCGATGGGCTGTCGCCCATCCTGCAGGTTGTCCTTTTTCTAAAACTATATTACTATAACATCTCATCAATAATATCGAAAAAACTTCTATCCTTAAACAATACTAACTTATGTCCAACATAATCCATTCCAATATTTAGGCTTATCCATAATACTTCAGTCCACTCTCATAACATAGTGAAAACGATTACCAGAGATTTAACACCATCGTCGATCCCCATATATCATAAGATATGTTTTGTTGGTCACATTCCAAACATTCAAAGTCCTTAATCATGTATTATCTTGAATACCTTAGTGAAAACATGAATGCAGTAAAAATTTAACACTTTCCACATACCAAAATCCTCAAAATTCTATATACTCAAACCATGATATCACTTAGTCCTTATATCAATCATGAGCTCATGAATACTGTTAAACATTTTGTTTTCTCATTTTCCCTTCATTATGCGCATATCATCTTATTTCCCAAAATATCTCAATTACTTTGAATACCACATTAGACCAATACATAAATATTCCAATATTCCTTGATAAAATATTATTTTGGACTCCCATTACATAAACACTTAATCATTCCACCACATCGTTGTCATATTCAACATCGCCAATAGTGATCGCATGTGACTTCCCTTTGTCCTTTGCCTTCAGTGGTTACTCATTCTGATCATCACTAACCCTTGGATTAGGTCATTTATTGGCATAATGTCCCATCTCCTTGCACTTGAAACATTGAAGTGTTGGTGGTGCGTTCTCTACAGTGTTTGCTTTGTTCACATCATTAGAAACCCTTTTTCCATTACTTCGACACTCAGCTACTCGATGACCTTCTTTTCCACACTTAAAACATTTTCTAGTCCCTTTAAGACAATCTCCTCCATGCTTCTTTCCACACTTTGAGCATAAGGAAACATTCATCTTCTTTTCACCATTATTCTGAGATTTCTCCTTGAACTCCATCTTTCGTTTCTTGTCAAAACCATGAGATGGATATGTAACACCAACTTCCATTTCTACCTTGATAGCACAACGCACAATTTCTTCATAGCAACTGAAGTCTCTTATAGCTAATGCCCTTCGAAGACTTGGTTTTAAGCCACTGAAAAATCGATCAACTTTACTTTCAGGTTCGATGATAATACCAGAAGCGTACCTTGCAAGTCTTGTAAAATTTGCTTCATAGGTACCAACAGATTCATCATCCCTTTGCTTCAGTTCAAGAAACTCTTTCTCCATCTTTGTTCGGAGAATACGAGGGAATTACTTACTGAAAAACAAGTTCTTGAACTCGTCCCATTCCATGGACTCAATTTCATCTCTTTGCCTCGTATTCTTGATAAGATTCCACCATTGATCAGCTTCACCTTCCAAACGATATACTGCTAAAATGACTTTATCATGCTCAGAACATTGAAGAACTGAAAATATCTTTTCATTGGTACTGATCCATTGTTCAGCAACAAGTGGATCGGAAGTCCCACTGAAAGAAGGTGGACGTTGCCTCATGAAGGACTCAATAGAATACTGTTCCTTTCTCTGCTCATTTGGAAGTCCAGAATGATTCATAGCTTGTGTAAGGATAGCAATAAGATTTTGCACTCCATCTCCCATAACATTTGTTTGTTCAGGAGGACAATCATTGCATTGTCCATTGCATTGATCAACACGGTTCCTTCGGGTTCCAACCATCGTCTAAAACCCAAAAAGAATAGTGTGAGGGGCAAAAATAATGCTAGGGAAAACAACATTATAAAGGGGGAGTATCCTCAACATCTAACTTCCTAGGTTAAATTCTATGATCGTTACCATAGTTCTAGGACTGTATCTTATACGTATACTTATCCTTAGGGACATCCCTAGACATACCTTAGAAATATCTCTAGGGATCTCACTAACGTTTTCGCATCCTAGTTTCCAAAGGTTGACTAAACCTTTCCTCTGATACCAACTGTAGAGACCCGAATCCTGACGTACATGGACATTACATTACTTTTGCGGAATACTTAGTACATAACAAAAACACACACACAAGGATCGTAATAGTTTAGTGTCTTTGGAAACTCGGAATAAAATCTTCTAATCGTGGTGAAAGATCTTCAACATCTCCCATAAAGATCTTCTTTTTTTTTACATAAAACCTTTCTTTATATCCTGGGGAAAAGAAAACATAAAAGGGTGAGCTCAAATGCTCAGCAAGGGCAAATAAAGGAAATAAAAATCATATCATATCTTTTTGAAAATCAAAACCTGCAAAAGAGATCATAATATCTTAACATGGAACAAATCATAGAAGTGAAAATGAGATCCCCATAATCATAACATAAAACTTGAAACTTTGTGGCATGCACACATAATCATGGAAAATCATTTCTTGTTAGTCATGACTTATTTCCAAGACTATCTTAGTGGACAAAGTCCCTTTCTGAACCGAGTCACCCTCATTCCAATCATGTTTCACTGAACCGGTATAACCTACCGTTCCAGCCATGTCTATCTCATGAGATACAAAATCTTTACCCAATGCATTGGAGGGAGATATAGGTCCCACCCATCTTATAATGAATCATTTCTTATGTGTGCCACATAATCATAAACCATACATCATAGCGTAACCCATGCAATAAAAATGGGATTCTTAAACAACATGACATCATAAAACAATTCATATAAGATAAAGGAATTCATAAAAATATTTCCATCACAACATAATCAAACCAATGTAATAATATGGATAAAAACAGAACCCTTTTATTATCTTAGATGGAAAATAATTTTGATAAAATACTTGAACTCCATTCTTGAGGAAAATATCCTTTCTACTTCAAAAACATTTTTCCTTTCATAACATGTCATACGACTTTAAAATAAAAGAAGTTGATTAAAAATAAACTTGAAAACTTGTAAAGGAAGCTTCTTGGAAATAATGTTTTAAAAATCCATTCATGCCGTATAAGTTAAAAAACATTTTTCCCGTACTTTTGTCAGAAAAGTCAAAAAGTACCTCGTATGAAAAACGACAAAAGCTTCCTTTCATATCTTTTACTAAAAACTTACCGAAGGGTAAAATTGGATTTAAACTATTATAAGTGGATGGAAACAATATTATATATTGAAGGAACATGAATGTGGATGATAAATTACACCCCAGTAAATACTTACGAATAAACAATCTCGGATAAAAATGAGATTGTGATATTTTTCCTTACCTTAGGTCCAATTTGCTTTGTACGTGTCCGAAGCTCCTGTATAATGGTTTAAATAATGTTATTGACTTATTCCAGAATCATACATATTGATATGATATCATATATGGTCATATTCTTAGCTTCTTGATAGTAATATTTCATTGTTACTTGTTACTCGGGTCCTTATTGCCTTTTGTTCTTATGCGTGTTTTGCCGAATAAATTCTTATTCTTATTTTAAGGTTATAGATACCTTATATACAGAATGGTATTATTGTAACATATATCATATTTATTCATTCAATTCATTTATATAATTACTATGTAATGATGATCATGTAGAACGAGTCGCATCACATCGTGGAGACGGTATTTCGTACGTACGCACGAGTGATGATATTGTTCCTATGATCGTGGAATTGTATTGGAGTATATATATATTATTTCAGTATCAATATTAATTTATAATAATTATAAATAGTTACTCATTACACCATTATACCCATCCTTGTAAGGTGATGGTGGAAAATAGATTACACCACGGCGTGGAGACGGTATTCCGTACGTACGCATGCGCGGTGATTTCATTTTCCGTAGGATGGATAGAAGGTGAATTAGGTTTGTTTCATATTTATAATAACATATCAGTATGTAAGTAATACTGATGTTATTACTTTATCATGAAACAACTAAAGAAGAAGAATTTTGAAGAAGAAAGAAATTGAAAAGATCGGTAATGGATATTACCTCTTCTTTGGAACGCCTCTTTGAATCCTCCACTTAGGGAACTAAGATTTGTCTTTGAAGAAGACCAGGGCCTCTAGGATTATTCTAGGGAAGTGGAGAAGGTATTTTGGCAGGGGTTTCCAAGCTTGAGTGCTCAATTTGGTGTGAGGAGGAGGGGGAGGAGGTTCCCTTTTATAAGGGAGGAGAGGGGCACCTTAGGAATATCTCAAAATATTATTTTATATTAAAGTCAAAATCGGTTTATAATGGTTCCAAATGGTCTTATTTCGAAGATAAAGTGGGGATAGGTCGAAATCCTATCAACCAATAGGATTTAGACAAGTTTAGGTTATTATTTTAACCTTATCAATTAGATTTAACTCTAAGTTAAATAATTTAACTTTTACCGTGTCTTTTTGTTTTCTTGCACTATATGGTTAATACACTTACTATAACATGCCAAAAGAACCCCAAATTATTTATTATTAATATATATATCCTTATCTAAGTCATTTGGCCGAACCTTATATTTTTAGGAATAAAATAACAATTAATAATATAATATTTGATTTAAAAACTATTTTGTGTCAATTTTGACACTATTTGATATATGATTTTTGTGAAAGTAATAACCGAACTATATGTTCGAACCAAGTTGATTAAATCAACATTAATATATCATATTAACCTATAAAATTAGTGGTATTCATAAAAAGTCTCAAATTACATTCATTTGAGCATTTATAACATCAATTATGTTAATATTTCCTTAAAAGGGTAATTACTGCATCATCGTTGTGTCATAAATAAATTAATTTATTTAAAGTCTAAAAATTATAAATAAAATATCATTATGTAGGAAATCTTTTTATATTTATAATGAATATTTATAGTCGAATGTATCTTATGTATAACCCCATATTAAAAATGTTTTAGTTATTAAACTTTGATTTTAACTATTTTAACTATTCATTAAATAAAATAATAATAAATGTCCTAATCTAATCCAAGTGGGCCTAAATGATAATATTTTACACTTAAGGTTGTTTTTGGTCGAGATACACTTGTCCAATAGAATTAGGACATGTGTTAGGGTAATATTAATATCAATCTTACCCTTAATTACCCTATTTACTTTTAACCGTGGTAAATAAAAATAAAAAGTTACTATTCACCAAAAATTATTTTCATCTCATTGAACCACATTTTACTTACTAACATCAACCGTGTCTCTCGGATTTTTGAAATTCTATTCATAGAAGCGGTAAAATTAAGTTTTATGAAAAATTCAGTTTTTTTTAACTACCACATAGTAGTTTCACTATTCATCAAAAATTGATGTTTTTCAGAACAATGCCAAAATTTCATCCTAAGCTATATTTCATATTCCGAATTCAAAAATGAAGTCTATTTTACCAAATTCATAACATAGAAGTTGCATTAATTAATTTTATAATTAAATCTCGCTGTTAAAACAAATAGCGTGTTTTTAAGAAACAATATCTATCAAAAGATTGACACTTGATTATGTCTGGTTTAAATGTGAAATTACATTCAATGAACAAAATTGTATTAAATTGTTAAAATATATTCTAAATATATTTTAAAACCTCTCAAATTAATAATTTATCACTATTAATTATTTCGATTAAAAACGTTGTTTTTAATTATAATTTAGTAATTTTCACTATTCATCAGAATATGAAAGTTATCCGAAAAGTACCAAAATTTCACCTTAGGCTAAACTCGATACTCCGAATCTAAAAATGAAGTCCATTTTGAGAGATAAAATTTCTAAAATTTAAAAAGTGGTTATTACTATTCATAACGGCTAGTTTTAATAATATTTTAATAGCATATCGTTGTTTCGTGAAACTCAGTATTGCGTACTACACACGCTATCGAGGAAGGTTGCGATTGCGTGTAATGCAAGGCAAGTCATAGATGCGTGTTGTGTAAGATCATTTTGGTGTAGCTTACAACACAAGACATTAATAAAATTAAAAAGAATATTTTTCATAAAATCTCGGGCTGTTACAATAAAAATAAACATTCAATAGCGGAAGCAGTAATAACCAACAATATAAACAGTGGAATACTAAATCAACAAACTGGAGCACATATGTATATATGAAATAATGCATGATACATATCTAGGAAAGAATCCAAACAAGTCACAATGCTGGAAACACTATAGTACCGAAAAAAGTACAAAAGAAAATAAAACAAATCCTCAGCATCGTAAGCCAAAGCTTGGTCCCATGCTCCCCTGCTCCAAACAATCAAGTACCGAAAGTCGAAGGGCGATTTACCTTATCTATACCTGCAACAACATAGTCTATTTGGGACCAAAAGCATGACCCAAACAGGGTGTGAGACTAAATCCCAGTAGGCATTCACCTGAAGATCTGTTCCTAATAGTCAGTGATTATATGGCAGGTAAATTTACAATAAGCAGTAAACAGCAACAGCAATAAATAGGCAGTAACAGTAAGCAGTAAAGCAGGATGATACAACATCAATCAAACCACAACCAACAACAGCAGTGAAGAAAAAAAGCTAACAAATAGGAAACCCTATGGAAAGTACTCACAACCATCCCCTCTGGTCCTATCCAAGAATTACCACAACCCTCTGGGCAGTGCGCTCAGCCTAACCCCTCTGGTTTAGTCATACAAATTTATGAGACTCTCTAGGGAAGCACACTCGTTCAATTCCCCTTATAGTCTAGGGTAGTCAGGGACTCTCTGAGGAAGATCACGCAGTCTAACCCTCTTAACCCTAAGGTCTAGAGACTCTCTAAAGAAGCTATCTCGGTTAATTCCTCCTATAGCCTCAGGTATACCACAGACTCTCTGAGGAAGCTCACTCAGTCAATTCCTCCTCTAGCCTGGGAAGGTTCTTAAAGAGATTCAAACAAGGTAAGACTCTCTGAGGAAGATCACTCGGTATACCCTCCTGTAGTCTATAAAATCCAAGACTCTCTGGGAGCTCACTCGGTCCATCCCCTATAGTCTATAATATCTAAGAATCTTTGGGAAGCTCACTCGGTCTATCCCTTATAGTCTATAGCACCAGGTTCTCTCAGCCCCGTTCCAGTCAGTGCATAATAATGCTATAAGACCAAAGTACACCTATAGAGATACTTGGATAACCAAAGTACATCTATAGAGCTACTTAGCTAAACATTCTACAAGGCAACAAGCATGTCATGAGTTTTACTTCAACCTATAACCGTAAGGCATGAAAACAGGTGTAGCAGCCAAAGGAAAACAAGACCCAAAGGTCGTAAACAAAACAAATAAAGGGAAAATACATCCAAGCACAACAAAATATCCTCTAACATGGTCAATTTACCTCTACACAAGCATACATGCAAGGCATGAAAACAACAAAGTCAAAAGTTAAACATGCAATACCCCGTTCATGGGTATTGGTGGAATTTGCGCATAAAACTCAAAGACTTTGAACGGTAAGGCACAAACCACCTACCTCGATCCTAGGAGATCAATATACTTGAACCACGATGACTGATTCTCCCTAGAACATCGTAGATCTGAGAAAAAACACCAAACGTTCAACCTTAGATAACTTGAGAAGGAGGAAGAATTGGAAAACAAGGCACAAGCATAAGGGAGAACTCACCGCTGCGCTTCCAACGCAATCGACGGTGTTCGAATCGGAGAACGAATGGAGGATCGGGAATCCGGAGAAGTTTCGCGGTCATATGGCATCTCTCGGTCGAACCAGACCTAGAAGAATATGTTTATGATGATGAGGTATGAGCCTGGTCCTTTTAGTGAAAAAAAAATTACACAGCGTTTATTTTTAAAGTACACGACATGTGGTGGTTTTTTCCATACTCCGCCAAAATCGGCCTCCACATCACCCCTACACACCTTGTGTGTGGTCCGGACACGGCCAGCATAAGGTTTCGAGTGGGAAAAGAGTACACGGCGTGTACTCATAAAGTACACGGCGTGTACTTCAAAAATTTCCAAAAACTCCAAAAATTCTCAAAAACTTCAGAAAAGGAAAGACATAACTGAAACGAAGATCCGGGTTCTTACACCTTTGTTGGAAAATAAAATTGAAGAACTAACTTCCCTTGTGAGAAAATTATTTGTGAAAAAATTCTAGGAATCAACACCCACCACACCCCTAAGGGTCTACCAACTATGTTATTACCGGGATAATTTCACTAATGGATTCCCTCAAGTTCAAGGAATTGAAAGTTGTGATGCAATGTTCTAGAGAAAATTCTAGAACCAACCAAGTGGAAACCAAGGATTTAAATATTTTTCCACTAACCAATTTGGATATGGTATCCAACATCAACAAATTCCACCATTCCACCAAGCATTCCAATAGGCTTCTCAACAACCTTTACAACCCCCTCCATTCCAAAGGAAAAATTCAAAACCGTCTATAAGCTGCCAGTAAGGATGAACAAAAGAAACTTCCATGAAGGATATGTTTCAATAGGTAATAGAACCTTCCACTAACCAATTTAGAGTTAGGATCCAACATCAACAAAGACCGCCATTACAGAAAGCATTCCAATGGGCTTCTTAAGAACCTTGTTAACCTCCTCCATTCCAAATACAACATTTTCAAAATTCTACAAGCTAACAGCAAGGAAGACTACAAGAACCATACATGAAGGACATGTTGAGACATGTAATATAATCTAAAAATATTCACTAGACCACTCTCACCACTCATGGATCAAAGTTTAAGGAATTAAAATGATAGTTAGGACAGCTCATGACCACCCTCAATAATATAGTAAATCAAGGATCAGATAAGCTTCATTCTTAGAAAATTCCAAACCTTGAGGGAAATGTCAATGTTATTAAATTAAGGAGTGTAAAAGAACCTAAAGACAGTAAAGGATCATCCCATGAAATTAAAGAAGGAAGTGAATAGAAACAAGCATCTGAAGAATCTTCCTAAGAAAAAGAAACTAAGGAGGAGGCAGTGAAGGCACCATAAAAATAAAAAATAAAAATCATGGAAGATTCAAAACAACCCCTGCCTCCCTTACCTATAAGAATATAAGAACCTAGAAAAACTATGGAAGATTCACTACAAAAATAGATGTTCAAAGCCTTCAATAAGGTGGAGATCAATATTCCCTACTATAAGTCATTATTTGTATTCAAATGTATGAAAGTTTAATTAAATACATGTGCACCAATAGTATTATATTGAGGGTAAATGAATAGGTAAGGTTCAGTAAGACTGTTTTTCCCCTTATTACCCCTCAAATCCCCAAAAAAATATAAGATATATGTACTTTTTATATTATTCACATAATTGGTAAGAGAACATTTTCTAGTGAACTATGTGACTTAGAGTTTTAAATTAATGTAATTCCTTATTCCATTTATTCTTATTTATATATGGGAGAACATAAACCCACCTATGTGGTTGTATATCTTTTCAACAAAGCCACTTCCTACCCAGTTAGTCTCCTTAAAGACATCCTAGTAAGTATACAAGGGTATCCATTCCCTACTAATTTTTACATCCTAAACATGGAGGAAGAAAATGGTAAGAATATTTCCCCCATCATCTTGGGTATCCCATTTCTAAAAACAACTAATAAAATTATAAACTTTAATGAAGGAACACTTCCATGACATTTGGTGAAGAAATAGTGCATTTTAATATACTAGATTCAATGAAATACCCACATGAGGAACAAACTTATTTTACTGTAATCTATTTTAAAGTGTAATGTTTTTATAAAAACTAGAATGAATGTTTGTATGATATAATTTTATTAAGAAATTTTTTAGAACCTCAAGATTTTTTTGGGGAAACTTTTTTTGAAAATAAGTCTACTCTGGAATACATTTTAAGTAATAAATGGTTTGAAGGAATTTATGAGAATTATTTAGATAATTTGGTAAAAATTTACACTTCCACATATATCTTACATGTTCAAGATATATTAAATGAGGTATAATATGGTGAGTTGTAGCATATAACCAACTGGGATGATAAATAAAATAACTAGATGTCTGGAAAAGTAGGAAAATAAAAGAAGATATAGAAGATAGATCTAGAAAAATAAGAACTAGAAGCCCACAAGAACACCCTGTTATGTAATGAGAGAACCAAATATGTCAATGAGAGAATAAACCAGAAGAAATATTTTCAAATTAGAGACAAAGTGTTGTTTCACTATTCAATAAGGAAACTAATTCTTGGTAAGAATCATTACATGTGTATTAGACCTCTTATAATAACTAACATTGTTCCATATAGTTTAGTAAAAAATCAAGGGAAATGATTCTCATAACCCCATTATGGTGAATGGAAAGAAGCTGAAGAATTTCTATGATGATCCATAGAAATATTCCATAGAGGAGTCTAAACTCTTTCATACTATCATCAAATAAAAGAAGATAGATTGTCTCTTTCCTCCTCATTTTTCTAGATACTCATTATTTAATTAACTTTCCTAAAAAATATACATACTTAACTTTATTGGAATTTTTTCTATTCTAAGTGTTGGGGAGAGGGAAAATGTATTTTTAGGATATAAATATAATTTATTCTATTTTAATTTAAAAAAATAAAATTACAAATTAAAAAAATTAAAAAAAAACACAAATATATATATATATACTTTTAAAAAATCAATTTTATTTTAAGAACCTATACATAGTTCTATAGGTTTATGTTCTAGATTTTATATAACCATGAGTCTAAATAAGTAAATTAAAAATAGGTTAAAAAATGTAAAAATCATTTATATATATATATATAACAAAAATATTTTCATATTTGTAAATAACTCTTTTATATAGTTTCTATTTTGATTTTTCAACATTTCTTGAACTTCATTGATGTACTGCCTAGTTTAAAAGTACTAATGTTGGAGTTGAGTAATTCATTTATTGTAAAATTTTGAGACTTATATGATTGTTGAGTGAAAATTTTCACTAATTTTATGGAAGTTTGGTCTTATAACTAGGAGATGGAGTGTGAGTTAAAATATTTATATAGAATCAATTTTATAACATAAATTCACTAGAATTTGAACTTAATTTTTAGTAACTTGACCTCTATGAGACAGAACACATTAGGGATCCAACTTAAATGAAAATGATATAATTCCTTTGAATCTAGACTAAAAATGGACAATTGGGATCCCACGGTGAGTCTTTAAGACAATGACACTGGGTGCATTTATATAATTAAATAAATCCATTTTCAGTCTCAATAAGTGTTATATACGGTGCTTTGAACAAAATTATGGATGGTAAAAAATAAAAATTTCCTTATCAAAAATTAGTTCATTTAGGTGATGGGAATAAATAACTCATAAATGGGGTAAAATGACTTATAACACGTTCATTTAAGTTGTATCAATAAAGTGGAAAATAAAACTTTGGTTTAAGGAAACTTAGGAAAGAGGGAAAAATTGAAGTGTTTTTTTTAACTTTGATTCCACTTAAATATAATTATATCCACTTATGAACTGAAACTTTTATTAAATTGAAGTAAGGTAGTGGTCATATTCACATATAAATAATGATAATTTTCACAGTTTATCAAGTCTCTTTTTATTTATTCTCAGGAAGGAAAATTTATATATAAGAAAGATGACTTTATTTTCCTTTTTCCTTTTTGAATAAATTGAAATTCAATGATAATAAAGCTCAGGAGTTAAATAGTTTAAGTGTGGGGGAGTGATGTGAGATGGAATTTTTTACATTTATGGTCTATTATTCATTGAAAATACCCCAATTGTAATTCAATTCCTGGGAAAATAGTGATTTTTTTTACTCTCTGAAATTAAAAAATAGTTGAAAATTGGATTTAAATATGGTGTTTATTTATATATTCATATTTTCATATAAATTTTGAATCCATAGTGAATTATAGAATTAATTTTAATTTCATAAAAGTAATACACTAAGAAAAAAATGTTAATCCTTTTGTTCTGCAGGTTGAAAATTTACAAAGGCCAGAAGTGACTATGCCATACATGGTCACTATACTAATTGTGGGTATTGATTGTGTGATACCCATTGAATTTAGAACCTACTATGACATGGTAGGTATAGATATTGTGCCTTAAGCACCGTGATCACTTCCCATGGTCACTTTCCCACCTTACCACACCTCATTATCATGGTAGGTATACCTATCATGAACACTATCATCTGGCCATGCATGCCCAAAATTTTCAAAAAGGAAAAAAAAACTTACCACATGAATAAAATTTATTGACCATGCAACCCCTTTCATGGTATACATACCTACCATGAGAACCTTTTTTCAACATCATCTCACAGTCAACATACTAACCATGTCCTTCACAGTAGGAATGATTACCGTGAGAATTTACCACCTCTTCCTATCATACCCCTGCCTCTCAAGCTATCATGCAGCCATCAACAGGCCCAAATATTTCACTGCCCTTAAAGAACAAGAACCCTATCGACTAAAGCTTGAATATGATTCAGAGGCTAGGAACTACTTCAAATGTTTCCACTATCACTTATCTACCACTGCCTAAAGGAAAATTAGGGTGACACTTACCCCATCAGCACCACCTTCTACTTCCACCCATAGATTTGGTATGGAGATAGAGTAAATCCACCTCCCCAAGAGAATAAAAATAGTACTCTGATCCAATCTGATCTCCACATTGTCTAAGGCTGAGATCCATCTGAATGTTCCATGAGTGAAGTCACCCTGCCTATATAGCATTTGAGGGAGATTTGGAATTCCACTCAGTTATGAAGGATATCACTGCCTATTGATGCCAAATCCATGCAATGAAGGAACAAGATCCCATGATAATCTAAAGGAAACAAGGGAGAAACATGGAACTAAAATCCATACTATCCAAAAAAAAATTGAGACTCTCCCTTCACCATTAAATAGAACCACTAGTGGGTGTAAGTTTCAAACCTAAGGTGACAAATAAAATCCATCCTAATGATAAATTTAGAACCAATGATAAGAGACAATTGTAATTTTCCATCCAATGATGGGAAGTCTAAGTTGTAGATACTGACATTAATTAATTTCTTGCAGGTAAAAAAGCAATAATTCCTAGGAACGAAACAAATAACGAGGACCATAAATTAAATCCCAAGAACATTTTTTCTTTAAACATAATAAAGACACCCACTATGTTTCAATTCACTAGAACACTCCACCATCAAAAGGACATTGGGATAGATCATGGGAGGATCATGGATGCCTTACAAAAAGTCATCCCGACCTTTTATTCTAGATGCATGTAAACGATACAGCATACATTAAACATAATCCCTACTGAAAGTAGACATTATTTAATTTTATGAAGAAACGTGTACCCCTCACGTGGAGGGGAGCATGCTCATATATCCAAGCATTCGTCTATAAAATTTATTTATTGGGATGGGAATAAATCACTCTTGGAGGAGAATAATCATGAATTACTGATTGTTGCTCTCATTTTATTCTCATTTATTGTAAAAACTCTGGTGATAGAACTCTAGGCCATTTTTGGTTTCTCCAAGTAGAATCCCTTCACTTCCCCTTATTGATTAATTATGATTGTTCAATGTACTAACTCCTCTGTGGATCTTAATGGTTTTAATAATTAGAGGTTTCTTCTGGTTTTAGATTTTAATTTCTTCTACATATTATCAACATTACACAAATAAGACACTTGGATTTCATTCACTGCTTGTGATATAAAGCAGTGGGGGAATTCAAAGTTGAACTGAGGTATCTAATCACTAGGCTAGGGAAAGGTAGGAAACATAGTGATCATTATATTTCCCTATCTAAACTAAAATAGACTGATAAAAGTAATCAATGGGATTCAATTGATGAAATGATGAATAGAAACCAAGAGAATAATGATTCAACTAGAGAATGAGGGAATGATCTAAGGATGGACCACTACTTTTTAAATTTACTTTAAAACCACCCAATTTCACTTATTGTTTATTTTAAATTGAACCCACAAACAAGATTTCAAAACACACACAACACTATCTTTTACAGAGACAATCTGAGTCCCATTTTTACAACATTTTTATCAGGTTCAAAAATCATTTTTCTGAAATCCTTGTGACAGGAATGCATGATTAGGATCTATCATGCTAGAACACAAATATTCCTATAGTGAAATTTAAAGTTTTGTGGAGCATGCATAGATCACTGCTGGAGGGAATGTACTCTTTATTCCTATGATGGAATGACAGTACAACATTGAGACATTTTCAAATTCATCAATGAAGAAAAAATTCATCATAAGGTAATTCTTTAATTGTTTAAATTAATTATAAATAATATGTGATGATCTTATATTTTGGTTTTGATGTTCAATCATCAATTAATATTTGATTCAATTCTATTGTTCATGGAATTTATCATTGATGTACATATCAAATTAAACATCGATTATGATAAAAAAACTATATTGGGAATGCCCCATATGTTAATTCCACTGTGCCCAAAACCTACAAGTGGTATTAGAGCGATCACATAATTATTTATAATTATTTAAATATCATTGATTTATTTATGCATTTATCATTAGTTTTCAATTCCATTATAATCATTCTTTAATATGGATCATGAGATCTTCTCTTCTTCCCCTTCTTAAAAATATAACAAAAATCAATTAATTTTATGAATAAAAAAATTTAAAGAACTCGTCTGGATGTGCCAATGATTCTAGCCATATATAATAAGAGTACACACTGTGTGGCCTATCGGTACACATCATGTACCCATGTTTAATGATCCGAGTCAATTCTTGAATTAATTCAAAATTAATTCGAGTCATGTGTATTTATTATATATGGTGTTTATTTTAACACATTGTATGTTGACTAAGAAAAACTGGAGAGAAGTCAGCTGGATTACACACTTTGCAACATCAATACACAATTTGTAGTCTATTAGTCAAAGATAGGTCGTGTATTCCCTTGCATGACCTACATGCCCGGTGACCATGTTACTCGAAGACCACACACCATGTATCCCATGTACATTTCATGTACTCCATTATTTTATATGGCGTGATTACATGCTAAGTCCCTAGGCGTGTTCCATGGATAGATAGTGATTAATATAAATGTCATGTGGATGGATAGTACATACCATGTATATTACCAAATTACACAAAACTAAAATTAATTTATTATACTACTAAACCTTATCAACATGTATTCCATGTGTTATTTATTTGACTATGTACACACCATATGATGAGTTATATATATATATATATTAAATTTCTAATTAATTTCTATGTAATGGTCGGAACTACATATTGTGTATAATTCATAATACAATAATTATTGTACATGCATTGAAACATAACATGAAATGTAAATACCATGTATTCCATGTTTCATTTATTTGACAATGTACATGCCATGAAATTATATGATAAGTCATGTATGAAACATATTGTATGAGTGAATAGTATACAAATATAATACACGTTGGGTTGTTCGAACGGGTACTCACTATGTTACCTCCAAGGTACATGTTTTGTATATGGTTAATTTTAAATAATTTTATTTAATTTGTTTAAAATTATGATGGATAAGAATATCAAGAAATTTTAGATGAGAATTAAGATAAAATAATTGATTGATTAAAGAATATAATTAATTAATTAAATCATGGTTTATCTTAAATAATAATTATTATAATTAAATTCCATTTTATTCAATGAGTAATTCATTTCATGTATATAAATGATCATGATCATAGACCAGACCTTTTTATGTGATTGGTTTATTTTAATTTATTATTAAATTAAATTGATGGCTTGCGAGTCATCACTCCTCTCATTATGCATGGGCCTGAAAGCCCATGGTTTCTTTTATGTAAACACCTTAACTAATCTTTTGGTTCCCCTCATATGTGTGTGAGTAAAAGAATGTGTAATGGATGGAGATATCAAGCTAGTGGAGGCAGTTCAAGTTTGGTTATGAGGTGAAACCAATCCAGGAGGTACAGGGGTGGACTGGTGGAAAGTTGAAACATGATTCATTTCATGGTTCAAGGTGTTTCCCCCCCAGGTTGGTGATTGGTTTATCATCCACTAGATAAAATCATAATGATTAAAAATCATTAATTATATATATTAAGTCGGTATATCCTCCCACTACTTATGTTAAAATTGAACCATAGTTCAAAGTGCTTAACCAACCCAAGTTGAGTTTCTTTCAATTATCAAGGAATTATAACTTGAATTTTTTATTTGACTTAACTTAGGTCACATCAAGGGTTGACTACCAAAGTAAGACATGGTGTAACTGAGAGTAAAAGGTTAAGAAAATCAAATTTCATGATTTCATGATTGGGGAGTCCACTCAACAGGTCAAGGAATTGTGATTTAATGCAGTTTAACTTAAGAATTCCTACCTAAAACCATTCAAATTTCTTTACCAACCTAGGTCAGGGTGATGATAAGGAGAATATGGTTTATTTATAGTATAATTAACAAGAAATAGGATATTCTAAAGCTA
Organism: Viscum album; assembly: GCA_963277665.1. NCBI lineage: Eukaryota > Viridiplantae > Streptophyta > Magnoliopsida > Santalales > Viscaceae > Viscum > Viscum album. The sequence continues at coordinate 1,969,507,741 of OY728143.1, forward strand.
ATGGTGAGGTTTATTGGGTTTCTATAAAATAGTGTGAGATTAAAAAATATAATATAATATTTATTATCTACTTTTATCAGATAAAGTACAAGAATTATGCTATTATTATTTGTAGAAATGGAAATAAAAATAACTTCAAACATATCACTATGATTTATAATTGAGAAGAAGAACCTTCTCACAAGAACTAATTTTCAATAGTGGAAAAGGAATTTACACGTTATCCTACACCATGAAAAGAAATTGTATGTACTGGAAGAACCTATTCCTGAAGCACCTAGTAAAGAGGCTAGTGGGGAAGAGTTGTCTCTTTATGAGAAACATTTGAATGATTCTATATATTCTCAATGTTTCATGCTATCATTCATGATCAATGAACTTTTAAGTAACATGAGTACATGGATGTGTATAGCATGATGTCTCACCTCCAGAATATCTATCAATAGAAGAAGAGACAATAGAGATAAAAGATCTCCAATGATTTGTTTACTTGAAAGATTAGATATTTAGAACCAACTGGGACTCATGTAGTCAATATTATTAGATACAATGAACACTTAGACATCTTGGGGATTAAATTATTGTATGATTTGCGCATAGATCTCATAATTTCCTCACTCCCCAAGTCCTTCTCTAGTTTTATTATTAATTATAATAAGATCAATAATGAGAAGGGTATTTTGGAACTTATTACTTTGATTCTACAAGATGATAAGAACATGGTGTGTGAAAAAACCCATGGTCTTTATGGTGAATAAGAAAAAGATGAATAGGGAAAGGGGGTCCAATATTCATAAAAAGTCTAAAGATCCTAAGCATTGTCCTTCCAAGAAGAGGAAGATCCAAAGGTAGGTAAAGGAAAATAAAGTAATATTTTTTTCATGTGGAAATCAAGGATAATAGAAGAGTAACTACACCCAAAAATAAGGGGAAGCTAAAGGTGCATTCATTATCGAGTGTAATCCTTCAATATCTACACATTGGGTATTAGATATAGCTTTTGGTGCTCACAACAGTATCCAAATACAGGAATCAATTAGATTCTAAAATATTTCAATAGGATATGTGGATTTTATGCCTACTAATGGTATGAGATTGTATTCTCTATTCATTAGAGACTATCACCTTTCACTTCCAATATAAATAAAATCAATTTTAAGATATTTTTATTATGTACTGACTATTATCAAAAACATAATTTTTGTATCCTTCCTAGATACAGATGGTTTTGTTTTTAAGTTTGGAAATAAAATATATTTATTTTATAAATATTATATATGTTATGGTATGGAATATTTAAATAGTATTCAGTATTGAATTATGAAAACCAAGTATTGGAAATTGATAATGAATCATGTTCAGATGACTCATATAACACCCAATTGTAGCATCACCATCTTGTTCATGTAAATAAGAATCATTTGAAAAAGATCTATCAAGATAGCTATTTAGACTCTTTTGAGCTAAAATAACTTGAAAGTGGTCATGCTTATTTATAAGGAAAAATTATCAATCCAACATTATTCGAATAGGGTGAAAGGGCCACAGATATTCTATGATTGGTACACACTGATGTTTGTGGACCATTTCTAGTAGAAGTTAGAGGTGGGTATTTATTCTTCATAACTTTTACCAATGAATTGAGTAGATATGGTTATGTATACTTGATGAGGTATAAGTCTGATTCCTTTGAGAAATTAAAAGAATTCAAGAATGAAGTAGAGAATAAACTTGGAAAGAACATAAATAATATTTGATCGGATCGAGGTGGTGAATATCTTGATCAGGAGTTTATCAAATTTTTACAGGAGTTTTTTATTCTTTCTCAACTCACTCCACCTTATACACCATAGTGGAATGGTTATAGTGAAAGGAGAAACCACACCTTTCTAGACATGGTAAGTTTGATGATAAGTCATGAAAATATTCCATTATCCTTTTGGGGATATTCATTACAAACTTCAACATATACACAAAATAAAGTTCCAACTAAAGTAGAAAACGAAATTCACTTCGAGTTATGAAGGGGAAAGAAACCTATTTTTCACATAAAAGTGTATGGGGTTGAGAGGCTGATTTTAAAGTCCATATCAAGCAATAAAATAGAGCCTTGGGGTATGAAAGGTATCTTTCTAGGGTTCTCTAAGGAAACAAGGGTATACTGGCTATATTGTTATTAGACAAGCCATATTTCTTGATAGGGATCACACCCTCAAGAAGGATAATGGGATAAATATAAACTTCAATGAAGTTGATGCTCAATATATACAAGAGTTGGTATAGGAAAAAATTCCATAGATCTTCATGGAAGAATTTGTTCCTAAAACAAAAGTGCTATATAGGAGCACCATAGAGGTAAGAGAACTGGAGAGATGTGATTTTATAGTCACCAAATATGGTGACTCATTATTGGTTGAAAATAATAAACCTCTATCCTACAAAGAGATAGTAGAGATCTCAAAATCTACAAGATGGAAATAAGATATGAATTCTGAAATGGATTCCACGTATCAAAACCATGTTTGTCTTATAGTCGATCCATCAAATGATGTAAAACCCATTGGTTAAAAATGGGTATTCAAGAGAAAAATGACTATATAATGTAAAGTAAGTTCCTATAAAGCAAGGTTAGTGGATAATGGGTTTAAAAAATGTCAAGGAATTGACTATGAAGAAACATTTTCTCCAGTTTCTATGTTTAAACTCATCATAATTATACTTATTATAGCATCTTACCATGACTATGTTGGCATATAGACGTTAAAACAACTTTCCTTAATGGGAACCTTTACAAAGATTTTGATATGACACAACTAGAAGGGTTTGTGACTCTAAGTGATTCCAAAAAGATATGAAAGTTGTATAGATCCATTTATAGATTGAAAAAAGCATCCAAGACATAGAACATTGAATTTGATGAACCTATAAAAGAATTTGGTTTCATTAAGAATGAATGTGATCCATGTGTTGACAAGTAGTTTAGTGGGAATGAAGCTGTTATCTTAGTAGTATATGTTGATGACATATTACTTATTATAATCGATATACCAGTCTTAAATTATATTAAGGAATGGTTAAACAAGTGTTTATCTATGAAGGAATTAAGTGAATCATTATGTATTCTAGGGATCAAGATCATTTATAATAGATCTAATAAGATTCCTGGATTAAGTTAAAGTACGTACAATAACTAGATACTAAAAATATTTAGTATTGAACAATCCAAAATTTTATTAGTTATAGCGTCACATTTTATACATCTTTCCAAAAAAATGTGTCCTCATACATAACAGGAGAAAGAGATAATGAGTAATATCTCTTTCACATTGATGATATGATCAATCATGTATTTCATGTTATGTACTGGACTTGATGTTTCCTATGCATTGATCATGGTAGGAAAATATCAAGCTGATCCAGGTGAACAACATTGGTATGTTATTAAGTTTATCCTTAAGTATCTAAGAATAACTAAGGATATGTTCCTATTGTATAGAGGAGAAAAGGAGATAGTAATCAGGGGTTATACTGATTCTAGTTTTCAAACAGATCAAAATGATTTGAATTCATAGTCAGGATATGTTTTCAAAGTCAATAGAGGAGCTGTGAGCTAAAAAAGTTTAAAGAATCCATTTTTCACTGATTCTATAGTGGAGTCTGAGTATATAGTAACTTTTTATGTAACCAAATAATTCATTTGGATATGAAATTTTATACAGTATATTGATGTGATTCCTTGAAGTAAATACCCTATCACATTATATTTTGATAATACTACGGTAGTGGATCTTAAAAAAGATCCAATGTTACACCAACGGACAAAGAAAATACTCTGAAAGTATCGTCTCTTGAAAGATTTTTATCAGAGAGGTGAATTTGTAGTAAGAATGGTTTCCATGGAAGAAAACATGGTGAGACCCTTGACTAAAGAATTATCTCAGTGGAAGTATGAGTATTATGTGAGATCTATCGGATTGAAGGTCGTTAGCAGTTAGCTCTAGTGAAAGTGGGAGTCTTTTGGAATTAGTTCTATAGAACCAACATCTATATACTTTATGATTTACTATATTCATGGTTTTGAATATTAATAAACTTATTATCACATCATGATTTTCTTATGCGTGACATAGTATGTGATAATGTACTAAGAGTAGTTGCCACACTAAAAGGTTATAGTAGTTCTCTACTATGATGAGAACCCATAAGTTTCATGACAGCATTCTTAAATATATGTTCTATATTTGGATGAAATCATTTTAGGGGAAAATGATAAAAGATATTAGTGGTGGATACTCATAGGAATTTGAGGAATATTTTCATGGTTTACACCCTTGGTAATTTCTAGTGTAGGATATTATGAGAACGGGACCCACAATAGGAGATCCAAATTTATATGTTTCTTTGGATGTTCCTATTGGTCGGAGTAGGGCACTCAAGAGGGGGGTGAATTAAGTTCCTATAAAAAAAATCTATCTAAAAATTCTTATTTAAAAAATTGTTTAAAGTTCTCCAATTTAAAACAAAATATCCCAGTTAACAAAAGTAGCATATTTATAAAAGTTTTGTTTATTCAAAAGATTTCTCAAAGATTGATTAGTTCTTAATTAAAACAATATACTTTATTATTTTAACTTTTGAAATCAGTTTACTAAAAAAATTCTAATATAAACACTATCTATGATTAACTATCATATTTAAGTTAAGTTTTTTGAAATAGTAATAAGAACATAGAAAAAAACATGAAATCACACAATAGAAGTAAACAAGAGGTTCAGTCTCAAGATAAGACCTAATCTTATCCACTTGGTGATCACCTACCACCAAGCAGTTTATATTAAATAAACTTGATGGACACCCTGGATCAAGGTAACAATAGTATAAAAACTATCAAGGTAATTAGTCCCCTTACACAATTTTTGTGGGAATGTAAAACAAATAGATATTCCACACAGGGAACTCTTCCACTATTATCTGTGGGAATGTAAAGATCATAATATGAGTTGGTGAAGATATATTTATATCTTCAATTTTAGAATAGGAGTCGGTATGTGTTTTAAAAACAGAGACACACACTACTAAAAATGTAAAAATAAAGTACACAGGCAGAGAAAAAAAGATAATAAGAGTTTAAAATGCTCTATCTGATGTTCTATGAAGATTCTGGACTCCTTTAAAATGATAGAAGAGAATTTGGATTCGCCTTCCAGAAACACACAAGAAAAAGAGATTTTTGGTTGCTTATGTGTTCTATTTATAGTGAGGTAAAAGATTCCTCAAAGTGTTCTGGTCCTCTAAGTTGCGGCTTCAGAGATTCGTGGACTTTTGTTTCTTAGCAGTGTCTTCGTGTAAGCACAATAAGTAGCTCTTGTATTTTTATCTAAGGTGCATGAACAGATCTGTGTGTTTCTTCTAGTTGCTTATTTTTCACACACACTATCTTGTTGATTGAGATATTTCCTTTATATAGACAACCAGCATGTTCTCTAGTACCTTGTACCTCGTACTAGTCTCTGATAATGTCTACAAAAGATAGAAAAGGTCATTAATATAATAATCAGTACTAAGTTACATAAATATGATCGTTAGAATTAATTTTGAATTTATGACAGATCATCGGTGACTCATTCTGTAAACAGGTCAGACTATTAAAATATCTGACTTTCGATAGGTTAGGCATCAGTAGGTCAGGTGTTGGTAGTTAAGGCATCAATAGATCAGGCACCAATAGGTTAGGCGTCAGTAGATTAGGTGTCGGTAGGTCAGGCATCAGTAGGTCAGGTTGTTAGTAGGTTAGGCATCAGTAGGTGATGTATAGGTAGATCATGCAACGATAGGTCAGTCATTAGTAGGTTATACTTAGCGAAATTTTGAGTGTTTGTCAGTCACTCTGTCAGTGACTCATCTCATTGGTAGCTTATTTCATCGGTAGTTCGTGTATCAGTGACTTGTATATCGGTACTTTTCTATCGATAGTACAAGTATCAATAGATCATACTTAACCTAAAAATATAATTTTTTTTACAATGTAAAAACCAACACCAAAGGTTAATATTATAATTGAACATTATTAAACACAATGTTTCTTAAGAAATCAAAATTATCATAGTTAATCATTATTTGTGATCATTAAAACTAGAGGAGGCCAACAATATCCCCCTTTTTTATGATAAAAAATCATGGAATTATATACAAAAAAAATTGAATTGATGTATGATGATCAGAGAAAAAAACCGTTTAACATATTACATAGATTATTGAGATGAAATATTTAGAAGAAACACGAGTATAGATTACTTAATAAATTAGATTAGTTGTTAAATGGTATTTGTCAATTATATGTTCCCTTTTAATCTTAAGATCAATCTTAATCTCCCCCTAAGAGATATTACATATTATTTCTCCCCATTTTGGGATTATCAAAACGGAAACATTAAATAAATAGATAAGTAAATGACAATGAGATGAAATCAGAGAGAGTATTTCATTAATCATATAGTACAAGGGATAACACAAATAGTAAAAAAAAGTTCATAAAATCCCTATAAAAAATTATCCAACTACTTCTTCTCAGAATCATCAGACTTACCTTTACCCTTATCAGATTTAGTGGCATCAAGTATAGGAGTATTAGGGACAAAAGTAGTAGTGGCAGAAGGGACAGAGTCAATAGTGAGTGGAGGCAGAAGTACTCCTATACAAATAGAAGGATCTAAGCTCAGGATAGAGGAGGAATGAGGTTCTGTTTTCTCATGAATGACTAGTATGATCTGACTCAGAGCCTAAGCAGGGGTCATGGTTACATGTGAAAAAAAAAGGGTAGAAGGAGACACTCCATATTGGATGGGAGCAGTGGTCATAGAAACAATAGATGTGTTATGATGGTTCAAGTATAGATTGAGCAGATTAATAAAATCCTTGATGACCTCACCACCATATTCCATAACTTTCTCAAAGTAATCTTTGTTTTCCATGAATTTCTCAAGAGTAGGAGTAAACTCTTTTAACTTATGAACTTGGTCTTTGAAATCCTTGGTCATTAGAGGTAGCCTCAAATTATCCACTAAATACTTGAAGTGACCAGTTAGCTGATTCTTGGTATAAACCCTCTTGATATATAAATCTACTTTCTTAGTAATTTCCTCTTGAGTAGTGGTAGCACCTTTAGTGAAAAAACTAACCATGTCATAAATATGATCACAATTTTTCTTAATTTTGGAAAGAATCTCCTGGTCAGTGACACCCATCATGGCATGTATCTCTTCTCTAATCACTGTTCTAACCATATCAACATCTGGAGAGTGAGAAACAGGAGTTGCAGAGCTAGTTTCACCTTGTACTATATCTCTAATGTATAGCCTTAACTATTTCACATCAAAAATAGGATTCTGAGCTAGAACAGAGGTAGGAGAACTAGTCACTGCATATTTTATAATAGATTTCAAAATTACCCGATCAAGAGTTGGAGGAGGTGGTGAATCATCCTTAGAAGATTCAGAAGTGGTGTCTCTAAGAGCTTTTAGAACTCTTTCCAAAGATTCTTTATATTCAATTGTCAACTTTTTAATAGCTGAGACCATAGAAACTAATTCATTTATTATTTCCTAATTGTCTATGACAACTTCTTAAGAAAGTACTATCAACCTTGGCTCAACCTAAGATACAACTATCTTAGTAATCAACTCATCATCTCTTTCACTAATTCTAGAAACTGGGGCAAGTGGTTGTGAGGAGGCAGATTGCACTACAGCTAATAACTCATCTCTAAAATCATTAAAATAATCCTTAGTTACATAATCAACTAGCTCATAAGTAGCCATAGGAATAGGAGTAGGAGAATCTCTCCTATCCTTTGGATCAGGATAGTCTAATCCAAATGTTACATACCCTAGATCTCTTCTCCATACAGGTACTATCATATCGTCTAAAGGTACGAGCACAAAAACCTTGGATCTTTTAGCTGATCTCTCCCCATTAGATGATGGCCTCTTACTCAAATACACTAAATCCCTCACTAGAGTTATAGGTACATCTCTCACATTATAATCTTCTTATTCTTTTTTAACAAGAAAAGGAGGATCCCTTTCCTCAACAATAACTAATTCGGAAATTTTAGTAGGGCAGGAGTATTTAGATCTCTCTCTTCTATTACAGATTGCTCAACAGCCTCATGGGATTCCATAACTTTTTCAACATGAGAATAAGAAGCTACATGTGGTGTGAAAAATGGTTCAGGTTCTACTAAAGCACTACCAATAGGTTCTGCATCAGCACCTTGATCATCATTTGGATGATTCGATTCACTGTCTGAACCATTAGTCCCTTTATCTTCCATTTCATTTCCATCTTCTCTTCCACATTCATCAGCATCTTATTCAACTTCATCATCATAATAAACTTCCTTAACTTCTTCCTTAGTTTATTCAAATTCTTCCTTAGCTTCTTCCTCACTCCTAATTCCTTATTCTTCTCTAGATTCTTCTTCACTATCTAATCTAATTTCATACTCATCATCCTCAGATTCTTCAGTCTCTTCATTGTCTTCTTCGGGTAAAAGGTGGTTCTTTTGAAGGTAGAGGTTTAGGTAGACTGACAGATCCATAGGTTACCCTCTGTGGGCTATTATGAATTTCAGGATCACTCCTTTCATCTATTGGAGATTCAACTCTTAGAATTTCCCCAGCCACATCCTAATCAGAATAGACACCAACCTCACCAGGTCCAAGACCATGGTCTTCTATATCACTTGGCCTCAAATAATGGTCAATAGGATTAAATTATTCATATATATTATCACTATCCTCAACCCACATTTTCTTCCATGGGTTCCAATTAATCCTCATCCTACTATAGATAACTTTATTTAAGCATAAAATATCACAAACTAAAACGGTTTCTTAACTTTCACTTACAAAGACTTTGTCCTTCAACATGGCAGAGATAATCTTTGGAAACAAGGAGTTTGTATTGTAGGAAGGCTTGATCATCTCAATAATATGAACCATTAAATATTTTCACAAATTTACATTGCGACCTTTCTTTAACATATACAACATATAAACATCTTGAAACTTAAGAGATGAAAAATCTCCTTTCTTGGGACACAACTGGTGTTGAATGAATTTAAACAACAACCTACTCTCACTATACAACTCAGTTGAAATCGGTCTTCTATGTTCTCTATTTCCTATTAACTCAAATAAAGCAGCCTCATAGATGAAGAAATCACTAGTGGGAGGTACACTCCCCTAATGATCATCACATATACCTTCATGAGGTATCTTTATAAAATCTTTCCAATGCTTAGATGAGGAATAAAATTTTCTTCCACATATTATTGACTTTATCTAGAACACCTCAGCTTCTTCTATCAGAAACTCAGCATTGAGGTAGAACTCGTGCACTATCCTTGGATAGTATGGTCTCTTATTATTAGAGAACCACTCCAACCATCCTTAGTCTTGCAATAAATTTAGCAGACGGGACTTACTGGATAGTAGTCATTTTGAATTCACTTCCTTCTTAGGGGTTACAATACAATTTTTGGGTTATAGATGAATAGTTTTAGGCTTCATCTTAGATCGACTAGATTCGCCTCTTTGCTTCTTGGACAGATGTGACTTATCCTTAGATCCTTGAAGGACTACTTGAAATGAGGAATTGGAGGTTCGAAGGGATTGGTTTGAGAGAGAAAGGTAGTATCTTCAGAGATAAAGGTTTGAGGGTAAGAGTTTCGAGAGTAAGAGAGTGTGGAGAGTTATTAGAGAAGTTGGATCGACCCTTAATTATATCATTTAGGGATTTGAAATTGTAAAATAATAAACACGGGTTAAAATAAATTAAAATAGTGTCATTTCAAATTCCATACAAAGAAATAAAAATAATTAAATAAATATTAGTTAGTGATACACATCGGTGAGATCCATCGGTAAATCACTATCAGTGAGACATCATTGGTGATTCACATCGGTGAGACGTCATCAGTGAGTTGCATCAGTGAGACATCATCGATGAGTCGCATCAATGAGACATAATCGATGAGTCACATCGGTGAGACATCATCGGTGAGTCCTCAAAAATTGATCATTCCCAACTCATTTCTGATGTAACTCATCCTCTCATAATTTAAAGGCTTAGTAAAAATATCGTCAAGTTGATGTTCTATGCTAATAAATTCAAGATTTATATCACCTTTTTGATAATGATCTCTCAAAAATTGATGTCTTACATCAATATGTTTTGTTATAGAGTGATAAACTAGATTCTTAGAAATTTTTATAGCACTTATATTGTCACGGTTTATAGGGACATGTCTAAACTGATATCCATAATCTAACAGAGTGTGTTTCATCCACAATATTTGAGCACAAAAACTACCAGAAGCTATGCATTTAGCTTCTACAGTAGATAATGAAACAAAATTTTTCTTTTTAAAACACCATGATACTAAATACTTTCCTAAAAAGTGATATGTTCCAGAGGTTCCTTTTCTATCTAACTTTCAACCACCAAAATCAGCATTAGAATAACTAACTAAATCAAAAGGTTTTCCTCTAGGATAGAACAATTTTAAGTTGGTAGTATACTTGAGGTATTTGAAAATTAATTTAATAGTAGTTAAATGAGATTCTTTAGGGTTTGCTTGAAAATGTGCACACATACACACACTAAACATAATATCAGGTCGGTTAGTAGTCAATTAGAGAGGATTACCAATCATGCCTCTGTAATTGGTTTGATCAATAGATTTTCCATTTTCATCAAGATACAATTTATAGGTGGTACTCATTGGAGTATCACTACTTTTAGAACTATCCAAGTAAAAACATTTCAAATGATCTTTAGTATACTTTTATTTAAAATTATACCTTCTTTATTTTGAAAATTTTTAAATCCAAGAAAGTATTTGAGTTCACCCATTAAACTCATCTCAAATTCACTTTGCATCATTTTTGAAAAATAAACATATAAATAATTTTTAGAATATCCAAAAAATAATGTCATCAATATATATTTGAACAACTAAAACATCTTTAGAAATTATTTTTATAAAAATAGTAGGATTAGTTACGCCTTTTAAAAAACCTTTTGAAATAAGAAAAGTGTTGAGCCTATCATACCAATCTCCTGGAGCCTGTTTTAAACCATACAAAGCTTTTCAATAATTTGAAAACATGATTTAGAAAATGGGGGTTTGCAAAGCCAAGGGTTGTTCAAAAAAAAATCTTCAACTATATATCCATTTAATAATAAACTTTTGATATCCATTTGATATAGTTTGAAATTGAGATGTGCTGAATAAGATAGCATAATTCTAATGGCCTTAATTCCAACTAGTGTAAAAGTTTCTTCATATTTGATTCCTTCTTCTTGACTATATCCTTATGCAACCAGTCTGGACTTATTTCTCACTATGGTACTAGCTTCATCTACTTTATTTTTAAACACCCATTTAGTGTCTATAGTCAAGATGTCTTTGGGTCTATCAAAAAGTTTCCAGACCTAATTTCTTTCAAGTCGATTCAATTCTTCTTGCATACTCATTACCCAAAAATCATCATTGATAACATCATTTATATTTTTAAGTTCAAGCTGTGACAAAAATTCTTGATTTTCAACCTAGTTTCTTAGAGAATCACTAGTCTGTGTTCTATTATCTAAGTCTCCAACTACATCATCTAAGGGATAGTTCTTAATAGTTCTAACAGATCTAGAAAAATAAGGGATAGTTATTTTAGGTTCTTCTATAAGATCAGGTTCACTATGAATAGAGTGTGGAGATTCTCTAGAACTATAGGATTTTGTTGCCTACTTGATAGCAGAGTCATAAGGTTTACCATTTATGTTCTAATTGGATAGATTATCCCAAATATTTTCTAGGAAAGTTTTAGGTTCATGTGGATCTATTTCATCAAATTTGATATGTACAGATTCTTCCACACACTTGGTTATTTTATTGAAGACCCTATAGGATTTTATAGAGGTTTAATAACCTAGGATAATTTATTCATCTCTTTTGGAGGAAAACTTTTCAATATTAACTTTTGTATTAAGGATAAAGAATTTTCACCCAAAAAATTTAAAGTAATTAACCTTATGATTCCTATTATTCCATAACTCATAAGGATTTTTCTTAAGGATAGGTCTAATTAAAACTCTATTAATTATATAAAAATATGTATTCACAGCTTCTTTCCAAAATTAAACATGTAATTCATACTCATTGAGCATAGTTTGGGAAATTTCTTGTAAGGTACTATTCTTTATTTCTACAACTCCATTCTGTTGGGGTGTCTTGGGAGCAGAGAAGTTATGACTATAGCCATTTTGTGAGAAAAAAGATTCAAACTCTTGGTTTTCAAACTCATGGCCATGGTCACTCCTTAAATTTTTAATTCAAAGACCACTAAGTTCTCTACAGTTATATCATACTTGGTGAAATATGAACATGCTTCACTTTTGTGAGCTAGAAAGAAAATCCAAGTATATCTATAAAAGTTATTGACTAGAACATAGACATAATGATTCCTATTTAAACTAAAAACTCTAAAATTTACAAACAAATCCATGTGAACCAACTCAAGAGGTTGAGAAGTTGAAACTTATTTCTTTGGTTTGAAATATATTTTATATTGTTTTCCCATTTGACAAGGATTATATAATTTGTCATTTGGAAACTCAAGTTTAGGTATATCCTTGACTAGTCCTTTCCTAATTAGCTTTCTAAGGGATCGAATATTTCAGTGTCCTAGTCTCCTATGCCAGATCCAATATTCTTTGTGAAAATCACTTAAGAGAGAAAATTTTTGAGAAACTAAAGAATTGAAATTCACAGTATAAATATTTTCATTTCTAAAAGAAGTAAAGACTAAATCATATTTAGAATTAAAAAAATTACAAGAATCATTTTCAAATTTAACATGAAATCCATTATCACATAATTGTGAAATGCTAAGTATATTATACTTAAGACCATCAATAAAAATAACTTTAGAAATTAAAATTGAGTTGGTGTTACCAACTTGGCCAAGGAAAATTATTTTTCCTTTTGCATTATCACCAAAGGTGACATTCCCACCATCAATTTTGATAAGATTCTTGAAGCTTGAATAGTCCCCTATCATATGTATTGAACACTCACTATACAAGTACCATAGGCTTTTACAGAAGATCTTCAAACAATTTTCCTATAAGAATAGATCAAACAATGAAAAAATTTGGTACACAGACTTGATTGGGTCCAGTAACATTAGTAATTAAATCTTTGAGAACCCACATTTTCTTCATGGGTTTCCTATAAGAAACTTGTAGAGTTTTGGAAAAATAAACTCTATTTGGTCCATAAAAACTAAAAACAGTAAAGGTATTTCCAATGCTAGAACTTGCAGCAAATTTTTCAATTTTGGGCACAAAACCAAATTTTCCAGATTTTGATACAAAATTGTTTTTAAAAAAATTTCTTTTTCCAAGTTGATAACCAATACCAGTAGTATATTTAGGAGCAACCTATTTTCCAAGAATTTTAACTAAGGTATATTTACCATTTGTTAACTTCTCTAAATCTTTCTTTAATTTCTCATTAGATAATTTAAGTTCATTGTTCTCATAAAGCAATTGAGAATTATTTTCCTTTTCAATAGTAAGTTTAGATTCAATAGAAATGGTAAGAGCATGTTGTTTCTTGAGAGATTTATACTTATATTTTAGTTCATTGCATGTATCCACAATCATTTTATAGTATTCAAACATTTCTTCTTTTTTCATATTTTCATAATCAAATTCATCTCCAAATTAATAAGAATTTTGTGCATAAGACTCCAGGGTTACCTCAAATGTGTATTCCATGAAACATATATTAGCTTTATCTACCTTCTCGTCATGTGAAGATTCAGATTCACTAGATCTGTCCTCAGAAGCACTTCGGGTGGCCTTCATTTCCTTTTTCTACTTTCTATCCTTATCTTCATATTGCCTTTTGAACTTTAATTTGGGAAAATCAGACTATGCATGTCCTCTTCTCTTACACTCATAGAAGACTATCTCATTGGTATTTTCATTTTTCTTCAAATCCTTTTTTCAATTTCCCTTGTTGTCATATTTTCCTTTATAACTGGTCTTCTCAAAGAACTTATTTCTTTTGTAGAACTTCTTAAATATCCTAGCCAACTGATCCATCTCCTCATCACTATCACTTGTTGATTCTTCATCATTGGAACTTTCAACATGATATTTCACTTTCTCTTTTTTTTAGGCAGTAGAAATGAAAGCCACTAACATTATTTTCAGTCCATCATCATCCTCTCTATTAACCTTCAATTATACTTCATTCATAATTTGCTTACCTATCAGCTCCTTGACTGAAAACTTACTGATATCACAGGATTCTCTAATTGACACTGAGGTTCCTCTCCATCTTTCTAGTATACATCTGAGTAACCGCATGATTTATTCTTTGGCATCCACTAGCTTTCCAATATAGCTCGTTGTATTGACTATATCATTAAACCTAAGATACATATCAGAAATAGGTTCATCAGGATTCATTTTGAAATTATCATATTTAATATTATATTCATTAAGTCTCATTTTCTTAACATTATTGGTTCCTTTATGTGAAACAGCTAAATTATACCAAATTTCATAAGCAGATTTACAAGTAGATATTATATTAAATTCTTCATCACCTAAAGCACAAAATAGGGCATTCATAGATTTATAATTATTATTGTAAGAAGCTTTTGTAGCTTCACGTCAGGTTTTTCTTGGAGTTTCTAGTATTTCGTATTTGTCTTATATTATAGTCCAAATATAAAACCTCATACTTTCTAAGTGCATTTTCATTTTTATTTTCCACTGGCCATAATTAGTACCATTTAAATAGGGATGCATATTGGTAGTATAACCTTATATTCTATTGTCCATATTAAAATAGTAGAGACAAGTTTTTAAAGAACTACAAATTTAGAACTGACATAAATTTAGAGATATTTAAAATACAATTAAAATCACAGTTGAAAAATATTTTTGAAAAATATTTTAAACAACCAATGATACTAAATGTTGGTTAGAGTAGGACACACAAGAGGGGGTGAAATGAGATCCTATAAAAATATGTCTAAAAATGATTATTTAAAAAATCATTTAAAGTTCCTCAATTTAAAACAAAACAACCCAGTTAACTAAAGTGGCAGATTTATAAAAGTTTTGTTTGTTCAAAAGATTTATCAAAGATTGATTAGTTATCCTTTAAAACAATATACTTTATTATCTTAACTTTTGAAATCATTTTACTAAAAAAATTCTAATATAAACACTATCTAATATTAACTATCAAAGTTAAGTTAAGTTTTCTGAAATAGTAATAAGGACAAAGAAAACAAAACTTGAAATAACACAGAAGAAGTAAATGAGTGGTTCAGTCTCAAGTCGAGACCTAATCCTATCCACTTGGAGATCACCTACCACCAAGCAGTTTATATTAAATAAACTTGATCCACACCCTGGGTCGGGGTAACAACATTATACAAACTGTCCGGGTCACTAGACCTCTTCCACAGTTTTTGTGGGAATGTAAAAAAAATAGATAGGCCACGTAGGGACCTATTACACTATTATTTGTGGGAATGTAAATAGAAGAAGATGATTTGGTGAAGATATATTTATATCTTCCATTTTAGAACATGATTTAGTATGTATTTTAAAATATAGACACACACTACTCGAAATGTAAAAATAAAGTACACAGGCAGAGAAAAAAGATAAGAAGAGTTTAGAATGCTCTATGTGATGTTCTATAAAGCTTATGGACTCTTTCAAAATGATAGAAGATAAGTTGGAGTTGCCTTATAGAAACACACAACAAAACTGAGAGTTGTGGTTGCTTCTTTGTTCTGTTTATAGTGAGGTAAAAGATTCCTTGAAGTGTTCTTGTCCTCTAAGTTGTCGCTTTAGAGATTCGTGGAATTTTGGTTCTTAGTAGTTTCTTCATGTAATCACATTAAGTAGCTCTTTTATTTTTCTTTAACGTACATGAATAACTCTGTGTGTTTCTTCAAGGTTGCTTCTTTTTCACACACGCTATCTTGTTGATCGAGATATTCCCTTTATATAGACAATCAGTATGTTCTCTAGTACCTCGTACCTCGTACTGGTCTCTAACAATGTCTACAAAAGACAGACAAGGTCATTAATATAAGAAGTAGTACTAAGTTTATTAAATATGAACGTTGGAATTAATTTTCAATTTAAGACAGATCATCGGTGACTCATTTTGTCAGCAGGTCAGACTATTGGCATCTCAGACTGTCGGTAGGTCAGGTGTCAGTAGGTCAGGCATCTGTAGGTCAAGCATCGATAGGTTAGGCTATCAGTAAGTCAGATGTTGGTAGGTGATGTGTTGGTAGATCAAGCATTGGTAGGTCATACTTAGAGAAATTATGAGTGTCGGTCAGTCACTCTATTGGTGACTCGGATCATCAGTAGCTTATGTTATCAGTAGCTTATGTATCAGTGACTTGTCTGTCGGTACTTGTCTATCGATAGTAAAAGTATCAGTAGCTCATACTTAACCAAAAACTATAATGTTGTTTTATGATTTAAACACTAAAACCAGGGGTTAAGATTATAATTGAACATAATTAAACACAATGTGTCTTAAGAAATCAAAATTAGCATAGTTAAGCATGATTTATGAGCATTAAAACTAGAGGAGACCAACAATTCCTATCAGAAAACATGAGTATTTTTTCTTATATTTTAAGATTATTTTTAATGGATGTTATAATTCATGTACTTTGATGTATTGAAAAAAAATGTGACGACATATGTTCACAGAGAACTAGGATACATTGGGTGTGTCACAAGTAATATTTCATTAATGAATCATATGAGAAAGGATTTTTCCCTTCTTTAATAGAAGTTGATATATCAATCCCTTTGATGAAATGATATAACCTAAATAAATTGATATCCATGGTGTTCTGTAGGTAAGTTCAATATCAAAAAATTCAAAGAAATAGACATTGATCACATGGGTTGATGGCATCATCATGCAACCTATTTGATTAGAGATGTCATGATAAAGGGATTATATTACATGTTAAGTGTTCGTATGTGGTTTTATGTCACTACAACATTAACTTCTTTCTCTATGGTTGCCTTGGTGTATTACTAGGCTCAAACCTTGGACTTTGGAAAGCTTCATCTAATGCCACTAAGAAATAGGCCTAGAGGGTCACACACTAAATGTATCCAAAACCTTAGTTAAATAATATTATTATTTATTATTTAACATGTTGAGTATATATTATTCCCGCATGTGGTTCAATAATTATTCATGTTTACTTGATCACATATATTTTTTCACTGGTTATTCAAGAGAATATTTTTTGAGCAGAATATTTAATTAATATTTATTTGGTATTTTGTAAATATAATATTTTTTATTTATTAGCGAATAGTACAGTGATATTTATTTATTAAATAATTAGTCATTATTCAAGGTCCAATAAATATTGTGGATAAATGGTGGACTGAGTTTATTATTCTGGTAATAAATAATAGACATTGAATATTATTTGAATAAATAATATTTAATTGACTCATGAGTATAGTGCATATCAAGAATTATTATTATTATTATTATTATTATAGATATGGGGTTCCACATGGATTATGATAAATAATAAGGGTGCTTGTACAATTATTATTTTCTAAACCTAACGGTATATAAACCCAATTATATTATTTCTTAATGGGTTGTCATTTGTTTTGGTGTGCACAATAACATCCAGAGAATCCTCTCAAGGCCCAAGAAAGGTCTCTTATCTAAGAACGCTTTCTAGAACGGAGAGAGGTCCTCCTCCATAACCACTATTGACTCTAGATAGATCCAAGGGTATCCTTCATTAGTCAATTCTCAGGACAATCAAAGTTAAATGATTCAATCATTAGTATATACCGCTCTAGTACCCGAAGATTCCTATAGTGATGTTTGGAGATTTTTGGAGCATGTGCGGATCACTTCTCGAGGGAATCTACTTTTGATTCCTATGATGCAACGATGTTAAGATATAGAGACATTATCATATTCATAAATGAATAAAAAATTCATTATAAGGTAATTATTTAGTTGTTTAAATTAATTATAAGTAATATGTGATGATCATGCATTTTGGTTCTAGTGTTCAATCATCAATTAATCTTTGATTCAATTCCATTAGTCATTTCCTTTATCATTGATGTACACCTTAGATTAACCATTGATTATAAAAAAAATTCAAGTTGGGCATGCCCTATCTAGTGCTTCTACTTCACCTGGAACCTATAGTTTTTGGGGAGACAGTTGCACCCACATGGTTGGTGTACAGTTTGCCTAACCATGCAGCCAAACTATGCAAGTTATCCATGTCATTAAAAATTTGGGAATTTCCTATTTTTTCCCTTATGGTATTTTTAGTCCCTCACACTCATTTCTCATTCCCCATGTTTGAAACCCTCTCCTTAAGCTTGGGACATCCTCTTCTTGGATATATGGTGTATTCCCCTTGATTCCTTGGTGTTTTACCTTGATGTGATCCTTTTTCTTCATGATTTCTCTTCCTCTTCCCCTATTCTACCTTTGTATTTCCTTTTTCATGGAAGAGTGAAACCCTAGAATGACCCATGGATTATTCTAGTGTTTTTTATGGTGGTTTTGGTTTTTTTATTTGTGGTTTAGATGCTTTAATATCCCTCTTCCTTGAATCTAGTGGTTGTCGTCGAAGACGACTAGTTTTAGAATGATTACGAGGTAGGTGTGTCTATTTAAGGGATCTTTCAGAGCTAATCTTTGATCCTTAGCTTCATTTAGTATTTGTTTTTCAAATTTAATTTAAATTGATTTATGAATGATTTTTTATATATGTTTGGTGTGATGTATGATTTATTTTGGAAATTTTATGTTTCAAAGTGGTTTTCAAATTGGAGTTGGCCTTTGTGCACTTCACATAGTTGTTAAAATGGTTCAAAGGAAATTAGTGCTTCAAAATGGGATTTTGAAAGGGGTTTTGTCACATCCAAGAATTATTTTAAAGGTAAATTTCATTTAATTTCCATTATTAATTTTTTTTGGGGGTTTCCCATGCATTTTTGGAGGAAAGGGTGAGTTTTCCTGATTTGGGCCAAACTATGAGCTCATTTCCAGATTTAAAAACCAATTTTTTTTCTTTTATAACTCTTTATTTTTTCAAAATTTTGCACACATTTCACTTCCAAAATTTCCTCCCCTCACCTATTAACACCATCATATCAATTTAGACCCTTTAGGAATCCATAATCATGGTGGATTTGGGTTTTTATTTAAGGAATTAGGACAGCCTGTAAGCCCATTTCCGGTTTTTAAAAAAATGTTTATTTAATATATTATTCAATTTTTATTATTTTTTTGTGATTAAAACTCTCACCCAAGCCCGTTATCCCAAGTCATGCCCCCATTCTATTTTCCCCCTCTTTGGAGCTCATATACATCATGAATTAGGGCATAACTTCTTAGGTTTTCTCAAATCTTTTAAATTTGAAGAGGTAACTTGTTTCCTTCACAACTCCTTCAATTTTTAATATTTTTCACCCATTTTAGTTCTCACTTGACCTTATCGGCCTTATTCAAACCTCAATTTCATTTATGGATTTTTTTTAAATTCATCCACTAGTGTATTTGGGTCGATTTCTTCAAGATCCCTCAAGTGAGTGGGTCTCCTTCCTTCTTCCTCCAATTTGATTAGGGCTTCTTCCTTTTTATTAGGGTTTCTTCCATTTATTCTTGAAGTTACTAATGTTAAAAAAGTGGGGATTCAAACCTAGGGTTTTATATTGGGTTTCTTGGTCTAATCTTGTGGTTTTAGGCTTGATCTAATTCCCTTGTGGTGCGGCGGTGGTGCGGTTGAACTTTCGCACAGAGATTCAAGGGTTTTGACACTTGTGGTAGGTGATTCCATGTGTAATCACTTCTAGATGAGTTATATTTAATTAATTTACATTTTAGCACACTTATCCTTCATTATATTTTCTGAAAAAAAATGTTTTTGGTGATGTTTGTTAAGTAAATGATTTTTAGGTACCGATTTTGTGTTAAATTGGGTGTTTTACATATCTATTCTATGTTATACCAATTGGGGTTATTTTATAAATATTGTAATGGATTTATAAAAAAAAATTAGTGCTGAAAATTATATTTTGGTGAATATGGGTATGCACATAATGTTCAAAGTGGGGTTTTTAATGGATTTTGTGTGCAAAACATTGTTAAATTTTGTGAAGTTATTCTATTGAAATTCTAAAGGTTTTATTGAGTGATGTAAGTGGTGAAAAGCATGTGTAGATATAATTTTGAGTTTATTATTACCATAACTGATGTTTTTATGTGCTAATAGATTTTGGTAGCATGTGAAAATGGTTTGAGCATAAAGGGGGAAACCTGGGTATCTAGGAGGGCGGATATGTACTAGTATGCTAGTGATCAGGAGCGGTTTTATCCCTGTTACACTGAGAAAAATGGATAAAGACAACACTAAAAAAACTATATTGATGATTTTGGGGGACCACTAGGTTATTGGTATGTTCCCTACTAGTGGATCATGCATGAGAACAGATTTTTTCTGTGGTTACTTTGCACTAAGATACGATGTACATGGGGCCCGAGACTAACTAATTCCTAGGGGTGTTCCCAAGATTAGTGCTCATTGAATATTTTTTATTTATCTTTGGAATATGGTGGTTTTGGGTGGAAAATACAGTAGCTTAAATTTTTTATTGAAATGTTCTCACTCATGGAAATTTCCCTTTGAAAACTGTTTACATTTAAAAGTTTCATTCTTTAAAAATTATTTCCACCACTTCTTGTTTATCAAAATTGGCATGATTTTATCTTGTATTGATTACTATATTGAATATCTTGGTGGTATCCTAATAGTCTTAGGCACAAACCCTACTTACACCCCTTGGGTGTAAGTAGACTTGATCATGTTTGACACAGGTAAAGGCAGGGCCTTGGGTGATGGTGGTTCGGGTTGTTAGTTCCCTTCCATGGTGAGGTGTTGTAAAGACAGCTTGTGTGTGATGACCCCTTGTCATGTGGAGTCATTGGGGCTGTTTTGATGCTACTTTTATGTGTCTTTGGACCTATTGTTTTATTTTTAAACCTATGTATTCAGTTCTGTATTTTTTTTAAAGCTTGTTTGGCATGAATTTTCAGATTCATTTTATCGATTGTTTTTTATGTTTTATGTATCCATACTCAGGTAAATTGTTCCCAGAACAAAATCTATGATACTCGAGAACTTTTTCCAGCCCGTGGGGATAGGTAACACCCTTCGGGCCTTGTCACAGGTCAGGTTTGGTGCCAGTTTTGATGGCAACCAGATTCAGTTCGTGACAAAATGGTATCAAAGGAGGTTAATGTTTTTGGGTTATATTGTTATTTTGGGATAAGTCTGGTGAGAAAGGAGCTAGGACTGTCGGGACTTGGATTTTTTGTCATGAGTAGGGTGTTTGGCCCAAAACTCTCTTGGCAGACCTCGAGTCACCATGGGACATTGGAATTGTTTGTTTGACTTCACTTCCAGGTGAGACGTGTGGCTTGTAGACTACACGTGGACATCAGGTGGGGGTGGGGTGGTTGTTTCTTTTATCATTGTAATGTGTTTGGATTATTTATATTTGATTTTATTGATGAAATTTTCATAATTTTTGTACTTATTTTTTTTCTTGTGCCTTTTATCTTTTTTAGCAATATGCCTCCTCGAAAATCTCCCATGCACCTACGGGAGGAAGATAGAGAGAGTTTTCCCTCACCGCTTGATCAGAGGTTGGTAGAGGTTGTGGTTTGGGCTATCCAAGCTCTAGGACATAGACTGGCTCTTATTCCAGCATCTATTAGATAAGATGATACTAGTCCTAAGAAGGACAAGGCCCAAGATTTCTTGAAAAATAAGCCTCCTACTTTCCAAGGTATCATAGAACCCCAGGAAGAAGAGGAATGGATTGAAAAGATAAAGTGAATATTCGAGTTACTGGACACACCCAAGGAGGTCAGGGTGAAGTGTGCCTTTTTTCTATTGGAGGGTCCTAGCCACAAGTGGTGGGAATCAGTACTTCAAACTAGAAAGAATTATTAGATGCGTTGGGGAGATTTCAAGGCCGTCTTCAATGAACAGTACTGCCCTGAAGTCTTGGTACATGCTAGATCCCGAGAGATCATGGATCTTGTTCAGAGGGATATTTCTGTGATAGAGTACGCCAATCGTTTTGCTGATCTAGTTTGGTATGCTCCTGAAATCATCTCTAATGAGAAAGCGAAGGCCCAGGGGTTTGAGAAAGGCTTACGGCCAAAGATATACTCTCAGGTTTTCTTGTTTAAGTTGAGGACCTATGATGAGGTGGTTGATTGGGTGTGTATGGTTGAGATTGACCGAAAAGGGAGGGATGTTTTCTCTAGGAAAGTATCATTAGTGGGCAATGGAAGCTCTTCAGAGAAGAAAAGGAAGCGATAGGAGCAGGGGAAGAAGGGAGGTGGTAGTTCAGGCCACTCTTCTAGAGAGTTTTCATCTGTGGATTCTGATGCGAGATTCATCATGTGCCACCAGTGTGGGAGGTCAGGGAACATCTGACCAGCATTCCCATTTCCTCTGAATCTCTCTTATCAATGTATAGGTATGGGTCACTTGCAGTGCTTTTGCGGGGTGGCACGTCCACTTCAGAGTGGGGCAGGATCAGTGGCTTCAAGAGGAGTGTCAGATCAGACAGAGCCATCAAGGATAGGGGGATATTGATTTGGTGTTCATGGTGGTAGGGATGGGTCATCTTCTGGGAAGATCCAGTTTAGGGCATAGCCATAGACTAGCGGTCATCCTCAGGCAGATACCAGACATCTCCATGCGGTGAATTATGCACCAGCAGGATCAGAGGCAAGACCATCGACAGTTCGAGGTACCATTTTGATTTCATCTTCTATATATGTTACTCTTTTTGATACCAGTGCCTCTATTTCATTCATTTCTACCTGTTTTGTGAACACTCTGAATTTTCCAACTGAGATTCTGTCCTTTGCGATGGAGTTGGTGACGCCGCTGGGAAAGAAGAAGGAGTAGGGTCTCAGGTGCCCATCGTGTGCACTTTCTGTGTTAGGGGTTGAGATTTAGTGGGGCCTACTGGTCTTACATATGGATTTATTGGATGTGATACTTGGAATGGATTGGATAGTACACTTTCAAGCGCACATCGATTGTTATAGGTGGCGGGTCAGTTTCACAGGTTTTTCATGGGGAATGGGATATCCTCGGTCAAGTCATGTGGGACCTCCACTCCCAGAGTTGGGAGATCTTGTTTTTTAGTTAACATTGCCCGCGATAGAGTACAATGGTCATGCTCCTAATGGTATACTAACTCATTTAGTGGATGAGTTTCTGGAGGTATTTCCAGATGATTTTTCAGGTTTTCCCCTGGAGCGGGATGTGGAGTTCTTGATTGATTTGGCACCGGGATCACAACTGATATCTCTTCCCTCATATCACATGGCCCCCACTAAGCTAAGTTAATTAAAGATATAGCTGGACAACTTAGAATCCAAAGGATTTATTCGCTCAGGCGTCTCTCCTTGGGCCGCTCCTGTATTGTTTGCGAAAAAGGCTGACAGATACCTCTGGTTATGCATTGACTACCGGAACCTAAATAAGCTAACAATAAAGAAAAAATATCATCTTCCCCGAATAGATGACTTGTTAGATCAGTTGAATGGGGCAAGTTGTTTTTCTAAAATAGACTTGTGTTCGGGCTATCATCAACTCAGGGTGAAAGAGACAGATATCCCAAAGACAGCCTTCCGAAGCAGGTAAAACCACTTAGAGTACTTGGCCATGCCCTTCAAATTGACCAATGCACCAGCGGTCTTTATGGAACTCATAAATAGGGTGTTCCATCAGTATCTCGATTCTTTTGTCATGGTATTTTTGGATGACGTCCTAGTTTATTTGAGATCTGAGGAGGAACATGAGCATTACTTACAGATCATTCTAGGCACTTTGTGAGAGCATCTCCTTTATGCAAAGTTGTCCAAGTGCACTTTCTAGATCAAGGAGATAAAATTTCTGGGGCATTTGATCTCAGGGAAAGGGGTTTTAGTGGACCCCGAGAAGATCGGTGTAGTTATGTCATGGGAGCAGTCGAAGAATGTGTTCAAGAACAGGAGTTTCCTTGGCCTGATTGGTTATTACAGGTGGTTTTTTCGGGATTTCTCTCAACTTTCTTCACCGATGACCGCACTCACCCGAAAAGGAGTGAAGTTTGTATGGGTCCCAGAATGTTAGGAATCCATTGAGAAGCTAAAGAGGCGGTTGACTACCGCCCCCGTTCTGATTTTTCTAGAGGTTGGAAAGGGGTATGTGGTGTATTGTGACGCTTCAGGTATGGGTCTCGAGTGTGTGCTTATACAGGATGATCATGTGGTGGCGTATGGCTCTCGCCAACTCTGACCACATGAAAAGAATTACCTGAACCACGACTTGTAGTTAGCAGATGTGATGCATGCCTTGAAGACTTTTTGTCACTATCTCTTTGGGGAGAAGTTTGTAGTCTACTCTAATCACAAAATCTTGGCCTATATCTTATCGCAGAAGGACCTCAACTTGAGGCAGCATCGTTGGATCGAGTACTTGTAGGGGTTTGACTTTGACATTGTCTATACCCCAGGAAAGGGTAACATGGTGGCTGATGCCTTAAGTAGAAGAGTCTCAGTGTAGGCTTTGAGGAAGTCCAGTGATGAGTGGACTCTGATGGCACTCTTTGCTCAGATGCATGTGGAGACCAAGGAGAAAAATGGGGGTGCATTCTTGGTGAGCTTTCAGTTGACTCCTTCTCTGGTAGAACTAATTCAGTGGGAACAACCTAGTGATGATATTTTTCAGTGGTCGAAGCAGTTTATTCATGGTGGGGAGACGTCTTCTGATTTTTCGTCGTCTCCCAAGGGCATCCTGTGCTTCAAGGGTCGTTCAGTAGTGTCATTGTCTCTGTGGAAGGTGGTAATGTAGGATAGCCACCAGTCTCGGTGCTTTGTCCATCCGGGTTCCACCAAGATGTATTATGATGTTCGTCGGCAGTTCTAGTGGTCTGGTATGAGATAATATATCGCAGACTTCATGTCAAGATGCTACATATTCCAGCAGGTGAAAGAAGAGCATCAAAGGCCCTCCGGATTGCTCCAACCGTTACCCATTCCTACCTAGAAGTAGGACGAGGTTTCCATGGACTTCATTATTGTCTTGCCTCGTACACCTCAGGGTAAGAATTCCATTTGGGTGGTGATTGATCATCTAACCAAATCATCCCACTTCATTCTGATCATAGATACAACTAAAGTGGATGAGTTGGGTCATTTGTATCTTTAGGAGGTGGTAAGGATCCATGGTGTTTCGTCAGAAGTTTTCTCAGATAGAGACCCATGTTTCACTTCTCAGTTTTGGGAAGGACTTCAGAAGGACTTGGGGTCTCAGATTAAGATGAGCACGGCATACCATCCTCAAACGAATGGTTAGATAAAGTGGGCGAATCAGATTTTGGAGGACATGCTCTGTGCATGTGTTCTGGACTTTAGAGGTTTCTGGGACAGCCATTTGGGATTGGTTGAGTTTTCTTATAATAACAGTTACCAATACTTTATTCAAATGGCTTCTATTGAGATTCTATATGGTCAGCCTTATCGGTCCCCCCTGTGCTGGGCTGAGGTAGGAGAGACCTCACTACTAGGGCCGAGTCTGGTGCAGGAGACATCTAAGAAGGTCAAGTTGATCAGGCAGAACTTATTGACAGCTCAGAGTCGCCATAAATCATATGCTAACTAGAGGCGTCGAGACTTAGAGTTTTCTGTGGGTGATAGGATATTCTTGAAAGTGGCCCCTCGTCTGGGTCATTGTCGATTGGGAAAGCAAGGGAAGCTGACATCATGGTATTTTTGAACTTTTGAGATCACCGAGCATATTGGAAAGGTGGAATACAGGTTGGACTTTCCTTCTCAGTTGACATTCATCCATGACGTCTTCCAGGACTCCCAGTTGAAAAAATACAACCCGGATCCATCCCATGTACTAAATTGGGAGGAGTTAGATATTGAGCCTGATTTATCTGTTTTTGAGTGACCGGTACAAATAGTGGACTTCCAAGAAAAGGTGCTTTGGGGAAAGACTATTCCACTAGTCTGGGTTCTTTGGTAGCATGGTAATGATACACATGAGACTTGGGAGCATAATTTGTGGGTTGAGAAGAAGTACCCATTCTTGTTTTTTTATCAAGCTTTAGGTTGACTTTCCAGGGTGGAAAGTCTTTCATGGTGGGAAGAATTGTCACATACATGAATTATTTTAAAGTTACATTTAATTTAATTTCCATTATTGTTTTGTTTTGGGGGTTTCCCATGAATTTTTGGAGGAAAGGGTGAGTTGTCATGATTTGGGCCAAACTATGAGATCATTTCCATACTTAAAAACCAATTTTGTTTCTTTTATAACTCTTTCTTTTTTCAACATTTTGCACTCGTTCCACTTCAAAAAATGTCCTCCCCTGACCTATTAACACCACCATATCAATTTGGAACCTTTAGGAATCCATAATCATGGTGGATTTGGGTTTTTATTTAAGGAATTAGGTCAGCCTGTAAGCCCATTTCCAATTTTAAAAAATTGTTTATTTAATATCTTATTCAATTTTTATTCTTTTTTGGTGATTCAAACTCTCACCTAAGACCACTGCCCCTAGGTGAGCACCCATTCTCGTTTCCCCCTCTTTGGAGTTCATATGAATCGCAAATTAGGGCATAACTTCTTAGGCTTTCTCGAATCGTGCAGATTTGAAGAGGTAACTTGTTTCCTTTATAACTTCTTCAATTTTTACTTTTTTCCCCCATTTCAGTTCTCAATTGACCTTCGAAGAATTATTCAAAACTCACTTTCATTTTTGGATATTTGGAAATTCAGATACTGGTGTATTTTGGGTGATTTCTTCAATATCCCTCAAGTAAGTGGGTCTCCTTCCTTCTTCCTCCCATTTTCTTAGGGTTTCTTCCTTTTGCTTAGGGTTTCTTTCATTTATTCTTGAAGTTCCTAATGTCCAGAAAGTGGGGATTCGAACCTATGGTTTGATCTTGGGTTTATTTCTCTAATATTGTGGTTTTAGGCTTGATCTAAGTCCCTTGTGGTGCGGCGGTGGTGCGGTTGAACTTTCGCACAAAAATTCAAGGGTTTTGACACTTACGGTAGGTGATTCCTTGTGTAAGCAATGTTATATGAGTTATATTTTCTTAATTTCCATTTTTAGCACACTTCTTCTTCATTATATTTACTACAAAATTTGGTTTTGGTGACATTTGTTAAGAAAATGATTTTTAGGTACCAATTTTGTGTTAAATTGGGTGGTTACATGTTTATTCTATGTTATGTCAATTGGGGTTGTTTTATAACTCTTGTAATAGATTTATAAAAAAAATAGTGATGAAAATTCTGTTTTGGTGAATATGGGTATGCACATAGTTTTCAAAGTGGGGTTTTTAATGGATTTTGTGTGCAAAACATTGTTAAATTTTGTGAAGTTATTCTATTTAAATTCTAAAGGTTTTATTGAGTGGTGTAAGTGGTGCAAAGCATGAGTAGCTACTGTTTTGAGTTGATTATGACCGGAACTGGTGTGTTTATGTGATAATGGCTTTTGGTAACATGTGAAAATGGTTTGATCACAAAGGGGGAAACCTGGGTATCTAGGAGGGCGGATATGTACTAGTACGCTAGTGATCCGGAGTGGTTTTATCCCTGTTTCACAGAGCAAAATAGATAACGACAACACTAACAAAACTATATTGATGATGGTTGGGGACCACTAGGTTATGGTTATGTTCCATACTAGTGGCTCGTGCATGAGAACAGATTTTATTGTGGTTACTTTACACCGAGATACGATGTACATGGGGCCTGAGACTAACTAGTGTCTAGGGGTGTTCCCGAGATTAGTGTTCATTGACTCTTTTGTATTTATCTTTGGCATATGGTGGTTTTGTATGGAAAATACAGTATCTTACATGTTTTATCTCACTCATGGAAAATTCCCTTTGAAAACTGTTTACATTTAAAAAAATTATTCTTTAGAAATTATTTTCACCACTTCTTGCTTATCAAAACTAGCATGCTTTTTATCTTGTATTGCTTACTCTATGGAATCTCTTGGTTGTGTCCTATTGGGATTAGTTTCACACCCTAATTACACCCCTTGGGTGTAAGTATACTTGATCATGTTTGACATAGGTAAAGGCAAGGCCTTGGGTGATGGTGGTTCGGGTTGTTAGTTCCCTTTCATGGTGCGGTGTTGTGGAGACGGCTTGTGGGTGATGACCCCTTATTGTGTGGAGTCCTTGGGGCTATTTTGTTGCTACTTTTATGTGTATTTGGACCTCTTGTTTTATGTTTAAACCTATTTATTCGGTTTTGGATATTTTTTAAAGCTTGTTTGGCATGAATTTTCATATTTGGTTTATCGATTTTTTTTTATGTTTTATATATCCATAATCGGGTAAATCGTTCCTAAAACAAAATCTATGATACTCGGGCACTTGTGCCAGCCTTTGGGGATAGGGAACGCCCTTTGGGCCTTGCCATGAGCCGATTTGGTGCCGATTTTTATGGAAACCGGATTCGGTTCATGACAAGGTTTTAAAGAGGTTTTGCATGGTGTTGAATGCTTGAAAAGTTTTGGGAATAAAGGGGTTTTAAATTGGTTATTAAACGGCTCATGTGAGGAGCGTTTGTTATGGAATTAAATGTATTTTAAAATGAGTTTTGAAAAGGGGTTTTGGCTTGAGGAAGACATTGTATTTTAAAGGGGTATGTTTTACCATGGGGAAAGGTGTTGTTTTAAAATGGACAAGTTGGCTCCTTAAATCAGGTTTTGAAATGGATTTCGTGTGTTGACACTTGTTATTGTTTTGCGTGTTTGGCATTAAATAACACATGGGAGACTTTGGGTGTGTGTATAGTGACTTAGGTACTTAGACCTTAGTCTATGTCGAGGATTGGCTAGGGTATATTGTCTAAGGGACCGTGAGAGCCTTTGGGTATGATGACCGAGCGAGCTTCCAAATGTTGTTCAAGGGATTGTGAGAACCTTTGAGGAGGAAGACTGAGTGCGCTTCCAAATTTTGTTTAAGGGACTGTGAGAGCCTTTGAGGAGCAAGACTAAGCGAGCTTCCAAATGTTGTCTGAGCGACCGAGAGAACTCTTGGGAGTTGGGATCAGGGAAGACTGTGAGAGCTTCCAAACTTGTTATATAAGTCTAGCCATCTAGGAAATCTTGTGTTTAGACTAAGTCACAATAAACCCTTATAGTTAGAGCCCATAGTGCACATTACATATGCCCAATTTAACTATATGATTTCACCCCATTGTATTAGTGCTAAGTATGATTATGTCATGCCTTAAACTCTTTCCCTCTTTATCATAATTTGATTGTGAAATGATGTTATACCCATGCATCTATGTTTAAAACCATTTTTTTATAAGTGATATTGCTCATGCTTATACCCATTTTTCATTGTTTATGTAATGATGTTTGTATTTATGCTCATGTTTATGCCATGTTTGGATGCGTTGAGCATGCTTTTCTGTATGACCATATTTCTTTATTTGAGCCGTGTTGAGAAATGTTTTGGGAACCCGTTTTGGTTATTGTGCTTTTAAAAGATGGTTTGATTTTTTAGAAAACCCAAATGGATTTCTAAAGGATTGTTTTAAGTGATCTTGTTTTAAAAAGTGAACTTGGTTTTGAGAAAAAGAGTTTTCAAACAAGACTTTTTTGTTTGCGTGGTTACAAAATCCTTTTATAGAATCATGGTGGTATCCTACTGGGTTTCGTGTCTCACACCCTGCATATGCCTTTGCGTGTATGCTAACTCTATTTTGCCTAACGTAGGTAAGGATAAAGGTGCGTGTTTTCTGTGACTCTAGGATAAAGGTGCATGTTTTCTGTGACTCTTTGATTACCGCCGCCTGGAGGTTCTCGTGTTGGTGAAGACATGGTCTCATGGGGTTTAGCTCATGAGGAGCTATTTTTTGTTTTTTTCATTGGGATGGTTATGTATTGGCTTGTCTATAGCCTTCATGCTTATGAGGAGTTGATATCTATTCTTTTATGTAACTTGTACTCAAGTATGTGGTGTTGTTTTGTTTTATTCAATCTCCAGTTCTTTCCATTTATTTATGCTGCTTACTCTAATGTTATTATGGTATCATTAATCTGGCTATTTGTTAAGGGTGGCGTCGTTCCTAACAATTATGTTTTGAGACCCTGGTATTGGTTGTCGATCTAGAGTGACTTGAAACATGATTTTGATGAAGTGATTTGCAACATCATTTTGATGAAGAATGTTTTCTAGAAATTTAAGTCATAAGTGATTTCAACCATGAGGAGATTCCAAAACATTTGACTCTTGCATGAATAAAATAAAGATAAAAAAGAACCACTTATCATTTAATCAAGTGTTTCCCTAGACCGTAAAGTATCATTTATTGGAAAACCCTTCTCCATCTAGAGATTGTTTCTCTTAATATATTGAAGGTGTCTAAATTGTTTATGAACAAATGTTATTTCTATTTTGTTTCAGAAGCTATTATGTCCCATGCAAATAAATGGAGGGAGATACTACTTAACAAAAAAATTACATATCAAAAGCGATAAGTGATATCAACAATTTTCACTAAGCACTTCCAAAGGGAACCTTAGTGCATTCAATACCATCAAAGAAAAAATCTCTCAAATATATCGTTCTCATCACACCACAAATGAACTGACCATGAAAAGCTTTAGTGATGGTAAAGCATTCCAGCCTTCATTTGAGTAGATTCTAAATCAATTCAATTGAATAAGAATATGACACGAGAGGCTTTACAAGTTTCCAATATATATATACAAGGAGGCCTCCATATTTGGGAAAATGACAACTGGGGACAAATAAATGTAAGTTTATTCTCATAAAGGACTAGGAAAGTTCTTTTTAAGATGTATTTATAACTGATCGGGTCCTTAATTGAAATAAAATTGCAATTTGGATCTCCGGTTGTCATTTTCCCTTCATAATTTAACTCGGTGCTGCCATGAATAAAAAAGATACACAAAAGGAATCTCAGTAAAGTATCCATCATCCCGATGAAAGTTGCCTGCATAATGATAAAACGTTCAGCCTGCAGATAGCATAATGGAAGGTGGCCCAAGCTCCGCCATTGATAAAAAGGCAAGAAACTTGTTGGATTCCAACGGCCACAGGGAACACGCACACTCATTAAAAATGGCCGCACCACCAAAACCCAGGGCAAGATTCACAAAAGCATTCCTGAAAAAGCCCAGATTCAGTGTAAAGCAGATGGGTAAGTCAAGAAGAATCAATCGATTCGATAACAAAACGAATCAAAAAGCAGCAAATTTGAGGAAATTTTGAGCAGAGGGGAAGAAAATCTCACAGATCCATCTACAGGAGGAAGAGAGTATTTACACCAGCAGCAGCAGCTGTTCATGAAACCCAGCAATGGCCGCCGGGACCTCACCTCACCGCCCCTACTTCCGGGACTTGAATGGGAAGCGCAACGGAGGAGAAGGGGAATACTCAACTGGGAGCTGGGGGCGCTCTATTTCCCCGCGGAGGATCCCCACCACCTCCTTCATGGACGGCCGACGAGCGGGGCACTTCTGCAGGCAGAGCAGCGCCACCGTGAGGCACAGCAGGGCCGGCTCCTCGTCTAAACACTGGACAGAGGGGTCCACCAGATCAAGCAGCTTCCCGCTGCGGGAGAGATGGCGAGCCCATGAGATGAGATTGGCTCGCTGGAATTCCTGCATCGGCGAGCCAGCGATCTGCAGCGGCCGCCGCCCGGCAACGAGGACCAGCAGCAGGACCCCGTAGCTGTAAACATCGCACTTCTCCGAGACGTACTCGTCGCCGCCGCCCCCGTACTCCGGCGCGATGTAGCAGACGGTTCCGCGCATGCTCGGGGTGCTGCCGACGCCGCCGCTCTTGGGGATCTCCCCGCTCACTGAATCGAGACTGGTGTGCCGAGCCTTCCAGAGCTCCCCGCTGAGGCCTTCCAGCCACCGGTCCACGCTGCCCTTGCTGCCGCTGCTCTTGCCTCTGCCGCCACTCCTATTCTTCTTTTTCCCACCCGCGCTGGTCAGATCCTCGTCTTTCGGCCATGAATTCTCTTGGTTCGTGCCATCGTGACCCAGCCCCATCTGCTGCTGCTTCTTCTTCCTCTTCTTCCTCACCAGTTCTTCGGAGAATTCCTCCTTCCACCACTCCCTGGCGGGCCTCCTCTTCTCCTTCTTCTTCGCATCCTTTCCGTCCAGCGATGCCCACCATTCCAGTTTCCTCCCCTTATTTCCCCACCAATCCAGACGCCTCCCGCTCTTCTTCCTCACTGATTTCCCGATCGCCGAGCTCTTCGGGGAGGTTCCAATCCAGCTGCTCTGTGGCCTTTCCCTCCTAATCTCAGTTCCAATCCAATCCATGACATAATCCTTCACCTCCCCGCCGTTTGCATCTCCGTTGTCTTGCCTCCACCACCAGTCCCTGCGCGAGACGCTCCTCTTTCCTCTTCCATTTCCCACCCTCGCACCACTGGACATTTCCCTTTCGCTGTCCACGCTGCCCTTATCAAAATTCCCATCTGACGCCGCCGTCGGAGAAGCTCCCGCCCCTACGCCCTTGACCGCCACAGCCCCCGCCATTTCCGGTGATGTCGCTGCGGCCTCAATCGTCTCGGGCGACATAGCCATCGCCGGAACCCTAACCAAACCAGGACTCTCCGGGGACGGATTGATGCCGATATTGAACTCCTCGAGCCCCGTGATAACGCTCTCCGTCTCCGATGCAGATCCACAATCTTCGCCTCCGCCTCCGCCGTTGGCCTCCATTTCCAATTTCTTTTTCCCCTCTAATTCACCGCTCATATCCACCGAAACCTCACCGAGACTCTCCGATTTCAGCCTCGCCAGTCCGAAATCGCCGATCTTCGCGGCAAAACTGCGATCCAGCAATATGTTACTGGGTTTGATGTCGCCGTGAATGATGGGCGGATCGAACGCGTGAAGATATTCGATCCCCGTCGCGATCTCAATCGCGATCGAAAACCTTTTCTTCCACTCCATCAGCTCCGCACATTTACGATGCAACAGCGCATCTTGCAAGTTCCCGTTCTCCATGTGTTCGTACACCAGCAACATCCGCCGGCGGCGGCGGTTGTACGAGAAGCCGATCGCCGCCACAACGTTCGCAGACTGGTTGATCTTCTGGGCGAAGAAGAGCTCGTTCTGGAACTCGCGCTCGCCCTGCAGGGAGCCTGTGTCCATGACCTTCACGGCGATGGCGTTGAGGGAGGGGTGGACGCCCCTGTAGACAGATCCGAATCCACCGCGTCCGAGGAGGTTGTTGGCGGAGAATGAAGCTGTGGCCCGACGGAGATGGGAGTAGGAGAGGCGGTTGGGGGGCTTACTGGAGTCGGCAGGGGAGGTGCGCTGGCGGGAAAGTTTTCGGCATAGCACGAGCAGGAGGAGGAAAAGGGAGAGGACAGCGCCGCCGGAGGCAGCTAGAGGCGGGAGAACGCGGGGTCGGTGGTGGTGGTGGTGGGGGCTGCGGTCGACGAGAAATTGGGTGTCAGCGGGAAGCGGGAGTGGGTGATGATCGGCTAGATCGTGTCGAGATGGCATGATTAGAAGCTGCTGTTGAGATCTTGCATGGCGGTAATCCAAAAACTGAGAGTGGGGAGAAGAGGGAGAAGAGGGAGAAACAGAGAGAAGTTGCGGAAGACGGGGGAGGAGAGACAGACGGAGGGGTGGGAGACGAACCTGTAACGGATGGGATTTTCATTTTCCATTTTTTTCCCCCTCCGGAGAACATACTTTTCTACTTTTCACCCTTTTGTGTCTCTGTGCGCGTTTATGTTCATTTTTATTTTATTTTATTTTACCCACCTTTTGCCCGTATTCCACCGCGGAGAGACATAATAAATTTGACTGGGCCCGGGATTTATTGAAATTAAACACTTGTCCCAAGGTATTAATATTTTATCATTTTTTTCTCTAAAATGCAACTACTTTTTTCTTTTTGTTAAGTTGAAAAAACAAGTTCATATGCTCTCGTAAAAATATTCATTTTATTAAATATAACCAATAAATAAAACGAAATGATATAAAAATAAGATTAAGTAGGAGAGTACACCCTTGGAAATTTTGTAATCTTTGTCCCTACCCCTTGCAGGAGTTTTCTAAAAACTATTGTTGATAGTGTTTTATAGATCTATCACATTATCACTTGATGGAACATATTGCATGACAATATCTTGATTCTTTATCAAATATTTAGTGAATGAGAAGAACTTTGATGGGATATGTTACACTTCTTTTATTTGAGTGGTGCACGCAATATTATCTTCAAATAACATTGTTAGACTTATTTTCATAGTCAATCGGCTTTACATTTGAATGTGGGGGGGTTATAGATCATCATCATGCATATTCTTTACACGTCTCATGTAGTGATATCACCTCTACATTATTAGAGGGTATCATGACAAGTGACTACTTTTATGATATTCAAGAGATTCCAGTACCTCCAACCATGAACACATATCACCTGTATGATTTTTCCTTTCGTGAATCGGATAAATAACTTGCATCTATAAAACCAACCATCGTTTAATTTGATTTGCTAAAATAGAATAAACTCAAATCAACAGTTCCATGATGATGAATAAAAATATGTTCAATTTCATTCCAAAAACATTATGTAGGAGCTAAGCTAATATATTTGTAACAAATACTGTATTTGGTCAAGTATAGTTAGCAAGATACATAAGAGCTCCTATTGCGGTGCTTTTGAACCAACCTATTGGGTTTTAGCGGGGAAACTCTTGTCTAAACACAATGGTAACTAACCACAAAAACATTTTTGCCACAAGATCCAACCATTCGTTTGAATTGAATACGATATAATTAAAGAATATACCTTTTTGTTGCGTGAAGGTGATTATATCACGCTCTTCTACATGAGTCTCATAAAGATCACTCAGAAGCAATAAAAAAACTCCTTCCTCCTTGGATAGTCCACGGGTTATAGGAATTATGTAACACATAAGTAGGACTCTCTCCATCCACAACCTTGTAGAACCTTAGTATTAAAGGATACAAAAGAATGAGAGCTTTGACATTGAGTTTTTAATAGCAATCAAAACACAATCACCCGCCACTTTTTCCTAGGATTAAACCTCTTCATATAACCTATAAGGAGGGTATTTATGTTGGGACGTGAAGTTTATTTCCATTCACCTGATTCATTTTTTTGGACTTAGATCACTAGATGTTGATGTACATCTGATGGGGAAGTGCAGACTGGCTCTGAGTTGGTCGGAAGATGTTTATGTGTTTAGACACTAACAACAAACAACTTCAGCGGAACCATAGGACTTTTGGAAGATGGCTATTGGAGTTGGTGTTCTAGAACCAACCGTTTGTATTGTGGATTACATTTATATTCAAAGAATTGAATATTAATTAAACAACTTATTACACACTGTTCATTGTTATGCATGACTTTAATTTAATAACGTCATAGAGTATCTGTCGCATTGAAAATGACATAGCAGTCCTCCATTATGATGAGAACCTTGAAATGTCATGATGATATTCTTAAGCCTAGTTTTACAGTCAGATAACATTCTATAATAGGGCATATAGTATGTTGACTATCGCGTGCAAATATTCATAAGCGGATGAGACTTCATCTCATGAAGTTCACACTTGATAGTTTCCAAGACATGAAATTACGATAATAGACCCGCCATCAAGAATTCCTCGTCTTTATGTGTCATCGAATATTCATGTCTGCAAGTGTGTGTAATGATCCTTAGAATTTAAGAATATTATTAATGTATGTCATGACTTACACACTTAGATTTACTAACCAAAATTGTGGCGCCATATGTTCATGGGAAGTAGGGAGCATTGGGTGTGCCACGGACGACACGTTATTAACGAATAAGTCGAGAAATGATTTGTCCCTTTTATATTGATGGAAGTTGATATCCCATCCTTTTGATTGAAATAGAGTGATTGCAAAAAAAAAATCATGATCATGGAATAATGACGAGTTTATTTCAAATAGTCAAATAAAGATATATCGAACATATAGGTTGATGACATTAGTGTGCAATCTGCTTGATGAGATACTATGACAAAAAAATTATATTACACAGTGAGCGCTCGTATGTGTTTGTCGGCGTTGCAACATTAACTTCTTTCTCTTGGGTACTTTGACTCATTGCTAGACAGTGATCTTGGATTTTAAGCAAACTCATCTAATGTCAATGAGAAAGAAGCGTAGAGGGTCACACACTAAGTGTTTTCGCCGATTTTAATTAAATTTTAATTGAATTTAATTATTGGAATGAATATTATTCTCAAGAACAAAGAATAATTTTATTCAGGATCAATGATCACATAAATTAAATATATATTTATTCGCAAGGTAATTGTTAAATTGCACAGATATATACAATATTTATTTATTTATTTGATATTTAATACATATTTATTAATCAGACTGCGAATATAATATATTTTTTTTAATAAATAAATAATTAAATATTTATTTGGGTATTTGATAAATGCCAAAGAGGCCGAGAAGACCGAGATTGTGTTAGATGATAAATATTAATTTACAAGCTGGTAAAATAATATTTATCATTGTGTCAGTTAGCGCACGCCTTGGAATAAAAAAAATTATTATTATTTTAATACATGGCATGATGTTAGACACGAGTTTATCATTTAATTAAGGGCACCTGTGTAATTAATTAAATTAAAAACTCTAACCCTAGGTCTATATATAGCATGCTTGTACATTTTAAGAGAGGTTAATCGAGAATTGTTGTGCACAACATATTGCTCTCTAGAATCCTCCTCTTCATTCTCACACCCTCTAAAGAACGAGGACATCAAGATAATTTTTTCAAGATCGAAGAAATGTGAAGCGATCAAGATGAACAATGCAAGACGGTTAATCGACCGCGCTAGCGCCCTAGAGATTCATCGGTGTCGTTCAGAGATCATAGGAACATGTATGGATCATCGCTAGAGGGATTCTAAATTTGGATCCTACAAATGCAACAACATATTACTGAAAAGGTTTTTTTGGACGCTCAACATCTACTTCGAAGAAAGATCTTAAGAACGAGGTATTCTTTCTTTCGATTTAAATTAAATTGATTATAAACTTAACGTGAAAAAGATTTTCTCTTGGTTCCAGCGTATTTCTTTTCAGTATTCAATTAACAAAATTCATTGGTCATGATGTTCACTATAAGATCATGGGTTTTCCTGCGAGGCATTGATCTTTTGTTTTTCGGTTTAAATGCTTATTTATGGCCTAATATGAGTACTCATTGAGGTCATGAGTGTTTTGGGGGTGTACAAAGCTTGTTCGGAGCCCAAAGCCTCGCTTTTTGGGAAAAAAACTGACAGGTCGCACGGTTAGGAAAAAACACGCAGGACAAGCCGCACGGTTACCCCTAACTGTGCGAGGCTTGACAGTGGGGTGCAGGAGGCCGCACAGTTTGATGAAACCGCCCAACCTCAGGCACACACCAATGTGAGACACCTACAATTTTTAGCAGATCCAAATTGCACAGTTTTCCAAACCGCGCGCATGAAACCGTGCGAGTTACCCCTTAAAGTAGTGAAGGGCGCACGGTTTGACCAACTGTGTGGCCCATTATTTCTTGGGGTGATTACCATTTCGCCCTTAAAATGTTTAAAACCTAAACCTACTATTTTATTCTTCCATCACCACTACAAAAAAAACAAACTATTTGTTATGGGATCCCGTCGCAAATAATCATTTGCGACGGGGTCCTGTTGCCGAAAACAGCGTTGCAAATAATCTGACCTGGTTTTTTTAAAACTTATTTGCGACGGGTGAGCCCTCCCGTAGCAAATAAGTATTTGTGACGGGAGGGCCTACCCGTCGCAAATAAGTTAAACAAATAATAAATAAATAAATATTTTTTTAAAAAAAATAATAAAAAATAATAAAAAATAATAAAAAATTATTAAAATTATTAAAAAATAATAAAAAATATTTTTTTTTTAAAAATCAAATAAATGATACAAATAATAAAAAAATATTTGCAGCAATATAAAATACACTATATAGAACTGTAAATATATAAATTAATCAAAACATTAAATAAATATGTATATTCAAATGCTTATAAAAAATACATAAATCACTGAGGGAGAGGTGGTCATCTGGACGAGGTGGTGGAGAAAGCTTCATCCTTAACCACGAGTCAGACGTCACATGTACATCATTTGGTGGTGTTGCAACTCTAGTAATTGACACATCTTCTCCTCCCGCCATTGTTGCTGCTGCCATCGACATGTCATAGTCTGCCTGCCCCAGTTTTGGCGACCTAATGACAAAATTGGTCATGGATGACACAAATTGGTTATTTCTAATCACCTTAAGTGTCACACCCCAACCTTTAATTCTTTATTTATTTATTTAATTCTTGACCCCGGGTTCTCTCGCCAAGGTCCGAGTTGGGTCCCAGATCAGAATTGTTGACGTTTAATGTTTTTACTGAGTTTCGGACTCGTGCGCGGTTGGAGGTAGCCGCGCAATCGACCCTAATATCGTAAATTTGCTCAATATTTTTTTTTATTATCACAATTGTTATATTTATTATTTTTATTATCATTACTCTACATATCATTATTTCCATTATTATTGTGTTATTAATATATTATTATTATTATCATTGTTTATATTATCGTAATTACAATTGTTATTCTTAATAATAATAATAATAATAATAATATTTGTATTATTATTATTATTATTACTATGGTGTTATCATTATCATTATCATCATTATTATTACTAATATTATTAATATAATAAGTGAAAAAAATAAAGTCTAACCCTAATACTACCCAGGCGTCATCCCCCCTTCCCTGATTTTTCCATGCGGCGCCCCCCTGTAACGACCCAAAGTTTTTCAATGGAAAATTCTCTTCTTATATTTATGTCATAAAATAACATGAAAACACAAAATAATGAACTACTAAGTGATAAATGAACTTTAAACATAAGTTTTTCACTCCTATGTTTGGAATTTTGAAAATCCGACATACACAATTGTGTTCAAGATGATTTTTGGAGTCTAATAAAACAAAAATATTTTTTAGTGAATAGTGACATACCCTTATGAATAGTAACATACCCTTATGAATAGTAATATGACCCTTATTAATAGTAAATCATCCAACATAAGAGTAACATTACCTATGAATAATTCAATAAAATTTAGACATCTTTGAAAGTGACAATTTGACCTTAATAAACGTTTTGGTATTTTTTAAGTCATAAATAATGAATTATAATTAATTCATCAATTTAAAAGAATATTTATTTTCATAAAATGTATTCATAAATTATTTAATCAATGTCTTATAGTTTTAGATAATTTTATAAGACCCTGCGTAATTTTTGAAAGCACTATAAAATCATTTTTAACCTTTAAAAACTGTTTTTTAAAGTAAATTATGATTTTAATTAAATATTAAATTAATAATATTTAGAAAATTATTTTTGAAAAATGGACTTCATTTTTGGATTCTACACGTCGAAAAATGGTAGGGGTAAAGTTATAGGTTTTTTCTGAAATACTTCAATTTTTGGGTGAATAGTAAAAAAATACAGTTTTTCGCATAATCAGCGTATACTAAATTGCATCATTAATGATGTAATGATGACATAAACATTCTAGAACTTTAGTTTCGGCCAAATTATATTAAATCTCATAAATAGTTCCTTAAAATACAATAAATCCAATTCTCAAACCTAAAAAGAACTTTCCAAAGCCTAAAGTCAAAAGGTGATTTCTTAAAGTATATTTTTCTCTTTCTTTCACTTTCCTTTTAATAAAATTAATGAATTCGAATTATAAAGAAGAATTAAAACCAAAAAACTACTATTACAAGTCTAACTCTTGATATATTATTTTATTTAATATTTTATACCAAAAACACCTCCCTCCTCATGTATAAATAGGCCCCCCTCCTCTTGCCAAACCACACCTCTCAAGCTTCAAGCATTGTCTAAGCTCTGCCCAATCATCTCCCCTAGCCCCTCCCCCACGTCCAAGAGCTTCTGGTCTCATCAAAAGACCAATCTTAGGCCCTTAAGGAGGTTCTCAAGAGAAGGATTTAAGAGGTAATTTCCCTCCCTCTTTTCCTTTAATTCCCTTTCAAGTTCAAGTTCATTTCTTGATCTCTCCCCACCTATCTTCATCCAAATTGTTTTGTAACTCCAGTATTATACATATAATGTAATTGTATTATTATAATGTGATATTATATCACCCCAAACCCTTTCCCTCTTCCTTTTATTTTATTAAAGAGAACGTTGTTCATGAGGTGTTAATTTATCGCCTTCAAAAACGACATGCTCTCTTCTTCCATTTCTACCTTCAGATCTGGTCATGAAACCATTTTTATGGTTGAACCAGAATATGTTATATGTATTTTGTTTTATTTTAAGTTCTGGAAATAACCTATGACCATATTACTAAGTGAAAAGTTAAAACAAGTTCGTTGTGATCCAAAAACCGCTCAAATTAACCCAAATAACCATCATTAAATTCTTATCTAATGATTCATCCACATGGATCTAATATAATTCATTATAAAATCATTCAAGCTCCTTTAATATCATTAATAACATGTAATATCAGTTCTGGATGTTTACCCATGTTCTACCCAAACTTCAATTTAAGAATACAAGTGAACCACTCAAGAAAACCATAAAAACGAACATCCCCGAACAATGTTTTTAAACTCTATAAGTCATCCAAAGGAACATAATATGACATAATGAAACTAGAATGAACCCTATTAATGTATAAAAGGTTCTGAAATTTCTAATTAATGAATATAATGTCATTATACAGGACATTAAAAAGAAGGAGGCATTCGGGTACAAGGTAAGGGGAAATCTCGAATCCAATTTTCTTCCTTCGGGTTCTACCTCTTTCACTCCATTTTTGATATGGTCACTCCTTAAAGATAATTTGTTCACCATTTTATTTACTTTTCTGGGATATACATGTTTTTCACTGGTTTTTATGTCCAACAAAATGTTTTCCAAAAGAACTCTTCTTTTAAGAACACCCCTTTTACTTCTCACTCAAAGTGAACGGTTCTTGTAATATGTATGTTATTCACTCTTTATTTTGGGAACCCAAAGCTTATGAATATGTTATTATGAGATGAAAGCCTTTCCTTTTCATGGGTTCATTATGTTAATTTATGTTATATGTTCATTATGGAAAGCATGATAAATGATAATGTTATGATGTGACGAGTGCGCCCAGAATTATATAGCGCAATATGAATGTTTAAATGTGACGGGTGCGCCTGGAATTATACAACTCTCCAATGCATTGGGTAAAGTGATGAATCTCATGAGTAAATGTGAAATTATGTGTGAACTATATGCTAGCTTGGTTCACAAGTATGTGTGGTAGTTAACCACTAAGACATGATGTTTCATTTTTATGCATTGCCACATTTCAAGTCTTTTATTTATGCTCCTCTCATGTTCATGATCTTTTGCCTATGTTATGATTATGGTAACCCCATGCTATATTGTTCTTATCTATTCTATTACTGGGCTTCTAGATCAACCCTTTTGATGTATATCCTCATGTGGCTACATGTACTAAGGAGAGGACAAGTGCCACTAAGAAGCTAGAGAAGAAGAAATTAAATAAATGTTTATGCTAGATGTTGTATTTGTTATGTATGGTCCTAGTTTTCCCAAGACACCAAACCTTTGGATCCTCTATGTGTAATACTATTATGTTTTTTTATCTTTGAAATGATGTAATACTAGTGTAAGAAAAGGCCGGGTCTCTATAGTTGGTATCAGAGGAAAGGTTTAGTTAATTTGGGAATTAGGATTAGTGAACCCTAGGGAAAACCTACAACATGCGACTAAGTAAAAATATGCACACAAGAATATTTACCTAGGGATCCCATATGTTATGTTTTTGGTATAAATTTTTTAGATGAATAAGTTATTCATGACTTGTTTACTTATGTTTTGTTCTAACCTTTTCTATTTTAGAAAATGGTGGGAACCAGGAGAAATCAGGCCAATAAATCATGCGAGGGCCAATGCAACGATTGCCCGAACGACATCCCTAATGATTTGGGAGGTGGAGTTAAAAACTTTATGGAAATGCTTACCCAATTATCTCATGTTATGAAAAATAACCATAATAATGGGGAACATCCTCCTTCACCAAATAGGGAGCAACTGGAAATCGCATG
Source organism: Viscum album (assembly GCA_963277665.1). Classification (NCBI taxonomy): domain Eukaryota; kingdom Viridiplantae; phylum Streptophyta; class Magnoliopsida; order Santalales; family Viscaceae; genus Viscum; species Viscum album. Next base: position 1,969,550,179 of record OY728143.1, read on the forward strand.
TTTTATGCAGCAACAACCACCGACGTTTAGTGGATCTTCCGATCCACTAGTTGCGGAACAGTGGGTCAACTCCATGGAGAAGATCTTTTCCGTTATTCACTGTTCTGAGACGGAGAAGGTGACTCTAGCCATTTATCGTCTAGATGGAGAAGCCGATCAATGGTGGGGTTTGATTAAGAACACCAAGCCAAGGGAGGAAATTGAAGAGATGAAATGGGAAGACTTTAAGGTAATGTTTCTTAATAAGTATTTCCCACAAACTCTTCGCACGAAGATGGAGAGAGAATTCATAAAGCTCAAGAAAAAATAAGGAGAGTCTGTCATAACCTATGAAGCAAATTTCACAAGGCTTGCAAGGTACACTTCGGGTTTTGTTATCAACACTGATAGCAAAATTGATAGATTCTTTAGTGGATTAAAACCACACCTTCGAAAGGCTCTTGCAATTCGAGACTTTGGGAGTTATGAAGAAGTTTTTAGGTGTGCTCTCAAAGTGGATATGGAGTTTGGAGAATGTTCTCATGGCTATGGTGATAAGAAAAGAAAGATGGAGTTTCAAGCTGGTGGATTTAATGATAAAGGTGGGAAGAAAAATCAACGACCCACATGCCAAAAATGTGGGAAGTTGCACAATGGGAATTGCCTCAAAGGGATGGGGAAATGCTTCAAGTATGGAAAAGAAGGACACCATGCTCAAGAGTATAGAAAAGACACAAAAAGGAAAGAGAATATAGCCGATGAAAGGAGAGAACCACCCATGGTTCAATTCTACAACTGTAGAGAGCTAGGGCACTATGCAAACCAGTGCACTAAACCTCAAGCTCTCGAGGGTAATCAGCGTCAGCAGCCACCAAAGCCAAAGGAACAAGGAAAGTCTTATGCCATCACTACTACGGAGGTGGAACATGATAATGAAGTCATACAAGGTACACTTCCTATTCACTCAAGAATGGAAAAAGTCTTATTTGATTCTGGTTCTACGCATTCCTTTATATCTTGCAAGTTTTCTAGAACTATAGAATCGAAGCCCCGAAACCTTGAAGTAGATATATCTGTAAAAACACCAAGTGGTGCAATAATGGCAACCCAAGTGTTTGAATCTTCTCCCATTGGCGTATGTGGGAAGATTCTTCCGGCAAATCTCGTAATACTTCCCTTAGTGGAATTCGACGCTATAATGGGAATGGACTGGCTCTCATTATATAGAGCACATATCAACTGTCGAGAAAAGGAAATATCTTTTCATATTCCGAACCATCCCATGCTCCTCTACAAATGAAAGGAAGATCATGAATCTCCTTTGAAAAATCCTTCAATGGTGTGGGTGTTGATTCCCTATGAAGAAGCATACCTCACCCAAATGGTTGAGTCGAAGGAAAGTTCCAACCTTGAGGAAATTCCCATCGTGAGGGAATACATCAATGTATTTCTTGAAGAGTTACCCGGAATTCCCCCGGATCGTGAGGTAGAGTTCTCAATTGAACTCATACCCGGAGCTACTCTTATCTCAAAGTGCCCCTATAGGATGGCTCCTATCGAACTGGAGGAGTTGAAGAAGCAGATGCAAGAGCATTTGGACAAAGGGTTCATACGCCCTAGTGCATCACCTTGGGTTGCGCCAGTGCTCTTTGTGAAGAAGAAGGATGGAACCATGCAGCTGTGTATTGATTATCGGGAACTCAACAAGATCACCATAAAGAACAAGTATCCTCTCCCAAGGATTGATGACTTGTTTGACCAGTTAAGAGGATCTCAATACTTCTCAAAGGTGGATCTTCATTTTGGATATCATCAGGTAAAGGTGAAGAAGGAAGATATTTAGAAGACTGCCTTCCGTAAAAGGTATGGGCACTATGAGTTTTTGGTGATGCCCTTCAGACTTACTAATGCCCCTGCAATCTTCATGGATTTGATGAACAGAGTATTTAGACATTACCTCGACAAATTTGTGGTAGTGTTTATTGATGATATTCTCATCTACTCCAAGAGCAAGGAGGAAAATGAAGAACATTTAAGACTCATGTTGGAAACATTAAGAAAGGAGAATTTGTACGCCAAGTTCAGCAAGTGTGACTTTTGGATGAATCAAGTCATGTTCTTGGGACATGTGATCACAAGTGAGGGAATTTATGTGGATCCTTCAAAGACAAAGGCGATTGGGGAATGGCCCAAGCCCTCTAGTGTCACATAAATCCGTAGTTTTCTTGGATTAGCTGGGTACTACCGACGTTTTGTGAGAAACTTTTCACGATTGTCAAGCCCGCTAACTAAGTTAACAAGGAAAGGGGTAAAGTATGTCTGGACGGAAGAATGTGAGGGAAGATTCAAGGAGCTAAAGAGAAGGCTGATCACTGCACCTGTACTCACACTATCGAAAAGTGGAGAAAGTTTTGCGATATACAGTGATGCTTCAAAGAAAGGATTGGGTTTTGTACTCATGCAAAATGATAATGTGATAGCCTACGCATCACGAAAGTTGAAGATCCATGAGCAGAACTACCCGACACATGATCTAGAGTTGGAGACCATGATTTTTGCCTTGAAAATCTGGCGGCACTACCTTTATGGTGAAAAGTGTGACATATACACTGACCACAAGAGCCTAAAGTATATATTCACACAAAAGGAGCTCAACATGTGTCAAAGGAGATGGTTAGAGCTAATCAAGGATTACGATTGCTCTATTCACTATCATCCTGGAAAGGCGAACAAGGTAGCTGATGCTCTAAGCAGAAAAGAACCTACTACTCTTTCCATGCTGCAGATTGAGAAAGACCCTATCTTCTTTGATATGCAAAGGATGGATTTAGGAATCGTAAGGGCAGGTGATACATCCTACCTTACCCAAATGATTGTGTAACCATACATCCAAGAGAAGATTAAGGAAGCACAAAGGGATGATGTGGAGATACAAAAGAGGGTGAATGCATTAAAGGAAGGGAAGCTGTAAGAGTTCCATATCGACGATGATGGTGTGATTTGGTTTGGAACGCAGCTTTGTGTGCCTTCATCACCCGGGATAAATAAGGATCTATTGGATAATGCACATAGATCAACTTCTCTATCCATCCTGGGAGTACCAAGATGTATCGTGATCTCCGAGAACACTTCTGGTGGGATAACATGAAGAAGGAGATTGCGGAATATATATCAAGGTGCTTGGTATGTCAGCAAGTTAAAGATGAGCGACAAAAGTCCAAAGGTATGATGCAGCCATTACCTATACACATGTGGAAATGGGAAAATGTTATTATAGACTTTGTCACGGGTCTCCCGAAGACATCAAAGGGGAATAATGCGATCTGGTTTGTGGTTGACTGACTCACCAAGACTGCCCATTTTATCTCTATTCGGGAAGACCTCTCGCTTGAACAACTTACAAAGATATATGTAAAGGAAGTGGTGAGACTGCACGATGTTCCACTCTCAATTGTCTCTGACCGTGATCCAAGGTTCACATCTAAATTTTGGAGGAGCCTTTAACATCCTTTGAGTACTGAATTAAATTTCAGCATGACCTATCACCCCCAAACTAATGGCTAGTCTGAAAGGACTATTCAGACGCTTGAAGATATGCTAAGAGCCTGCTCTCTTGAATTAAAAGGTGGTTGGGATCAGCATCTCCCATTGGTTGAGTTATCATACAACAATAGCTTCCACTCGAGTATTCAGATGGCTCCGTATGACGCTCTTTATGGGAAGCGATGTAGAACTCCAACCTGTTGGGATAGAGTTGGAGAAAGAAAGCTACTTGGGCCCGATCTTGTTCAAGAGATGACAGAGAAGGTTCAAGTAATCCAGAAACACATCAAAGCTGCTCAGAGTCGGAAAAAGAGCTATGCTGACAACCGTCGAAGGGACTTGGAGTTTGATGTTGGAGATAAAGTATTCCTTCGAATATCTCCATGGAAGAGAGTCATGCGATTCAGGAAGAAAGGGAAGCTAAGCTCAAGGTATATTGGCCCCTTTGAGATCATTGACCATATATGATCCGTGGCCTATCGTCTAGCACTTACACCGAATATGGCTCAAGTTCATGATGTGTTTCATGTATCACTACTGAGGAAGTACATACCAGACACCTCACATGTACTAAACTTAGAGGTGGTGCAGCTGGAAGATGATCTCTCCTATGAAGAGCAGCTAGTAAAGATTCTAGACCGAAGTGATAAGGTTCTACGCAACAAGACAACCCATCTTGTCAAAGTGTTGTGGAGGAACCATAAGTTTGAGGAAGCAACTTGGGAACCATAAGAGACAATGAAGGAGAAATACCCTCACCTGTTTGTGTAAAGTGAAATTTCGGGGGCGAAATTTCTTAAGAAGGGAAGAATGTAACGACCCAAAGTTTTTCAATGGAAAATCCCCTTCTTATATTTATGTCATAAAATAACATGAAAACACAAAATAATGAACTACTAAGTGATAAGTGACCTTTAAACATAAGTTTTTCACTCCTATGTTTGGAATTTTGAAAATCCGACATACACGGTTGTGTTCAAGATGATTTTTGGAGTCTAATAAAACAAAAATATTTTTTGGTGAATAGTGACCTACCCTTATGAATAGTAACATACCCTTATGAATAGTAATATGACCCTTATGAATAGTAAATCATCCAACATAAGATTAACATTACCTATGAATAATTAAATAAAATTTAGACATCTTTGAAAGTGACAATTTGACCTTAGTAAATGTTTTGGTATTTTGTAAGTCAGAAATAATGAATTATAATTAATTAATTAATTTAAAAGAATATTTATTTTCATAAAATTTATTCATAAATTATTTAATCAATGTCTTATAGTTTTAGATAATTTTATAAGACCCTGCGTAATTTTTGAAAGCACTATAAAATCATTTTTAACATTTAAAAGCTGTTTTTTAAGTAAATTATGATTTTAATTAAATATTAAATTAATAATATTTAGAAAATTATTTTTGAAAAATGGAATTCATTTTTGGATTCTACACGTAGAAAAATGGTAGGGGTAAAGTTTTGGGTTTTTTCTGAAATACTTCAATTTTTGGGTGAATAGTAAAAAAATACAGTTTTTCGCATAATCAGTGTATACTAAATTGCATCATTAATGATGTAATGATGACATAAACATTATAGAACTTTAGTTTCGGCCAAATTATATTAAATCTTATAAATGGTTCCTTAAAATACAATAAATCCAATTCTCAAACCTAAAAAGAACTTTCCAAAGCCTAAAGTCAAAAGGTGATTTCTTAAAGTATCTTTTTCTCTTTCTTTCACTTTCCTTTTAATAAATTAATGAATTCGAATTATAAAGAATAATTAAAGCCTAAAAATAATTATATTATATTAATATATGATTTAGGATGGCAAAAAACTACTATTACAAGTCTAACTCTTGATATATTATTTTATTTAATATTTTATACCAAAAACACCGCCCTCCTCATGTATAAATAAGCCCCCCCTCCTCTTGCCAAACCACACCTCTCAAGCTTCAAGAATTGTCTAAGCTCTACCCAATCATCTCCCCTAGTCCCTCCCCCACATACAAGAGCTTATGGTCTCATCAAAAGACCAAGCTTAGGCCCTTAAGGAGGTTCTCAAGAGAAGGATTTAAGAGGTAATTTCCCTCCCTCTTCTCCTTTAATTCCCTTTCAAGTTCAAGTTCATTTCTTGATCCCTCCCCACCTATATTCATCCAAATTGTTTTTTAACTCTAGTATTATACATATAATATAATTTTATTATTCTAATGTGATATTATATCACCCCACACACTTTCCCTCTTCCTTTTATTTTATTAAAGAGAACGTTGTTCATGAGGTGTTAATTTATCACCTTCAAAAACGACATGCTATCTTCTTCCATTTCTACCTTCAGATCTGGTCATGAAACCATTTTTATGGTTGAAACAGAATATTTTATATGTATTGTGTTCTATTTTAAGTTCTGGAAAAAACCTATGGCCATATTACTAAGTGAAAAGTTAAAACAAGTTCGTTGTGATCCAAAAACCGCTCAAATTAACCCAAATAACCATCATTAAATTCTTATCTAATGATTCATCCACATGGATATAATATAATTAATTATAAAATAATTCAAGATTATTTAATATCATTAATAACATGTAATATCTGTTCTGGATGTTTACCCATGTTCTACCCAAACTTTAATATAAGAATACAAGTGAACCACTCAAGAAAACCATAAAAACGAACATCCCCGAACAATGTTTTTAAACTCTATAAGTCATCCAAAGCAACATAATATGACATAATGAAACCAGAATGAACCATATTAATGTATAAAAGGTTCTGAAATTTCTAATTAATGAATATAATTTCATTATACAGTACATTAAAGAGAAGGAGGCATTCGGGTACAAGGTAAGGGGAAATCTCGAACCCAATTTTCTTCCTTCGGGTTCTACCTCTTTCACTCCTTTTTTTATATGGTCACTCCTTAAAGATCATTTGTTCACCATTTTCTTTACTTTTCTGGGATATAAATGTTTTTCACTGGTTTTTATGTCCAACAAAATGTTTTCCAAAAGAACTCTTCTTTTAAGAACACCCCTTTTACTTCTCACTCAAAGTGAACGATTCTTGTAATATGTATGTTATTCTCTCTTTATTTTGGGAACCCAAAGCTTATGAATATGTTATTACAAGATGAAACCCATTACTTTTCATGGGTTAATTATGTTAATTTATTTTATATGTTCATTGTGGAAAGCATGATAAATGATAATGTTATGATGTGACGGGTGCGCCCAGAATTATATAGCGCAATATGAATGTTTAAATGTGACGGGTGCACCCAGAATTATACAATGCTCTAATGAATTGGGTAAAGTAATGAATCTAATGAGTAAATGTGAAATTATTTGTGAACAATATACTATCTTGGTTCACAAGTATGTGTGATAGTTAACCACTAAGACATGATGTTTCATTTTTATGCATTGCCACATTTCAAGTCTTTTATTTATGCTCCTCTCATGTTCATGATCTTTTGACTATGTTATGATTATATTCACCCCATGCTATATTGTTCTTATCTATCCTCTTAATGGGATTATAGATCACCCCTTTTTATGTATATCCTCAGGTGGCTACATGTACTAAGGAGAGGACAAGTTCCACTAAGAAGCTAGAGAAGAAGAAATTAAATAAATGTTTATGCTAGATGTTTTATTTGTAATGTATAGTCCTAGTTTTCCCAAGACACTAAACCTTTGGATCCTATATGTGTAATACTATTATGTTTTTTTATCTTTGAAATGATGTAATAGTAATGTATGAAAAGGACGGGTCACTATACCCCCTTTCCCCTCTCCCCTTCGTCCGCCTGCTGACCAGCCCCTTCGGCCCTCCGCTCCCCAGCCTCTTCCGCCGTAGGTCTCTGCTGCCCCGCGCTCACCTAGCTCCCTCACTAGGTCACCTCCAGGACCCCCTCTATAGCGCATGCCTCCTACCCCCACAATCCGACCCCCAGGCGCACAACCAGCCACCTCCTCTCACCCTCACCGCTTCAGACGATCGTCCTCAGCCGCCCACCTACCTTCCGCCCTCCTCCCTGCAAGACCCTGGTCACCGCACGCAGCCCATTTTTCCTATTCCAAGCCGCGGGCCACAATCCCCTACCCAGTCCTCTCCTCCGTGCCGCCTCCCCTGTCCAGCCGCCTCCTCCTCCCGGCACCGCCCCACAGGAGTGGCCCGGTAAATTCTGTTGCCCAAGACTGCATATGAAATTTTGCCCTAAAATGCATTAAGAGCTACAATGAAATGGTGAAATTTTTTCCCTTGCCTCTCTATTTTTTTCTCTGCTTGCATGTTGCCCTAGCCCAGGCGCTCGTGGGGCTTGCCCTAGGGCCGAACTTGATGCCCCATCTGACCTCCCACCCTATATCGCCTCGCCTCCCCAGCCCCGACCTTCTGTAGTCGCCCACTTCCCTCATCCAACTCCTGAAGCCTTGCCTCCCGCTCGCGCCCTGGCCTCCGCACCACCGTCCCGGCCTCCGCACGCTGCCTCGACCGACCTCTACCTCTCCTTGCGCCTCCACCCGTCCCCGAAGGTCCTCATCGCCTTCCCCGCTCCAACTCCGACCACCCTTGTCCCAACCACTCCGGACTGCCGACCATCCTCTAGCCGGCCTCCCCCCCTCCTCAGCTCCAAAAGTAGCCAATCCTAGCCTCCTCAAACCCCACTTGGCCAACCGCCTCGCCCCGCACCTCCGGCCAGACCGTGCTCCGACCCCCTTGCTGTTTCCCTTCACTGACAGCCTGAAAACCCCCTGCCCGCCTTGCTTCGGACCCCGGCAGCCTCACCGTACCGCCTTTATGGTTCCTCTTCCACTTCGGCCGGTAGTGGCATCCTCCGGTATATTTATTTTTCTTTCATTTATTTATTCATTTAAGTATTCTTTTATCCATTTATTTATTTATTTGTTTATTTATCTATTTATTTATTTAGTTATTTAATTATTTATTTACTTATTTATTTATTATTCATTTATTCATTTATTATTCATTTATTTATTTATCTGTTTATTTTTTTATTCATTTATTCATTTATTAATTTATTTATTTATTTATTTATTTATTTTCTATTCATTCCATCTTGGTGTTTTTATTTAATTTGGATTAATCCTAATACTGTCGTGGGTTGGGTGTCATGTGCTTTTATCACTATTCAGTGTGTGTAGTTAGTCCGCAAGGAATTGTTCTACCTCCTGTCAGAGTTTCGTTGCGGTTGCTCACCATTGAGGTAGGCGTCTCTGACTATTTCCTTTCCCGCATAACCTATAAGCACTTTCATGGTTTGAATTAATATTTATATGTCGTTCGCACCATCATTGATATTATCCTTAATTTATCAAAGTGTTTCTGGGTTAGTTAAAGTTGTTAAAAATAGTTTCTGGATAAATTATCTGATTCGTTTTGAGTAGTTTTTTTTTAAAATCATGACTTAAATTATTTCTCATGTCTAATTAACTTAGCAAGTTTTTCTTTATTTTATATTATTAAATTGGTTGGTGAAAACTTAGTTTTTAAGAAGATAAGACTTGTGTTCGTTTCATTTATGATAGTATATTTGTATGGCATGAGCATGTTTGGGCAAAAACCTATTTTTAGCTATGTGTTGGTTTTTATAAAGTGTGTAAGTAGTTCTTTTGGTTGTGGAAGTGGTATGAGTCAGGTTTTGAAAGGTGAAAAAGAGTATTTGAAATATTTGGAAATGCATCGAATGTTTAAATGGAATTCGTGTGTGAAGTTGATAGAATCCTGATGTAAGACTTTGTTGTGTTCTTTTGAAAAGGGTTTTCTTGAATTAGTAAATGATTTAGTGAAATATGTTTGAAATACGAATCATGGGTTTAAGGTGTTTCAATATGCATTTGGGTTTGGTTTTCAAATGTTCTCTTTGGATTTTATTGTTCCATTGGATGTTGGCACATCCATGGGTGCATGAGGTGCACACATGGATATGCTCACAAATGATAATGGCACATTTGAAATGATGTTTCTTTAAATCCTTGTTTTTACAAAAAAATTCTTGTTTTCCTAAATGACGTTTACTCCTTGGTGTGCTTCCCTTAAATGACTGTAAATATTTTATTTTAGGATTTGGCCCATCGGGTCTTGGAAAATGCTTTAGTGTGTGTCTAGAAAGGATAAGGGCCTGTTTGACGCTTTGAACTTAAAAAGGGTGATTGTTGACTAAGATATTATTAAGGGATGTTTCTTAAAAAGTTGTATGTGTCTGGTCAGAGATTTAAAAAAATGTTTTTTTATAAAAGGATGGTTTTGACATGATGTGACATGATAACCCGTTTGGAACTTTAAGCTTTAGTGTAGTGTTTGTGTTGGTTCTTTGAAATGAAGACGTTTAGATTTATTTTATGCCCATTTTACAACTTTAGTATTTTGAAAAAAAATATCAAATGGTGTTAATCATTTCATGGCACGATGGCATGGTTGGCACCTTTGATGATATGATATGATATATATATATATATATATATATATATATATATATATATATTGGGCACCTCTATAGGGGGGATATCCCTTATGGGTTATCGTATGGAGTGTCCGTGTCTGGGGTAGGCAAGTATGGTGAGATGAGTCACGCGTGCGAGGGCCTCCTACTTACACAAGATTATTATAACCACCATGGGTTCCTGAGTGTATTTTAGAGATCGAGTGATGGTTGCTAATCAACCCCGATTAGATGGGTTGGTACCCCCTGGATTTTTTGTTAGGCCAGGCGGGCTTTTCCACTAGATTGTTCAGTTAGGGCGACCAGTTGGTTATAGACTTAGGAGCTTCACCATACACCGGAAGGTGGATCCGAAACCGAGTACGTCCAGGGGGCTTCTAGGGATGTTTAGGATCACCCATGGTTACTCTTTTACTTATATTGCTTGTCTACTTTCTGTCGTACCAGTTTGTTTCCAGTCTTCCTTATTTACCTGTATTATTTTAGCCCAGTTTTGGTATCTTCTGTTTCGGGTTTTGTTTATAAAATGAAAAGAAAGTTTTATAGAAATTGCATGTAGGGTCTGCTGGATTTTTGAATGAGAAAAATCATGTTTCTTATTTTAAAATGTGAAAACCCTACTTTTATAATTGTATTTCAAACTTGTGTTAATGGATTGTTTCGATAAAGGATATGTTAGATTCTGTGGTTTCTTTTGGCATCCCTACTAAGCTTCATTAATTCTCATGCCTATTTTATCATTTCAGTTGCATGTTTCCTTTGCTCAGGTTTCCTTGGCTGAGTTGCTCGTTATTAGAGTAAGGTTGGACTTTGGTTAGGAGGTGACCTGGAAGGTCACGTGGAGGTATGTTCGGTTTTACTTTCGTTTCGCTGCTAGTTTTATTTTTTTGTCAATTTTTATTTATCTGTCTATCTTTTGTTCATGGGACAAATTGTTCCCAACGATCAAATTTTGATGCCCGATACTGGTTTCCAGTCTGTGGGGATCGGGAATGCCCTTTGGTCCATGTCGCAGACCGGTTTGGGTGACAGGTTTAGGGTCGACCCGGGTTGGTTCGTGACAAAATGATATCAAAGGGGCCCTTGTTATTTGGGGGTATCTGGTAGATGGAGATTAGGACTGTCGGGACTCGATAGGTAGGTACGAGAAGGACGTTATGAATCCTCACCCATTTCAAACCTCGAGTCGCCAGGGGTAGTTTGAGAATTGAGTCCTTGTCTCGTTCTGGTTTGTCTTAGGTTGAGGGATGACATTGGAGGCAAGCCGATGTGACAATGTGATTTCACATGGAGTAGTGACCTATGTGGAGTCCGAGTACACAGTTTAAGTTTCTCCTAGTCTTTGATGATTACTTGGAGCATGACCCACTACCATGTCGCCAGGTTAAGCATGACTACTAGTCCCTCCCTTCGGTGATTTGATGCAAGTTGAGTGTCGTCTTGGTTCTGATTGGTGTAAGTGCATTTTTGAAAATGAAAAAGGATTTTTGAAATGAGAACGATTTCTTTTAAATGGATTTAAATTTGTGAAATAGATTTTTATTTTTTATTTTTTTTAAAACTGAAAGCTCTTGGTCTAAAAATCAGGTGTTTGCTTGGAACTGGTAGAGGTATGGGTTGGGTGCAACCTCAGGTACTCTTTATGAACATTTTCACATGTGAGAGAATACATGAGAAGTGCGTGTTGGTGCGTATGGATGAAAGCGGATGAAGACACATGCAACGGTTCATGGGATTACTAGGGTGTGCACTTGGAATTAAAGGCTTGACCTTGTTTTTCTAAAGTGATTTTAAAAAGGGAAAATGATTTTTGGAAATTGAATTTGGTTTGAAAAGTGAACTTGGTATTTGGAAAGTGTCCTTGAAAGAAGTCATTTTTTTAATTTAAAATGGAAAAGGGATTTTGAAAGAGGAATTTTTGAGTCGTGTTTGTTTTTTCCTGTTCCTTTTGAGCTGTTTTTTTTGGATGAAGGCACTTTCTTTGATGTTTCTTCATCTTGATGAGAGTTTTGGACCTATGTTTTATATTTTTTTTAGAAAATACCACCCAAAAAGGTCTCTAAGGTTTCCGATAAGTCATGCCCAGTTTTTGGTCCTTCTCGGACATTGCCTATCCTTCACAGTGATCGGAGTCCGTTAGAAGCAGCAGAGTAGCTTGAAGAGGCCAAATGCTTCTTCAGGGTATTGGGAACTCCCGAAGCTGTCAGAGTGCGTGCTGTTTTGGGGTCATTTGAAGGTCCAACTCTGGACGAATGGGAGTTGGTCTCCCCACCATCACTGTAAGTTGAGATGACATGGGATGTCTTTAAATCCGTCTTCGTCTAATGGTTTATACCCGAAGAGGTGAAAACGAAGAAAAGGGAAGAGCTTATACGTATTCAACAAGGCCAACAGATGGTAAAATCATATGTCGACCATTTCAAAGAGCTTGTGTCCTTTTCTCCGGAGGCAGCGTCACATGATTTGATGAAAAATTCTCTCTTAATTAGGGGTCTTCGTCCAAAGATCAAGGAGAAGGTTCTCCTCTATAAAGACCATCATTTTGAGAAGCTGGTGGATGAGGCATTCTTAGCTGAGTTGGTCTCTAGAGTGCAGGTGTTTGGAAATCCAGCGAATTCAATTACTTGTGAAGGTTCCCCATCTGGCGAGCAGGGTGTGCTAGAGGGACCTGTTTCTAAAGAGTTGTCTACAATGGTTATAGATTCTAGTTCGTCGGACTATTCAATGGTGTGCCACTAGTGTGGTCGGTATGGACACGTGAAGCTGTCATGTTGCGTCCCTCCGAAGACGTGTCACCGTTGCGGCTGTTTGGGTCACTTGGAGAAGTTTTGCAGGAAGCGTCGCCTGAAGAAGACGCTGTGACCAGAGGAATTTCAGTACCTGAATGTAAGGCAGGAGATGCTTCATCCATCAGAGCCCCAGCCATAGGCCTTGGGGGTGAAGCTTGCACGCAGTTAGGAGTTGCCGAGGGTGTGAATCCTCGGTTCGGGTTTTGTGTTCCGTGTTGGCAGTGGAACATTTAAAGTCTTTCCGTTCTTGTTTTTCTGTTGTTAAAGTTTTTACATTGTTGTAAGTTCATTGTTTTGTCATGGAGTTATGACAGACATGTTCTATTGTAATCCAGCCAGTTTTGTTTGTCTGATCATGGTTTTCTAAATCATGCGCTTTTCTTAAAAGTGTGTTTGGCCCTGGTCTGGTTTGATTTGGTTTAGCTTTATTCGTTTGGAGATGTAACTAACTATGAAGAGCTGATGTTTGTGGTTATGCTCAGGTTTACTGCTTGGGTTAATTTCTGCTCGGAGGTTTTTCTCCAGTGTTCGGGCTTTCTTTTGTCTGAGTCGAGAGTTCCAAGTTTCAGCGGAGGTGTTTTTTCGCTCATGCTATAGAGGTTAGTCTGGATCGATTGGGAGTTATCGCGTTGCCACCCCCTTCCCAGGAAGGTATGTTTGAGTGTTAAATTTACACATTATTTGAATTCTTGTGGTGGGGATAGCCCTCTCGTGTTCTCCCATTCTCTTGTGGCGTGGTTCCTTTCAATTTCAGTCGGGCATGGACTCTTATTTTCTCTATTGTTCGGCTGGGTGACTTTTTAGGGGCATAAAGTGTCTATGGTGGGGAGAATTGTCACACCCTGACCTTTAATTCTTTTTTTTATTTATTTAATTCCTGGCCCCGGGTTCTCTCGCCAAGGTCTGAGTTGGGTCCCAGATCAAAATTGTTGACGTTTAATATTTTTAATGGGTTTCAGACTCATGCACGGTTACCGCGTGGTTGGCAGTAGCCGCACAATCGGCCCTAATGTCGTAAATTTGCTCAATATTATTATTATTTTTTATTATCACAATTTTTATATTTATTATTTTTATTATCATTACTCTATATATCATTATTTCCATTGTTATTGTGTTATTACTATTTTATTATTATTATCATTATTTGTATTATCATAATTATAATTGTTATTCTTAATAATAATAATAATATTATTATTATTTGTATTATTATTATTATTATTATTCTGGTGTTATCATTTTTATTATCATTTTTATTATTACTAATATTATTAATATAATAAGTGAAAGAAAATAAAGTCTAACCCTAATACTACCCAGGCGTCGCCCCCCTTCCCTGATTTTTCCACGCGGCGCCCCCTTTCCCCTCTCCCCTTCATCCGCCTGCCGACCTGCCCCTTTGGCCCTCCGCTCCCCAGCCTCTTCCGCCGCAGGTCTCTGCTGCCCCGCGCTCACCCAACTCCCTCGCTAGGTCACCTCCAAGACCCCCTCGCCAGCGCCTGCCTTTGGCCCGCTGTCACGATCCGACCCCCAGGCGCACGCCCAAAAACCTCCTCTCACCCTCGCCGCTTCGGACAGTTGCCCTCAGCCGCCCACCTGCCTTCCTCCCTCTCCCCCTGCAAGACCCCGACCGTCACACCCATCCCCTTCTTCCTGTTCCACGCCGTGGGCCACAACCCCCCTACCCGGTCCTCTCCTCCACACCGCCTCCCATCCCCGACCTCCTGTAGCCACCCTGCTTCCCATGCCCAGCACCTGAAGCCTTGCCTCCCACTTGCACCCCGACCTCCGCACCACCATCCCGACCTTCGCACGTTGCCTCGACCATCCTCTATCTCTCCTTACGCCTCCACCCGTCCCCGCAGGTCCTCACCACCTTCCTCGCAGGTCCTCGCCACCTGCCCCAATTTTGGCGACCTAATGAAAAAATTGGACATGGATGACACAAATTGGTTATTTTTAATCACCTTAAGATTGAAAATTCTACAATTTAGTAAAAAGGTATAAATCATAGATTTTACAATCATTAGATAAAGAACACAATTTATGTCAACTATGACCAAATTTGTCATTGCACCAATTTATGCCAACCATGTCCAATCATCAACACATCTTTTCCTCCCGCTACTACTACTGTCATCAATAGGTCACACTCTATCTGCCCCGGTTCTGGTGACCTAATGACAAAAGTGGACATAATTGACACAAATTGGTTATTTCTAATCACATTAAGATCGAAAATTCTATGATTTACTAAAAAGGTATAAATCATAGATTTTCAAATCACCAGAAGATGAAACCAATTTGTGTCAACTATGTCCAAATTTGTCATTGCAGTAATTTATGCCAATCATGTCTAGTCATTAACACATCTTCTCCTCCTGCTATAGCTATTGCTGTCATAGATATGTCACATTCTGCCTACCCCAATATATACCGGTCACACTGTGTGTCAGATTGAAGTGCAGTTGATTCTTATACATCCCAAAGTCTCAAAACAATCCTAACTGCCAATGTAACCACATTTCCATTATGTTGCTATGTCGAACTACCAACATAGTATATTGAATCGATGTTCTTAGCCAAATTTTTTTCCTTGTTATTGAAAGTCAGAAGAGCATAAGAAGCTCATGTGCCCATTATATCACAAGAAGTCACCACAATGGACACATGAGCTCCCTCTACTCTCTTAGCTTTCAATAATGAGAAAAGTTTTTTCGGCGAACAACATCGATTCAATATGCAGTGTTGACGGTTTAGTAAAGAAATGAAATGAATAATGAAAATATGGTTACATTGGCAGAAAGAATCATTTTATCTCTTTTGTGGTTTGTTGACGATAGTTGAAAGAAAAATATGACTTCCCAAAATATCTGTGAAAAAAACAAAATAAGTATTTGATGAAAATGATAAGAAAATTAACTTACAAATAATAGATAAAATGATGACAAAATTAATTAAATAATTAGTAGGAATTCACATTTTCTTGATGGTTGTATGCATTCTTCACGCATTTCCTAATCATTACTAATTACTACTAGTTACCGCTAATTACCACCAATTTTTACTAATTACCGCTAATTACCGCCAATTACTGCTAATTACCACTAATTACCGCAAATTATTTCTAATTATTGCTAATTATTACTAATTACCGCTAATTATTACTAATTACCACTAATTATCGCTAATTACCGCTAATTTCTGCTAATTATTTCTAATTATCGCTAATTATTACTAATTATTATTAATTACCGCTA
The DNA here is from genome assembly GCA_963277665.1 of Viscum album. NCBI lineage: Eukaryota > Viridiplantae > Streptophyta > Magnoliopsida > Santalales > Viscaceae > Viscum > Viscum album. The sequence continues at coordinate 1,969,566,228 of OY728143.1, forward strand.
ATTATTACTAACTATTACTAATTACGACTAATTATTACAAATTATTACTAATTACCACTAATTAGTACTAATTACCGCTAATTATTACTAATTATTACTAATTATTACTAATTATTACTAATTATTATTAATTATTACTAATTATTACTAATTATTACACTAATTCCCGCTAATTACTGCTAATTATTACTATTTATTACTAATTATTACTAATTATTACTAATTATTACTAATTATTACTAATTATTCCTATTTATTCCTAATTATTACTAATTATTACTAATTATTCCTAATTATTCCCAATTATTACTATTTATTACGAATTACTCCTAATTATCACTAATTATCACTAATTATTAATACTTACCATTATTTATCACTAATTATGACTAATTATCACTAATTATCACTAATTATCACTAATTATTACTAATTATCACTAATTATTACTAATTATCACTAATTATTATTAACTATCATCAATTACCGCTAATTATTATCAATTACTGATAATTATTACTAATTATTACTCATTATTACTAATTATTAATAATTATTACTTAATTATTACTTAATTATTATTATTTATTACTAATTATTACTATTTATTACTAATTATTTATAATTATCACTATTTATTTTTATTTATTACAAATTATTACTAATTATTCCTAATTATTCCTATTTATTATTAATTATTCCCAACTATCACTAATTATCACTAATTATCACTAATTATCACTAATTATCACTAATTATCACTAATTAACACTAATTATCAATGCTTATCACTAATTATTACTAATTATTACTAATTATTACTAATTATTACTAATTATTACTAATTATTACTAATTATTACTAATTATTACTATTTATTACTAATTATTACTATTTATTACCAATTATTACTAATTATTAGTAATTATTAATATTTATTACTAATTAGTACTAATTAGTACTATTTATCACTATTTATCACTAATTATCACTAATTATCACTAATTATCACTAATTAGCACTAATTATCACCAATTACCACTAATTACCACTAATTATCATTAATTACCACTATTATCACTATTTATCACTATTATCACTAATTATCACTAATTATCACTAATTATCACTAATTATCACTAATTATCACTAATTATCACTAATTATCACTAATTATCACTAATTATCACTAATTATCACTAATTATCACTAATTATCACTAATTATTAGTAATTATTAATATTTTTTACTAATTATTAATATTTATTACTAATTATTACTAATTATTACTAATTATTAATATTTATTACTGTAACGTCTCGACCTGGGTGTCACGCAACAACGCCCGAGCAGGTCAGTCACATGACCTCAAATGCGCCTCCCCGTATGCCAAATGCTGCCAACTAGCAGTGAGGGTCTGACAAGTCAATCATGGAGAGACTATACCCTTTTTTTTATTAGAGTAAACACCAACATAAATAACACACAATAACAGAAGTATAAATAACTAGAAGTAATACCCATATCTCAAGATAATCAATGCAGGAAATATAATATCCAACTGAAACCGAAACAAGACAAACTGATGTAAGTGTCAAGTGTCTAAACTGAAAACTGAAAATAAAGACACCTTTGACTCCCAAGCAGGTCCCGAACCACGTCTGGTTCCCTCAACCAAACTCTATCCCCAAATCAGTCATCTAACTCAGGGCCCTTACCCTTTACCTGCCCTGCAATAATAAAGTCTATTCGGGTACCGATCAGGCAACCTGAGTAGGGTGTGAGTACAACTCAGTGGGCCACCACTAACAATGTCTAAAATAATTCCATTCAATAATAGTGTATGCAATTATATAATAAATAAATATAATACATAAATAAATAGTTTATCACATTATAAGATATTCTATATTTAATCACATAAACTCTCGGGTTCCTGAGAACACTTGAACCTCATTACCTGCTTCGGCCCATACCGAAATCCATTCTATCCCAATGGGGTATCACAATTGAATGTCCATGTTACCATTCTTAAGTACCTTGCTGAATGTCCATGTTACCATTCACAATTTAATAATGCATAATTGAATGAACAAGTTAACATTCACAATTTAATAACGCATAATTGAATGAGTATGTTACCATTCACAATACATGGCTAAATGACCATATTACCATTTACCATTTATCAACACTCAATTAAATGAACATGTTACCATTCATAATACTTGGCTAAATGAGCATGTTACCATTCACCATTTAACAACACACAATAAGAAACATCACAATATTACACATATCTTAACCACAATTAATTAATTCATCAATTAATTAATCATACTCACAACTTCAATATTTCCATAACTAATCTACCATTAATTATCTCAACTCATGACATCAATATCACATAATTAATCTACCATTAATTATCTCAAATCATATATCTTTATATTCCATAATTAATTCATCAATTAATTATCTCAAATCAATTATTTAGATATCTCATAATTAATCCCCTGATTAATTATATAAATCGCATATCCTAAAATCTCATAATTAATTCACCCATTAATTATCTAAATGAGAATCCCCTAAACCTCATAATTAATTCCCCAATTAACTATCTATATAAGCAGCCCCCTTAGTCTCATAAGCAACTCCCCAACTAGTCATGCATTTCAACGATTTATCCAACAATTCAATTAGCCATTATCTCAATCACAATTCCTTAAATCTCATAATTAATTAACCCATTATTTATCCAATTGGAAAACACCTTAATCCCATGATTAACTCCCCAATTAATCACCAAAATGGTCAGCCTTTAATTCTATGATTAACTCCCTAACTAATCATCAATTTTAAAAAATAAACCAATTAATCAATTGGCCGCATCCAAAAATATAATTTATCAATTCGAATTGCTAAAGAACACTAGAAATCCAAAATCATGCGTAAACATATCAACATCATGACTATGGTAAAAGAGTATTAGACCACCTACCTCAATTTATGAAGAACGTTCTCCCATGGAAAAATCCTCAAAAAAATTGGGCAACACAACGATGTAGATCTAGCATCCGATCTAAAAAACCTAAAATCAAGATTCAAGAAAATAAAGATCTTTCAAGATTAGATCTAGATCTAGAATCATAGATATAGATCTCACCCAATAGTCATAGATCTATCTGATATAACAGATTTCATTACTAAAAGAAATTGGAAAGGATGAAGGAAGAACGAGGGAAGAATGAGAGAAGAAATCACTTACTGAAAGAGAAGCGGTCCTCGATCCAGGATTTGATTCACGAATAACAGAATTTAGGAGGGAATAAAATTCATTCGGAGAGCTCCCAAAATGTGAATGATGGCCTATATATGAATGGGGGTCAATTTGAAGTTAATTATGGGTTTTTAGAAATTTTAGAAATAATTTTCAGGCTTAATTAATTCCCACACACGATTTCCTGTACAGTGGCGCACAATTTTCTCTAACCATGCGCCAACCATGCACAACCCCCTTTTCATCAATTCCTTTTAATTTCACCCAAACACACCCCATGTTATAATTCAAACAAAAATTACTCAAAATTTAACAAAAGAGTACCTAGAATTAAGCCTGAGATAACTCTAGAAATATCAGGATCTTACAATCTCCCCACCTTATAACAACTCGTCCCCGAACTGCACTTCCAAGCTTCTCTAGGATGCTGAGTCAAAAAGATCAGAACACTGAGCCCACATATCCACTTCTATTTCCCATGTTTCCTCCTTCACACTCCCATGTTTCCACAATACTCGAACTATCGACATGATCTTTCCCCACAACACTTTCTCGCTGTGGTCCAACACACATATTGGATGCTCCTCAAAGGAGGAATCTATCTCAAGATCAAAATCTACCACATCGATCACATGAGAAGGGTTGGGGTGATACTGCCAAAGTTGTGATATGTTTAAAACATCATGCATAACACTATATTTCTGTGGAAGAGCCAATTGGTACACCACCGTCCCGATTCTCTCCACAACCTCAAATGGTCCGACGAACCTGGGTGCTAAATTTACCTGCTTTCATATCCTGTGGTGACCCAGCCTAGGAAACACCTGTAGTAATATACAATCACCCTATGAAAACTCTACAAACTCTAAGGGTCTTCATTTTCTATCAACATACGAATTTTTCCTACTCTGAGCCGTATCCATACGTTTTTGAATCAATTGCACCTGTTCTGACGTCTCCTGCACGAGGCTCAGTCCCAACAACCCTGACTCACTTGCTTCCATCCAACATAGCAGTGATATGCATAGAATACCATAAAGAGCCTCATATGGTTCCATTTTTATAGTTTCCTGATAACTTTTATTATAGGAAACTCCACTAAGACCAAGTGCTTCTCCCATGACCCGCTGAAGTCAAGAACACACGCTCTCAGGATATCCTCAAGTACATGTATAGTATGCTCTGACTGCCCATCTGTCTATGGGTGAAAGGCCTTAGTCAATAATGGTTGTGTACCAAGAGCCTTATTCAATCCCTAACAGAAGCATGAAGTGAAGTGCGAGTCACAATATGATACAATTGTCTTAGGTAACCTGTGTAGATGAACTATCTCCTGAACATAAAAATCTCTCAGCTGCTCCACTGAGAAAGTCTTCTGTATAGGCCGGAAATGTACTAATTTTATCAGTTGATCCACAATAATCTAGATAGCATCATTCTTCATAATTTTCTTTGGGAGACCCATCACTAAATCCATTGTCATGTCATCCCATTTCCATTTGGGAATGGATAACGGCTGCAAAAAACCTCTAGGTTGTTGATTCTTTTCCTTCACCTGCTGACAAGCATAACATCATGCCATGAACCCTGCTATCTCTTTTTTCATTCTTGACCACCAAAATTTTCGTCTTAGGCCACATTATATTTTGGTTACACCTGGATGTACCACCCAATTCGAGGCATGAAATTACCACATGAGCTCCTCTCGTATGCTTGTAGGAACCACAACCCGATTCTTAACGTAAATGATCTCGTCCTCATCTATGCTCCAATCTGAAGGCGACTCCCCGCCTTCAAGAATTTCTATTAGGTTTAAAAATTCTGGATCCTCACACTACCTATCTCAGATCCATCTCAAAAGAGTATAATCAACTAAAACCAATGTGAGAGTCATCTGATCTTGATTCCCGTGAACCACCACATGCATCTCAACTAGCAAGGTCACCATCTTCCACTCAACACTAGACCCATGAACTTCATGAGCCCGTGTTTTCCTGATCAAAGTGTTGGACACACAATTTCTTTTTCTAGTCGTATATACTAACTCAAAATCAAATGTCTACATATACTCCACCCACCTCCGCTGCCGGATATTTAAATCTTGTTATGAGAAGATATACCTTAAGATTTTGTGATTAATAAACACCGTAAGCTTCTCACCCAAAAGATAATGACTCAATCACTTAAAAGAATATACCACTGATTCCAAATCAAGGTTATTCATAGGGTAGTTCTGTTCATGTGGCCTAAACTACTGAGACCCATATGCCACAATGCGATCTCCCTGCATCAACATTGCTTCGAGCCTGATCCCAGATGCATCACAATACATCGTATACTCCTCACCTGGTTCGGGTAGGATCAACATCATGTTGTGGTTCAATGACCACAAAGAGAGATAATAGAGAAAGAAAATGGAAGAAAAATGAGCTTTATTTCAATGTGAACAAAGCTTACAAAAACTTCTATCCAACCTCTCTCACATGGAACTCTCAAGGCTCTCTTGGCTAGAAGATCTCTCTTGAATCAAATTGATCTGATTGTTGAAGGAGGCATCCCAAAGCCTCTTTATATATCCATGGTGGAGGAGTCCATGTTTGAAACAAATCCTCCACCAATACCCACCTACCTTCAACAATGACAGCCTACACAATTAATATGTGCAACAACCAATGTTGAAGCAACTATGGTGCTGGTGGGTTTGGTGCACCGACCACCTACCATGGGAAGCTGGAAATTTCTCCATCAATTCTCCCCCTCCAACTGCAGTCCTCTAGAGCATCTGCAAAGGTCTAGCTTATTCCAAGCAACCACCTTTTTCAACATATCCACTGGGTTCTCCTTTGTGTGGATCTTCACAATTCACAATATCTATTGATCCATTACTTAGTGTATCCAATGATAGAGAATGTCGATGTGCTTCATCTGGGAATGGTACATAGAGTTATTGCTCAAGTCCAAATCACTTTGACTATCACAATGAACCCTGTACTCCTTCTGGATGAATTTGATCTCTTGGAGAAAATGATTTAGCCACAACATCTCCTTGACAGCTTCCGAAGCATCAATGTACTCTGCTTCAATCATGGATAAAGCGATGCACTTCTACAACCTTGACTGCCATGATACAACTTCTCCTGAAAAAGCATAGATGTATCATGATGTAGACTTCCTTCTATCAGGATCTACGGCCATATCCAAATCTGTATATCCCTCTAAGATAGTTTCAACACCCCCATAGCACAAAAATAACTTTGAAGTACCTTTATGATACCTCAAAATCCACTTGAATGCATCCCAATGTTGCTTCCTGAGATTGGAGAGAAATTGGCTCACAATTGCCACTGCATGGGAAATATCAGGTCTCGTACTCACCATAGTGTACATCAAGATTCCAATTTCTAAGGAGTATGGTATCATCTCCATCGCCTCGATTTATTCCTTGTACGACGGGTATGAAATCTTGCTCAAATTAAAATGACCAAAAAGAGGAATGCTAACTGGTTTGGCTTTGTCCATGTTGAAACGTTTCAGAATATGTTCAACATACTTCTCTTGAGATAGCCATAATAACTTCCTCTTTCTGTCACGAATGATCTTCATCCCCAAAATCTGTTGAGCTGTTCCCAAGTCTTTCATATCCAAATACTTGGATAACTCCTTCTTCAACTGGCTAATCTTCACCGCATCCTTACCAATGATCAACATGTCATCAACATAAAGTAGAAGGGAAACAAAGTTACCATCCTGAAATCTCTGGATGTAGACACATTGGTATACCTGTGTCCGCTTGTAGACATGACTCACCATAAACGAGTCAAACTTCTTGTACCACTTCTTGGGAGCCTATTTCAGTCCGTACAAGCTCTTCTTCAATTTGTAGAAGAGGTTTTCTTGTCCAAAAACCTCAAATCATTCAGCCTGATTCATATAGATCTCCTCAGAGAGGTCACCATGAAGAAAAGATGTCTTCACGTCCATCTGTTCAAGCTCCAAGTCCAAGCTAGCCACTAATCCAAAAAAGACTTGGATTGAATACATCTTCACCATAGGTGAAAAGATCTCATCAAAGTAAACTCCTTTCTTATAAAGGAATACCTCGACAAATAACCGATCTTTGTGCTTGACCTCCCTTTTGCTGCCATACTTCTTCAGCCTGAACACCCATTTGTTCGTTAGTGCCTTCTTACCTTTGGATAATTCCACCAAATCATATGTTTGGTTCTTCATAAAAGACTACATCTCATCCTCCATTGCATTCATCCAATTGAGTTTTTCAGGATGATACACTGCTTCCTGGTATCCTTCCAACTCTCCCTCATCAGTCAACAACAAGTAATCTGTCTTTGAATATTTTGTTGATGGAATCATTCCTTGTGAAGATCTTCAAACCTGTGGAATGTTAGGTTCGAGAGGCACAACATCACCTAGCTCCTATGATGGTTCTACAACTTCTTGTGGAGAGGATTGAGTCCCCCCTACTCAATATCCCCCTCTACCACCTCCTGGTCTGCTGTTGATGAGTCTTCTTAAACCTCCTCCTCTTTAATGACAGGTGGTGCTAGTATAGGTGTTGGATCATGAATTGAGTTCTCAACACTTTACCTTCGAGACATTCTAGGATTTTGAATATCCTCGATCGTCTGGTTCTCATGGAACATGAAATCTCTATTTATGATCACCTTCTTCTCCTTTGGGTCCCAAAGCTGGTATCCGAACTCCTCATCTCCATAACTGATGAAGATGCATGGAGTAGATCTCTCATCTAGATTTTTCCTGAGCTCCTGGGATACATGTGAAAATGCCAAACATCCAAATACTCATAAATGAGAGTAAGAGGGATTTTTACCAGACCATCTCTTCTGTGGAATCTCAAAATTCAGTGGGACTAATGGTGATCAGTTGATGAGGTAGTAGAAAACTTGAACAGATTCTCTCCAGAATGGATTAGGGAGCTTATCCAAACTCATCATGCTTTTGACCTTCTCCATGATGGTTCTGTTCATCCTTTCTGCAACTCTGTTGTGTTGTGTGGTGAGAGGGACTGTCCTCTCATGTTGGATTCTCTAACTCCTGCAGTAAGAATCAAATTATCTGGATGTGTACTCTCCTCCATTGTATGAATGAAGACACTTCAGCTTCCTTCCAATTTCAAACTCCACCATGGAATGGAACATCTTGAATTAGTCCAGTTATTGGTCCTTCATCTGCAAGAAGAACACCCACACCATTAGAGATGTATCATTAATAAAGGATAAGAAATATTTGTTACCTCCGAGTGAATCCACCTCCATGGGTACGCATACATCAGAGTGCACCAGATCCAGCAACTCTGATCTTCATGATGAAGTAGTATTGAATGAGACTCTATGATTCTTCCTATAAAACCAATATTTACAAGGATCAAGTGATTCACCCTTGTCAATACTGATATAATTCTTCTTATTTAGGGTAGATAAACCCCTTTCACTCATGTGGCTGAGCCTTCTATGCCACATATTGGATGACGTCTCTCTTTCCACCGTGTTGAGGCTGTCTGCACATATCTTCACATGAGTTTTTTACAACGTACTGCATATGTGTCCTTGAGTGATAATGATGGATCCTTTTTTCATCTTCCATGACCCATTGTTGAAGATGTTTTCATAGCCTTGTTGATCAAAGGCTATACTTGATAACAGGTTCAGCCGAAGACTTAGAACATGCCAAACATCCTTTAGGGTGATTGTGTATCCAACGTTCGTCTTGACTTGGATATCACCCATGCCAACAATCTATGCCGAACTGGTATTCCCCATCTTGACTACACTAAAGTCACCAGCTTGATAAGTCAAGAAATACTCACGATGCGGCGTGACGTGGTACGATGATGTAGTATCAACCACCCATTCTGTGTCTTGGACTGATGTATGAAGACATGTCTCTTCTTCATCTTTGGAGCAAATAATAACTTCTCTGGTGACGCTCACATGCACGTATTCATTTCTTCTTTGCTGGTTTCTACTTTGACCCTTTTCTTGTAACAAATTTTGGCAGTTCTTCTTCATGTGTCCCTCTATTCCACAATGGTAGTATTTTTATGTTGGCCTCCTGCCATCTGTGGACCTTCCTCAATTCTTACTTCGACCTATGGTTCCTGCCCCACGAACTCCTCCTTGTCATCTCCCTCGCTTCTCCAGAATGAGAGCTTGCTTCTGGTTGTAACTCGTATCCTTCCTTCAGGCCTCTTTGTTGAATAGTGAATCCTTTACCATCGCCATGGTAAGTTTTCCTTCAGGAGCCGAGTTTCTGAGTGAGACGACAAGCATATCCCATCTATCAAGAAGAGTTCATAGTAAGTGGTTTGCCTGATCTTCATCATTTAGAGTCTTACCGGTAGCCACCAACTAGTTCACCAGGTTTTGGAACTCGCTGGTGTGTTCGACTATAGAGAATCCACTCTTTAGTCGAAGATTCATCAACCGCTTCAATAAGAGGATCTTGTTTTGAGCAGTCTTTGACTGGTACACATTTTCCAACTCTATTCAAAGTTTATATACACCAGTCTCTTGAGAAACATGGTGGTAAACGATGTGATCAATCCATTGGAGAATTTGGCTGATTGTATTCTTTTTCAGTTTCTTCCACTCCGCTTCCTTGGTGGCATCAGGGTTGACTCCATCATTCTCAATAGGGTCAAAAATATCCTTAGTATTGATAAGATATTACATTCGATACTTCCAAATGAAGTAATTCGAAGAAGTCAACATGATCATCCCTCCCGTGGATGATCCCTCCATCATATTTCAATTAAGTTAAAATTGATGTATAATCTGGAAAAATGGAGCTCACCATTGAGTTCGGAATGGTCTAAAATTGTGGAATCGACTCCTGGATCGTCGAAATCGGATACCAATTGATCAAGTTATGATCAAAACAATATCAATGGATGAGATCGTCTGATGATGTGGCGATGACGTGTCAATGATGTGGCTTGCTGGAGCAGTGGCTGAAAACTCACCGGCACCAGAACAAAACCTTTTTTCTATGGCAAGGGGGTACTGTAGCACTTGAACTTTGACCAAACTTTGACCGGGCCTAGGAAACTCGTTTTAGCTCTGTTTTCGATGCCGTTTACGCCGTTGGAATCGTCTCGACAGAGGATTTCAGAATATGTCTTGAAAAAATGATTCTGAGCAACTAAAATTTTCTGGTCACTGGAAAATTTCCACTACCCGTCGCCGTTTCACCAGAACTGCCTCTGGTACCACTTGCTGTGGTTCGCTGACCACAAAGAGAGATAATAGAGAAAGAAAATGGAAGAAAAATGAGCTTTATTTCAACATGAAAAAAGCTTACAAAAACTTATATCTACACCTCTCTCATATGGAGCTCTCAAGTCTCCCTTGACTAGAAGAGCTCTCTTGACTCAGATTGATCTGATTATTGAAGGAGGTATCCCAAAGCCTCCTTATATAGCCATGGTGGAGGAGTCCATGTTTGACACAAATCCTCCACCAATCCCCACCTACCTTCAAAAAATGGTAGCCTACACAATTAACATGTGCACCAGCCAATGTTGAAGCAACCATGGTGCTGGTGGGGTTGGTGCACCGGCCACCTACCATGCGTAGCTGGAAATTTCTCCATCACATCGGTGCCAATGTCAATCACTTATTAAACTCCTAGAATTCCTCCTCACATGCTTCCAACCAATCAAACTTTATCCCCTTCTTAGTAAAACCTGAAAGTGGTGATACCAATAAAAAAAATCCTGAATGAATCTATGATAATATCCATCTAACCCAAAAAAGATATAGATATTGAATATGTTCTTGGGTTACTCCCAAGAGACTACAACCTGAACCTTCTCTGGGTCCACCGACACACCTTCCTATGAGATGATGTTCCCCAATAAGTTTACTTGATGAATCCAAAACTAACACTTAGATAGATTGGCGTATAACCGATGCTCTCTCAGTGTACTCTGGATGATGTCAAGATGTTGGGCATGCTCATCGTGAGTCTTGGAGTACACCAAGATGTCATCAACAAACACTACAACAAACTGATCTAGGTATGGGTGGAAGATTCCATTCATCAAGGACATAAACACTACTGGTGCGTTCATTAAACCAAACGACATTACGACGAAATCATATAGTCCATACCTACTTCTGAAGGTAGTCCTTGGTATATCAAAAGTTTGAAATATCACCTGATGATACCCTGACCTCAAGTATATCTTCAAGAACACGCAAGCTCCTCTTAATTGGTCAAATAGGCCATTGATAGGTGGAAGAGGATACCGGTTCTTCACATTCATCCGATTCAACTTTCAGTAATCAATGCAAAAACATAGGTTCCCATCAGCCTTCTTTGCAAACCACACCAGAGAACCCCAAGGCGATGTACTCAGATGGATAAATACATTTTCCTTCAACTCCTCCAGCTGAGTATTGAGCTCTTGAATCTCTGTTGGTTCCATTTTGTATGGTAGAATAGAAACTAGTTTATCCCCCAACATGATTTTAATATATAATTCCAAAACTCTCTTAGGTGGAATCCCTGAGAAGTCTTCAAGGAAAACATCTTGAAACTATTCCACTACAGGTGAAAAAAATAACATGCTTAACACCCCATCCTTCAGCAAAATACTAGGAACCTGGGCTATGAGCTCTCCCAGTTTCAGATTAATTGTCCCTGTTCAGCCTTCCTGGATATCCATCTCTCCCCTATGAATGTAGTTGTCAACCTTAGGATATATAAAGGTCACTCTCCTGTGGTAACAATCAATATGGGCTCGGTATGCGACTAGCCAGTCCATACCCATAAATAGGTCAAAGCCTGACATATCAAGAATATAGTGATCCTAGAGAAAATGATACTCCCTGATCTTGAGAGAAAATCCTATGCACAAATAGATGTCTCTAGACAGTACTCCCAACGGTGTATCTATTGTCATTTACCCACTCACAAACTTCACCGCCAGGATCAAACCGTTAACATGTTTTGAAGATATGAAGGAATGAGAAGCACCAATATCAAATAAGTCACTATCTAATGTAGAATATACAATAATAATACCTATCACTATCAATGGTCTAGCCTTGCTATCCACAAGTGTAGGTTGTACTGCATGTAGTTGTCCTACCACTCTTCCATGTGATGCAATCTGACTCCCCTGGGTTGCACCACTCTACTGATATGGGCAATCTTGACCAGAAGAACCATGTCCACCGCCTATACTACCTTGACCATTTTAACTCCATATTCTTGACTGATAAGGTGGAGAATTTCCCCTCCCCACACCCTAGTTCTGTCTAGTTCCACCATCACTAACCTTTTGTCGCTATGACCTGAAAAATTTCTATAGATGCCACATCTTTCCATAAGATCTGAACTCCCACTGGTGGTCAGGGAAAATGTCGATGATTGTGTCCTAGACTACCACACTAGTGGAAAATCACTAGAGAAATATTCTGTGTAATTTACTTTTCTGCTTGACCACTATGTTTTCCACTGCTCTGGCTAAAGTTGTCATAGCGTCGCTTCCTCCTCTCAGAAGTCGTATCCCCTGATCATCTAGTTAAAACCACATGTCTTGCACTATAATCCTCCCTTAGGTTCCCCTCAATAATGATGGATTGATCCACCACCTCAAAAAACTTCTTTAATCTAAATAGGTTTACTTGAGACTTAATCTCATACTTAAGCCCATCCTGAAAGTGTCTTGCCATAGCTGTATCATATCCTGCCAATGTTGGAGAAAAACACTATAGATATATGAACTGTCCAACATAGTCCATCATAGACATGCTCCCCTAAGTCAGCCACATGAACTATGTTGCTCTATCCAGTCTCAAAGTCTCTAGATAGAAATGTTGCAGGAACTTCTCCAAAAATTCCTTCCATAGCATGCCATCTGCCTGACAATTCACACATGAATTTCCCACCAGTGATTTGCTAATCCTTGAAGCATATAAGTGACCAAATTGACACTCCTATCAAAATGGCTCTCCAAATGGTCAAGTATTGTCTAGATGGAATCAACCTAGAACTCGACTCCCTCAGGTCCACCCTCTCTAGTAAAAGTCGGAGGGTGCTACATTTGAAACTCCCTCGTCAGGTCAGACATGCTCTTCTCAACCCACCCTGGGTTTATTTCCATAAGTTGCATAAAGTGAGAAAATTTCTCTCAGAACTTCTCCCCTGCTTCCGCACCCAACACTACCAGTGTATTAGGTTCCACTACCGGTAAATCATCTCCATCCATCTCCTCCTGTCGTCCTCTCAACAAGCGTCATCATGGAGGAATAACTCCACAATGCCAAACACACATCTTAGGACTCATAACATGTAACTCCCTGACCTCGGTTACCCAGAGTCAGTGCATTATTACATAAAATTGGCATGATCACAAGGGATCAAATCCCAAAAGGCCGATCAGTTTAGTATCCTTATAAGTACTAGATACATTCATAAGTTTTACATTACATTATAAAATAAAAAACAACAACAACATTGTCTCCATTGAACACATTCACATCCCTTAGACTATCCCTACAGGTCATTCATAATATACTTCTTCACATCCTGGGAAAAATAAAACATAGAAAGGGGTGAGCTCAGATGCTCAGTAAGGATAACAATATAGCGTAAACTTTCATAAATAAGCATAAACATTTAATACAATGTATAAGACTAAAACAAAAGCCTTTTAAACTTAAACTTTAGCATAATATGGAAAATATAAATCAAATAAATCTATTTAATTATTCACATGGATATTCTACTAGTTAAATAATCACATGAAATATCAATATCTAATTTCATAATGATGGAATGCATAATGCCAGACTTCATAACCACATAGTCAAGGCCTTGTTCCAAGACTACAAATAAGATTTTGTTAAGGCCTTATTCCAAGATACTAGGTTGTCTCATGAGACCTACCGATTCATTGAGGATCTATAGTGGGCTTCACCCATCACTTACTAAGTCCAATGCATTCCTCATATGAAAAGGTCTAAACATAACATAAACATTCGTATTAAAACTAGCATACGAAATGTTAATACATTAACTATAAACCAAGAATAATAAAAATAACACATCCATAGTAAAACATATCAAAAATCCTTCAATACAATATGGAAGATTGTATCATAATAAATCAAATTCAAACAAGTGTAAACTCCATTAAAGGATGCTGACATAGATGAAATTAAAACTGTTTGAGAGAAATATGTTTTTATATTTTGAAATCATTTAAAATTAATGAAATTATAAAAGAAAAAATTAATTTTTAAAATATTCTTATAAGCTTGTAAGGTAAGATTCTAAGGTGTTATAATGGTGTAAAATAACTGTACCTGCTGTATAAGTTAAAAAAACATTTTTTCCTTAATTTTGTCGAAAAGGTCATAAAAGACCTTGTTTGTAAAATGACGGAAAGATTAATTTATAATTTTTTTATAAAAAGTCAAAAAAAGGGTATAAATGACTTTAAACCATAGTCTAAGAAATAGTAAAAATGTTTTGAAATAAATTTTTAAGAAACACAGATGTGGATGATAAAGAGGTCCCAGTGGATACTCATGTATAAACAACCTTGGATAATGAAGAGATTGTATAATTAACCCTACCTTGTACTTTTACTTGGTAGATAGTACGTTAAACTCATTTATAATAGCTAAAAATTGTTATTAAATTATAAAATAACTACATACATAAATATGATATCATATATGATCTTATAATATTGCTTTATCAATAATATTTTAGTAGTATCATTGTTTTGGGTGTAAACTGATTCATATTCCTTTATATGATGGGTTACATAAGCCATGTTTGTTATGGATAAGATGTATTTAATTCATATACAGAATTATATTAATTTCTTAAACATTATTTTTAATCATAAAATGAAAATTATTCTTGAATGATTATGATGAGGAATGAATCTCATCGCGTTTGTGGAGACAGTAATCCGTACGTACCCACGGGCGACAATATCATTATATTGATGGTGAAATCGTATGTAATTGGATGGTATATCATATATATAGAATAATTAACATGATTTATTTATTATTTACATCAGTTATACTCATTATTATACCCATACAAATAATTAAGTGTTTGAATAACAAACTACACCACGACGTGGAGACGGTAAGCCGTACGCACGCACGTATGGTGACATGTCATTCATAGGATGGATAGAATAATGAATATAGTTGTACCATATTTATAATAACATAACAGTATGTATAAGTTACTGGAGTTATTATTTTGGTATAGAAACAACAAATAAAGAGTAAGTGGAAGAAGAAAAGAACTTTGAAAAAAAGGTGGTGAAATTATTACCTCTTATTCAGGTGTTTCCTTTTGAGTTGATCAAAAGGGCTCCTTAGGCTGGCTTTATGATCAAAGTAAGGCCACTAGGTATAATTGAGGATAGTTGGGAATATATTTTTTCAGGGTTTTTCCAAACCAAATGGCTTTGGAGGTGTGATTTTGAGAGAAGGGGAAGTTCCCTTTTATAAGAGAGGCGAGGGTCACTTTAGGAAAAGCTTTAAATATTATTTTATTATACAATCATATTCGGTTTCTAAAGGATTAAAAATTATTTATTTCGAGGCTAAGGTGGGGGTGGGTCTAAAACCTCTCAACCAATAGGTTTTAGACAGGTTTAGGTCACAATATTAACCTTATCTTTTAGATTTAACTCTTAGTTAAATAGTTTAACTTTTACCATGTATTCTTGTATTATTATAATAAATCGCTAATAAAATTACTATAAAAGCCAAGAAAACCCCAAGTGGTTCATTATTAACATATATAACCTTATCTAATTCCTTTGGATGAACCTTAAATTTTTAGGAATAATATATCAATTAATAATATAGTATTTGTTTTAAAAACTCATTTATGCCAATTTTGATACTATTTGGTATTTTGTTTTTGTGAAAGTCATAACAACTTTTTCACTGAGAATAAAATTTATTTAATCAACCATAACATGTAATATTAACCTAGAAAATTATTTTAATGCATCAAAAGTATCAATTTACATTTATTTTGATATTTATAATATCAATTATTTTAATCTTTCATTAATAAGGTAATTACTACATCATCATTGTGTTATAAATAAATTTAATTATTTAATGTCTAAAAATTATAAATAAAATACCATTATGTAGGAAATATTTTTATCTTTCTAATGAATATTTATAGTCGAATTTATCTTATGTGTAACCCTATATTAAAAATGTTTTAGTTATGAAAATTTGAATTTAACACTTTTAACTCTTCTTTAAATAAAATAATAATAAATGTCCTAGTCTAATCTAAGTGGAACTAAAGGATCATATTTTATTCCTAAGTTTGGTTTTGGTATAAATAAACTTATCCAATATAATTAGGACACATGTTAGGGTAATTATAATATCATTTTTTACCTTTAATTATCCTATTTACTTTTAAGTGTGGTAAATAAAAGTCAAAAGTTACTATTCACCAAAAATTATTTTCATCATATTGAACCACATTTTACTTAATGATGTCAACCATGTCTCTCAGATTTTTTAAATTCAATTTACATAAGTAGTAAAATTACGTTTTATGCAAATTTTCAAATGCGCCTAGAAGGTGGGTAAAAAACGGTAAAAAGTTCAATAAAATTTTATACATCTAATATTATTAAAAAATGACTCCAATGAATTACATTGAACATAAATAGGTATTATGTATCTATTTTTACCTATATAAATTTAAATATGATAACTAATTATTTAAATAAAAAGTCATTTTTAAACAATAACGTAGTGTTTTTCTCTATTAATCAAAAATTGAAAGTTTTCAGAAAAATACCAAAAATTCACCCCAAGCTAATTTCAATATTCTGAATTCAAAAATGAAGTCTATTTTGAAAAATAAAATTTATAAAATTTCAAAAAGTGGGTTTTACTATTCATAACGTATGGTTTGATTAGTCTTAGTGTGTTAAAACACCAAGTTGCGTACAACACAAGCTATTGTATTATTCAGAGGGAAACATTCTATAGAAGCTTGGAGTGTTACATTATCCCCTCCTTCAAATAATTTCATCCTCGAAATTTCTATAATATTACTGTATAAAACGATTTGGGTGGTTCTTCATCACAAGTTCCTCAGGTTCCCACATTGCCTATTCCATCTTATGGTTTCTCTATAGAACTTTCACCAAAAGAGTCATCCAGTTTCTCAACACTTGTTCTCTGGTATCAAGAATCTTGACAGGCTCTTCACAATAAGACATGTCAGGTTCCAGTTCTATTTCTTCATAGGTGAGTACATGCATTGGTCCAGACATGTATTTTCTCAACAGTGATACGTGGAACACATCATGAACTTTGGATATACTTGGTGGCATTTCCAAACGATAAGCCACAACTCCAATTCGTTTTAGCATTTTGAAAGGTCTAATGTAATTGGGACTTAATTTACCCTTCTTAATGAAACGTATAACACCCTTCTATAGAGATACCTTCAAGAAAACATGATCTCCTACTTGAAATTCCAAATCCTTACTTCGGTTATCGACACAACTCTTTTTCCTACTTTGAGCTACTTTGATGTGGGTTTGTATAATCTTAACCTTTTCCATTGTTTCCTTAACAAGTTCTGGGCCTACGAGTTTTCTTTCACCAACATCATCCCAATAAGTTGGTGTGCGACATCGCTTTACATATAACGCTTCAGATAGTGCCATCTGAATACTTGAATGGAAGCTATTATTATAGGAAAATTCTTCCAGAGGTAAATATTGACCCCACATACCCTGAAAGTCAAGTGATCAAGATCTCAAAAATATCTTATAAGGTTTGAATAGTTTATTCTGATTGTCCATCATTTTAAGGGTGGTAGGTAGTGCTCAAACAAAGTTCAGTATCCAAGGCCTTATAAATACTTTTCTAGAATCTTGATGTAAAATTGGGATCACGATTATAAATAATCGATAGGGGTACTCCATGAAGTCTTACAACTTCATTAATATATAGTCTTACTAGACGTTCAAGTGGTAAATCTTCTCTTATAACAAGAAAATGTGCTGACTTGGTAAGATGATCAATAATGACCCATATTGCTTCATTCCTTCTAGGAGTCTTTGATAGTCCCATGAAAAATTCCATCATAATATGATCCCATTTTCACTCTGGTATGGGAAGAGGTTGCATGACTCCTCTAGGATGTTGTCTTCTAGCTTTCACTTGTTGACAAACCACACATCTTGACACATAATCACCAATCTCCCTCTTCATGTTCTCTCACAAAAAATGTTCCTTCAAATCTCTATACATATTATTGCTACCACGGTGTATAGAGAAATTCGATCTATGAGCATTATCCAACAATTCCCTTTTAAGATTAGGTTTATCAGGAACACAAAGTAACTTCCAAAATTTAAAAATTCCATCTTCATATATGAAGTCACTCAATCTCCCATCATTCAAAGCTTTAATCTTCTTTTGAAACTCCTCATCATCAGTTTGAGAACTCTTTATCCTTTCTAGTAAAGATGGTATGATAACCATTTGAAAAAGTATTGATGTTTCACCTTCTATGGTTATTCCCATATCCATCTTTAATGGATCCATGAAAATAGGATCCCTTTAAACTCTCATCTTGTTCAAAACTCCACGATCCTTTCTGATCAAAGCATCTTCCACCTTATTTTCCTTCCCCAAGTGGTAGTGTATAGTGAAATCATAGTCCTTAAGTAGTTAAATCCATCATCTTTACCTCATGTTGAGTTCTTTATGTGAGAAAATATACTTTAAACTCTTGTGATCAGTATAAATCTCACATTTTCACCATATAGATAGTTTATCCATATTTTCAGAGAAAATATTACAGCTTATAACTTAATATCAAGAGTGGTATAGTTTTCCTCATGAATGTTTAGCTATTTTGATGCATATGCAATAACCCTATCATTCTGCATAAGGGCACAACCAAGTTTTTTCTTTGATGCATCACTATAAATAACAAACCCATCATTCCCCGATGGTAGAGTCAAGATATGATCATTGAATAATATTCTATTTAGTTATTCAAAACATTATTCACACTCTTTTTTTATACAAACTTAAACCCTTTATATGTGAGCTTGGTTAATGTGTTTTTCAATCGGGAAAAATTCTGGACGAAACGCCGATAATAACCTGCTAAAACAATAAAACTGTGTACCTCAGTTATACTCGTTGGTGCTGGACATTATTAGATTGACTTGGTCTTTGAAGGATCGACAAAGATTCCATCCTTAGAGACAATATAGCCAAGAAAAGAAATTTCTTGAAGCCAGAATTCACACTCGTTAAACTTACCATATAATTCATTTATTCTGAGGGTTTTTAGAATAGTACTCAAGTGATTTTCACGATCTTTGTAGCTTTTTGATCATACCAAGATATCATCAATAAATATCACTGAACATTCATCAAGATATTCCTTGAAAACTCTATTAACTAGATCCATGAAAACAGAGGGTGTATTCGTCAATCCAAAAGGCATTACTGTAAACTCGTAATGCCCATACCAGGTTCACTACTACAAATACCTCTTTTATCAACACTAAAAATGGCCTTTAATAGCGCTAGAAAAGCACTATTAAAGCCGACATAGATAAAGGGGGTCCCCTTTATCAGCGCTTTGTTTTAGCGCTGATAAAGATCCCTTTTATCGGTGCTAAAAAAAGCACTGATAAAAGGGGTCTTTTATCAGCGCTAAAATGAAGTGCTAATAAAAGAGTCCTTTATCAGTGCTTTTTTTAAAAGCGCTGATAAAAGTTTAAAAAAAAATTAAAATTTATTTTTTAAAAAAAATATTGGAAATCTCGGGGGGCTTTTTACAGCGCTTGAGCCCCCTTTATCAGCGCCTTCCCACACCTCCAGTGCCCCCACGCACCCCCTCCACCCTTTATCAATGCTATCCCCCACCCTTTATCAGTGTTAGAACCCATATTCCCCCATGCACGTGTGCCCCTTCCTCCACCGGGTTTTGAACTCGAGACCTCCCCCCTTGCGCGCCTAAGCCCTTACCACTACTCTATTTTGATTTGTTTTCCATTTCATGATATCTATATCTATATATATATATATATTTAGTCATACTTATTTTTATAGTAGTATATATATATATTAATATATATATAGTTATATTAATATATATATTTATAGTGATATTAATATATATATTTATAGTTATATTAATATATATATGCAGTTATATTAATTTATATATATAGTTAGATTAATATATAGGTATATAAATATTCATATATTTTTATTTTAAATAAAATGGATATTAGTTATTATTTAGATAAAGCTAATATATTTTATATGTAAATATATTTTATTATTTATATTTATAATTAAATTTTTATGTGTGAATATATAAAAAATATGTATATATTGTTATATATTTGATTATAAATATCAGTGCATTATAAAAAAATAAAAAATTTCAAAGAAATAATATCAATATGAATGTAATACCTTGGAATAAATTTATTCCCCACCAAAAAAAGCCAATAATACCCCCTTAAACGAGGCTGAAAATCCACAAAATGTTAAAAAATTGGGGTATCCTGACTAAAAACTCAGTTTTGAAGGCCTTATGGGCCTATTTTTCCCTCGAAAAAACCTTGACCAGGGTTCCCCCAGGTAATAAGGGTGTATAACTCATCACAATCTTTGATTTGATATGTGGTAGAGCTCAAACAGACACCCGGATCAAAAGTTATGGCCGTTTGAAGTCCGAGTTACGTTTTCAGCATATTTTGGATCTTTTTTTTATTTTTATTTTTTAGCCTTCAAATTGTTATTAAATGACTATTACTCCATAATAATTAACAAATTATTAATTAAAAATATTTTTTTAATTTTTTTATAAGAAATTTTCACTAAATATCTTATATATTAAGTATATTAAGTGTAAATGTATATTTATACTTATCTAAAATATATTTAAAAATTATATATTATATTTATATCAATATAACTATATTTATATATTTATATATTAATATATTATTTCTAATTAAATTTTTTTGAAGTCGACCCTTTATCAGTGCTAACGAAAAAGGGCCGATAAAGGGGGGGGGGGGGGGTCCCTTTATGAGCGCTAAAAAAAGCGCTGATAAAGGGACCCCCCTTTATCAACGCTTTTTCGTTAGCACTGATAAAGGTTGGCACCGGGAAAAACTATTTTTGTGGTAGTGGTTCGAAATGCTGTTTTTGGAATGTATTCCTTCTTCACACAAAATTGATGATATCCAGATCGACGGTCAATCTTTGAAAAATATTGAGCTCTATGAAGCTGGTCGAATAAATCATCAATGTGAGGTAGGGGATACTTGTTCTTTATTGTTATAGCATTGATCTCTCTGTATTCAATGCACAACCTCATAGATCCATCTTTATTTTTAACAAAAAGAATAGGGGTTCCCCATGTTGAAACACTAGGGTGAATAAATCCCTTATTACTCAATTCCTATAGTTGTTTATTTAGTTCCACTAATTCCATAGTGGTCATTCTATAAGGGGTCTTCGATATGGGCCTTGAACCAGGAATTAAATCAATGGAAAAATCAATTTCTCATTCTGGAGGATGTCCAGGTAAATCCTATGGAAACACATAAACATATTCTTGCACAAAAGGTACATCCTCTATTTGAACATTCCTTTCCTCTCCCATATTTATTTCATTCTCTTCCTCCCCAATAATTGAATTTATTAGAGCTATTGGGGGTGTATCTAGATAAGAATCAGGTGGTGATGTTTCTACTCTAAAGATAAGGTACTACTTATCATCATCGAAAATTGTAACCTCCTTCTTCTTATAATAAATTTTCGCATCATGGTCCGAAATCCAATCCATTCCGAGGATTATATCAAATTCAATCATGGGTATGACAATGAGATAAGAAAATAAAGAACATTTATATGCCCCAATTGGAACTGATTTACAAAAATTTATTGCAATGATACTTCCCTTAGGAGTTTTGACTGACAACTCCCTTGTTAAATAAAATTGTAAATATCTATTTTTCTTAGAAAACTAAGAAGATATTAAACAATGTGATGATACAGAATCAAATAAAGCATTGACTAAACTTCATAAAACCATTAAATTACCTTCCAAAACGTCTGTTGAAGCTTCAACCTCAGTAGTAGTGATCACATAAACTTGGCCTTTCTCCCTTGGCCTTTTCTAAGGTAAATTTCTTTGGAACTTAAGACATTTTTTTTGCATAATGACCCTTTTCTCTACAATTGCAGCATTCAACATTAACAACCTCTTTCTTTCCCTTTCAATCACAAGCTTAGTGGAATTTTTCACCACACTTGTAACAGACTCCCATTCCCTTCAGGAAAGTACCATGGTGTTTCTGTAACACCCCTACCCCAGTTACACAGAGTCGGTGCATTATTACATAACATTAGCATGATCATAAAAGATCAAGTCTCAAAAGACCGATTAGTTTAGTATCCTTGGAATCACTAGATACATTCATAAAGTTTACATTACATCATAAAATGAAAAACTACAACAACATCTTGTCTCCATAGACCACACTCATATCCCCATATACTATCCCTACAGGTCATTCATAAAATACTTCTTCACATCCTGGGAAAAATAAAACATAGAAAGGGGTGAGCTCAGATGCTCAGTAAGGATAAAAATATAGCGGAAACTTTCATAAATAAGCATAAACATTTAAGGCAATGTATAACTAAAAAAGAAGCCTTTTAAACTCGAACTTCAGCATAATATGGAAAAAATAAAATGAAATAATTACATTTATTTATTCACATGGATATTCTACTAATCGAATAATCACATGCAATATCAATAAACACTTTCATAATGATGGAATGCATAATGCCAGACTATCATAACCACATAGTCAAGGCCTTGTGCCAAGACTACAAAAAAGATTTTTTCAATGCCTTGTGCCAAGACACTAGTTTGTCTCATGATACCTACCGATGCATCTAGGAGCTATAGCAGTCTCCACCCATCACTTACTAAGTCCAATGCATTCCTCATATGAACAGGTTTAAACATAACATAAACATTCGTATTAAAACTAGAATATGAAATGTAAATACTTTCTCCATAAACCATGAATGGTATAAAAATAACACATCCATAGTCAAACATATCACAAAACCTTCAATACAATATGGAAGTTTTTTATCATAACAAATCAACTTCAAATAAGCTTAAAATCCATCAAAAGATGTTGACATAGATGAAATCAAAACTATTTGAGAGTAATATCTCTTTTTTTTGAAATAATTTAAATGTCAAATAATTATAAAAGAAAACATTTACTTTGAAAGTATTCTTATAAGCTTGTAAGAGAATCTTCAACGATTTTATAATGGTGGAAAATATCCGCACCCACTGTATAAGTTAAAAAAAGACATTCTTACCTTAATTCTGTCGAAAAGGTTAAAAATGACCTTGTTTGGAAAACGATGGAAAGATTCCTTTATAAACATCTTATAAAAAGTCAAACAAGGGTATAAATGACTTTAACCCATAGTATGTAAAATAGTAATAATTATTTGAAATACATTTTTAAGAAACATGGATGTGGATGATAAAGAGGTCCTAGTAGATAATTACGTATAAACAACCTCGAATAATGAAGAGATTGTGAAAAAAAACCCTTACCTTGTACTTTTACATGGTCGAGGGTAGTTTAACCTCCTGTATAATGGTAAAATAATTTTTATTAAATTATACAAGAATCATATACATTAATATGATATCATATATGATCTTTTAACATTGCTTTGTTAATAATATCTTAGTATTATCGTCATTTTGGGTGTTAACTTACTAGTTTCTTTTATATATTTTGTTATATAAGACGTGTTTGATATGGATAGGTTGTATATTATTCATATCCAGAATGATATCAAGTCCTTAAACATTATTTTTAATCATAAAATGAGAATTAGACTTGAATGGATATGATGGGGAATGAATCTCATCGCGTTCGTGGAGACGATAGTCCGTACGTACGCACGAGCGACAATATCATTCTTTTGATATTAAAATAATATATAATTGGATGTTATATCAGATATAAAGAATCATTATCATGTTATATTTATTATTTACATCAATTAAACATCATTATCATACCCATCCAAATAATAATGTTTTGAATAACAATTACACCATGACGTGGAGACGGTAAGCCGTTCGTACGCACGTATGGTGACATGTCATTAAAAGGATGGATAGAATACTGAATATGGTTGTACCATATTTATAATAATGTTACATTATATAGAAGATACTAGAGTTATTATTTTATAATGGAAATAACAAAGAAAGAAGAAGTGGAAGAAGAAAGGAACTTGAAAGAGGGTGGTGAAATTATTACTTCTTCTTTGGGTTCTTCCTTTTGATTTGATCAAAAGGGATCCTTAGGTTGTATTTATGATCAAACTAAGGCCTATAGGTTTAAGTGAAGGAAGTTTAGAGAATATTTGGGTAGGGGTTGACCGAGATAAAAGGATTTGAAGGTGTGAATTTGAGAGAAGGGGGAGTGCCCTTTTATAAGAGGGGTGAGGGGCACCTTAGGAAAAACTTAAAATATTATTTTATAATAAATTAATATTCAGTTTATAATGGATAAAAACTAATTTATTTCGAGGATAAGGTGGGTAGGGGTCGAACACCACTCAAAAAATAGGTTTTATACAGGTTTGGTTCACTATATTAACATTATCTTTTAGTTTTAACTCTTAGTTAATTAGTTTGACAGTTACCATGTCTCTTGGTATTTTAATTTATATTGTTAATAAAATTAATATAAACTTCCAAGAGAACCCCAAGTGGTTCATTAATGATAAAAATATAATTATATAAGTATCTTGGCCAAACCTTAGATTTTTAGGAATATAATATCAATTAATAATATAATATTTGTTTTAAAAACTCTTTTATGTCAATTTGACACTATTTGGAAATTGATTTTTGTGAAAATTATAACAACATTATTACTTGGAATAAAGTTAATTAAATCAATCATAACATTTAATATTAACCTAGAAAATTAGTGGAATTTATAAAGTCTCAAATTACATTTATTTGAGTATTTATAATATCAATTATTTTAATATTTCATTAATTAGGTAATTACTGCATCATCATTGTGTCATAAATAAATTAAATTATTAAATATCTAAAAAATATAAATAAAATACCATTATGTAGGAAATCTTTTTATCTTTCTAATTAATATTTATAGTTGAATTTATCTTATGCATAACCCTATATTAAAAGTATTTTAGTTATTAAACTTTGATTTTAACTCTTTTAACTCTTCTTTGAATTAAATAATAATAAATGTACCAATATAATAAAAGTGGACCAAATATTTTAATATTTTATTAATAAGGTTGTTTTTGGTCGAATTATACTTATTCAATAGAATTAGGACATGTTTTAGGGTAATAATAATATCATTTTTACCCTTAATTACCCTATTTACTTTTAACCGTGGTAAATAAAAGTAAAATGTTACTATTCACCAAAAATTATTTTCATCTTAATGAACCAAATTTTACTTAATGATATCAATAGTGTTTCTAGGATTTTTTAAATTCAATTTACAGAAGTAGTAAAATTAAGTTTTATGTGAATTTGCAAATTCTCCTAGGAGGTGGGTAAAATACGGTGAAAAGTTCAATAAAAATTTTATATATCTAAATTAATATAAAATGAATCCAGTGGATTAAATTGAACTTATATAGGTATTATGTATCTATTTTTACCTAAAATAAATTTAAATAAAATAAATAATTATTTATATAAAAAGTTGGTTTTAACTAATAACTCAGTGTTTTTCACTATTCATCAAAAATTGAAAGTTTCCAGAAAAATACCAAAAATTCACCCTAGGCTAATTTATATATTACGAATCTAAAAATGAAGTCCATTTTGAAATATAAAATTTATAAAATTTCAAAAAGTGGGTATTACTATTCATAACGGCTAGTTTGATTGTTTGTGGTGTGTGTTAGAACTCGAAGTTGCGTACAACACACGCTACTGTATTATTCAAAGAGAAGGATACCATTGAAGCTTGGGGTGTTACATTCTCCACTCCTTCAAAGAATTTCATCCTCGCAATTTATGCTCGGTATTGGAAACTTGGGGTTTACATTTCAAAATATCTTAGTTGAAATCCCACATCAAAAAATGAATTAATGAGGCCTCTATTTAAAATAAAAAGTTGTAAGTATGAAGGATACCGAAAATAACACATACTAGTGTTCCATGTAAGAAAAAATGGATATGGAAGAGAAATATAACCATCAATATCTGATGGAGAGTGGTAGAGAACATGGATATGAAAAGGCCAATAATTACAAAGCCATAAATTTGTGATGATCTAAGGTACCGTCTAGGACAATGTTTTTGTTCTAAGTTCCTTTTATTAATGTTAAGGAATTTATTTATGATTTTGGATAAGATCATAAGGAGATATACTTACTTTATAATTAGAGTTTTATCCATTAATAAATTTCTACCACAAACTCATCTTTCACTCCAAAACATAATACAACTCAAAAATACTCTATTTATCCTAATCATATAGGGTTCCAAATATAATGAATTTATAATTCACATATCAGACCCTTAAAAAAAAGAAACTACATTATACCATCCAAGAACTTCACGTAGTCCAGTGGTAGGCGATAAATCCCAATCGCACTTATGGTTGTGGGTTCGATTCCTGCAACTTTGTCCGACGCGATGGGTTGTCACAGGGTCTGCGTGTTGTCCTTTTATAAAAATCCAAAAATAACCTTTCAAACTTAATCCATTCAAACCTTTATAATTATCCAAAATACTACTATACAAACTCATATTCCAAAATTTATAAGGAATTTAAACACAATGAAGATCCTTTTTTCCATGTAATAACATGTGAACACCTTCATTATTTTAAAACTTGGTGACATCATGAATTACCATAAAAACTTATTGATTAAATTCATGCTCCCTTATTCTTTATAGAATACTGGATATACTCCTTCTATCCAAAAATGTTGTAAACTCCAACAATGAAAAATCATTAATCGGTTTCAAGGTAGTCAAGAATATCTAATATAATTTATCCAAATCAACTATCTCTTATTCCAAAATCACTACTTCATTATCAGGACCATATTAAGGATTACCTTTCCATCAACCATGTATTTTCCAAAATGTGTATCTTACAATGAAATCACATTTCTTAGAACAATATAATCTCAAATCATCAATAAAATAGTACTGCAGTACAATCCTTATTTATTTCCATAATTCATATAACCAGTATATTGTTGATACAACACTCAAATGAAATAATCCTATAATAACAAGATAAGAACACTAGTCATTCTTCTTCATATGAGGTAGTATCATAACTTGATTATTATCCAATATCATCATTTGGGGCATACTCTGATTATTTGGACATTGGTTCGCGTAGTTTCTTAAATCTTTGCAGATGAAGCATTGCACATTTGAAACCTTTTTCTTACCCTTGCAGTCACGCACTTGGTGTCCTTTTTCTCCACACTTATAATAAACTCCCATTCCCTTCAGGAAAGTTCCAGGGTGTTTCATCCCATAGTTATCAAATATAGGAAGATTCTTCTTTTTCCTCTTCCCTTTATCCATCTTTCTCTCTTCCATCCTTTTCTTCTCTTTCTTCCCTTCAAATCCATAAGACTCAGAGAATTCTTTACTTATCTTATTAACACATGATACTATTTCTTCATATGTTGAGAAAACATGAGAGACTATTTCCCTTCTAAATGTGGGATTAATACCATGGAAGATATGATCCTTCTTACTATTTGGATCATATGTATTGCTGGAGTTCACATTCCTTCTACTAGGTGCCATTTCTATACAATGGAATACACTAAGTCAGTTTATGAATTGCAATGAATAATTCTAAAATTTTAAAATAACTAACGTAAATTGAACAGTTTATGGATATAATCCATAATCATAAAAAATGTTTTCTTTGAGGAAGTATATACTCATAAACCCTTCATAATGGTTTGTAAAGAAAATGAGAATTATCCTAAGCATATCTCCCGGGAGTATTGTAACCAAGAGTGCAGCAAAGCCTGTTGTCGTGCACCAGTTCCCGTTAGAGTCTAGCTCAAAGCGGTGTTTTCGGGTTTTACCCCTAGGTACATCTGTGCCAGAGCCGCCTCTACCTTCTCGTATCTAGACAGGGATGTATTTCTCAAAAAACTCAAAAAATATATACATTAACAAAATTCTAATAAGTTCTTATATACTAATCCTCAAAGTCTATCTTAGGTCTATGTGCTCTAATCATAGTTTATCTAAATCTATCTTCCAAGGTTTATTACTAAACTTTTTCTGATACCAACTGTAACGCCCCAACCCTAGTTACCCATAGTCGGTGCATTATTAAATAATATTGGCATGATCACAAAAGATCAAGTCTCGAAAGACTGATTAGTTTAGTAGCCTTAGAATCACTAGATACATTCATAAAGTTTACATTACATCATAAAATGAAAAACTACAACAACATATTGTCTCCATAGACCACACTTATATCCACTCATACTATCCCTGCAAGTCATTCATAAAATACTTCTTCACATCCTGGGAAAAATAAAACATAGAAAGGGGTGAGCTCAGATGCTCAGTAAGGATAACAATATAGCAGAAACTTTCATAAATAAGCATAAACATTTAAGGCAATGTATAACTAAAACAGAAGCCTTTTAAACTTGAAATTCATCATAATATGGAAAAAATAAAATGAAATAATTCCATTTACTTGTTCACATGGATATTCTACTAATCTAATAATCACATGCAATATCAATAACCACTTTCATAATGATGTAATGCATAATGCCAGACTATCATAACCACATAGTCAACGCCTCGTGCCAAGACTACAAAAAAGAATTTGTCAAGTCCTTGTTCCAAGACACTAGTTTGTCTCATGAGACCTACCGATGCATCGAAGAGCTATAGCGGGCTCCACCCGTCACTTACTCAGTCCAATGCATTCCTCATATGAACAGGTTTAAACATAACATAAACATTCGTATTAAAAATTGCATATGAAATGTAAATAATTTCTCCATAAACCATGAATGGTATAAAAATAACACATCCACAGTCAAACATATCACAAAACCTTCAATACAATATGGAAGTTTTGTATCATAATAAATCAACTTCAAATAATCTTAAAATCCATCAAAGGATGTTGACGTAGATGAAATCAAAACTATTTGAGAGTAATATATCTTTTTTTTTGAAATCATTTAAAAGTCAAATAATTATAAAATAAAACATTTACTTTGAAAGTATTCTTATAAGACTATAAGGTAAGCTTTTACGATTTTATAATGGCGTAAAATATCCGCACCTACCGTATAAGTTTTAAAAAGACATTCTTACCTTAATTCTGTCAAAAAGGTTAAAAAGGACCTTGTTTGGAAAACGACGGAAAGATTCCTTTATAAACATCTTATAAAAAGTCAAACAAGGTTATAAATGACTTTAGCCCATAGTATTTAAAATAGTAATAATGATTTGAAATACATTTTTAAGAAACATGTATGTGGATGATAAAGAGGCCCCAATAGATAATTACGTATAAACAACCTCAGATAATGAAGAGATTATGAAATAAACCCCTACCTTGTACTTTTCCTTGATCGAGGGTAATTTAACCTCATTTATAATGGTGAAATAATTGTTATTAAATTATACAAGAATCATATACATTAATATGACATCATATATGATCTTTTAACATTTCTTTGTTAATAATATCTTAGTATTATCATCGTTTCGGGTGTTAACTTACTCGTTTTCTTCTATATGTTTTGTTACATAAGCCATTTTTGTTATGGATAGGTTGTATATTATTCATATCCAGAATTATATAAAGTCCTTAAACATTATTTTTAATCATCAAATGAGAATTATACTTGAATGTATATGATGGGGAATGAATCTCACCACGTTCGTGGAGACGGTAGTCCGTACGTACGCACGAGCGACAATATCATTTTTTTGATATTAAAATAATATATAATTGGATGGTATATCATATATACAGAATAATTATCATGTTATATTTATTATTTACATCAATTAAATATCATTATCATACCCATATAAATAATAATGTTTTGAATAACAATTACACCACGACATGGAGACAGTAAGCCGTATGCACGCACGTATGGTGACATGTCATTCAAAGGATGGATAGAATACTGAATATGGTTGTACCATATTTATAATAACATCACAATATATAGAATATAATGGATTTATTATTTTATAATGGAAATAACAAAGAAAGAAGAAGTGGAAGAAGAAAGGAACTTGAAAGTGGGTGGTGAAATTATTACCTCTTCTTCGGGTTCTTCCTTTTGATTTAATCATTATTTATAGCGATTTGTTATTAATTAAGAAATATTTTAATTGATTATTTTTTTTATTTTTTTAAACTATTATTAATTATTAGTTAAATTATTTATTAAAAATTATATAATTTAATATTTTAATAACTTAATAAAAGATAATTATTTTTATTATGTTTATTAAGTTAATAAATTATTAATGCATTTATTTATTTTTATTAACAATTGTCATTATTATTTTAGTTTATTATTTTAATTAGTTAATTAGTTTTATATTTTATTTTATTATTATTATTTTTTATCATAATTTATTAATTTAATTTATTATATCTACTGTTATTATTATTATTTAATTAGTATTGTTATTAATTTATATTTTATTTTTTTAATTTAGTTTGTCTTCTGGAGTAAGCCAGGTCAGCCGAGACTCCTCCTAGCTGCACTCCCCCATGAGAATGGAGACTCCTCACACAGCCATTGTGACAACTGAACAACTCGGTTTAGTAGTGGCTCCTCACGGCCAGATAGATTGGGTGGTGAAATTATTACCTCTTCTTCAGATTCTTACCTTAATTCTGTCGAAAAGGTTAAAAAGGACCTTGTTTGGAAAACGATGGAAATATTATTTTATAAACATCTTATAAAAAGTCAAACAAGGGTATAAATGACTTTAACCCATAGTATGTAAAATAGTAAGAATGATTTGAAATACATTTTTAAGAAATATGGATGTGGATGATAAAGAGGTCCTAGTAGATAATTACGTATAAACAACCTCGGATAATGAAGAGATTGTGAAATAAACCCTTACCTTGTACTTTTACTTGGTCGAGGGTAGTTTAACCTCCTGTAAAATGGTAAAATTATTGTTATTAAATTATACAAGAATCATATACATTAATATGATATCATATATGATCTTTTAACATTACTTTGTTAATAATATCTTAGTATTATCGTCATTTCGGGTGTTAACTTACTAGTTTCTTTTATATGTTTTGTTACATAAGCCATGTTTGATATGGATAGGTTATATCTTATTCATATACAGAATGATATCAAGTACTTAAACATTATTTTTAATCAGAAAATGAGAATTATACTTGAATGGATATGATGGGGAATGAATCTCATCGCGTTCGTGGAGACGGTAGTCCGTACGTACGCACGAGTGACAATATCATTCTTTTGATATTAAAATAATATATAATTGGATGGTATATCATATATAAAGAATCATTATCATGTTATATTTATTATTTACATCAATTACACATCATTATCATACCCATCCAAATAATAATGTTTTGAATAACAATTACACCATGACGTGGAGACGGTAAGCCGTACGTACGCACGTATGGTGACATGTCATTCAAAGGATGGATAGAAAACTGAATATGGTTGTACCATATTTATAATAATGTCACATTATATAGAATATACTGGATTTATTATTTTAGAATGGAAATAATAAAGAAAGAGAAACACATAAACGCCTCGGAGCGGCTTCTTCTTTCTCTCCCGCGGCGCCTAGGGTTTCGCCTCCGACATCTGCTCCTCCCCTCTCCGGCCATTTCACCCTAGCTCTCTTCTTCTCTTCAAGGAGGTCGACGGGTCTGGAGTAGTCGGGGGAGGGGGGTCTCGTTTCCTATTTTCCTTTCTTTGTTTTTCAGCGGCGATCGTTCTCTCTTTGAGGTTCCCGGTTGAAGATGGCGTGATGATCTTTCCGTCGCCTCCCTGTGGTGGAACTCTTCGGATGTCTTTGGTATTCTACGCGGCGATCTTGGGACCCATCCTCCTTTCTGTGGCGGATCGTTGCGGGCTTCTACGTCGCTTTTGATCTGATCCGCGGGTGTAAGACCGGTTTGTTCAACGGCATACTCTACGGAGCGTTCAGGGTTTGATCGGTATGCGTTGTTGGCCTACGGCGGTCGCCCAGCTTGTGGAGTTTTCCCCTGATTCGTGGCGGCAGAGTTCTCTGAGGATCTGCGGGGGTCTTTCGTCGGTGGTTGCAGCGGCTTAAGTGGGGTTTGTTCGTTTATTTTCTTTGTGATGTTTGCCTTTTGTTGTGAAATGGAGTTTTCGTCCGTTTTCTGGGCGTGTGGGTTGCGGCTCTCATCGTTGATGAAGGAGGTGATGATGGTGTTTGTTCGACGACGTCGGATGTGGTTTTGAGAATGGATTAATGTCTGTGGGGTGGTGATGCTGAAGCTGATGCCGAGGGAGAGTATGCCGGGCTTTCCGTCTCGAAGACGTTGGAATGGTGAAGGTGGCGTTTTCTGGTGAAGTCGATGATGTCTTTTGGATCCGCCGGTGATGGTGCTCTGGAAACGACAGTGTGCTCTGGTGACGATGACAGCGGTGGTTGTTTCGAGGCACATG
Source organism: Viscum album (assembly GCA_963277665.1). Classification (NCBI taxonomy): domain Eukaryota; kingdom Viridiplantae; phylum Streptophyta; class Magnoliopsida; order Santalales; family Viscaceae; genus Viscum; species Viscum album. The sequence goes on from OY728143.1 coordinate 1,969,599,390, forward strand.
GTGATAATGGGGACTGGTAGTTGACTGGATGATGTTTTCGACGTCGGCAGTCTCGAGGTGGCTTCGGAAATGATGACAGGTGATTCGCGGATCTGGAAAGCGGTCTAAGTTCGGGTTTTTGAATTTGAAATGCTTTGTGGTGATGGCGGGATGTGGTATTGAAAATTGTGGTGTTCAGTTCCCACTTTTCCTTAAAAGTGGTATTAGAAAATATCAAAAAAAAAAAGGATTTGGCCTTCTAAAAAATAATAAAGAAAGAAGAAGTGGAAGAAGAAAGGAACTTGAAAGAGGGTGGTGAAATTATTACTTCTTCTTTGGGTTCTTCCTTTTGATTTGATCAAAAGGGATCCTTAGGTTGGATTTATGATCAAAATAAGGCCTATAGGTTTAAGTGAGGGAATTTGAGAGAATATTTGGGCAGGGGTTGACCGAGATAAAAGGATTTGAAGGTGTTAATTTGAGAGAAGGGGGAGTGCCCTTTTATAAGAGGGGTGAGGGGCACCTTAGAAAAAACTTAAAATATTATTTTATAATAAATTCATATTCAGTTTATAATGGCTCCAAACTGATTTATTTCGAGGATAATATGGGTAGGGGTCGAAAAATACTCAAAAAATTGGTTTTAGATAGGTTTCGGTCACTATATTAACCTTATCTTTTAGTTTTAACTCTTAGTTAATTAGTTTGACATTTACCATGTCTCTTGGTATTTTTATTTTATATGGTCAATAAAATTACTATAAACTTCCAAGAGAACCCCAAGTGATTAATTAATGATAAAAATATCATTATATAAGTCTCTTGGCCAAACCTTAGATTTTTAGGAATAGAATATCAATTAATAATATAATATTTGTTTTAAAAACTCTTTTGTGTCAATTTTGACATTATTTGGAAATTGATTTTTGTGAAAATTATAACAACATTATTACTTGGAATAAAGTTAATTAAATCAATCATAAAATTTCATATTAACCTAGAAAATTAGTTGAATTTATAAAGTCTCAAATTACATTTATTTGAGTATTTATAATAACAATTATTTTAATATTTCATTAATTAGGTAATTACTGCATCATCATTGTGTCATAAATAAATTAAATTATTAAATATCTAAAAAATATAAATAAAATACCATTATGTAGGAAATATTTTTATCTTTCTAATTAATATTTATAGTCTAATTTATCTTATGTATAACCCTATATTAAAAATATTTTAGTTATTAAACTTTGATTTTAACTCTTTTAACTCTTCTTTGAATTAAATAATAATAAATGTCCCAATATAATCCAAGTGGACCAAATAGGTTCATATTTTTTTTACTAAGGTTGTTTTTGGTCGAATTATACCTATCCAATAGAATTAGGACTTGTGTTAGGGTAATAATAATATCATTTTTACCCTTAATTACCTTATTTACTTTTAACCGTGGTAAATGAAAGTAAAATGTTACTATTCACCAAAAATTATTTTCATCTCAATGAACCACATTTTACTTACTGATATCAATCGTGTCTCTCTGATTTTTTAAATTCAATTCAAAAAAGTAGTAAAATTAAGTTTTATGTGAATTTTCAAATTCTCCTAGGAGGTGGGTAAAATACGGTGAAAAGTTCAATAAATATTTTATATATCTAAATTAATATAAAATGAATCCAGTGGATCACATTGAACTTATATAGGTATTATGTATCTATTTTTACCTAAAATAAATTTAAATAAAATAAATAATTATTTAAATAAAAAGTTGGTTTTAACTAATAACTCAGTGTTTTTCACTATTCATCAAAAATTGAAAGTTTTCAGAAAAATACCAAAAATTAACGCTAGGCTAATTTCGATATTCCAAATCCAAAAACGAATTCCATTTTGAAATATAAAATTTATAAAATTTCAAAAAGTGGGTATTACTATTCATAACGGCTAGTTTGATTGTTTGTGGTGTGTGTTAGAACTCAAAGTTGCACACAAAACACGCTACTGTATTATTCAAAGAGAAGCATACCATGAAAGCTTGGGGTGTTACATTCTCCCATCCTTCAATAAATTGCATCCTCGTAATTTATGCTCGGTATTGGAAACTTGGGGTTGACATTTCAAAATATCTTAGTTGAAATCCCACATCAAAAAATGAATTAATGAGGCCTCTATTTAAAATAAAAAGTGGTAAGTATGAAGGTTACCGAAAATAACACATACTAGGGTTCCATGTAGGAAAAAATGTATATGGAAGAGAAATATAACCATCAATATCTGATGGAGAGTGGTAGAGAACATGGATATGAAAAGGACAACAATTATAAAGCCATAAATTTGTGATGATCTAAGGTACCGTCTAGGACAATGCTTTTGTTTTAAGTTCCTTTTCTTAATGTTGAGGAATTTATTTATGAGATTGGATAAGATCATAAGGAGATATACTTACTTTATAATTAGAGTATTATCCATTAATAAATTTCTACCACAAACTCATCTTTCACTCCAAAACATAATACAACTCAAAAATACTATATTTATCCTAATCATATAGGGTTCTAAATATAATGAATTTATAATTCACATATCAGACCCTTAAAAAAAGAAACTACATTATACCATCCAAGAACTTCACATAGTCCAGCGGTAGGCGATAAATCCCAATCGCACTTATGGTTGTGGGTTCGATTCCCGCAACTTTGTCCGACGCGACGGGTTGTCACACGGTCTGCGTGTTGTACTTTTATAAAAATCCAAAAATAACCTTTCAAACTTAATCCATTCAAACCTTTATAATTATCCAAAATACTACTATCCAAACTCATAGTCCAAAATTTATAAGGAATTTAAACACAATGAAGATCCTTTTTTCCATGTAATAACATGTGAACACCGTCATTATTTTAAAACATGGTGACATCCTGAATTACGATAAAACCTTATTGATTACATTCATGCTCCCTTATTCATAGAATACTGGATATAATCCTTCTATCCAAAAATGTTGTAAACTCCAATGATGAAAAATCATTAATCAGTTTTAAGGTAGTCAAGAATATCCAATAAAATTTATCCAAATCAACCATCTCTTATTCCAAAATCACTACTTCATTATCAAGACCATATTAAGGATTACCTTTCCATCAACCATGTATTTTCCAAAATGTGTAGCTTACAATGAAGTCACATTTCTTAGAACCATATAATCTCAAATCATCAATAAAACAGTACTGCAGTACAATCCTTATTTATTTCCATAATTCATATAACCAGTATATTGTTGATACAACACTCAAATGAAATAATCCTATAATAACAACATAAGAACAATAGTCATTCTTCTTCATCTGAGGTAGTATCATAACTTGATTATTATCCAATATCATCATTTGGGGCATACTCTAATTATTTGGACATTGGTTCACGTAGTGTCCCAACTCCATGCAGATGAAGCATTGCACATTTGAAACCTTTTTATTACCCTTGCAGTCACGTACTTGGTGTCCTTTTTCTCCACACTTATAATAAACTCCCATTCCCTTCAGGCAAGTTCCAGGGTGTTTCATCCCATAGTTATCACATATGGGAAAATTATTCTTTTTCCCCTTCCCTTTATACATCTTTCTCTCTTCTATCCTTTTCTTCTCTTACTTCCCTTCAAAGCCATAAGACTCAGAGAATTCTTTACTTATCTTATTAACACATGATACTATTTCTTCACATGTTGAGAAAACATGAGAGGCTATTTCCCTTCTAAATGTTGGATTAATATCGTGGAAGATATGATCCTTCTTACTCTTTGGATCATATGTATTGCTGGAGTTCACATTCCTTCTACTAGGTGCCATTTCTATACAATGGCATACACTAGGCCAGTTTATGAATTGCAATGAATAATTCTAAAATTGTAAAATAACTAACGTAAATTGAACAGTTTATGGATATAATCCATAATCATAAAAAATGTTTTCTTTGAGGAAGTATATACTCATAAACCCTTCATAATGGTTTGTAAAGAAAATGAGAATTATCCCAAGCATATCTCCCGGGAGTGTTGTAACCAAGAGTGCAGCAAGGCCTGTTGTCGTGCACCAGTTCCCGTTAGAGTCTAGCTCAAAGCAGTGTTTTTGGGTTTTACCCCTAGGTACATCTTTTCCAGAGCTGCCTCTTCCGGCTCGTATCTAGATAGGGATGTATTTCTCGAAAAACTCAAAAAATCTCTACATTACCAAAATTATAGGAAGTTCTTCTATACTAATCCTCAAAGTCTATCTTAGGCCTATGTGCTCTGATCAAAGTTTATCTAAATCTACCTTCCAAGTTTTATTACTAAACTTTCTCTGATACCAACTGTAATACCCCAACCCCAGTTACCCAGAGTCGATGCATTATTACATAATATTGGCATGATCACGAAAGATCAAGTCTCAAAAGACCGATTAGTTTAGTAGCCTTGGAATCACTAGATACATTCATAAAGTTTACATTACATCATAAAATGAAAAACTACAACAACATATTGTCTCCATAGACCACACTCATATCCCCTCATACTATCCCTGTAGGTCATTCATAAAATACTTCTTCACATATTGGGAAAAATAAAACATAGAAAGAGGTGAGCTCAGATTCTTAGTAAGGATAACAATATAGTGGAAACTTTCATAAATAAGAATAAACATTTAAGGCAATGTATAACTAAAATAGAAGCCTTTTAAACTTGAAATTCAGCATAATATGGAAAAAATAAAATGAAATAATGCCATTTACTTATTCACATGGATATTCTACTAATCTAATAATCATATGAAATATCAATAACCACTTTCATAATGATGGAATGCATAATGCTAGACTATCATAACCACATAGTCAAGGCCTCGTGCCAAGACTACAAAAAAGAATTTTTCAAGGCCTTGTTCCAAGACACTATTTTGTCTCATGAGACCTACCGATGCATCGAAGAGATATAGCGGGCTCCACCCATCACTTACTAAGTCCAATTCATTCCTCATATGAACAAGTTTAAACATAACATAAACATTCATATTAAAAATAGCATACGAAATGTAAATACTTTCTCCATAAACCCTGAATGGTATAAAAATTACACATCCACAGTCAAACATATCACAAAACCTTCAATACAATATGGAAGTTTTGTATCATAATAAATTAAATTCAAATAATCTTAAAATCCATGAAAGGATGTTGACATAGATGAAATCAAAACTATTTGAGAGTAATATCTATTTTTTTTGAAACAATTTAAAATTCAAATAATTATAAAAGAAAACATTTAATTTTAAAGTATTCTTATAAGCTTGTAAGGTAATCTTCGATGATTTTATAATGGCCGAAAATAGCCGCACCTGCCGTATAAGTTAAAAAAAGACATTCTTACCTTAATTCTGTCGAAAAGGTTAAAAATGACCTTGTTTGGAAAACGACAGAAAGATTCCTTTATAAACATCTTATAAAAATTCAAAAAAGGTTATAAATGACTTTAACCCATAGTATTTAAAATATTAATAATTATTTGAAATACATTTTTAAGAAACATGGATGTGGATGATAAAGAGGCCCCAGTAGATAATTACGTATAAACAACCTCGGATAATGAAGAGATTATGAAATAAACCCTTACCTTGTACTTTTCCTTGATAGAGGGTAATTTAAACTCCTTTATAATGGTGAAATAATTGTTATTAAATTATACAATAATCATATACATTAATATGACATCATATATGATCTTTTAACATTGCTTTGTTAATAATATCTTAGTATTATCGTCGTTTCGGGTGTTAACTTACTCATTTTCTTCTATATGTTTTGTTACATAAGCCGTGTTTGTTATGGATAGGTTGTATATTATTCATATCCAGAATTATATAAATTCCTTAAACATTATTTTTAATCATAAAATGAGAATTATACTTGAATGTATATGATGGGGAATGAATCTCACCACGTTCGTGGAGACGGTAGTCCGTACGTACGCACGAGCAACAATATCATTTTTTTGATATTAAAATAATATATAATTGTATGGTATATTATATATACCGAATAATTATCATGTTATATTTATTATTTACATCAATTACACATCATTTTCATACCCATCCAAATAATAATGTTTTGAATAACAATTACACCACGACGTGGAGACGGTAAGCCGTACTCACACACGTATGGTGACATGTCATTCAAAGGATGAATAGAATAATGAATATGGTTGTAAAATATTTATAATAACATTACATTATATATAATATACTGGATTTATTATTTTATAATGGAAATAACAAATAAAGAAGAAGTGGAAGAAGAAAGGAACTTGAAAGAGGGTGGTGAAATTATTACCTCTTCTTCGGGTTTTTTCCTTTTGATTTGATCAAAAGGGATCCTTAGGTTGGATTTATGAACAAACTAAGGACTCTAGTTTGAAGTGAGAAAATTTTAGAGAATATTTGGGGAGGGTTTTGATGAGCCAAAAGGCTTTGAAGGTGTGAATTTGAGAGAAGGGGGGATGCCCTTTTATAAGAGGGGTGATGGGAACCTTAGGAAAAACTTAAAATATTATTTTATAATAAATTAATATTCGGTTTCTAATGGCTCAAAACTGATTTATTTAGAGGATAAGGTGGGGAGAGGTAGAAAACCACTCAACCAATAGGTTTTAGACAGGTTTGAGTCACTATATTAACCTTATATTTTATTTTTAACTCTTAGTTAATTAGTTTGACATTTACCATGTCTCTTGGTATTTTTAAACTATATGGTTAATAAACTTACTATAAAATTTCAAAAGAACCCCAATTGGTTCATTAATGATACAAATATCATTATATAAGTCTCTTGGCCGAACCTTAGATTTTTAGGAATATAATATCAATTAATAATATAATATTTGTTTTAAAAACTCTTTTATGTCAATTTTGACACTATTTGGAAATTGATTTTTGTGAAAATTATAACAGCATGATTACTTAGAATAAAGTTAATTAAATAAATACTAACATGTCATATTAACCTATAAAATTAGTGTAATTTATAAAAAGTCTCAAATTACATTTATTTGAGTATTTATATTATCAATTATTTTAATATTTCATTAATTAGGTAATTACTGCATTATCATTGTGTCATAAATAAATTAAATTATTAAAGGTCTAAAAAATATAAATAAAATACCATTATGTAGGAAATATTTTTATATTTCTAATTAATATTTATAGTCTAATTTATCTTATGTATAACCCTATATTAAAAATGTTTTAGTTATTAAACTTTGATTTTAACTCTTTTAACTCTTCTTTGAATTAAATAATAATAAATGTCCTAATCTAATCCAAGTGAACCAAATAGGTTCATATTTTATTCCTAAGATTTTTTTGGTCGAATTATACTTATCCAATAGAATTAGGTCATGTTTTAGGGTAATAATAATATCATTTTTACCCTTGATTACCCTATTTACTTTTAACCATGGTAAATAAAAGTAAAAAATTAATATTCACCAAAAATTATTTTCATCTCATTGAACTACATTTTACTTACTAATATAAACTATTTCTCTCAGATTTTTTAAATTCAATTCACAGAAGCAGTAAAATTAAGTTTTATGTGAATTTGCAAATTCTCCTTGGAGGTGGGTAAAACACGGTGAAAAGTTCAATAAAAATTTTATATATCTAAATTAATATAAAATGACTCCAATGAATTAAATTGAACTTATATAGGTATTATGTATCTATTTTGACCTAAAATAAATTTAAATAAAATAAATAATTATTTAAATAAAAAGTCGGTTTTAACTAATAACTCAATGTTTTTCACTATTCATCAAAAATTGAAAGTTTTCAGAAAAATACAAAAAATTCACCCTAAACTAATTTCGATATTATGAATCCAAAAATTAAGTCCATTTTGAAATATAAAATTTATAAAATTTTAAAAAGTGGGCATTACTATTCAAAACGACTAGTTTGATTGGTTATGGTGTGTGTTAGAACTCGAAGTTGCGTACAACACACGCTACTGTATTATTCAAAGAGAAGCGTACTGTGGAAGATTGAGGTGTTACTGTTTCTTCTCAAATTTACCTTAGGATGGATATTTGAATTTTCCCTTCTTCCCCTTATTTCCTTTTCTAGAGTGTTCAGCAGATCTCTTCTTCTCTTGCTTTGCTTTAAAGTCGTAAGACTTAGAGAATTATTTTTCTGTCTTGATAGCACATGAGACTATATCTTCAAATGACAAGAAGGATTGTGATACTAATTCTAGATGAAGAAATGGTTTTAACCCATCAAATAATTGATTGATATCACTCCTTGGGTTACATATATAATCTGCTGCATGCCTTGCAAACCTTGTAAAGTTAGCCTCATACTTTGCGACATTATCATCCTCCTTTTTCCCTCAGACTCAGAAATTGTGTTTCTATATCTGCTTGATGGTCATGAGGAAAGTATTTTTCTAAGAAAATATCTTTAAACTCCCTATATTACATATTTGATACTTATTCATCATCCTTTGTGTTTTGAATTAATGACCACCATTGATCTACATCTCCTGTGAGGCGATAAACTGCCTTGACAACTTTTTCCCTTTCGTTATTCCCCAAAGCATGAAATATTTTCTCTTAGGAACTTATCCATTGATCAAATACAAATGGATTTGTGGTCCCATTGAATGTTGGTGGTTGTTTCCTCATGAAGCAGTCTAACATTGATCCTCTACATTGTGGATCAGGGAGCTCCATACGGGTAAGGTTATTATTCATAACCTGAGTGAGTTGTCCGAGTATGGTGATAAGCTGATCAGCACCGATTGCATCAGAATCTCCACTATAATTATATTGATTAGGAGGGAAATCCCTACATGAATTACCTTCATTAATATGGTTTCCATTCCTTCCACTGTGTTCCATTTCTAAATAGTGGCATACACTAGATTAGTTTATGAATCGTAATACATAATTCCAAACATGTAAAATACTCAACATAAATTGACAATTTATGGATATAATTCATAATCATAAAAATGTTTTCTTTGAGGAGGTATATACTCATAAATCTTTCATAATGGTTTGTAAAGAAAATGTGAATTATCCTAAGCATATCCCCCAGTATTTTCCTAACCAAGAGTACATCAAGGACCGTTGTCGTGTACCGGGATACCTTGGGTCAAGCCCGAAACTCTTTGTCGGAGTTTCACTTCTAGGTACATCTGTGCCAGATCCACCTCTACCTGCTTGTATTGAGATAGAGATGTATTTCTTTGAAAACTCACAAAATATATACATTACCAAAATTCTAGGAAGTTCTTCTGTACTAATCCTCAAAGTCTATCTTAGGGTAATGTTCTCTAATCAGAGTTTTTCTAAATCTAGTTTCCAAGATTTGTACTAAACTTCCTCTAATATCAACTGTAATGCCCCGAACCCATTTACCTAGAGTCCATGCATTATTACATAACATTATCATGATCACAAGGGATCAAATCCCAAAATACCGATCAGTTTAGTAGCCTTGGAAGTACTAGATACATTCATAAGTTTTACATTACAATATAAAATGAAAAACAAAAAAAATATTGTCTCTATTGACCAAATTTATATCCCTTATACTATCCCTCTAGGCTATTCATAATATAATTCTTCTCATCCTAGGAAAAATAAAACATAGAATGGAGTGATCTCAGATGCTCAGTAAGGATAACAATAAAGTGGAAACTTTCATAAATAAGTATAAACATTTAAGGAAATGTATAATACTAAAACATAAGCCTTTTAAACTTAAACTTCAGCACAATATGGAAAATATAAATCAAATAAAACCATTTACTTATTCACATGGATATTCTACTAATCTAATAATCACATGCAATATCAATAGCCAATTTCATAATGATGGAATGCATAATCCCAGACTTCATAACCACATAGTCAAAGCCTCGTGCCAAGATTACAAATAATATTTTTTCAAGGCCTTGTTCCAAGACACTAGTTTGTCTCATGAAACCTACCAATGCATCAGGGAGCTATAAAAGTCTCCACCCATCACTTACTAAGTCCAATGTATTCCTCATATAGAAAGGTTTAAACATAACATAAACATTCATATTAAAACTAGCATACATTTTTTTAATAAATTAACAATAAACCATGAATGGTAAAAATAAAAAATCCATAGTAAAACATATCACAAAACCTTCAATACAATATGAAATATTGTATCATAATAAATTAACTTCAAACAAGTGTAAAATCCATCAAAGGATATTGACATAGATGAAATTAAAATTTTTTGAGAGAAATATGTCTTTCTATTTTGAAATCATTTAAAAGTCATGTAATTATAAAATAAAACATTAATTTTAAAAATATTATTTTAAACTTGTAAGGGAAGCTTATAAGGTGTTATAATGGTGTAAAATATCCGCACCTTCTGTATAAGTTAAAAAAACATTCTTTCCTTAATTTTGTCGAAAAGGTTGTAAAGGACCTTGTTTGGAAAATGATGAAAATATTACTTTATAATTTTTTTTATAAAAATTCAAAAAATGGTATAAATGACCTTAAAACATAGTTTAGGAAATAGTAAAAATGTTTTGAAATACATTTTTAAGAAACACGGATGTGGATGATAAAGAGGTCCCAGTGGATACTCATGTATAAAAAACCTCAAATAATGAAGAGATTGTAGAATTAACCCTTACGTTATAATTTTATTTAGTCAAGGGTATGTTAAACTACTATATTATAGTTAAATAAATTTTATTAAATTATAAAATAACCACATACATAAATATTATATCATATATGATCTTCTTATATTTCTTTGTTAATAATATTTTAGTAGTATCATTGTTTCAGGTGTTAATTGGTTTGTATTCATTTATATGCTTGGTTACGTAAGCCATGTTTGTTATGTATAGGATGTATTTGATTCATATAAATAATGATATTAAGTTCTTAAACTTTATTTTTAATCATAAAATGAAAATTATTATTGAATGATTATGATGTGGAATGAATCTCATCGCGTTCGTAGAGATGGTAATCCGTACCTACGCACGAGCGACAATAACGTTATATTGATGGTGAAATCATATGTAATTGGATGGTATATAATATATAAAAAATATTTAACATGTTATATTTATTATTTACATCAGTTATACTCATTATTATACCCATCCAAATAATGAAGTGTTTGAATAACAAACTACACCACGACGTGGAGACAGTGAGCCGTACGGACACACGTATGGTGACATGTCATTCATAGGATGAATAGAATAATGAATATGGTTGTACCATATTTATAATAAAATAATATAATTTAAAAGGTACTGGAGTTATTATTTTGGTATGGAAATAACAAATAAAGAGGAAGTGGAAGAAGAAAAGAACTTTGAAAAAAAGGTGGTGAAATTATTACCTCTTCTTCGGGTGTTTCCTTTTGATTTGATCAAAAGGGTTCCTTAGGTTGGCTTTATGATCAAATTTAGGAAAGTAGGTATAAGTGAGGGTAGTTGGGAGGATATTTGGGTATGGTTTGTCCGATCCAAATGGCTTTTGAGGTGTGATTTTGAGATAAGGGGAAGTGCCCTTTTATAAGAGAGGTGATGGTCACTTTAGGAAAAGCTTGAAATATTATTTTATTATACAATCATATTCGGTTTCTAAAGGCTCCAAAATGATTTATTTCAAATATAAGGTGGTTATGGGTTGAAAAAATCTCAACCAATAGGTTTTAGACAGGTTTAGGACACTATATTAACCTTATCTTTTAGATATAACTCTTAGTTAAATAGTTTAACTTTTACCATGTATTCTTGTATTATTATAATAAATGGTTAATAAGATTACTATAAAAATACCAGAGAACCCAAAGTGGTTCATTATTAATACATCTAACCTTATCTAAGTCATTTTTACAAACCTTAGTTTTTTAGTAATATTATATCAATTAATAATAGTGTATTTGTTTTTAAAACTCATTTATGTCAATTTTGACACTATTTGGTATTTTGTTTTTGTGGAAGTCATAAAAACTTTATCACTTAGAATAAAATTTATTTAATCAACCCTAACATGTCATATTAACCTATAAAATTAGTGTAATGCATCAAAATAATCAATTTACATTTATTTTGATATTTATATTATCAATTATTTTAATATTTCATTAATAAGGTAATTATTGCACCATCATTGTGTCATAAATAAATTTAATTATTTAATGTCTAAAAATTATAAATAAAATACAATTATGTAGGAAATATTTTTATTTTTCTAATGAATATTTATATTCTAATTTATCTTATGTGTAACCATGTATTAAAAATGTTTTAGTTATGAAAATTTGAATTTAACACTTTTAACTCTTCTTTAAATAAAATAATAATAAATATCCTAATCTAATCCAAGTGGACCTAAAGGATTATATTTTATTCCTAAGGTTGGTTTTGGTCGAAATAAACTTATCCAATAGGATTATGATATATGTTAGGGTAATTATAATATCATTTTTTTACTTTTAATTACCCTATTTACTTTTAACCATGGTAAATAAAAGTCAAAAGTTACTATTCACCAAAAAATATTTTCATCTTATTAAACGAAATTTTACTTACCAATGTACCGTTCATATTTTTAAAATTCAATTCACAGAAGTGGTAAATTTACGTTTTATGCAAATTTTCAAATGCGCCTAGAAGGTGGGTAAAAGATGGTAAAAAGTTCAATAAAATAATATATATATATATATAAATTATTATAAAATGACTCCAATGAATTACATTGAACATATATAGGTATTATGTATATATTTTTACCTAATATAAATTTAAATAATATAACTAATTATTTAAATAAAAAGTCGGTTTTAAACAATAACGCATTATTTTTCACTATTCATCAAAAATTGAAAGTTTTAAGAAAAATACAAAAAATTCAGCCTTAGCTAATTTGGATATTTTGAATTCAAAAATGAAGTCCATTTTGAGAAACAAAATTTATAAAATTTTAAAAAGTGGGTATTACTATTCATAACGGCTGGTTTGATTGGTCCTGGTGTGTTAAAACTCCAAATTGCGTATAACGCAAGCTATTATATTATTCAAAGGGAAACGTTCCGTAGAAGCTTGGGGTGTTACATTCTCCCCTCCTTCAAATAATTTCGTCCTCAAAATTTATAGAATATTACTACATAAAAATATTGATATGGTTCTTTATCATAAGTTCCTCGGGTTCCCACGTTGCCTCTTTCATCTTATGGTTTCTCCATAGAACTTTCACCAGATGAGTCATCCAGTTTCTCAACACTTGTTCTCTAGTATCATGAATCTTGACAGGCTCTTCACAATAAGATAGGTCAGGTTCCAGTTTTATTTCTTCATAGGTGAGTACATGCATTGGGTCAGACATGTATTTTCTCAACAGTGATACATGGAACACATCATGAACTTTGGAGAGACTTGGTAGAATTGCCAAATGATAAGACACAACTCCAATTCTTTCTAGAATTTCGAAAGGTCAGATGTAACTGAGACTTAATTTACCCTTCTTACCAAAATGTATAACACCCTTCCATGGAGATACCTTCAAGAAAACATGATATCCTACTTGAAATTTCAAATCCTTCCTTCGGTTATCGACATAGAACTTTTGCCTACTTTGAGATTCTTTGATGTGGGTTTGGATAATCATCACCTTTTCCATTGTTTCCTTAACACATTCTGGGCTTACTAGTTTTCTTTCACCAACATCATCTCAACAAGTTGGTGTGCAACATCTCTTTCCATATAACACTTCACATGGTGCCATCTGAATACTTGAATGTAAGCTATTGTTATAGGAAAATTCTACCAGAGGTAAATATTGATCCCACATACCTTGAAAGTCAAGTTACCAAGATCTCAACATGTCTTCTAAGGTTTGAATAGTCCTTTCTTATTGTCCATCACTTTGAGGGTGGTAGGAAATTCTCAAATAAAGTTCAATATCCAAGGCCTTCTGAATACTTTTTTAGAATCTTGATGTAAAATGGGGATCACGATCAGAAACACTCGATAGGGGTACTCCATGAAGTCTTACATCTTTTTTAATAGATAGTATTTCTAGACGTTTGAGTGGAAAATCTTCTCTTATAGCAATAAAATGTGCTGACTTGGTAAGATGATCAACAATGACCCATATTGCATCATTCCTTCTAGGAGTCTTTGGTAGTCCCATGACAAAGTACATCATAATATGATTCCATTTCCACTCAGGTATGGAAAGAGGTTGCATGAATCATCTAGGATGTTGTCTTCTATCTTTCACTTGTTGACAAACCACATATCTTGACACATAATCAGCAATCTCCCTCTTCATGTTGTCCCCCAAAAAATGTTTCTTAAAATCTCTATACATCTTAGTGCTACCAGGGTGTATAGAGAAATTAGAGCTACGAGCATCATCCAATATTTCCCTTTTTAGATCAGGTATATCGGGAACACAATGTCTCTTTCCAAATTTCAAAATTCCATCTTCATCTATGAAGTCACACAATCTCCCATCATTCAGAGCTTTAATCTTCTTTTGAAACCCCTCATCATCAGTCTGAGAACTATTTACCCTTTCTAGTAAATATGGTTTAGAAACCATTTGAAAAAGTATTGATGTTTCACCTTCCATGGTTATTCCCATATCAACCTTTACTAGATCCATGAAAATATGACCCCTTTCAACTCTCATCTTGTACAAAATTCCATGATCCTTTCTGCTCAAAGCATCTGCCACCTTATTTTCCTTCCCCGGGTGGTAGTTTATAGTGAAATCATAATCCTTGAGTAGTTCAAGCCATCATCTTGCCTCATGTTGAGTTCTTTATGGGAGAAAATACACTTAAAAATCTTGTGATCAGTACAAATCTCACATTTTTCACCTTAGAGATAGTGTCTCTATATTTTTAGAGCAAATATTACAACTTCTAACTCAATATCATGAGTGGGATAGTTTTTCTAATGAATTTTTAGCTATTGTGATGCATAGGAAATAACCCTATCATTCTGCATAAGGGAAAAACCAAGTCCTTTTTTTGATGCATCACTATAAATAACAAACCCATCATCCCCCGATGGTAGAGTCAAGATAAGAGCATTGAATAATATTCTATTTAGTTATTCAAAACATTATTCATGATATTTTTTTTCAAACAAACTTAACCCCTTTACATGTGATCTTGGTAAATGGGTTTTCCAATCGGGCAAAATTCTGGACGAAACACTAATAATCACCTGCTAAACCAATAAAACTGCGTACCTCAGTTGTACTTGTCAGTGATGGAAATTATTGGATTGCCTTGGTCTTTTAAGGATAGACAAAGATTCCATCCTTAGAGACAATATGTCCAAGAAAAGAAATATTCTGAAGCTAGAATTCAAACGTGTTAAACTTCCCATATAATTTATTTCTTCTGAGGGTTTTCAGAATAGTACGCAAGTGATTTTCATGATCTTCATAGATTTTTGAGTATACCAAGATATCATAAATAAATACCACTACAAATTCATCAAGATATTCCTTGAAAACTCTATTCACTAGATCCATGAAAACAAATCATGCATTAGTCAATCCAAAAGGCATTACTGTAAACTCATAATGCCCGTACCTAGTTCGAAATGATATTTTTGGAATGTCTTCCTTCTTCACACAAAATTGATGATATCCAGATCGAAGGTCAATCTTTGAAAAATATTGAGCTCTATGAAGTTGGTCGAATAAATCATCAATGCGCGGTAGGGGATACTTGTTCTTTATTATTATATCATTGATCTCTCTGTAGTCAATGCACAACCTCATAGATCCATCTTTATTCTCAACAAAAAGAAAAGGTTCTCCCCATGTTGAAACACTAGGGAAAATAAATCCCTTATTAATAAATTTATTTAGTTGTTTCTTTAGTTCAAATAATTCCACAGTGGCCATTCTATAAGGGGTCTTCAATATGGTCCTTGGACCAGGAATTAAATCATTGGAAAACTCAATTTCTCATTCTAGAGGATGTCCAAGTAAATCCTCTAGAAACACATCAACATATTCTTACACAATAGGTACATCCTCTATTTGAACATTACTTTCCACACCCATAGTTATTTCATTATCTTCCTCCCAAATAATTGAATTTATTAGAGCTACTGGGGGTGGATCTAGATAAAAATTAGGTGGTGACATTTCTACTCTAAAGATAAGGTACTCTTTATCAACATAAAAAATTGTATCTTGCTTCTTCTTATAATAAATTTTTGCATAATGGTCTGAAAGCCAACCCATTCTGAGGATTATATCAAATTCAATCATGGGTATGATGATGAGATAAGCAGAAGAATAACATTTATATGCCCTAATGGGAAGTGATTCACAAAACTTTATTACAATAATACTTCCCTTAGGAGTTTTGACTAAAAACTCCCTTGTTAAATAAAATTGGAAATATCTAATTTTCTTAGAAAACTAGGAAGATATGAAACAATGCGATGATTCAGAATCAAATAAATCATTGGCTAAACTTGAGGAAACCATTAAATTACCTTCCACCATGTCTTTTAAAGCTTCAACCTCAGCAGTAGTGATCGTATAATCTTGGCCTTGCTCCCTTGGCCTTTTCTAAGGTAAGTTTCATTAGCGCTTAGGACATTAATTTGAATAATGCCCCTTTTCTCTATAATTGTAGCATTCAACATTGACAACCTCTTTCTCTCCCTTGAAATCACAAGCCTGGTGGCCTTTTTCACCACACTTGTAATAAACTTCCATTCCCTTCAGGAAAGTACCAAGGTGTTTCTCCCCACATTTACTGCAGGATGAATATTAAAATTTTCCCTTCTTCCCCTTATTTCCATTTGCAAAGTGTTCATCAGTTCACTTCTTCTCTTGCTTTTCTTTAAATTTGTAAGACTTCGAGAATTATTTTTTTGTCTTGATAGCACATGAGACTATATCTTCGTACGACGAGAAGGATTTTGAGACTAATTCTTAGCAGATAAATGGTTTTAACCCATTAAATAATTGATCAATATTACTCCTTGGGTTATGTATATAATCTGCTGCATGCCTTGCTAACCTTGTAAAGTTATCCTCACACTTTACAAACATTCTCATCCTACTTTTTCCTCAAACTCAGAAATTGTCTTTCCATATCCGCTCAATGGTCATGAGGAAATTATTTTGCTAAGAAAATATCTTTAAACTCCCTCCATTCTATATTTGATACTTCTTTATCCTCCTTTGTGTTTTGAATTAATGACCACCATTGATCTGCATCTCCTATGAGGCAATAAACTTCCATGAAAACGTTTTCCCTTTCATTACTCCCCAAAGCATGAAATATTTTCTCTAAGGAAATTATCCACTACTCAGCTACAAATGGATTTGTAGTACCATTGAATGTTGGTGGTTATTGACTCATGAAACGGTCTAACATTGATCCTTCGTGTTGTGGATCAGGGTGCTTCATATGGGTAAGGTTATTATTCATAACCTGAGTGAGTTGTCCCAGTATGGTGATAAGATGATCAACACTAGTTTCATCAACAGCTCCACTATAATTATCTCGAGTAAGAGGGAGATCCCTATATGGATTACATGCGTTGATATGGTTTCCATTCCTTCCACTAGGCACCATTTCTAAACAATAACATACACTAGATTATTTTATGAATCCCAATACATAATTCCAAACATTTAAAATAATTAACATAAAATGACAGTTTATGGATATAATCCATAATCATAAAAATGTTTTATTTGAGGAGGTATATACTAATAAATACTTCATAATGGTTTTTAAATAAAATACGAATTATCTTAAGCATATCCCCCGGGAGTGTCATAACCAAGAGTGCATCAAGGCCCGTTGTCGTGTACCAAGATACCATGGGTCAAGTCCGAAACTCCTTGTCGGAGTTTTCACTCTTAGGTACATCTGTGACAGATCTGCCTCTACCTTCTCATATCCAGGAAAGGATGTATTTCTTGAAAAACTCACAAAATCTCTACATTACCAAAATTCTAGGAAATTCTTCTATACTAATCCTCAAAGTCTATCTTAGGGTAATGTTCTCTAATCAGAGTTTTTATAAATCTAGTTTCCAAGGTTTGTACTAAACTTACTATGATACCAAATATAAAACCCTGACCCCAATTACCCAGAGTCAATGCATTATTATATAACATTGACATGATCACAAGGGATCAAATCCCGAAAGACCGATCAATTTAGTATCCTTAGAAGTACTAGATACATTCAAAAGTTTTACATTACATTATAAAATAAAAAACAACAACAACATTGTTTCCATTGAACACATTCATATCCCTTAGAACATCCCTATAAGACACTCATAATATACTTCTTCGCATCCTGGAAAAAATAAAACATAGAAAAGGGTGTGCTCAGATGCTCAGTAAGGATAACTATATAACGAAAGCTTTCATAAATAAGCATAAAAATTTAAGGCAATGTATAAGACAAAAACATAAGACTTTTAAACTTAAACTTCATCATAATATGAAAAATATAAATCAAATAAATCCATTTACTTATTCACTTGGATATTCTACTAGTCGAACAATCACATGCAATATCAATATCCAATTTCATAATAATGGAATGGATAATGCCAGACTTCATAACCATATAGTCAAGGCCTTATGCCAAGACTACAAATAAGATTTTGTAAATGAATTTTTCCAAGACACTAGTTTGTCTCATGAGACCTACCGATGCATCAAGGAGCTATAGCAGGCTCCACCCGTCACTTACTAAGTAAAATGCATTCCTCATATGAAAAGGTTTAAATATAACATAAACATTTGTATTAAAACTAGCATATGAAATGTTAATACATTAACCATAAACCATGAATGGTAAAAATAAAACATCCACAGTAAAACATATCACAAAACTTTCAATACAATATGTAAGATTTTATCATAATAAATGAACTTCAAACAAGTATAAAATCCATCAAAGGATGTTGACATAGATGAAATTAAAACTGTTTGAGACAAATATGTATTTCTATTTTGAAATAATTTAAAAGTAATGTAATTATAAAATAAAATATTAATTTTGAAAATATTATTATAAGATTTTAAGGGAAGCTTCGAAGGTGTTATAACGGCTGAAAATAGCCGCACCTGCTGTATAAGTTAAAAAAAACATTCTTTTCTTAATTTTGTCGAAAAGTTTGTAAAGGACATTATTTAGAAAACGACAGAAAGATTCATTTTTAAAAATTTTATAAAAAATAAAACAAGGGTATAAATCAATTCAACCCATAGTCTAATAAATAGTAAAAATGTTTTGAAATACATTTTTAAGAAATACGAATGTGGATGATAAAGAGGTCTCAGTGGATACTCATGTATAAACAACCTCAGACAATGAAGAGATTATAGAATTAACCCTTAAGTTGTAATTTTACTTGGTCAAGGGTACGTTAAACTATTTTATAATAGTTAAATAATTTTTATTAAATTATATAAGAACCATATACATAAATATGATATCATATATTATCTTCTAATATTGATTTGTTAATAATATTTTAGTAGTATTATTGTTTCGGGTGTTAGCTGATTCATATTCCTTTATATGCTTGGTTACGTAATCCATGTTTGTTATGAAAAGGATGTATTTGATTCATATCCAGAATGATATTAAGTTCTTAAACATTATTTTTAATCATAAAATTAAAGTTATTCTTGAATGATTACGATAGGGAATGAATCTCATCACATTCGTGGAGATGGTAATCCGTACGTACGCACGAGCGACAATATCATTATATTAATGGTGAAATCGTATTTAATTGGATGGTATATCATATATACAGAATAATTAAAATGTTATATTTATTATTTATATCAGTTATACTCATTATTATACCCATCCAAATAATTAAGTGTTTGAATAACAAACTACACCACGAAGTGGAGACGGTAAGCCGTACGTACGCATGTATGGTGACATGTCATTCATAGGATGGATAGAATAATGAATATGGTTGTAACATATTTATAATAAAATCATAGTATGTATAAGGTAATTTATTTATTATTTTGGTATGTAAACAACAAATAAATAGGAAGTGGAAGAAGAAAAGAACTTTGAAAAAAGGTGGTGAAATTATTACCTCTTCTTCGGGTGTTTCCATTTCAGTTGATCAAAAGGGATCCTTATGTTGGCTTTATGATAAAAGTAAGACTAGTAGGCCTATGTGAGGGTAGTTGGGAGGAAATTTGGGTAGAGTTTGGTCAAGACGAATCGCTTTGGAGGTGTGATTTTGAGATAAGGGGAAGTTCCATTTTATAAGAGTGGTGAGGGTCACTTTAGAAAAAACTTGAAATATTATTTTATTATACAATCATATTCAGTTTCTAAAGACTCCAAAATGATTTATTTCAAGGATAAGGTGGGTATGGGTTGAAAAACTCTCAACCAATAGGTTTTATACAGGTTTAGGTCACCATATTAATCTTATATTTTAGATTTAACTCTTAGTTAAATAGTTTAACTTTTACCATGTATTCTTTCATTTTTATAATAAATGGTTGATAAAATTACTATAAAAATTCAATCGAACCCCAAGTGGTTCATTATTAATATATAAAACCTTATCTAAGTCCTTTGGATGAACCTTAGATTTTTAGTAATATTATATCAATTATTAATATAGTATTTGTTTTAAAAACTCATTTATGTCAATTTTGACACTATTTGGTATTTTGTTTTTGTGAAGGTCATCACAACTTTATCACTTCAAATAAAATTTATTTAATCAACCATAACATGTCATATTAAGCTATAAAATTAGTTTAATGCATAAAAAGCATCAATTTACATTTATTTTGATATTTTGAATTTTAATTATTTTAATCTTTCGTTAATAAGGAAATTATCGCATCATCATTGTGTCATATATAAATTTTATTATTTAATGTATAAAAATTATAAATAAAATACCATTATTTAGGAAATATTTTTGTATTTCTAATGAATATTTATAGTCAAATTTATCTTATGTGTAACCCTATATTAAAAATGTTTTAATAATGAAAATTTGAATTTAACACTTTTAACTCTTCTTTAAATAAAATAACAATAAGTGTCAAATTTATCTTATGTGTAACCCTATATTAGGACATGTGTTAGGATAATTATAATATGATTTTTTACCTTTAATTACCCTATTTACTTTTAACTGTGGTAAATAAAAGTTAAAAGTTACTATTCACCTAATGATGTCAACTGCGTCTCTCGGATTTTTTAAATTCAATTCACAGAAGCGGTGAAAATATGTTTTATGCAAATTTTCAAATGCACCTAGAAGGTGGGTAAAATACTGTAAAAAGTTCAATAAAATTTTATATATATAATATTATTATAAAATGACTCAAATGAATTACATTGATCATAAACAGGTATTATGTATCTATTTTTACCTAATATAAATTTAAATAAGATAACTAATTATTTAAATAAAAAGTTGGTTATAAACAATAACGCAGTGTTTTTATCACTATTCATCAAAAATTGAAAGTTTTCAGAAAAATACCAAAAATTCACCCTAAGCTAATTTCAATATTTCGAATTCAAAAATGAAGTCCATTTTGAAAAATAAAATTTATAAAATTTCAAAAAGTGGGCATTACTATTCATAACAGGTAGTTTGATTGGTTGTGGTGTGTTAAAACTCCAATTTTCATACAACGAAAGCTATTGTTTTATTAAAAGGGAAATGTTCCGTAGAAGCTTGGGGTGTTACATTCTCCCCTCCTTTAAATAATTTTTTCCTCTAAATTTTTAGAATATTACCGCATAAAAAGATTCAAATGGTTTTTCATCATAAGTTCCTTGGGTTCCCATGTTGCCTCTTCCATCTTATGGTTTCTCCATAGAACTTTCACCAGACGAGTCCTCCAGTTTCTCAGCACTTGTTCTTTGGTATCAAGAATCTTGACAGGTTCTTCATAATAAGATAGGTCACGTTCCAGTTCTATTTCTTCATAGGTGAGTACATGCATTGGGTTAGGCATTTATTTTCTCAACAGTGATATGCGGAACACATCATGAACTTTGGAGAGACTTGGCGGCTTTTCCAAATGATAAGCTACAACTCCAATTCATTCTAGAATTTCGAAAGGTCTGATGTACCTGAGACTTAATTTACCCTTCTTACTGAAACGTATAACACCCTTCCATGGAGATACCTTCAAGAAAACATGATCTCCTACTTGAAATTCCAAATATTTCTTTCGGTTATCGACATAGTTCTTTTGACTTCTTTGAGCTTCTTTGATGTGGGTTTGGATAATCTTCACCTTTTCCATTGTTTCCTCAACAAGTTCTGGGCCTATGAGTTTTCTTTCACCAACATCATCCCAACAAGTTGTTGTGTAACATCTATTTCAATATAACACTTCATATGGTGCCATCTGAATACTTGCATGGAATCTATTATTATAGAAAAATTATACCAGAGGTAAATATTGATCCCACATACCTTGAAAGTCAAGTGATCAAGATCTCAACATGTCTTCTAAGGTTTGAATAGTCCGTTCTGATTGTCCATCAGTTTGAGGATGGTAGGCAGTACTCAAATGAAGTTCAGTATCCAAGGAATTCTGAATAATTTTCTAGAATCTTGATGTAAAATGGGGATCATGACCAGAAACTACTCTATCAAGTCTTACAACTTCATTAATATATAGTATTTATAGAAGTTCTAGTGGTAAATATTCTCTTATAGCAAGAAAATGTGCTGACTTGGTAAGAAGATCATCAATGACCCATATTGAATCATTCCTTTTAGGAGTCTTTGGTAGTCCCATGAAAAATTCCATCATAATATGATCCCATTTACTCTCAGGTATGGGAAGAGGTTGCATGACTCCTCTAGGTTGTTGTCTTATAGATTTCACTTATTGACAAACCATACATCTTGACACATAATCAATAATCTACATCTTCATGTTGTCCCACCAAAATTGTTTCTTCAAATATCTATACATCTTAGTACTACTAGGGTGTATAGAGAAATTGGAGATAGGAGCATCATCCAACAATTCCCTTTTTAGATCAGGTATATCAGGAACACAAACTCTCTTCCCAAATTTCAAAATTCCATCTTCATATACAAAGTTACTCAATATCCCATCATTCACAGCTTTAATCTTCTTTTGAAACTCCTCCTCATCTATCCAAGAAATATTTATCCTTTCTAGTAAAGATAGTTTGGAAACCATTTGAAAAAGTATTTATGTTTCACCTTACATGGTTATTCCCATATTCATATTTACTAGATCCCTGAAAATAAGATCCCTTTCAACTCTCATCTTGTTCAAAACTCCATGATCCTTTCTGCTCAAAGCATCTACTACCTTATTTTCCTTCCCCGGGTGGTAATGTATAGTTCAATCATAATCCTTGATTAGTTAAATCCATCATCTTTGCCTCATGTTGAGTTCTTTCTGTGAGAAAATATACTTCAAACTCTTGTGATTAGTATAAATCTCACATTTTTCACCATAGAGATAGTGTCTCTATATTTTCTGAGCAAATATTACAGCTGCTAACTCAATATCATGAGTGAGATAGTTTTTATCATGAATTTTTTGTTGTTGTGATGCATAGTCAATAACCCTATCATTCTGCATAAGGGCACAACCGAGTCCTTTCTTTGATGCATCACTATAAATAACAAACCCATCATTCCCCGATAGTAGATTCAGGATAGAAGCATTGAATTATCTTCTATTTAGTTCTTCAAAACATTCTTCACACTCTTTTTTCCAAACAAACTTAACCCCTTTATGTGTGAGCTTGGTTAATGGGTTTTCCAATCAGGAAAAATTCTGGATGAAACACCGATAATAACCTACTAAACCAATAAAACTATGTACCTCATTTATACTCATTGGTGCTGTCCATTATCAGATTGCCTTATTATTTGAAGGATTGAGAGAGATTCCATCCTTAGAGACAATATGTCCAAGAAAAGAAATTTTCTGAAGCCAAAATTCACTCTTGTTAAACTCCCATATAATTCATTTATTCTAAGGGTTTTCAGAATAGTACGCAAGTGATTTTCATGATCTTCATAGCTTTTTGAGTATACCAAGATATCATAAATAAATACCACTATAAATTCATCAAGATATTACTTGAAAACTCTATT
Organism: Viscum album; assembly: GCA_963277665.1. NCBI lineage: Eukaryota > Viridiplantae > Streptophyta > Magnoliopsida > Santalales > Viscaceae > Viscum > Viscum album. The sequence goes on from OY728143.1 coordinate 1,969,623,612, forward strand.
TACTAGATCCATGTAAATAGAGGGTGCATTAGTCAATCCAAAAGGCATTACTATAAGCTCGTAATGCTTTTACCTGGTACGAAATGCTATTTTTGGAATGTATTACTTATTCAAACACAACTGATGATATCCATATCAAAGGTCAATCTTTAAAAAATATTGAGATCCATGAAGTTGGTTAAATAAATAATCAATGTGAGGTAGGGGATACTTGTTCTTTATTGTTATAGAATATATCTCCCTATAGTCAATGCACAACCTCATAGATCCATCTTTCTTCTTAACAAAAAGAACATGGGCTCCCCATGGAGAAACAATGGGGAGAATAAATCCCTTACTAATCAATTTATTTATTGGTTTATTTAGTTCCACTAATTACATAGTGTCCATTCTATAAGGGGTCTTCGATATGGTCCTTGAACCAGAAATTAAATTAATGGAAAACTCAATTTCTTATTCTAGAGGATGTCCAGGTAAATCCTCTGGAAACACATAAAAATATTCTTGCATAATAGGTACATCCTCTATTTGAACATTCCTTTCCTCACCCATAGTTATTTTATTCTCTTGATCCCCAATAATTGAATTTAGTAGAGATACTGTGGGTGGATCTAGATAAGAATCAGGTGGTGACATTTCTGCTCTAAAGATAAGGTACTCCTTATTATCATCCAAAATTGTTACCTCCTTCTTCTTACAATAAAATTTCACATCATGGTTTGAAATCCAATCCATTATGAGGATTATATCAAATTCCATCATGGTTATGATGATGAGATAAGAATATAAAGAACATTTATATACCCTAATGGGAACTGATTCACAAAACTTTGTTGCAATGATACTTCCCTTAGGAGTTTTGACTGACAACTCCCTTGTTAAATCAAATTGGAAATATCTAATTTTCTTAGAAAACTGGGAAGATATGAAACAATGTGATGATCCAGAATCAAATAAATCATTGGCTAAACCTGAGGAAACCATTAAATTACCTTCTACCACGTCTTTTAGAGCTTCAACCTCAACAGTAGTGATGGAATAAGCTTGGAATCACTCCCTGGCCTTTTATGAGGTAAGTTTCCTTGGTTCTTTAGACATTCATTTGCATAATTCCCCTTTTCTCTACAATTGTAGCATTCAACATTGAAAACCTATTTCTTTCCCTTGCAATCACAAGCTTAGTGACCCTTTTCACCACACTTGTAATAGACTCCCATTCCCTTCAGGCAAGTACCGAGGTGTTTCTTCCCACATTTACCACAGGATGAATATTTAACTTTTCCTTTATTCCCCTTATTTCCATTTCGATAGTGTTCAATAGATATCTTCTTCTCCTGATTTGGTTTAACTTCGTAAGACTTAGAGAATTATTTTTCTGTCTTGATAGCACATGAGACTATATATTTGTATGACAAGAAGGATTGTGAGAATAATTCTTGACATAGAAATGGTTTTGACCCATAAAATAATTGATCAATATTACTCCTTGGGTTACATATATAATATGCTGCATTCCTTGTTAACCTTGTAAAGTTGGCCTCATACTTTGTGACATTCTCATCCTCCTTTTGTCTCAGACTCAAAAATTGTCTTTCCATATCTGCCTGATGGTCATGAGGAAAATATTTTTCTAAAAAAATCTCTTTAAACTCCCTCCATTCCATATTTTATACTTCTTCATCCTCCTTTGTGTTTTGAATTAATTACCACCATTGATCTGCATCTCCTGTGAGACGATAAACTGCCATGACAACTTTTTCCCTTTCACTACTCCCCAAAGTATGAAATATTTTCTCTAAGGAACTTATCTATTGCTCAGATACAAATAGATTTGTAGTCCCATTAAATGTTGGTGGTTTTTTCCTCTTGAAGTGGTCTAACATTGATTCCATGTGGTGGATCAGGGCGCTCTATACGAGTTAGGTTATTATTCATAACCTGAGTGAGTTGTCCCAGTATGGTATTAAGCTAATTGGCACCAGTTGAATCACCAACTCTCCTATAATTATCTTGAGTAGAAGTAAAATCCCTACATGGATTACGTGAATTTATATGGTTTCCATTCCTTCCACTAGACGCCATTTCTAAACAATGGCATACACTAGATTAGTTTCTGAATCACAATATATAATTCCAAACATGTAAAATACTTAACATAAATTGGCAGTCTATGGATATAATCCATAATCATAAAAATGTTTTATTTAAGGAGGTATATACTAATAAATCTTACTAATGGTTTATAAAGAAAATTTGAATTATCCTAATCATATCCCTCGAGAGTGTCGTAACCAAGAGTGTAGAAAGGCCCATTTTCGTGCACCAGGATACCTCAGGTCAATCCTGAAACTCCTTGTTAGAGTTTTCAATCCTAGGTACATCTGTTCCAGAGCCTCCTCTACCCGCTCATATCTAGACTGGGATGTATTGCTTAAAAAACTCACAAAATCTCTACATTACCAAAATTCTAGGAAATTGTTCTATACTAATCCTCAAAGTATATCTTAGGGTAATGTTCTCTAATTAGAGTTTTTCTAAATTTAGTTTCCAAGGTTTGTACTAAAATTTCTCTGATACCAACTGTAACACCCTGAACCCAGTTAGCCAGAGTCAGTGCATTTTTACATAACATTAGCATGATCACAAGGGATCAAATGCTAAAAGACTAATCAGTTTAGTAGCCTTGGAAGTACTGATACATTAAAAAGTTTTACATTACATTATAAAATGAAAAACAACAACAAAATTGTCTCCATTGACCACATTCATATCCCTTAGAATATCCCGATAGTCCAGTCATAATATAATATTCGCATCTTAGGAAAAATAAAACATAGAAAAGGCTGAGCTTAGATGCTCATTAAGGATAACAATATTGTAGAAACTTTCATAAATAAGCACAAACTTTTAAGTCAATGTATAAGACTAAAACATAAGCTTTTTAAACTTAAACTTTATCATAATATGGAAAATATAAATCAAATAAATCCATTTACTTATTCACATGGATATTCTACTAGTCGAATGATTATATGCAATATCAATAGTCAATTTCATAATGATGAAATGCATAATTCTAGACTTCATAAACACATAGTTAAGGCCTCGTACCAAGACTACAAATAAAATTTTTTCAAGGCCTTATGCCAAGACACTAGTTTGTCTCATGAGACCTACCAATGCATCGAGGAGCTATAGAGGTCTCCACCCGTCACTTACTAAGTCCAATGTATTCCTCATATGAAAATTTTTAAACATAACATAAAAATTCGTATTAAAACTAACATACGAAATGTTAATACATTAACCATAAACAATGAATGGTAAAAATAACACAAGATCTGATATGCCTATGGTGTATTTTCTTTTCCCATGTAGTTGATTCGATAGCTACCGGTCTAGATCTACGGAGGCGACCGGCGTTTCCACGTCTGTGTACGGTGTGACGACGAACGATGTAGTCGGCGCGAGGATTCCTACATGTATGGTGTCTGATGCGGTCAATGTGAGCGGTACGTTTATGGTGGTGGGGCCCGGTTCAAGCGGCGCTAATATAGAGGTGGTGCCCGGTGTGGTAGGCGCGAGCGTGGTGGCTATTGCAGCAACGAATGGTACACGCACTCTGGCTACAGAAAATTTGGATCCAAACATTGTTGCTGCAGGTAAAGTAGCCACAGAGGTGACTCGACCACTAGATTTTCTTCAGGGGTTAAATAATTTGGAAAATATGAAGACTGGTAAATCTCAATTTGACACTCTCAAGAGCATGTATTTTGCACATGTAAAGGATGATGTTCTGGAGATAATGGTCAAGAAATGGGATACTGCTCATGTGACTGAAAACCGAGAAGCTACTATCAACAGATTTAAAATATGTGAACATTAGATAATTGCTAGGCTTGTTCTTCCCATTAAAGGAAAGTCTTGGAAAGTTGATGATTATTTCAGATGCTGAATTCTATATGGGGATTTTCTAATTGGAGATGCATTCCTCTTGGTTGGGGATTTTTTCACATCATTTTTCCATCAGAGGATCTAAAGAGGAGAGTATGGGGTTTTTTCTCAATCAACTTGAAGCCAGGTATGCTATGTTTTCAAGATTGGGATTTTTTTAATCCATTTTCCATTAAAAATACTAGAGCTCAAGTCTGGATCAAAATAATTGGCATTAATTGGATTTTATGGCATCCTAAAATTTTATTTGATATTGCATCTGCTGTGGGAATTCCTATTAAAATGGATAGGAACACTGCAGTTTCCAAATTTGGACATTATGCTAGGATACTGGTGGAGGTTGACTTGAGTTCTTTCTTGATTCATAATGTAGTTTTTTCAGCACATGATGATGAAATTCCTTTGAAAGTGGAATATGAATGACTTCCTGACTTTTGTTCGGAGTGTCAGATTATTGGTCATGCTAAGGATAAATGTCATAAGAATGTGGTTTTCTCTTTTTTTTTTTCAAAGGGGAATCATGAAGACTCTTGTAGGAATAAATAGAGGATGAAACAAAAAAATGTGGACCCACTTCATGATAGACAACCCGCTTTTGACAAAGGAGATATGCAGGCTAGAGGTGATTCATCACATTCTACCAAGGGATTGTCACCGGAGATTCATGGTTCAGGGGATGGAGTGAGGGCTCAAACATATGAGGATGAACTTATACCAGGTGTTACATTGGAAGAGGGGCAACAAAATCCGAGTTCTGAAGGGAATAATTCACGGATTCGAGAAAAAATTAATAAATTAAGGTATACTCATGGAATCCATAGAAGGTGGGAGGATATCGAGGAGGGTTCCTCAAAAAAACCATCCTATAGTCAAGTATTGTCCAAAGGGAAAAATGTTGTTGTGGATGATGGTGGTTTTCAACCTGTTCCTCCCAGAAAAGCGAGATGAAGGAAAGACTATTCCTATCTAAAACTAACTATGGTTATGAGGTCTCATGGTCCCTTAGAATCTGATTCTAAATGGTATGGTGATTATGATGATTCTTATGAGTTTTATTATGATATTTGATCTACTTTGGTATCTATTGGCATGAGGGCATGATGCTTGTATGGCCCCATCCACCTCTTTTTTGTACTTTCCTCTTTTTCAATAAAAGGTCTCTGCCCGAATCTTCCTTGTTAAAAATAACACATCCATATTAAAACATATCACAAAACCTTCAATACAATATGGAATATTTTATTATAATAAATAAACTTCAAACAAGTGTAAAATCCATCAAAGGATGTTGACATAGATGAAATAAAAATTGTTTGAGAGAAATATGACTTTCTATTTTGAAATAATTTAAAAGTAATGTAATTATAAAAGAAAACATTAATTTTGAAAATATTCTTATAATATTTTAAGGGAAGCTTCGAAGGTGTTATAATGGTGGAAAATAGACGCACCTGCTGTATAAGTTAAAAAAACATTCTTTCCTTAATTTTGTCGAAAAGATCGTAAATGAACTTGTTTGGAAAACAACGGAAATATTCCTTTATAAAATTTTTATAAAAAGTAAAAAAGGGGTATAAATGAATTTAACCCATAGTCTAGGAAATAGTAAAAATGTTTTGAAATAAATTTTTAAGAAACACAGATGTGGATGATAAATAGGTCCCAGTGGATACTCATGTATAAACAACCTCAAAAAATGAAGAGATTGTAGAATTAACCCTTATTTTGTACTTTTCCTTGGTTGAGGGTACGTTAAAATCCTATATAATAGTTAAATAATTGTTATTAAGTTATAAAAGAACCAAATACATAAATATGATATCATATATGATCTTCTAATAGTGCTTTGTTAATAATATTTTAGTAGTATCATTATTTCAGGTTTTAACTGATTCGTATTATTTTATATGCTTGGTTACGTAAGCCATATTTGTTATGGATAGGATGTATTTTATTCATATCTATAATTATATTAAGTTCTTAAAAATTATTTTTAATGATAAAATTAAAATTATTCTTGAATGATTACGATGGGGAATGAATCTCATCGCATTCGTGGAGACAATAATCTGTAAGTACGCACGAGCGACAATATCATTATATTGATGGTGAAATTATATGTAATTGGATGATATATCATATATAAATAATAATTAATTTGTTATTTTTATTATTTAAATCAGTTATACTCATTATTATACCCATCCAAATAATTAAGTGTTTTAATAACAAACAACACCACGACGTGGAGACTGTAAGTCGTACGTACGCACATATGGTGACATGTCATTCATAGGATTGATAGAATAATGAATATGGTTTTACCATATTTATAATAAAATCAAATTATGTATAACGTAATGGAGTTATTATTTTGGTATGGAAACAACAAATAAAGAGGAAGTGGAAGAAGAAAAGAACTTTGAAAAAAAGGTGGTGAAATTATTACCTCTTCTTTAGGTGTTTCCTTTTGAGTTGATCAAAAGGGATCCTTATGTTGGATTTATGATCAAATTAAGGCCACTAAGTCAAATTTAGGGTAGTTGGTAGGATATTTGGACAGGGGTTGGCCGAGAAAAATGGCTTTGGAGGTGTGATTTTGAGAGAAGGGTAAGTTCCCTTTTATAAGATAGGTGAAGGTCACTTTAGGAAAAGCTTGAAATATTATTTTATTATACAGTCATATTCGGTTTCTAAAGGCTCAAAAATAATTTATTTCGAGGATAATGTGGGGATAGGTCAAAAAAATCTCAAAAAATAGGTTTTATAGATGTTTAGGTCACCATATTAACCTTATCTTTTAGATTTAACTCTTAGTTAAATTGTTTAACTTTTACATGTATTCTTGTATTATTTTAATAAATGGTTAATAAACTTACTATAAAAATCCAATAAAACCCCAAGTGGTTAATTATTAATATATATTTATTTATCTAAGTATTTTGGCTGAACCTTATATTTTTAGTAATATTATTTCAATTAATAATATAGTATTTGTTTTAAAAACTCATTTATGTCAATTTTGACACTATTTTGGTATTTTGTTTTTGTGAAAGTCATAACAAATTTATCAATTCGAATAAAATTTATTTAATCAACCCTAACATATCATATTGACCTATAAAATTAGTGGAATACATCAAAAGTATCAATTTACATTTATTTTGATATTTATAATATCAATTATTTTAATCTTTCATCAATAAAGTAATTACTGCATCATCATTGTGTCATAAATAAATTTAATTATTTAATGTTTAAAAATTATAAATAAAATAATATTATATAGGAAATATTTTTATATTTATAATGAATATTTATAGTCAAATTTATCTTATATTTAACCCTATATTAAAAATGTTTTATTTATGATAATTTGAATTTAACACTTTTAACTCTTCTTTAAATAAAATAATAATAAATGTCCTAATCTAATCCAAGTGGACCTAAAGGATCATATTTTATTACTAAGTTTTTTTGGTCTAAATACACTTATCCAATAGAATTAATACATGTGTTAGGGTAATTATAATATCATTTTTACCTTTAATTACCCTATTTACTTTTAACCATGGTAAATAAAAGTCAAAAGTTACTATTCAATATTTTTTTATCTTATTGAACCAAATTTTTACTTACTGATGTCAACCGTGTCTCTCATATTTTTGAAATTCAATTCAAAGAAGCGGTAAAATTATGTTTTATGCAAATTTTCAAATGTGCCTAGAAGGTGGGTAAAAGACGATAAAAAGTTTAATAAAATTTTATTTATCTAATATTATTATAAAATGAATCAAATGAATTACATTAAACATAAATAGTTATTATGTATCTATTTTTACATAATATAAATTTAAATAAGATAACTAATTATTTAAATAAAAAGTCGGTTTTAAACAATAACGAAGTGTTTTTCACTATTCATCAAAAATTAAAAGTTTTCAGAAAAATACCAAAAATTCACCCTAAGATAATTTAGATATTATGAATTCAAAAGTGAAGTCCATTTTGACAAATAAAATTTATAAAATTTCAAAAAGCATGTATTAATATTCATAACAGCTATTTTGATTGGTCGTGGTGTGTTAAAACTCCAAGTTGCGTACAATGAAATCTATTGTATTATTCAAAGGGAAATGTTCCATAGAATCTTGGGGTGTTACATAACACAAAATTAATCATGTTATATATATAAGAGTAATAATCAAAACAATTCATTCTTAAAACCCCATCACACAGTCAAAACCAAGGAGCTAACACTACCCTTAACCATCCTACACCTAGGTCTTGGTCAACAAGGGTAAACATATTCTCATATCATGTTACACATTTATACACCAATTTATTATAATATTTTCATAATTTTACAATCTTTTTAGTTTCATGTTAGGCACCATTTTCATTTTAATTTCATAAGGAAGGAAAATAGTTCAAGTTCAACAACTTGCCCATATCCCATTTTCCCGTGCGTGCCTAAAAATGGTGCATGTCACAAATAGTATTGAGTGCCTAGAATGATGAATGTAGAGTCAAGACTCATGACTTTCTAGGACATGATTAAATTCTCAACCATTTACAGAAATAATAATCACATCACACAACAATTGCATCACCCAAGGTGAAATAATATTCTACTATAACAACAAACAACAATAACAACAATCCCACCCTGAGTACTTGGGTTTCCCCCATACATGGGTTTGAAAATCCCATGAACGAGCTCATTAACAAGTCCAGAATATTCCTAGTATACTGTCTACCATTCCCCAAATAGTAAGAAAAAAGAAGAAGAAATAAAACTAGACCTCTGATACCACTTTGTAACATCCTGACCTGGGCGCCATGCGATGGTGCCTGAGTCAGTCAGTCACATGACCTAAAGTGCACCTCCCCATATGCCAGAGGCTACCGACTAACAATGATGGTCTGATAATTCAATCACAAGGAGACTATACCCTCTTTTTATTAGAGTAAATACCAGCAGAAATAACACACAATAGAAAAATCATAAATAACCAGAAGCAATACCCATATCTCAAGATAATCAATATAGGAAATATAATATCCAACTGAAACTGAAAGAAGACAATATAATGTAAGTTTCAAGTGTCTCAAATGAAAACAGAAAATAAAGACACTGATGACTCCCAAGAATGTCCCAAACCAGGTCTGATTCCCTCAACCAAGCTCCATACCCAAATTAGCCATCTAACTCAGGGCCCTTTCCCTTTACCTGTCCTGCAATAATAAAGAATATTCAGGTACTGATCAGGAAACCCAAGTAGGTTGTGAGTACGACTTTGTTAGTCCACCACCAATGGTGTCTAAAATAATTCCAGTCAACAATAGAGTTTTAAATTATATAATAAATAAATATAATGCATAAATAAACAGTTCATCACATTATAAGATATTCTCTATTTAATAACATAAACCCTCAGGTTCCTAAGAACACCCGAACCTCACTACCTGCTTCGACCCATGCCAAAATCCATTATTTCCCAAGGGGGTATCATGATTTATTGTTCATGTTACCATTATTAAGTACCTTTCTGAATGTCCATATTACCATTCACAATTTAATAATTCATAATTGAATGAGCATGTTACCATTCACAATTTAATAATGCATAATTGAATAAGCATGTTACCATTCATAATACATGGCTAAATGACCATGATACCATTTATCATTTATCAACACTCAATTGAATGGACATGTTACCATTCATAATACTTGGATAAATGACCATGTTACCATTTACCATTTAAGAACACACAATAAGAAACATCACAATATTACACGTATCTTAACCACCATTAATTAATTCATCAATTAATTAATCATACTCACAACTTTAATATTTCTATAACTAATATACCATTTATTATCTAAACTCATGAAATTAATATCACAAATTAATCTACCATTAATTATCTCAAATCACATATCTTTATATTCTATAATTAATTCATCAATTAATTATCTCAAACCAATTATTTAAATCTCTTGTAATTAATCCCGTGATTAATTATCTAAATCGCATATGCTAAGATATCATAATTAATTCACACCTTAATTATCTAAATGGGCATCCCCTAAACCTCATAATTGATTCCCCAACTAACTATCACTACAAAAAAAGTGATTTGTACCAATAGAAAATTACTAACAGATAACATATCTATTAGTAAAAATTAGTAATTAAAATAGACATCAAATTTTATTGGTATTAATTATATGTACCAACAATTGTTTTTACCAATAAATATATCTGTTTATATTAATAGATTAATACCAAAAAATATTTTACAAACATTTTAATCTGTTGGTTTATCATAGGATTACCAATAATTGTTTTATCAAAAAATGTATATGTTATTATTAATTATTTATAACAAAAAACCTTTTATAATTATAAAAAAATGTTGCAATAAATTATTCAATAATATTATATATTCTAATAAAAACTGGATATATATATATGTATGTATGTATTTATGTATGTATGTATGTATGTATGTATGTATGTATGTATGTATGTATGTATGTATGTATGTATGTATGTATGTATATATGTATGTATGTATGTATGTATGTATGTATGTATGTATGTATGTATGTATGTATGTATGTATGTATGTATGTATGTATGTATGTATGTATATATGTATGTATGTATGTATGTATGTATATGTGATGTAAATAAATTATCTAAATTTTTGGAGACTCTTATGAAAAAAATATATAAATTTAAAACTTTATATATATATATATATTTGTCATGATATTTTATTTAAATTATTATCTTCTATAAACTATTATTTTCCAGTTTAATTATTAATTTACAAAAAAAAACATAACAAACCCAAATTCTCATATCTATTCCCAATTATATTTAATCTTGATAAAACCCACACACAATTCAATTTTCCAAATCATTGCTGTGCCATTGATGATACCCCAAAAACCCTAAAATTCCACCCCGATTCATCTTCATCAGTTCTTCCACCACTTTTTCATCACCACCCATGTTTTTTATTTCTCTTTCCCTACGTTCCAATTCAGTTCATCACAAATTTTTCACATTCCATGTGTCCTTTTCTCCATTCTATGAGCCTGTCTCTCACCCTCCTTATTTCTCCTTGCCTCCCACCCCTTCACTGGTGATCCGCTTCCTACCCCCACACATCTAGTTCATCACTGTTTCCATCATCACCCCCACAACAAATTTATCCAAGGAGCTCAATTTGAATTTGTTTTGAGGTTCAAATTATTCAATCAACCGATGATCAAACAGATTTCAGTCTATGATGCATTAATTCAACCTATGATGATAGATGGAGTTTGAATATTTCTTGTTAAATTTTGATGAGTTCAAGTCTACATCGTTCAATTAAAGGCACTTTAATAAATACCTCTATAAAGGAGGGTTAGTGTTTATATTCAATGAACAGTTCCTGTTGATGGATCTCCTGATTTGTTAGAGTTATTCATTTGGTTACAGAGATCGTTGAAGTAGACTCGGGAAAATGAGTTCACCTGATTTTTTGGTGAGGAATATTCTTGATATATAATTGTTTTAAATGTAAAAAAGAAGAGTCAAGAAATAGTCCTGTTATTCAGTCTTGGTCACTATAGACGATTCGTGGTAGGGTAGCATAGTTTGGACTCAAGAGAAAGTAATAGTAAGTCCTTTTCTCCCCATATCTTTCTCTGTTCGAGCTAATAGTATTTAGCAGTCAGCCTGCAGAAGTGGTGGTCTCGGTAGTGAAGTTCCAATAGGTTGTAGCAGTACCTCGTAGATATTTTCTTACTATACTTTATTTTTCAGTCATTGTAGCAGTATGTATATGCTCATATTTAGGTAGTTTTTCTCTCTCTTGATCTCAGTATAATAAACTATAGATTCAGTATAGTTTTCTAGGTTCAATTTCTCTATTCCAGTAGACAAATAAAGAATTCATATCCTCTATCCACTGTATGTATAATCTGTTATCTTGTTGAATTCAAATCATCCATCCACTATAAGTATAATATGTTCTCTTGTTTTAATTCATATATGAATATTCTTTCACCTTAAATTCCATCACTGTTTAGTATAAATTTATTGCTGAAGTTCATCCATGAATTACTATTAATCAGTTGATTTCAATTAATTATTTCTCTTTTGATCTTAATCATAGAATATTTAATTTATTTCATGGATTTTTAAAATTGATTCAAAATTCTATTCCCGGTTTAAGGAGATATTATTCAATTAAGTTGGAAAAAGTGTGTTGAAGCTCTCTAAATTTGAATTATAGGTGTAACAGTTGGGAATTTTAGTCTTTTATATTTTATAATTTTGATTTTTATTCATTGATTATCATTGGAGCTTGTTTAAAGTCATATTTTCAATTATTTTTGGATGAATCAATGTTTTTTCTTTCTAGTTTAGTCTTATTTAATTTGTTCTTTTAAATATATCATTTTTATATGCCTTAAATTTTCAGAACCATCCATCAATATAACAAACTTAATGTAGAGTGAATAAATTACCTTCTTCGAGATAAATGACCTGTGGTCAACACTAATGTTACATTATTAAGGCGGGGAAAACAATTTTTGTGTGGTGTTACATTTTTAGGCTAGGCTGGACATTCTTGAGACAACACTCACAACACTGGACAAGATTTTTGATGAAAATTGAAGATAGGCCCTTCGATATGATTTCCCCTGAATATTTCAGTAGGTTCTATACCCACCTTTAACCTTTAAAATTAATGAATAATGCATATAATAATATACCTTAAAAAAAATTATAGTTCAATATTTCTTATAACTGATGAAGATGTTGTAAGAGAGTTAGTTTTATGGTCTTTTGATGATAGGAATTCAAGGATGATACATGATGTCCTATATGATGTTCTTTATAGTGTTTTTTGATGATTCTATCTTAGTGTTATGGTTTCTCAGAATTGGAAAAGGCTCCTGTTCACTGAAATCACCTGGTAAGCACAACATTATTCAAGTATGGCCTGTAATTGTTATTTTCCTTCTATTTTTAATAGCTTTTTTCATGCAGGAATTTCAAGTATGGTATGTAATTGTTATATTATATCTGTTTTTAATAGCTTTTTCTATACTAGAATCCCTTACATTTTTCTCCTTCAGGTTATAAGAATCCCATATATTGTGTTATTTCATGTCAGCAATGACACCCATACTCCCTTCTTTCCCAATCCATGCATGTTGACCTTTTTCCTGCTTTACTTGTAGAGTAGTCATAGTCCTAATCACATTAACACCACTTTTTTTGTGCTAGGGTTTTGGGTAATGACTCAAAAGAAATAGCAGTATCTTTATAAGTCTACTTCTCAATGTCTTCAATAGATGATCTCTTCTACTTCAAATTGAAAGACATGGTAATCCTAGTAGAAATACCACGAGGTATCATCTTTGGATTCTTGAGAACGTTTCTTATTAGGGAATAAAGACATAAAAATTCCTTTACACTTTATTTAGAAGATCCTTTCTAGTATCCCATAGATGGACAATGCAAGATTTTGTCTCCAAACACTCCACAATAAAAGATAAAAATTGTTCACTTATTCTCTTAACCTAAAAAATCCTAGCTTTTGTTCCCACATAGTATTCCTATGTCCATCAGGTCTATTTAAAAAAACAATTCCATAATCCTTCACTACCTTATCATCTTCTTTTCTCAATCATCTAACAACACTGACTCCCGATTTTCTTATGTAATAGCATGCCAAATCACTTAGCCCCTCTCATTTATAGCTAAATCAAGTTTGAACTTTTGTATCTATATGTAAAGATTCTCAATGTACTTTTTATTTTTCATACTCCCCAATCATCTTCTCTCACCAACTCTGCATTTGTTTGGTTCTCCCAATTCTTATACTCTAGAGGAAAATCAAGATGAATGATGCAAGGGTTCACAACCCTTTTCTCATTTTCTAGGGGTAAAAATGTGTTTGTTGAACATTACAACTTTCAGAACCTTAGAATCCTCTAATTTTCCACCAAAGAGTTTCTCAACCTTTATATACTTAATGTCAAACTCTTGCAAACATTGACCAAGGTACACCCCAACCATTGCCATAACATTGAGTTCTAAATATGATATTAGATCCCTAAATGGGTTGTAAATTTTTTACAAATGGAACTCTTCACTAGTCCAAACATTACAACATGATCATTCACATTGATATGCATCATAATATTTTCAAGCACTAAAATTGCATCCTTAAGATATTTTGTTGTGGGCTTGAAAAATGACCATAAACCCATTTTAGTGGAAATTATATCATCAATGATCTTTGATGATCGGATATTATCAAGGAAAACCTTATTCCCTGATTTACATGTTGAAGAGTCCTTACGGACAGGTACTAGTGTTTTTGTGATTGGAGAAGCAATGTTCAAACCATACTAATGCTGTAACTAATTGTTGTCAAGTGAGTTTTGTTTGTTGTGATGTTTCTATATCATTCATTATCATTTTTAGACCTTATAAAACATTATATTATCCATGATATAGATGGAAAAATTTATTGTGGTCATATATGATGGGAATTTGGTAATATTGTAAACATATTCACCCTTTTATCTGGATTTCTAGAGTATTTTGTATAGTTGAGAGTGGGGAGAATGGTGTTGATGTGGATAATTGGAGTCTTGGAGTCTTGTATTATAACTATCTTTGCAAGTTTCTCTTTTTTGTAGTGCATGAACATCAAAACATGTACAAAATGGGTTGCGACCATGAATGGTGAGAGTTTAAAAAGGAATGGTTTCTTGATTTGATAATTTTTATTGTGTAAGAAATGGTTTTATTTGGAATGTTATCCAATTCAAGTTCTAATATTTTTATTTTCTATGTTCTTTGGGTGTAAATCTATGGATCATGGAAGTGCATTCAATGTTCTAAATCCAGAAGTTGTTTCCATTGTTAGGGATTTTATTACTCAGGTGAACCCTTATTCACTCTAATTTTATACAAGATCCATGTTTCCTTTTCCACTATTCTAATTTTGTGACTTTGTATTTGTTTTTGTTGTGTTGTTTTAAGTAGATACCCATGAAAGACTGCAAGAAATTATGGCTATGTTATGGTTGATTGGGTAAACTACATACGTATAACCCCACCACTTCAACAAAAACTGATGCATGAGAGAAACAGAAGAATGAAGGCGTGTTGTAATCTTTGTCGCCGCCATGACATCGACAACTGATTCGTCCAAGAACTTCAAGAACTAAATTTTCTAGCTTGAGAAGAAAAATAAGAGAAAAAATAAAAAATTACTTTGTGCTTATTTCATGCTTTCATTTCATTTTATGTTCTTTTATTGGTAATATTTTATGATGATTAACTCATCTTTCATATAGATGAAGTATTTACTAGGAATTGTGTTTCTTCATTTTAGGTGAGAAAAATATTATGTTGTAGCATAAAATCATCTACCATATGGATGTTAGGCTCATCATTGAGGGTTGGTTTGTGGGCATCATTGAAATTCTTTAATGTTGTCAATCATGAATAGAAGAGGCCAAAACGGAGAATCATGGATGGGTGTTGTCATGACATGGGAGCCTTTCATGGTGGAGGGGAGGATAATTACAACATGCAAGTAATTAGTGTGAACCATGTAATTTCAAGTTATGTTTTTCAATTTAGAGTTTCATGTAAAGTCTTTTGATGTTTGAATACATTTAAATACATTTGTACCATGTTTTTTGGAGCTTAATGGAAAGTTTGAGATGTTCATATATTATAATTTTATAATTATTATATAATAAATATAATAAATATAATAAATATATTATATATAATTATATTAATAAATATAATATAAAATTTTAGCAACATATATTTGAATACCGACATATAATATTTTATATAATTTACAAACAGATATTCATCATTAATATTTCTTATAATAAATGGAAAGATAAATGCTAATAATATTACCAACAGATAAATTTGTTGTATTAATCCGTTGCTAAACATTTTAACTAACATATATATTATCTGTTGTTATTATTATAATTCCAACAGAACTATTTTATTTGTCACAATAACATTTAGTGACAGAGTTTTTAACAACAATTTAGTGATAGGACAATTTTTGTTGGTAAAACGTTTTACCAACATATATTTAAATTTTACCAACAGATATACTCATGTTGGAAAAATTTATTTGTTTTTTAGTGTATCTATATAGTCAGACCCCTTAGTCTCATATGCAACTCTCCAACTAGTCATGTATTTCAACGATTTATCCAACAATTCAATCAACCACTATCTCAATCACAATTCCTTAAATATCATAATTAATTCACCCATTATTTATCAAATTGTACAACCCCTTAATCCCATGATTAACTCCATAATTATTCACCAAAATGGACATCCCTTAATCCTATGATTAACTCCCAAATTAATCATCAATTTTCAATAATAAACCAATTAATCATTTGGTCACATCCAAAAATCTAATTTATCAATTTGAATTTCTAAAGAATGCTAGAAATAAAAATTCATGTGTAAACATATCAATATCATGACTATGGGAAAATAATATTAGACCAACTACCTCAATTGAAGAAGAATGCTTGCCCATGGAAAAATCCTCAAAAAAATGGGGCAATACAATGACTTTGATTTAGCTTCCGATCACAAAACCCTAAAATCAAGATTCAAGAAAATCAAGATCTTGCAAGATTATATCTAGATCTAGAATTATAGATATAGATCTCACCCAATATACATATATCTATCTAATATAGTATATTTCATCACTAAAATAAAGTGAAAAATATGGAGGAAGAACACGGGAAGAACGAGAGAAGAAATCAGTTATTAGAAGTGAAGCGGTTTTGATCCGAGCTTTAATTCATGAAGAACGAAGGTCAAGAGGGCCTAAAATTCGCCCAGATAGCTCCCAAAACGTGAATGATGGTTTAGGGATAAATGGGGACCGATTTGGGGTTAATTAGGGGGTTTGGGAAATTTTAGAAATAATTTTCGGGCTTAATTAATTCCCGTGCACGATTTCCTGCATAGTGGCACACAATTTTTTATAACCATGTGCCAACTGTGAACAACTCCTTTTTCATCCATTTTTTTTATATTTCACCCAAACACACCCCATATTATAACCCAAATAAAAATTACTCAAAATTTAACAGAAGAGTACCTAGAATTAAGCCTGAGAGAACCCCAAAAATATCATGATCTTACAATTACTAATTATTACTATTTATTAATAATTATTAATAATTATTAATAATTATTAATAATTATTAATAATTATTACTAATTATTACTAACTATTACTATTTATTACTAATTATTATCAATTACTGCTAATTAGTGGTAATTACTGCTAATTATTACTAATTATTATTAATTTTTATTAATTATTACTAATTTTTATTAATTATTACTAATTACCATTAATTATTACTATTACCTTTATTTTTTTTCTAATTACCGCTAATTATAACTATTTATTACTAATTACTAATTATTACTAATTATTACTAATTTTTATTAATTATTACTATTTTTTTATTAATTATTACTACTTTCTATTAATTATTATAGATTACCTTTAATTTTTTTAATTACCGCACTAATTATTGCTCATTATTACTAATTATTTCCAATTTTCACTATTTATTACTAATTATAACTAATTAACATTAATAGTTATTAATTTATAGCATTTTATTACAAAATTATATAATATATTACTAATTATTTCTAATTACCACGAATTATACTAATTACCACCAATTATTACTAATTATCACTAATTATTATTATTTTTTCTAATTAAAGATAATTATTAATAATTACAACTAATTATTACTTATTACAGAAAATTAAAATAAATTATTTCAAATTAAAACTATTTAATTTTAATTAAAAACATTAATGAAAATTAAAACTAATTATTTCTAAAAAAAATTAATGCAAAAAATGAATTAATTTTAATTAAATATAATAACTGCTAATCAATAATAATTAATACAAATATTAAATAAAATAAATTACATAAAAAATAAAAAATACCTTGAAATTGATTCTTTCAGCGGATATAATACTTGAAAGTTGATACCTTGTAAAACTTGAAGCTCTAAAAAATTTAAACTAAAAAATATCAAAGCAGAGAGGGTTAGAGAAGTTTTGAATGAAAAAGATTTGGAGGGGGTATATATAGGTTAGTTCTTTTGTGACGGGACCCGTCACAAATAGTTAGAAGGTTATTAATTGAGGTGTAGGTGAAATATAGTATTTCTGACAGAACCCTTCACAAATACGCACCTACCGACACAGTATTTGCGATGGGGGTGGTTACCCATCGTAAATACCCACCTACCGAAATATTATTTATGATGAGGAACCACCCCCATCACAAATAATAGAAATCCAAGAAGGGTATTTTGCGACAGGGTGTTAGCTCCATCATAAATACATATTTTTTATGGATTATTTACGACAGGACAAAATTTCCTTTGCAAATAGTATAATTTGACAGACTTTTTGCGACGAGACCTATTTTCATCGCAAAAATTACATCATAAAATGCTGAAATTTCTGTAGTGTAGATATCAGACTCACCTATTGGGAGCTCCCTTGAAGCTAAAGTGTAGGATTGACTCCTAATTCTCTGTCTGAACTTGGAATTGAACGTCATCAGTCTCATTGGATTAATGTCGATGAGTTCTTTGATCATCTTATGCTGTTATTTGTTTTCATTGGTATTGACAAACTAATTTAGGTGCAAGCTAATTTGTCATATTTTCAGTATTTTAATCCATTCTTCATTTTTCTTTCGATCTGGACTGAATCAAAACTTGATACTGGATGAGTGCTCTACTACGGACCTACGGTAGGTGGTCTATACCTTTCCCTTGTGGTTTGATGTTTTATATAGCTAGTTGTTTCTATTCAGCATGATGGACTTTCCAGCGTGGCTCTGAAAATGAATTGAATAATTGAATTGAACAAATTGGAACCTATTAGGTTGACCTCTTGAGTATCATTTTGTGGTTAGAGGTCGTTTAGCCTCAACCTAGGCCATCCATGGGGTGTGCCTATGTACCTGACTATGTTGTACCACCCTGTTGGGTGTGTGATAGCTCAACACTGATTTTGGGAGCTTGTTTAATTGAATGAATTGAATTGAATTGTGATTTTAGGATATGGTTATGCCTCATTTTCCATGTGATAACTTGATGGGACTTGTTGACCATTTAATTGGATTTTATAGAAATTATTATATGAGCTGTCTGTACTGATGGAATGTGATGAATTGAATTGATTATTGAAATGATATGATAAATTGAAATGGTAGTGGATTACTTGGTCAGTATACCTTGGATCTTGATCCCATTAGATTCTATGGATGTTTCTACCTTGGATCTTGTTTACGGTAGTGGTTACCTTGGACTTGTTTCTTCCTTGGGTATTGATTCCATAGGATACCTTGGGCCCTGCTACCCCTTGGATCCAACTTTCTTAGACTCACATTGGACATGGTCTTCTGACATACTCCAAGGACTTAGACTAGGTGATTACTGAGTTTCCATCAAGATGCTCCTGGGACTCGATGTGGATGCGACAGTCTTCTATACCTTGGATCTGACCCTTTGTGGTCTGACACATTTGATTACACAGTGAGGCCATTGTGGATGACTATAATTATATAGTGTGGCCATGGTGACTATTATATACTGGATTATATGGCGTGGTCGTGGTAGTGGTTTCACATTTGGTTGTACATCATGACCATGATGGATATTTTTCATGTTTTACAAATAGCCCTGGTACGGGTATCAGCTTACAGTTGTTAGACTAGATATTGTGACTTTCTTATCTATATTTTACCACTACCCTTGATATGGGAGCCTGACTATTGTTTCCAGGGATCCTTATTTGGCTAGACAGTTTCATTTTACTTGGATCAAATATGCCTTGGTCACTTTTTTTTCACTTATACTTTACCTATGATACATTTCACATGAATTTAACTTGTATTACATAGACTGGATTGTTATAGAAACCATTGGTGGTGGCCTACTAAGTGTTATCTCACAATCTGTTTGGGATGCCGTTGGGAACACAAAAAAAATTCTTGGATGCAGGTAGGGATCGGGGAAAGAATCCACAGTGTGATACTTGATTTGTTCCATGCTTATGAGCAGGGGATCACATGAACGCACTAGCTCATGATGATATTTGGGATACTTCATTTTGGTCATTTTGGTATTTTTATGCATGTATTATATTGATAGCTATATACCTATTTTTTTATACTTTGTAGATACATGACATGTTCATCATTTTTATATGTGGTTACTTATGACATTGTTTATCTATCATTGCCTTAGTAATTTATCTTCTCTCTGGATGATTTACTTCTTCCACTATTTAATACTATCTTTACTACTATTGCGTTACACTCTAACATGAGGGAATAGTCTCCCCACAGACACACCCTAAGCCCTCACTACTATTTGACACCCTCTGGCATATAGGGAGGTGTGCTTGAGGCCATGTGACCCACTAGCTTGGGGCACCGTTTCGTATCATCTAGGATGGGTTGTTACATGGTGGTATCAAATGATTTATTTTTTTCCTTAATATTTAGAAATAGTATATAGTGAATATAAAGGTAATGGAATTTGGTAATGAGATGTTCTTGGGAGTAGCTAACCCATGTATAGAGAAAAGCCAAGCTGCAACGAATGGAAATTTATGTTTTCTAGATTTTTCCTATTAAAATTAAATTGATTCCACTACTGGGTGATGCACTTGAATTTTGATGTTATTATTGATACAATTGAGGGTTATATTTTATTGCAACTTGATGAGATGAGGGTATTCCATTTGATGCAACATTTTAGGCAGTTTACATAGTTCACATTCCATGCATCATGCCATGCCATATAGGGTACATTGCTTGGCTTTATGACTTTTATGTGTGCCTTGATTGATATACCTATTGTTTGATAGATGATTTGTGTAGTAGATTAAGAAACATGGTTGGTACTTAGA
Organism: Viscum album; assembly: GCA_963277665.1. Lineage (NCBI taxonomy): Eukaryota > Viridiplantae > Streptophyta > Magnoliopsida > Santalales > Viscaceae > Viscum > Viscum album. The sequence continues at coordinate 1,969,644,641 of OY728143.1, forward strand.
GTTCCTTTCATAACCTAAACATTTTTTTCCTACTTAGGCTACAAGATACATCCTAAGTAGTCAACTATGACACATTGAGTCATGAACCATTGATCTCATGGACTAGAACATTTTATGGTATGAATTAAGTGGATGCCATATTTCAGTTCCTGAGGTGTATGGGTCCATATATATTGGAAGTGGTGAACCATTTGGTTCAACCATTGAAATAGAATTATGAGATAAATTTGTATTAAAATGGAATGGAAATTCGTGAAATAGAGAAATTGATCTAGACCTGACTTTAGAGTGGGCAGTAGGTTGTGTCTTAGGGATTTTACAACTGTTTATTTTTTTACCCAATCCAGGATTTAAGAGCAGGAAAAGGGATAAAACTTGTTTATAGGAAGGTTTTGACCTATCCTATGTTTTGATATGTGATATTATCATTATCAATATTTTATAAGGTGTGTGTTTGATATTTTAGAGACATGCCACCATGAAAACCTTTAGTCATAAGCTAGGAGGGTGGAAACGACCATGATCTCGAGGTAGTGGGTCATGGGATACCAGTAGATCATATTGTAGTTCTAGTTGTGGAACCAGTGGTTTTATCAAACATAGGTGCTGAGTCCCAGTTCTGTTAGGGTTTTGTGCAATTCATGTAGACTTTTCAAAGAGCACTGCAACCTGCCTCATCCATGGTAGAGTTGACGTGTGTGTTCAAGTGGTAGTATCCTCCCACATTTTTGGGGGATGGAAATCCAGAGGATTCTGAGATGTGTCTTGAGACTAATTTTTTGATCTTTGAACATATGTATACACCTCCTAATAGAAGAGTGAAGCTCACTACTTATATGCATTAGGGAACAATAAAGAGTTGGTGGGAAATTTTGAACCAGGATAATGCACTGCGTGATATAGTTTGGCGGGATTTAAAAACCAATTTTTATGAATTTTTCTTTCCTGAGACCTGGAGAGCTAAAAGGGCCAGTGAGTTCATGAGTTTGGAGTTGGGCGCAATGACTATTATGTATTGTTTGTAATGATTTACAGATCTTCAGTGTTTTAAGCTGATATACCTTGCTGATGAGTTATAAAGGATGAGATGATTTGGGGAAGGTCTTAGACATGTCATTCGATCTCAAGTCAATGTTTCTAGGTTAATGACTATTATTGAGATAGTGAATCATGTGCTAATTATAGAGAAAAAATTGAGAGAATATGGGGGTGAAAAACATGACAGTTTAGTCTCTATACCTAGTGGTTTGACTTATAGTGGCTGGAAGTGCTATTTTGAGGCTTCTTGTGAGGGGAGTACCAGCTAGGTTATTAGTTCTAGTATATCAGTTTTCTGTCATCAATGTGGAATATGGGAAAATATGATAAATATGTGTGATTGAGACCCAGTCATGTGTTGATCTTGCTACAGGATGGTCCACATGAAACGTTTTTACAGAACCTTCCTTCAAATAGTTAGTGGGAGGGGATCTAATTAGACTATAGGTTCAGAAGTGATATCCAAAAATATGTATCAGGATAAGATCTAGAGCAATACCAGTCATTCAGGCCGAGGTGGTGGTTGTGGCTGAGGCACCTAAGAACCAGTTGTACATAGACATCTGAGTGGGATTACTCTAGGTAGTGAGTTTTTTTCACAATCCTGTGGTTTAGGAAAAATATATTATGTAATAACTATCCCTTTGGAGTAGAGTGATGAGACATATATGGTGAGAGGTATGATCTTAGTAGCCTCTATGACTATTTTTTCTCTTTTTGATATAGATGCATCACATAGTTTCATATATGTACTTGAAAGCCTTGGTCTTATTGTTTAGTTTTAAGATGGCATTATGACACTCAAAAATCCATTGGAGATTATAATAGATGATGTATGATAGTGTAGAGAGCCCCCCCTTGAGATTGGCAGGTGTCACTTCCTATGAAATATTTTTTTCTTAATATGACAGGGTTTGATGTTATACTTAGGATGGAATGAATAGTTGCTTATTGAGACCATGATGATTGATATCACCGAAGGGTGATCTTCACATCACTATAGGGCATAGTTTTTATTCACAAGGGTAGATGGGATATCCAAGTTGGTAGATCTAGGCTAGAGAAATGTGGTATGGGAGGGATGAAAACCCATATTTCTAGTTTATATCTGTTTGATTAGGGATCACGTCAGGAATATTTCCCTCTAACGATTGATAGTTTCAGGGATGTTTTCCTTGATTAATTTTATGGTTTACCTTCTAATAGAGAGGTGGAGTTATCCATTGATTTAGTTCCATGAGATTCATTGGTATCCATTCTTCATTATTAGATGGCTACGCCAGAGTTGTAGGATCTCAAGAGGTAGCTAGAGGACTTGGAGTGAAAGGGTACATGGGGTTCACCGGTCCTTTTTACGAAAAAGGTGGGTAGTACCCTTATTAAATGTGTGGATTATTGGAAATTTAACCAGTTTATGGTTAAGAACAAGCATCCATTTCCATGGATACACGACTATTTTGATCAAATATGAGGAGCTCAGATGTTTTAAAATATTGATTTGAGTTCGAGATATCACTAGGTGTGTGTTCAACCTATAGACATACCTCATAAACTTTTCATAGAATGTATGATCTATATGAATATGTGGTTATACTGTTCGGTCTCATGAATGCACCAATATTTTTCATGGTGCTGATGAACTAAGTTTTTCATCCTTATCTGGATTCATTTGTGGTGGTTTTTGTGGATGACAGCTTGGTGTATTATCACAATTGAAAAAACCATGCCAAACATATTGATATCATTTTGGATACATTAAGAGAGAATCCATTATATGATAATCTCACAAATTTACACTAATGGATGGATACGATTCACTTCTTGGGTCATATTATCTCAGAGATAAGAGTATCAGTTGACCCATAGAAGGTGAGAGATATAGTTTTTTGGGAGAATCCTAATAATGTATTTGATATATAGAGTTTTTTGGGGACAACATGATATTATAGGAATTTCATATAGTACTTATCACTCTTAGAATCACCTCTTATAGACTTGACTAAGAAGGGTGTGAAGTTTGTATGTTCAGATACCTATGAGACAACCTTTTAAGAGCTAAAAGGTATACTAACTTCAGCACTGGTCCAGATTCTTCTAGATATGGGTAGAAGCTAAACAATATATTGTGATGAATAAGGTATCAATCTAGGATAAGTTATGGTTCAAGGAGATAGATTCTTAGTGTATGATTCTCATCATCTGAGGCCACACGATATGAATTACCTGACACATGATCTCGATTTACCTTCAGTTGTGCATGATTTGTGTTGTTGAAGACATTATTTATTGGGAGAAAATTTTGTGGTGTTCACATATAACAAAATCCTCAAGTATATATTTACACACCGTGACTTGAATCTGATATAGCGAAGGTATGTTGAGTACCTATAGTATGTTGACTTTGAGCTTACCTATATGCCTCAAAAGGGAAATGTTTTTGTCGATGCACTGAGTAGGGGGAATCGGATATAGGTAGTTCAGGAGGCCGGTAGTGAGTGACAACTTATGAAATTATTTTTATAGGTGCACATAGAGGTGAATGATAGTCAAGGTAAAGCCTTTCTTTCATCTTTAGCTCTGACATATAATCTTATGGATAGATTGATAATGAGGAAATTATTAGATTATGAGGGAATAAACCTTCTAGAGAGTGTGGAAGGTGAGGACCCACCTCCTAGTTATATTGTGGGTGAGGATGAGATTTTGTGTATATATGGTTGCATTTGGGTTCCATCAGACATATATGAGGAGCTAATGTGGGAGTTTCATGCCTCAGTTTGGGAAGTGCATCTAGGCACCACCAAGATGTATCATGATTTATGTCACCATTATTAGTAAACAATAATGAAATGTGAGGTAGCTTATTTTTTATAAGGTGTTCCACCTATCAGTAGGAGAAGGCAGAACATCAGCAACCAACTAGGATTTTATAGTAGTTACCCATTTGTGAGTGAAAATGGGAGGATTTCGCGATAGATTTTGTGACCAGTTTTCCAAGGTCATCTCAGGGTAGTGATGTTGTTTGGGTTATTGTGGAGATTCTCACGAAGGTTTCTCATTTCCTACTGATCAGGGATAACTTCAGTATAGATGATTTTGGATGATTACATATTTGTGAAATAGTGCGACTTCATGGGGTTCCTCAGACTATTGTATTAGATAGGGACTCCTAATTTATGTCATGATTCTGGTAGAGTTTGTAGAGGTATTTGGGTACATAGGTTATTCTAAGAACAACATACCACTCTCAGAATGATGACTAGTCAGTGCACATGATACATGTGCTTGATAACATGCTGTAGTCATGCATCTTGAATTTTGGGGGTTCTTGGGAAAGAAATATACCCATGGTTGATTTCGCCTACAAAAATAACTATCAGAAGACTATAAATATGGAACCTTATGAGGCTTTGTATGGTAGTCCATGTAGATCAACCTTTTGTGAGTTAGAGGTAGGTGAGACATCTTTACTAGGATCATGTCTCATGCATGAGAATTCTGAGCAGATCTAATTGACTAGAAATCGGATGGCTACAACACAATATTGATAGAAAATATTACGTTAATTGGTGTCAAAGACTCTAGAGTTTGAGGTTAGTAATTGGGTATTTTTACAAGTCTCACTGAGGATGGGACATAGAGGAATTAAGAGATAGGGTAAGCTTTCATTGTGATATGTTGGGCCGTTTGAGATTATAGATAGATTTGAGCTGGTAGCCTATCAGTTGCAATTATCTCAAAGGTACAGGGCCATGCATGAAATATTCTATATATATTAGATGTGCTGTTATCATTTAGACTCATCTCATGTTTTTCATCCAGAGGATATTGATTTGTAGATAGATGCATCCTTTGAGGAGCATCCTATTTGTATTGTTGGCAGGAGTACGAAGGTTCTCTAAGGCTGGTTGGTTCCTCTAGTATGGGTACTATAGCAACATGACTGTTTATAGGACAAGACTTGGAAGTAGGAGGTCGACATATGTGCCTAGTGTCCGAAGTTATTCTCAGTTGATTCTTGACCACCCTTTGAAGGGGAATTCGAGGATGAATTACCTTAACGGGGGAATATTGTAAGATCCTGGGTTTTCCTATGAAGAAGAAAATATTTTTTTTTTCAGTTTAAATTCTTGTTTATGGCATAATGTGAGTACCCATCAAGGTAATGGGTGTTTCAGGGGTGTCTTGGGCTTTTTCGGAGCTTGAATATCTGCTTTTTGAAAAAACAAGACATGCCACACGGTTAAAAGAAACCATGCATGATAGGCCACATAGTTATCCCTAACTGTGTGAGGTTTGATAATAAGGTATAGGAGGTTTGATGGTTTGATAAAACCGTGCAACCTTAGGAAAATTTCCATGTGAGGCACTTGAAAATTTTAACATATCCAAATGGCATGGTTTGTACATGGTTTTGAAAACCGTGCACATGAAACCATTCGATATTCCTATTAAAGTGATGAAGGGCCCACGATTGGTGTATGGTTTGTCCAACCATGTAGCCAAACTGTGTGACCCATTATTGCTTGGGGAAATTACCATTTTCACCCTTAAAATGTTTTAAAACCTAAACCTATTCTTTTATTCTTCCATCGAACACCAACTTCACCTCTTGGGAGATCCCTTAAATCCCAAGTATAGGCTTGGCACCCAATTCTCCATCTTAACTCAGAATTGAATTCCATTGATCCCATTATATTTGTACCAGTGAGTTATTTGATCGTCTTGTTTTTTACTTTGTTTTTCTTGGAATTGCGTAAGTTATTTAGTTTCAAGATAATATGCCCTATTTTTAGGATTTTCACCCATTATTCATTTTTCCCTCGATCTGTACCAAATCAAAACTCTATATTGAATGGGTTCTGTACTATAGACCTATGGTAGGTGACCTATAATTTTACCATGTGGTTTGGTGTTTTATATAGCTATTTTCTTTTTTGTTGCATGCCGAACCTTCTGAGGTTTCCCTGAAAATGAATTGAATAATTGAATTGAAAAAATTTGAGCCTATTAGGTTTTCTCCTTGAGTATCATTTTGTGGTTGGAGGTCTTTTATCCCCAACATAGGCTACCCATGGGGTGTTCCCATATACTTGACTATGTTGTACCACCCTGTTGGGTGTGTAATATCTCACCACTGATTTTGAGATCTTGTTTAATTGAATGAATTGAATTGAATTCTAATTTTAGCAGATGGTTATTCCTCCTTTTCCACGTGACAAAATAATGTGATTTTTGATTTTTTAATTGGATTTTAGAGAAATTGTTATATAAGTTAGATGTACACGTGGAATATGATGAATTGAATTAATTATTGAAATGAGACGATGAATTGAAATGGTAGTGTATTCCTTGGTTGGTATACCTTGGATATTGATTCTATTATATGCCATGGATGTTTCCCCTACGGAAATTGTTTATGGTAGTGGATTTATTAGACTTGTTTCCCCATTGGGGCTTGATTCCGTAGGATTCCTTGGGCCTTACTACCTCTTGAATCTAGATTTATTGGAATCATTATAGATATGGTATGATGACGTGATCTAAGGACTCTGACTAGGTCGTTACTGAGTTTCCATCGAGATTCTCCTAGGAATTGATGTGGATGACTTGTTATTCTATACCTTGGATATATCCCTTCATGGTATGAAACATTTGATTACACAATGTTGTCATTGTGGATTACTCTGATTATACAGTGTGGCCATGGTAAATGTTATATACTAGATTATACAGAATATCCATGATAATGGTTTTATATTTGGTTGGGAAATATGGATGTGATAGATCTTTTGGAATGTTTTATAGATAGCCCTGGTATGGGTATCAAATTACAGTTGTTAGATTGGAAAGTGTGACTTTCTTATCTATATTTTACCACTGACCTTGATATAGGATCCTAACTATTGTTTTCAAGGAGACTTGTTTGGATAGAGAGTTTCATTTTACTTATATCACATATGCCTTGGGCACTTTTTTTTCCCCTTATGCTTTACCTGTGATATATTGCACACTAATATAGTTTGTATTAAATAGATTGGGTTGTTATATACACTATTGGTGGTGGCTTAATGGGTGTTATCTCACACCCTATTTGGGCTTCCATTAGGTACCTGAAAAAACTTCTTAGATGCAGGTAGGGACTGGGGAAAGTTCCCATAGTGTGATACTCAATTTGTTCCATGCTTAGAAGAAGGGGAGAATATGGCTGAGCTAGTATCGTGATGCTAGCTGGGATAGTTCTTTTTGGTTTTTTGATACATGTATTGTACTGATTCCTATATACCTATTTTGAATGATTTGTAGAGATATGACATGGTCATCATTTGTATACGAGATTACTACTGGCATTGTTTATCTATCCCTATCTGGGTTATTTATATTTTTTCTGGATGATTTACTATTTCCTCTATTTACTGCTATGTTTACTACCACTGTGTTACACTCTGACATGAGGGAATAATATCCTCACAAATGCAACCTAGGCCCTTTCTACTAGTCGGTAGCCTCTGGCGTACAGGGAGGCATGCTTGAGTCTATGTGACCCATCAGCTCAGGGCACCATTCAACGACATCTAAGTCCGAATGTTACATTCACATCATGTACAATATGAGAATTATCCATTTAATGTTACATTTGTTGAGTCAGGATAAACCCTAATAAACACTTCCTCTATGTCCAAAACCATCAAGTGGTATTATATATTTCTCATTCAAATTTATGATTATTTTTTTGTTTTTTGGATTATTGCACATTTAAACATTAAAATTCATTTCAATTTTCAATTCATTCTTGATCTATCATTGAAATCACTTATTCCTATTATCCATTTCTCAATAATATAAAAAATATTGGTTAATAATTAATGAAGATCACATCTAAATAACTAATATAGAGGTTCCATTAATTCTAGCTAGATAGTACAAAACTACACGATGTTTACTCCTTTGTTACACACTGTGTATCCTTACTCATTACAAAAGGATATCCGCATGGATTCTGGGTCATAATGTGATTTGTACACACCAAATACAATAAATTCACCACATATATACCAACTAGGATGGCACATTGATTTTTTGAGCTACACACTATGTATATTTACTACACGCTATGTATTCCACATGCTTTCATGGTGAAAAATATGGGGTCAAACCTCATCATGCAATTAATACAATACATATATTTAATACATTATGTATAGAGGCTAAAAATAGTATAACTTGAATCACACACCGTGTATCCTTTACACACACTGTGTACTTATTAAATGACTTTGATAAGTGCACATTGATTACATAGGAGTGTACTGTGGATATCTGATGAAGAGAAGTACATGCTGTGTGGCTGGATTGCACACACCATGTACCTTACCTATTTATAAAAAAATATTAAATTTAATTAATTACTCCATTAAACCTCATCGACTTGAGTTCCATATGTCATTAAAGTGACAGGCACATGCTGATCATTTTGTTTTATATTATATTAAATACATAATTAATTCCATGTAATAATCGAAACTATGAATCATGTATGGTTATTGTATACTAAGGACTCAACACATTAAATTGTATAGGCTACATAATTTTCATGTGTTATATGCAAAATTAAATTGGTAGTACATGCCATAAAATTATGACACATTCCATGTACACAATATTTTGTATGATTTCATTATTTACAATTAAAACTATACTGAGTATTTTAGATAGGTAATCGCCAAGTTACTTCCATGTACAAAGTTGTGTACTATTTTATTGAGTTTTAAATAAAATAAAATAATTTATTTTTATTTTAAATATATTGGATGGGAATTTTAGGTTGATTGAATGGAATAAGATAAAATTAATTAATTGATTAATAAGAATCAAATTAATTCGTGTGTGTTTTATCTTATTTAACAACAAATTAAAATGAATGCAAACTAGTTGTTTTAAATACATAGTCATTTCATGTGTATGATCAATCATGAGCTTTGAATATACCTATATATGTTTTGGTTTTATTTAATTTAATTTTATTACATGGTTTTTTAATTAATTATTATTAAGTTAAATATGATGTCCTGCGAGTCATCCCTTACTCTTTTATTATATAGGACATGTGTGTCCAAGGTTGTTTTATGTAATTATACTTAACCAATAATTTAGTTTCCCTCACCTATGTGTGAGTTATAAAACAAATTTAATAAAAAGAGTATCTAAATATGAACAAAGTCGGTTCAAGGTGGATCCAAGGTGAAGGAGATTCAACAAAGAGATGATATGAAACCGACATGGGAGATACATATGTGTACAGGTGGGATGCTACAAATCATGCTAAGACTGAAAAAAGGGGTTTATCCCTAGGGTAATAAGTTGATTTATTATCTGCTCAATAAATAAACCATTTGATAAATCTCACGATCATGTCATTTATTTATTTATTTAATTTATATCTTAATTAAGATTTATTTTATATATGCAAGTCCATGATCACATAAATAAATGAACTAATATGAAAAGATAGAATTAAAAAAAATGGGCTATGCATAAATGTTTTATCAGAACATGGTTAGTCCCTAAATTAAAACCCATTTTAAATTAACAAGTCATGTTAAAAATAAAATAAAAAATATATGAATAATATATGAAATCCCTCAAGTTAATATTAAGTCATTACACCTTTTATTACTTGATTGGGAATGAAACCCTAGAACCGAGTGTTTGACCAACCTTTATTAGGACGCTTACTTTTATTAGGGATTTCTTATGAAATTTGTGGGTTGAATTAACCAATTCACATTAAGAGAAGCAACCCTCTCTATATTTGATGTAACTTGAAAGAAAGTGTTGAGGAAATCTGAGTAAGGGTTCTTGGATTGGGGAGTCCACTCAAGGGATCAAGGAGTTGCAAGACCATAGATGGAAAAGACTTGGGTACTTAAATAAATTCGAGTAATTGACCAAGACATCACTTGGTTAATGATAATGGGTGTAACGACCTAAACATTTATAAATGAAATTACATTTTTTGAGTAAATTCTTTATTATGAAATGAAGTTATAGAAAACAAATTCACTAGTTTGGTTATTTTGGACCATAATATGGTTGATAAAATCTAAATGATCATTAAGAATCATAACCATTGATAATATATCCATTTTAGAGTAACCATTAATATTAATATATTAAGTGTTATTATAAAGTTCTTTTGGCATATAAAAAGGATGCGATGACCTTGAACAGTAGGATCGTACCCTTTGAATCCCATTTATCGGAGCTTCCAAGGGAGATAACGTCACTGGGATTTTCCCTCAACCAAGCCCAAGCTGAGATTAAACAACTAAAGCATAATTAAAACTATTCACGGGGGAAGTTCAATCTCCTCAAGATCATGACCCAAACCATGTTCTTCAAACCATCCCATGAAAATCTCACCATCGCACACCTTACCCTTAGGAAATTCACTGGTTCAATAAAGGGCTATGTATGTAGACCTTAATAGTATGAATTTTAATATTTTATTTTTAATAAAATAATTATTATATTCTTACCTTTTTAATATCACTTTTTAAAATTATTAAATAATAATTTTGATTAAAATTAGATTTTGATAAGATGAAACACAACTTGTACTTTTGAGAAATATATAGTTTCAATCAAGACACTCTTTTTGACGAATTAAATAATTCTTCAAATAAATTATATTTTAATAAAATATTATTATTAAATAATATATATTAATATAAATGATAATATAATTTTATGAAGTCAAATGTAATTTTTATAAGGGCTAAAAAACTGTTATTGTAAAAAACCAGTATTTTTCAATAAATAGAGTTTTTTTATTAAAAAGTGTAAACTCTCATATTTAGAGAATTATTTTGATAAATTAAATATTATTTTTTGAAATCAGTATATTGAAATTATCTAATGGTGATTTTTCATGATTTTCTGAGATAATCAAATTTTTGGGTAAAAATTAAATATGGTATAATTATACGGTATGTATTACGACACCATAAAATCCTAAAAGTGATATAATAAATAAAATTAAGAGTATATATGAATAAAATTATTTTCCCCTTTAAAATAATGTTCTTTTAAATTTATTTGATCAATTTTATAAATACTTAATGAATCCTTGAAAAGCTATATTATATTTTAAATTTTAAAATCAATTCTTTATAAACATGACTCACTTCCACATCACCAAGGGTATTATTTTAATGTGTTAGATTATTAGACTTATAAAATAATGAAAACCACTCCTATTTAGAAGATTCCATTGGAAAAAATCACAGGAAGGTTTGTAGTTTTGATTACTTTATCATATAGATTCCAAAACCTAAGGATGGAAATCAATAAAGAATTATCCTCTCTTTGGCTATATAAAACCACCCAAACTCCAATTCCTCATTGCTAAAAACTCTTAGAGGATAAAATTACTCCACCTTTTCCTCTATATATTCCTCCCAAGTTTCACCAAATCTATTAAGAATCTCCTCCCAAGATTTTAGAAGTTCCATATCAAGGTAAGAGATCCTCTTATTCTCCTATTTATTCAAGAACCTTCTTTATATTATGACATTTAATTTATAATTATTAATGATGGTTATATTCTTAAACATATCAAAAACTTCCCTTGTGATATTAAAGTTATTATATACCCCTTTCACTCCCATTAATACCTTATATGAATCTTTATGTATCCCCATTATACTGCCAAAATTATCCTATGCTTTTTCATGATAAGCATTTGTGTCATGAATAACCATCACCATTTCCACTGAAAGGTATTCACCTAGATGTAACTACACTTAATTTATTGGATAATTCCATTTATATAACCCATACTTCTTAATATTGGAATTAAAATTGATGAAAGTCATCCTTATGTTGTATGATCTATGTGGCACACTTATGCATGTACATGATATGAATGTGATAGGAGGAACCAAAATTATATAGACATCTAATGAATTGGGTAATTATTTTGTCTCATGAAATGTTATGTATGATATTAGGGAGTGAATATAATCCATTATGATACTTTTTCCACCATGTGATTTTTTCTTGGTAATTATCCTTGACTTATGCTTATGTCATGTATTATGTTGTTGCCACATTCCTATGTTTACTTTATGATATCATGTTATATTATGCCTCATTATTAAATATTATGATTCTTAATCCTCTTATGTTACCTTTATATGCCTCTTGGATCACGTATACTTCTTTACCTTATGCTATGATTTATTTATTCCCTTACCAGACTTTATAGCTCACCCATTTCTTATGTACATACCCAGTTTATCCCATGCAGTTTTAGAATATCCAAGGAATATAAGGGATCATTTTAGAGTTTTTAAATAATAATTTTGTATAAATGTTTCAATTTAATGTTCTATGTACCTAATTTCTCCAATACACTTGGCCTCATGATCTTATGGGGCTTTATTAAGTATATATTTATGTAATAAATCATAAAACAAAGTGTATTAAAGATATGGGTTGTCATAGTTGGTATCAAAGAAAAGTCTAGTTATTTTTGGTGATTAGGATTATACAAATCTAGTAAAATCCTTATGTATAATAATAAACACAGGAAAATATCTCTAAATTTGGTTAAAATATATATTAAGTGGTTTCAAAGAAAATACATCCCTATTTGGATACTAAAAGTGGATTTGGATCTGACACAACTATACCTATGTGTAATAACCCCAAAAGGGTGCATTGAGATCAACTTTATCATCACTTGGTGCATGATAACAAGATTTACTTCATACCTAGTTTTACACTATTGAGGTATATGTTTTGGTAAATTCACAATCTTTTTACGAACCATTATTAAGGGAATAAAAATTACTATAAGATGTTATGTTAGAAAATAGACCATGGATAAACTTTCATTGAAACCCAAAAAATTAATAGGTTAAATAATATATGTCATTGATGATTTATAACTTTAATGTTCATAGTTTTCCCTTCACGTGTTTAATATTTTTAAAATACTCATCCCTATTTTTTCACTTTTTTCTATTCAAATGGATGGATATAAGAGAAAATGAGTTAACATCCAATGTGAAGAGTAGTTTAATGGATT